>OX424438.1:34952341-36173707 GCA_949152465.1 Cantharis flavilabris | reverse complement strand
AATATCCGTTTTGACCTTCCCTGAATCCATTTTGACTATTTTCGTTGTGACGTCTGTACGTACGTACGTACGTATGTACGGACGTCTGTATGTCGCATAACTCAAATACGGTAGGTCGTAGAAAGTTGAAATTTTGGATTTGAGACACTTATAGTATCTAGTTGTGCACCTCCTATTTTTGGTTGCGATTGTCCGTCCCAAAAAGTTGTAATTAATGACGCGCATGAATAGATTAACGAGATTCCTGTCCAATTATTATAAAAATTACAAGGAAGTTATGTGGTGTCCACATCAGATTTTTTACGCGGATTGGAGCATAATTTTGCTATGCGTGAATAATGTTTTTCTTTAATTCTTGTTTTTTTTTGTTTTATTGAAAATTATTGAAAATATAATTAAAAATTTTATCAATGATCTTCCCACTATAAAAATAAAAATAAATAAAAAACAAAAAATTTGGTAATGGCACGAGGTTACCCATCCAAAACTAGTCGTGCCCAACATTGCTTGACTTCCGTGATCGAACGAGAACGAATTTAAAATTAAATAAATTGCTACCTTATATCCAAAGTGGCATGGTTGTTGCTTTTACTATTAATGTAATTTTTAGACATCTTGACAATAGATATTATTTATATAAAATTTAAGCATATTTGATTATTCGTACAAAATATTATTCGAACCATCAACATAAAATCGAACATTTAATTTATGTCAAAAGAACTGTAGAAAAAGTAGTGGTCAAAAATAATTGATACTTGAACTTTTTTATTTTGTTTATCATTTCCTAAATGTTCAAAGAATTGTTACCATTTTCAACTAACAATAGGACATTTGGTTGCGGGGTTCAACCTGTGCGGTTGATACTATTTTTTTTCATTCTCCAACCACACACCAATACGCTTATTTTTGTTTATATTTTGTAACATCGGAGAAGTGGGAAAAATATACATAGGTACTTCGGATCTAACTTGGTTTATATTAATTTTCTTATTTGCTTTAATAGCTGTTAAAGAAGGAACGAATGACTAATGTTGGAATTCACAAAAGAGCTTTTTTTAACTTTAGGCCGCATGTTTTTGTTTATTTTGTTAGGGAGAACTTTGACTTTCGTGTTTAAAATTAATAAAGAGAATTGTAATTTGAGATGCATTGGTGAAAATGAGTTCGTGTTTTTGTTTGAGCTTTTCTTATGGACGACGACGACGGTGCATCAAGTTCGGTGACGTTAATTAAACGTCTAGAAAAGCGTAGTGTAGGCGAGCTTTTGATACATACCACGTGTAACGTTGACGTACAGAAGATTGACGCTTGCGCTAGCTTTTACAAATTCTTGCATTCAATGATATTCGGCTTTCATATTCCGTACAATACGTATCTGTATTATCGTGCGTGTATTTTATTTAAGAAATAAGTTGTGACACGTAAAATGTAAGTAGAACAGTTAAGTTATGACCTTAAATTTTTATAATAATGCCATGTCCTCATTTCTAATTTGCAAAATTACTTTAATATATAAACAAATTACACCGATTAATATTTATTCACCAAATCATTCTGCCAATTTTGTAAATTGGTTACCAAATGTACTCACTTAACTGTGTGCAGCATATCATTTTTTTTAAATTTTCGAAAATTTTGAGTTTTAAAATTCTAGCTGCGCTGCGGTTAGTTAAAATTTTCCAAGTTTTACAAATAATTTTATAATATCAAATTTTAAAATTGTTTTCTATTTTATATATCGACAAACTTATAAAACAAACCTAATTCTTGTAATTAAAAGTTGTTGATAAGCGTCATATAAGTTAAAGGTTGAGCCCCTGCTTACATGAAATTTCTTACTATCAATTATGAATTTGCAAAACTAATTATTGTTATTATTTTAAATAAGTAACAGTTAGTTTTACATTTGTGCTTCTATCATTATATTATACCCAATAATTACTTTCAAATTAATTGATAATTTAAAATTTGTTATTGCAAAAATTGGCAGGGGTGGACATTGTAGTTTTAATGCACAAATCGATTAACAACCCGCCTTCGCACGCTGTGCAACAAGTAGTTATGTTGTGTTTATTATCAGAAATAGAATTTTTTGAATTTTTATCAATTTTTAAGCACCTACTACAGTCAATAACCTAAAGTAAATAAAAATTTATTATTTTAGAGATAATGAAAACTGTTATGTAATAAGTAAATCGTGAACGGTTTTCAACATTATTATATTATAAACCGAAATTGTAACACAACATTATGCATTTATGAATGAAAACTTTGTGGATAAAGGTGTCACATGGAAATAAAAACAAAAATGGTTTGGATTGGAATTTTATAAAATTAATTCAATTAATTAAGTAATAAGAAACGTTGATGCGATCTATGAAGTCGGAACAGGCAAACACTGCCTATACGAAAGGAAGAAGAAGATGAAGAAGAAGAAGAAAGCAATAAGAAGTTCCTGAATTACAAATTATACAGCAGTAGATTGAAGTGAAGTTTTTCACTCCCGGACCATCAGCCTCTTCCTTTATCGAGAAAGGTTTCGGCTGCTTAAGCCAATTCTTCAATTGAAGAATGTCTTGTAATCCTGTTGTTTTAATAGTTGATGTACGGTAATCATCTTCCCAGGGAGATCTCAGACTTTACGTTCCCTCCGAAGCACAATGATGAACATACGAAAGTTTTAGACTCCTCGGATTCGAGAATGGATTAACAAAATCTCATGGAAAACAAGAAAAAAACGAAGCCAGGTCTCTTTGGAGACATCTGCTCCCGGTGATTCTAACCCAAAATATTTTAATTAGTGACGGAAAGTGCGGAATTACTCAACGGTGCTTATTGTGAATGGATTAACGAGATTTTTACTACATTAAAAAGAAGACAATAACTTGTTTTTATTATCATAATGATTTCTTTTTACAATATCACGGCCAACCAAACTGATTTATTTCTATTAGTGATGTACAGATTAATAAAATGCCAATGGTAAATTTTTTCAAAATCAATAAATAAACAAAAAGTTTGATTTACTTTTAGAATTTCTTTAGTTTTTTGCTAACGATATAATTAAATTAATATTTAGAAAAAAAATTGATTGACTTGAGAGCATTTTTGGCTTTTACGACTATTTCAATAATTTGTTTGATTACATTGATCATAAAAGAGTAATTGCTAAACGACATAATTTAATAAACAATGCAGCAATTTACGTAATGTAACATATTTTATGAATTAATTTATTACAATTTAAGTGTTAATATAATTACGCGTAATATGGGAAATTAATCACAATATTTATTAACAACAAATTGCGCTTATACTTATTTGTAATAAGTAATATAATTATTTATTTGGTAATTAATAGTAACTATGAGGGTTTGTACCAGTTCAAGCATAAATTTTATACTTGTAATATAAAATTTAATTGAAACGATATTAACCCTGCACCTGAACCATGTTTTGCGCTCTTACGGACTTCACTTAGAGCCACAGTTCATATTGCATAATTAATTATCCGATATCTGGGTAACTCAACTACTATATTTTTGTGAAAAGCATCAGCTGTGACCAATAAATGTTAGATGAGGTCTACGAGGTGGTAAAGGCACATTATTCAACATAGTGTTTTTGATTCATTGGTTATCAAACTATACCATATTAGGGGAGAGTCGGGTATTGGTGCGCACTTAAGCCCAAATTGTAATATTTCTGAAATGACAAATGATTGGACTTCTAGATTTGTCATCAAGATTCTTCAAGGGTTTGGCTGTAATATTCTGTAGTACATTTTGATTAAAAATGCACATCGCAACTTTAAAACATGAAATTTGAAAAAAATGACAGTGGAACAATTAATTATAAAACAATTATAATGGTGCGCATTGAAAAAAGGAAGAAAAAACAATTTATTGAATGTAAAAATATTTTTATTTATTTAACAAGTAAAAAATACATTAAAATATTATGATTAAAAAAAAATAAAGTAGCACCAGGATTTCAGAAAAATTAAAATTAAATGAAATATAAAATTTTTCTTTTCTTGTTTTTCTTTTAAGCGACTTTTTACCTTAGTGCCCTCTTTGCTTCTGCTATTTTCAATTTTTCTCTGTTTGGCGCACTTGTGGATAATCGTGCGCATTGCACGATTATCGATATAACAATGCATATGATTATAAAAAACTGTAAAAATGGAAATACTTATGACTTATTTTCTCCGACACACAAACTAGTACACAACATATGAAAACAACGAAGGGGCCATTATAAATAAGTAAGGTCGAGCTACCAATCCGACTTATATTTGATAGTTCATACGTTTTGAAGAAATGACGCACGAATGATGATTTCGAAATTATATCGATCGGTTGTGGAAATAACGGCATGCGCACGATTATCCGCTGCGCACTATTACCCGACTCTCCCCTACATAATATGAAAATCTATTAATTATGCTAAATAGATAAACAGATATGTCTTGTTTTAAAATGCAAATTTATAGCAGTTCTAAAGCTTCTGACATGGAAGCTGAGATGCTTAATTCATTCCTGCCTAATCATAATCATCAGAGACTAGAAATTATTGTGGTAATTGTTTGAAAAAGCGTACAGTAAATCCTACAAAAATATTGAACTGCTACAATATGGGTTTTTTACATCCATACATATAGAAGCCAAAAGAGATATTATTATGAGAATATTTTAATGTTTTGTTTAAGCTTATAGTCTGAAACAAAATTAAAAATTTAGCTAATCCGTCTTTAAAATGCAATTTAAACGAATATAATAAATTATCCGGCAATATAACAGCAATGCATTTTAATTGTTTAAAAATTTTTGAAATGTATGCTTATACTCCAAATTTAAATAAATATAAGGGATTGTGTCACTTAATAAATATTATAAATAAAGATAAAGATATTATATCTAAAGATATAAAGTACAAATAACACTATACAATCCAAAGAGACGACCGAGAAAGAGATCGGAACCGTAAAAGGCCTCAGGCCGCAAAGCCTAATGCGAAAAGTGAAGAAGAAGAAGAAGAAGAAAGAGAAGATCAAAAGCTACTTTCAGATATTTGTTTCCAATATTTCAAATTTCCAAAATTTTCAGTCGGATTTCTCGTCAATAGTGTGAAATCTATTCCGAGCCTTCTACTAATAAATTTAGTTGTCAGTTGATATTTCCAAAATCTGAAGGGTTAATATTTGCAAGAATATAATCGCTCGATTGATGTTATTGGACAAAAGAATAAATAGGAATTTTTAACTAATAAAAAGAAAAAGTAAATTAAATTGTTAATTGTGATTTTCTCTATAATTTCAAACACATTCCAAGGATCTTACTTCCATTACTTCCTCACTAATTATTGTACCTATCAGTACTTGCCTATTTAAAAAAAATCAAATTTAGAAAATAAGTTAACCAGTTAATTAAATTTAAATAAATTAATAGATATAATTAATATTTTATATAACTTTCTATTTGTATTTATAAATTATTATTATTTACAAGGCAATTACTAGGTCAGTAATTTAATAACAAGTAGTTGGTTTATACACTCACTTTATATTTGCTTATATAACTAACTGTATATTGCTTGGTTCATCAAATAATAATATAATATCCCGAATAAATTTTATTTTAATTAGGTCAACACATTATTTAGTAAATTATAGTAATTATGTTTAACCTTTTTCTAAATATAATATAAATTATTACCTACACCTATAATAATATTGGTTTAATACAGTGGTCTTCAATCTCAGTGAATTTTGTACATCGTGCAGAAAATAACAAGCAAATTACAATTTCAATTAACAAGCAATTACTCCGGATGTTAATTTCATTCTTTGCAATAATATACTAACGAAGTCCAATCAAAATATTTAATTATTTTTTATTATTTATTTTATTATATATTATAATATGAAATTTATATTGTTTTATATTTTCCATGCAAGGCGAGAGATGAGCATGGTACACAAAAACGATTTTCTCACTATAACCCATGTTTGGGTGCAAATTGTTATTTTAATGAGTGGAACCGGTCCCAGTTGTCTTCCGTAAGTGCAACAGTTTATATCATTTAAATTTAATTGATAAATTGAACTAGACTCATAGTTTCCAACTATTATTGTTACGCAACTCATTGTGTTATTCTGATTAAAGTAAGACTTTTTATTGAGAGGTTTCACGGACGAGTGGAGATTACAAAAGTACTTTTGCTCCGAAAAACATGCTATTTTTTCTATAGCTATAACAGATACAAATCATAGCATTGTTTTAGTCTATTTTAATATAATTGACAGAAACTTATTCGGTCGGCAGTAAATCGAGAAGGGCTAGTGTTAACCCTTGAACTTCACACTTATTTTTTTGTAACGTGTCCTGCACACCGGGTTTTAGAGACCCCAATATTGTTTTTATGATATTTTAAAGTAAACAACCAATTTAAACAATATTTTTGTTTAGTACTCTTTAACAATACTGTCTTAGTACGTAGGATATATTAGATAGTAATTTTTCGTCCATTTTGGTCAAATTATTATTAAAAACTTGAAAAATGGGATGATTGTGTGAAATTATGCTCAACATTTTATTATAAAAAAAGTAAATTTATTAAATGAATTATATATCGACAAAGTTATTGAGAAGGAAAAAAATTTTAGTTTGCCAAAAAATGTGCTGACTACTCTTAGCCAAGCTTTTCAACTTTGCTGTTGACATCCATAGCACAGCTTGTTATTTTTTTTTAATTTAAAATTTTAGAATTTGTTAAAATATGTTTATAATGAAGTCATAATATCTTTAAAACTCACTTTGATATAAATCAGTAATTATTTGACGGTAAATAAAGCTAATATTCCATAAAATTAAATTTTAAAGATTTTAAAGAATACGTAAACTGCACACTGGGGTCTGAGATACCCATAAAAATTTATTTTCAATTATTGTAATTCGCTTAATGACTAATAGGCACCTACGAATATTCACACCTACTCAGATAACTTTGAACTTAATTTACAAGAATGGATTTTTTTTAAATCATTTCAGCACATGTGGCATTAATTTATATGACGCTTGGGGTTTCTAAGACCCCAGCGTGCAGTTCCAGGGTTAACTATATGAAGTATAATAACCACATTATACAGGTAGAATACTATATTGTTCACATTTGATATTCTTTTGTATCAAGTATTGGTAACCCATTATTCACCTTTCTAAATTACATATAATAAAAATTAAATTATATGTGAAATATTAAATAAAAAAAAATACTTTCACACCTTTTACAATTTTATGTAAAAATTATACTAAAATAAAATCAACAATTTATTTTTTTGATACAAACTTTGCTGTAGTGTATAGCTAACTCAAACCATGTTGATAAGAATTGATAACATGTTTTCTTATATTAATTACTAAAATGAGATTTATCACGGTTTTATATTTTTATTATCATGTAAGGACAAGGTCATAATATTTATTAATTTCGATTGTTCACTCAGCTGTGATTTTTAATTTTTCGTATATTAGTGTTATGTAAACTTATTCAATTTACAATAATTTACCTGTGATGTGAATGTGTTAAATACTTTGCCAATTGCTTGTAATTCATTCCACAATAATTTGTATTTTTAAGTGTTTTTCAAAAATAGAAATTTTCAGTGGGCATTTGGAAAGGTGAAAAACCTAGAACCTGTTCAATTATTGTGTCTTTGTACTGACGTTTTTCACGATTAATTTAGATAACATATTAGTAGATAACTTTTATGTTATTAAAAGTATAAAATGGAGTTTATAAGTTGGGTTGTGCATATCAAACGTTTATTTCGTACGTGGGACATTTGAGCAGCACTTCAACGATTAATATTACCAATAACCTGGTAGGCACTTAACACGTAAATAAAAATATATAAATCAAAACAATATATTATTTAATTCTATCTGTGTAAGTCAATTTTATAAATTATCGAGTTGCATATTATGTGGAAAAAAAGCATTTCCGGAAGTTTTTTTTAGGTGCAAAGTTTATGTAATATAATTAGCAGCGCGATTAATTGCATAATATCAACTATACACAGACGAATTCTGTAAAAATTTTAAATTATGAAATTTTGAGTGATATCCTGAATGCCGCGCAACAGTCTTCTTATGATGGAATAATAAAGCTGGAGCTATATATTTTTTTTGTATTTACATTTATACTCCCTTTGTAGATACTTGTATCTCAAAAACTATGCGACGAAATAGAAAAACCTATATAAACAAATATAAATTTGCGACAAAAAATGTCTGATAAGTATCACTGTAAAAGTGATTTTTTATATGACAAAAGGTGCAATTTATATTGCTTACATTCGTCTAGTCCGATATAGTATGCACCTACATGATATCCGGTATATTTGCAAGTTCATAAAAGTTACTACAACAAATCAACCAACCTTTTCTGTAACCAATAAACACGCTGGTATGGCGCGGAAATGACCAATACTATGTCTTTTCCAGTCCACCACTGGACATGTAGCATCTATCTCTTGCTCGGTAGAACTCGGGTTATACTCCATACAATTTGGAAATTCTAAATGAAAAACAATACAAATTTACAAAATTATAAATGAATTTACATTGATTTCTAATTAACAATAGGCATTGTGATTACTAGAATCTGATATTCATTTGTTCGATGTATTTAAGTAACTATTTTTATTTACTGTTTAATTAAAATTGATGAGTACCTATTTAATTAATGACAAAATCAATCAATATTATTATATACATGTATGAAATTATCCTTCAAAGTTAGCTAATTTTTTTCAGTACTTTGTAACCTACTTTCTAAATTTTTGTGCATAAATTTTAATATAACCATTTAGCTTTTGCTATTAGACAATAAATTCAATTTTTTTTATAGTAGATGTTCCAGTGCGGTTTGTTCAACTGAAAATAATAAAACAAGTGACACTTGAACCTCAAGAGTAGTTAAAGTAACATCAAGGGCAGAAAAGTACTTAATATTTACTAAAATTACATTGAAATAAACACATTTTTCTACCACCGTTTGACACTTTTTGATATTTGTTTTAGTAAGGTAAAGTAAGTTTTTCCGCACTAGTGCGGAAAAGTAATTTCTTCACGTACTCGGTGAGTTTTACATTTCCTCACATGCGCATTTAGGTAAAACACCTCAAAATGAAACGCGTAATAAAATGTATTATTTTTAAAATATAAGCAGATAAAACGGTGAAATAAGAAATCTTCAATATTTTTTGGGATATAAACGATAATTTTCTACTTATCGTACAAAATGAAACTTGAGATTATGGCAAAACCCAAATTGTTTTGGGGTTCTAGAAGCTGATTGTCATCTACTTAGTCCAAAAATGCGCTCTACTTCAAAAAGTAATAACAATTTTCTAACAAAATTTCTTAATTACTAATTTAAAACTTAAAAAATATTTTTTCATTAAATTCATTGAATTAGTGGGGAATAGGGAATTCCATTATCCAAATATAATTTATGATATTGACTGATTTTTTTTTCTTATTTCTTCTTATTTTTTTAATTAAATGAAGAAAAATAATTATAAATGCTGCGATAACTTGGAATTATTTAAGTAAATTTAATTTTGTATCAAATTTTACATTATTGTTTATGTATTTCTAGTAAACAAATCAGTCTTGTCGGGAGATACCCACAAATTATCATACAAATGCATAATAGATAAAAGTTGGATAAATATTTGCCTTACCGAAACAAGGTTACGGTTTGTTTTGTAATTTACTGCTTATTTTTTATAAAAAATTTGTAAATGTTGGTTGATTGAGGTATTTAAGGTATACAAAGCTAAACATTTGTTAAATGTCTGTATTAGTTACCTATTTTTAAAAATATATAAAATTAAATAATAGAGTATCCCTAAACCTTAAATCTCTAAAATCTAATCTAAAAAAAAAAAAATAATTATGGTGAATATAGTAAAAAAGAAATTTTATAATATTTTTTGTATTGGCGATTATATTAGATAAATAAAATAAAAATTAATATATCACAAAACTGTGACAATAACAAATGCAAGAAAAATGTAGGACCGCCGAAAAAGCGACGGAGCGACCAATTAACTGAAGTATGAAGTCGGAACAAGCCATCTACGGCTAAAATCCTTGCAGTTTATGATGATAATGATATAAATATTTTGACATTTTATAAAGTTATCTTAAATCTAATCACATCATTTTTGATCTAAAAATTATACCCTACTACAACTCGGTACGAAATTTGATTTGCAATTATGTGCATAAAATAATTTTTTAACAAATCCGCGCGTTAATTTGCTGTAATTGATCAAAACTTAAAACTCACTAACAAAATTTTCAAGCTCCTTAGATGTATGTATATTACAAATATCTTGTTTAATATTATTATTATATGCCAGTACGATCCAGCTTCGCGCCACCTCCAGAGGTCATCGTCTCTCAAACCACCCTCAAAGGTCTTCATCAGACAAGGGAGAATCCCTTGCCGGAACTGCACACTAGAAGGATTTTCGATTTTCGATGAGTTTTTCGTAAGTGTTACGAGTCCGAAATACGTTAGATCATTTCCGGACCTAATGGCGCATAGTGCATCCATTCGGTTGAGGACAGAACGCACGGGTAATATTGGATAGAAGACAGAATCCCCCAAGGGCAATCATCGGTAGCAGATCTATCCAAGATGCATAAGCACCTGACTGTGTTTGCTCCGTATGTGGCTCACTGATTAGTCGAAAATGAGTGGTACGTCACAGACGATACGATTTTATTATTGAATAAAATCGCTAATACACAAGCTTATTTATAAAAAAGGTCTGCTAAATTTGCTTATGATCACATTTTCTTTTAAAGAAATTCAAAATATAATAAATAAATAAAAATAAAATAAATAATAATTACAATAATCTAAATAAATCTTGAAATCATTTTTTAACCTAAATTCAAAAATTTGAAAAATAAAAAAACGAGGTAAATGAGTAAATAGTAAATGAGATTTTTATAACTGAAATTGGAAAATTTTAATTTCAAATAAATCTTAATTTTTTCCTAAATATAATCCTTAATTGAACAAGTAAAAAATTAGTTTAATGTGGATTTTTGAAATCAATAAAATTAAAATAAATAAAAAAATTTAAATTATTTGTGCTAAGTTTGCGGTTTTAATGTATACCCGCTTCTTACTATCGGTGAATACAAATGCTTTAAAATTATAAACAAACATAAGGTTATTGACATTATTGACGGACGTAATGAAGACTGTCAAAACATGATTTTGTTAGTTTTTAAAAAGCCATAATTAATGATTTTGAAATCCTGATAAAACATAAATAATTATAGGATGTATCCTTTTTTATTTTCATATTTGTAGGGAATAAAAAATAAAGGTAGCAGTTGTTTTACAAATTTCAAATAATAAGTTTTAGGCGAAAGGGGCCCTGGGGGCCGAGTTGCACTTCTTTACAGTATCTCCAAGATACTTCTTCTTTCGAGAAAAAAACATGATTCATCACAGATGTGTGTGTATGTAAAAACGGAATACCTATTTTGGATAATCCCAAAATCTGCATTCTGCATGCAGATCTTGTGGGACTGCTTCCATAGATAACTCTTTGGAGATGTATTGTAAAGGAAAGTTTAAACGGCCGGGTCCTCCACGCTAATTTTCAGTGATACCAATTGGATTTTTTTCTGAAATAGGCTTTTAAAACTGATTGTTTTTTAAATATTGTTCACACAGTTTGAATAGTTTTAGATAATATATCCTGAATTTATATTGAATAATATGTTCATTTACGTCACGAATACAAATATAACTTACCCAACCAATAATTTTTATATTTATTACTAACAATGCTTTTCATATTGCATCTATTGCTTATATTTTATATTTTTATATAAAAGACTCGAACTTCACACAATCATCACAGTAGTTATCTAAAACACGCGAATATTTTAATTTATATTCTATATTATAATATTAAGCGTTTAATGAGCGATTCGTGCGTTTGGCATATGCTAATTAAATAAATTCAGATTATAATAACAGAAAACTAGAACAGCTATTAAACATTTTAATTTTCAAAAGGTTAATTAGTTTATAAACTGTACCTGTCAGTGGTTTTACTTTCCGTTGAGAAATGGTTTATGTGGACACAGTGGTAAATTTACTATTAAGAACAGTAGGCTCGTGCATATAACGGCAAAATTCTAAAAATTTAAAAAATTTTTTTTAAATTTTTTTCAGAAATTTATTTATAAACCTAATAAATTACATGAAAACAGAAAAAAAATTTCATGGAATTAAATTACGTTTATTATGCTTATAAATAAATTTTCTGACGAAAGCGGTAACCGTCGCTGAGAGCTCAAAAATAATATCAATTTTTATTAGTTGGATTAAATTGTTATATTGAAGTTTTTAATATTATTAATTTAAGATTAAGAAGTTAAGCTTTATATATTTAAATAATTTGTTTATAATAATATACTATATATTTTTTCTTGTAAATATATACAATATAAAAAATAATATAAAATATATAAAAATATATACAATAAATATTTATACGAAGGTTGTTTATGTGATTTTTTATACCCGGCAATTTTTTATTTCCTTTAAATGGGGGCGGAAAAAACGTCAGTGTGCAAATAAAATCAAAATTTTATTATACGTACACGAAAACCCTTAAAATTACCAATATAAATATTTCCAATAGCATTTTAATAAGTCTTTTTTATCATAAATCATCCTTCGTTCAGATGATAAAACTTGAAAAATTTCTAAGATGTTGCTTAATGAAGCAAAAAATTGTTCAAGCCATATTTTAAATTGGTACCGCAGCAATTTTCGTAAATCAAAATAAATAAAAAAGATAAAAGAATGTTTTTTTGACATTTGAATACTTTCGAGTACTTTGTTTAGCAAACGAAGTTGAATTTCATAGGTGAATACAAATTTTTTAAGTAAGAAAGAAAACATCAAGCTCCTTGAATAATTTGAAAAGTGACAGTAAAGTGGATTAAGCTCATTAACTCATGTTGTAGATCACTTAACTAGTGGTATGTAACTTGTTCCCGACTTTAGACTACTTTCTATTGCCAATGGCAATCACAATATATCACTAGGGTACTTTCTGTTGGTTGTTTGTTCAACCTTTACAATAATTTTATAAAAGAAGCTACGAAAGTGTTCTGCTTATAGTTTTTCAATTGTCAATTACAAATTTTACTAGTCGACAGATTTTGTGGTTTAAGTAGTGAAACTCGATAATATTATTATTATTAATATTCATTATATTTTTATAAATAACATACAAAGCAGTATTTTATACAAGTAGTACTTAAAAAATTAGTAGATGTAAACATTGACTTTGGCATTTTGATAATCTAAAATCTTTAAATATTAACTTAAAATTTAAAATACGAACATTGTTAAGCAACTCTCTTATTAGTACGTGCCCTAAAATACCGTACTTTTAGTGCTAGCCTTAAAATTTTAATTATAGTATAGGAAAAGATTTAAAATTTAATTATTGACAATGAACTATAAAAATGTAATTTTTCACTTTTTTTCTCGAAAAATGTAAAAATTCGAAAAAATGTATTGTCATCGGGGACGAATCCATGTGCAAAATTTCAGCTGGATTAGATAGCGCGAACTGGGTCAAATTTGACTTTCTAAGTTTTGCCGCGGACACGGATTTCGGCGATTCCAGTTCGGCACCGTCATTTCGGCGATTCTGATTCGGCGACAGCAATTCGGCGACAGAAAAATCGACTACGTCGATTCGGCGACGAAAGGCATACTTTTAGTTTATTCAATTTATTCTTCTAAATCTAAAATCTTAATATACAAAAAAAACCTTGGTACGGCGCTTATGGCTTTTTTCGAACTTGTACTTAAAATCTCCCGTTAAAACTTGGTTATTTCTCTACTCTAAGTAAATCCTTTCTTTTGTGATTTGCTCCTTTTCAATAATACTTATTGTATTAATCTTTTCTTGGTTTTCCCAAGATTTATTTTTAATAAATTTAATAAATTTTAACACTTAAATTTGTTTAATTGCTTAAAAAGTATGTATAATAATTATGATACCTGTGATGTATATGTAAATAAATATTTAATTTAAAAATAAAAAATAAATTATTTTAATATTTTCAATAAGTTTTAACACAAATAAATTTTCCGTCGCCGAATCGACGTAGTCAAATTTTCTGTCGCCGAATGAGAATCGCCGAAATGCCGGTACCAAATTTGAATCGTCGAAAGTAGCATAACCAAATTTCGGGTCGCCGAATTGACCGTCCCCGAATATACGTTGCCGAATCGCTTTCGCCGAACTGCGGTCGCCGAAATTACGTGTACCGGTTTTGCAGTATTTAATCAAGCAGGAAGGTGAAATTAAAATAAAGGATTTAAAAATAAACAAAGCTACCTATTTATTTTTGTTTTTAATAATATGGTAAATACAGTAGAACCCCTCTATAACGAGAGCTCAAGGGACCAGCCTACTTACTCGTTATAAGCAGATTTTCGTTATAAACAGTCAGTTTAGCATGTAAACAAAAGTCAAGGGACCAAACTTTTACTCGTTATAGCCGATTTTTTGTTATAACCGGACTCGTTATAGAGGGGTTTTACTGTATTTACATCCCAAACTTTTAGAAGCCGAAAAATAGGCGTTTTGGAGATACATATCAGTGATTATAACAATAATAAATTTTTTTAAAGCGATTAATTTTGAAATGGCGGCTGTGCAGCGTTTTTGCAATGACGTCTCTGTTTTCCAGGGTCCACGGCCGGACAAATAGCTCCTGTAATTTTTAGATTATGATGGGCCAATAAATTTTATTTTATTATATAATTACAACAGCTATAGAAGTACGTAGAATTTTGACGATATATTGATTTTTGGCCAAATGGTAAAGTAAAAAGTGAAAAATTTGTCTAAAAAATCGTCAGAAAATTGTTAATAACTAGAGATCGGATTATATGCAACTTAAAAGTCGAAATATGCATCGTATATGCTCAAAATATGCAACAAAATAGCCAAATAGTGCCAAAATAATGCAACATCAAATTTCAATAAATAATTACTACTTTTTTTTTTTGTTTTTTTATTATTTTGATATATGTTAGATCTACTTGTATAGTAGTTTTAGGATAGGCATTGCCAACCCAAAATTTAATTTCTTATATTATTAGAACAGGACCATCTTCTGATAAAGAAACTTTTTCTTTTTTATTTTAATTTTATCAAATATGCCCAAATATGCATGATCAGTAGATTTCAGTCGAAATATGCAATATTCTTAAAAAATTGCCGAAATATGCAAATGCATATAATCCAATCTCTATTATGAACAATGAATATGAAAATACTCCTACGTACTTCCGTAACTGTATATATCGGTATCCAGTCATTTGGCCGAATTTTTTTGGCCGACAATGATTTGGCCGACAGTTTTTGGCCGATAAATCATTTGGCCGAACAGTTTTTGGCCGACAGATTATTTGGCCGAACAGTTTTTGGCCGACTGATTATTTGGCCGAACAGTTTTTGGCCGACAGTCATTTAGCCGAACAGTATTTGGCCGACAGTCACTTGGCCGACAGTTATTTGGTGGCAATTGCAGGATGGCGGTGTTAGCACGTATAGTCGAGGAATATGGTCCTGACTATGAGCAGACCAATAGAAAGCAACGTCACCCAAGGACGAATCTAATAAAAAAACTAATACCGTTTCTGAACGACGCGGTATTAAAATTATCCGCGTTAATCCTATTCGATTACCTTTTGTTATTTTCTATATAAACAATTATGTAATTAAGAATCAGTAAGTAGAAAGAATTAGAAGAAATTATAAGTATTAGAAGAAAAAGAAGAAATCAAAAGTAAATTAAAATTATATCAAATATGCCTTTGGAATATGTCGAAAGCAGTCGTGGAGTTAAGCAGCTTTTACATAATGGATTTCTGTTTACTCGCGATAAACAAGGTGGTGCAAAAATTTATTGGAAATGTGCCAAATACAACACTTCAAAGTGCAAAGCAAGAGCAATCACTGAAAACGATGAACTTGTTGGACTTAGTGGCACTCATATTGGTCACACGGTGGAAAGTAGTGAAGTTGCAGCAAAAACTGTGCTTGCTAATATTAAAGAAGTGGCGAAAACTTCAAAAGAAAACCATATCAATATTTTAGAAAACCCAAAAAATGCACTAAACACTTTTCAGAACTAAAATGTTTAAAAGTTAGCACATGTAAAATACACTGTAAGTATTCGCAAACGTTTTCACCATACTATGGCATCATCAGGCGATGAATTCATCGCCTGATGATGCCATAGTATGGTGAAAACGTTTGCGAATACTTACAGTGTATTTTACATGTGCTAACTTTTAAACATTTTAGTTCTGAAAAGTGTTTAGTGCATTTTTTGGGTTTTCTAAAATATTGATATGGTTAATATCGAGTTACACTACCTAAACCACGTATCAATTGATTATCAAAAGAAAACCCCCAACAGATTCTGGCAGATGCTACTCTAAATCTTGATACAGCAGTGGCCCCACATCTTCCTTCCACCAACTTGTTGAAACAGACCATTCGCAGAACTCGTAATAGGAATGGTCCTGCTGTTCCAACATCTCCTCCAGAACAGCCTGACTGATTTAGTGATTGAAGGAGATTACGGAAAAACTGGCAAAGGAGAGCCTTTCTTACTTTATGATAGCGGACCCAGTGAAAATCGGATTCTTATATTTAGTACCGCAGAAAATTTACAATTATTGGCTGATTGCGATCATTGGTTTGCCGATGGGACATTCAAGTCGGCCCCATCACTGTTCTTCCAACTGTACACGATCCATTCTATCAAGTATAAGGTGGTAATTCCGTCTGTGTTTGTCCTTCTTCCGAATAAGAAGGAGGACACTTATATTAGAGTTCTAGAAGCTATGCTAAACTTGAAACCCGAGTTAAAACCTGTATTATGACATAAGTATTATGACTGATTTTGAAATTGCTCAGAAAAAAGCGTTTCAACGTGTTTTTCCTGGCATCGCTCACCACGGATGCTTTTTTCATTTTAATCAATGTATTTGGCGTGTAATACAGGCTAACAATCCTATTCGAGTTCGGTACGAAAATCTGGCTGATCCATCGTTTCCCTTAAATATTAGAAAGTTGGCGGCTCTAGCCTTTGCTCCTCAAGAGAATGTGGAGCTTATGTTCGAGAATTTGCTGCAAACCGAATTTTTTCTGCAAAATGAAGAAATTTTAAAACCACTTCTCGATTACTTTGAGAACACTTGGATTGGCGCAATTCGAAGTAGGAGCAATCCAGTGCGAAAACCCGTGAATTTCGGGATTTCGGTTTGGAACTGTCACGATGCCTGCCTTGGAGACCTTCCTAAAACAAATAATTCCATTGAAGGGTGGAATAATAAATTCAGTAGTCTTCTCGGAGCCAATCACCCTACAATTTGGAAATTTATTGATGGACTCAAACGTGAGCAAGGTAATGTTGAATTCAGCCTTGCTCAGTATAATGCAGGCCACGTGCCCAATCCTCCCAAGAAAAAATACGTCAAACTGGCGGACAGGCTCAAACGACTTGTTGTGGATTTTCCCAACAAAACTCAAGACGACTTCCTTCGTGGCATTTCTCATAACCTTCAGTTTAAACCTAATGGATCTTAAAAATAATTCGTTGGTGTGTAACGAATATTTTGTATTGCATGTTTTTTTGTGTATTTTAATAATAATTTAATATAATTTAAATAAAACAACATAATTTTACAAAATATTTATTTATTTACCAAAAAAATAAAATTTATCGGCAAAGTGACTGTCGGCCAAAAACTGATCGGCCAAATAAACGTCGGCCAAAAACTGTTCGGCCAAACAATCTGTCGGCCAAAAACTGTTCGGCCAAATTATCTGTCGGCCAATTGATATGTCGGCCAAGTGATTTATCGGCCAAAAACAGTCGGCCAATAGAATTCGGCCAAATAAATTTCGGCCAAATGACAGTGATTCGTATATATCTATATCTAATCGAAAAAAAGTCATTGGTTCATCAGAATTCAAAAATTGCAGGAGCTGTTTGTCCGATCGTGGATTCTGAATACGTCATCGCAAAAACGCTGCACAGTCTCCATTTTGAAATTCATCGTTTCAAAAAAATTATTGTATACAGTCACTGAAATGTATGTAAAAATCCTTTTTGCAATCTCGATTTATTTTGTAGTTTTTCTGAAAACAATCCATAAAAAAGTCTATTTTTTCGTCCTCTAAAACGGCCTAACCCCTTAAATTTAAATAAAGAAAATAAATTTAAGTGTGTAAAATTACATAAAAACAATTAATTTTTTATTTTCTTTATTAAAATTTTTCAAAAACTACCAAAAGTTGCCTAAATATGCAAGATTTGCTCAAATATGCACTAAATGTTGAAAATATGCAAAATATGCATTCTGACAATCGGTTTTCTGGATTCGGTTTTACTTAATTCATCCAGATTTCAAATCGAATTTGTTGGCATATCAATGTAATAAAGAACATGCAAATGCATAAAATTCGAGATCTTCTAATAAATTATTTCTTCATTTTTTGGTAAACCTAAAATATTGTAATATTTTTTTTAGCTATTTAATTGAAAGGACACTCGTCTTTGTATTTTTGAGGAGTGTTTTACCAACAAGATCCACACGTAAAAATTCGTTTCGTCGAATTGTTTTTTCTTTATTCAAGAATGTATTTGTAATAAGAATATAATTTTTATACAAATCCGCAGGGACAATTATTTATATTCTTGAATCGCATATTTTAAGTTTTTAATAATTTTATGTATTCTCCTATAAAAGGGATTTACACATTATAGCGATGTAAATTAACCCCTTATAAATTATTAAGCTTTTATGGCATTTTAGGGATCATTTTTTGATCCGGCTGCGGTAGTTTACAATTTTGTAATTTAAATTCAGTCGAGTTTCGGTTTTATGAACAGGGAAATAATGTTTTTTTAAATATAAATTCCGAATTTATTTCTTTTTCTTTGCTCATTTTTATGCTATAAAAATCTTCTTTTTTCTGAACAAGAAGACAAAAATTTAGATTTAATATAAAAAAAACACACATGATTTTCGCTGTTCATATTGTAAGCGAGACTCTACTGTAGATCATAGATCAATTTATTGTCCTAGGCTGAATTGAATTGATATTAACATTTGCAAATGCGCTACTATAATTTTTAATTAATTAAAAATAAAAAAAAATTAAATTTTAAAATTTTAAAAAATAAAAATTAAAAAATCAAAAATAAAAAATATTTTAATTAAACTAATGATTTACAATGTGTAAAATTTTGTGTGAATAAAAATATAGTTTCGTTTTCATTTCAGACTTATAAATTGTTGAAGAACTGCCTGCATACCGTTTTTGAAGACTGAAAAACAAATCGGTAAGTAATTTTTAAGTCGACGCTAATTAGTTGAACAATTTTTATACTTGTTGAGTCTAATTATTTATATAAGTAGGTATTTTAGAAGTTAAATATTGATAAGTATAACTGAAGTTATATTGCACACGTTTATTGTTATTTACTCAACCTTATATTATTACGATATGGTCATTGTCATGGACATTACGTTTTTCAATGTCAAATCCATATTTTAATGTTTCGTAATTTTAGTAATTGCAACTCCTACTAAACCATAAACGGAACAGAAAATAAACGAAATTTTTCTATTTATTGAGTACCGGCCAGATTTCTTTTTCCATATTCAAGTAACCGATAATGTAAATCTTGCTACGGTCCTGCTTTAGCATATATTACATAATATCTGCAATTATATTGGTGTATAATTTGTGTTATGCAAAAGTATGCATAAAAGGTTAATTACAACAAAATTAGAGTAAAGAATGCCTTTGGCAACCTAAAAACGCTTAACTGTTTTAGGTCCCAAAGGTATTTACAGTTCGATCAAAACAACTGTTTATTATGGGCGCCGCGTTTACATTGTTTCAATCAATTTTGCGACTTATTCTACACTACTGCTACACAAAGATTACTTGAAAATAACACAATAGCTGAAATATTATTTGCTCAATCGAGGAAAATGCTACTTGGGGCAACATTATTTATGCTATTTTAAAAGTTCATTGTCGTGATGATAAATTGCAGCTGATATAATTAAATTCGTGATAGATACAAATGTTTTTGAATAATTAAAATTTGTTGAAAACAGGACACGAAAATATCGCGTACCTACCTAAAATAATGAAAATAACAAATTTAACGTTGATTCATTTCAACGTAGGTGTTATACACTTTATATTTCTGGAAGTTGCGATAGCTTTTCTGCTACAAACGACTTTTTTTGGACAATGAAAAAAATTTCAAAACAGAAATTAAATAGAAAATGCTTTTTTTATCAATCGATGATGCTGATGGAAATGTTTATCGCTCACCAGATCGTTTTCTCTCTTTTATTTCGAATTATTGCAGAGTTACAGCTTCCAACAGTTCAATACAGGATGTTTTAGCTTTTGTAACAAATGAATAATTTTGTTGATACTGAGATAAATAAAAAAAAATTCATCGTAAAATTGTCGGGAACATATTACCATTTTGTTGCGAAATTTGTTTTTTTTTATTAATGTTCTTTTCTCAATTTCATACCCATACATAAATTTTAATATAAGCATTGTTTTCTCAGATACTTTATAGCACTTGTATCAACTTTGCAACTGATATTAGGTATATTAATTTTAGTAAAAATGATTAAATCCTGTAAAACTTTAATTTCCTAAGCTCCAGTCGTTTTCAAAGAATATTTCTTTTTTGACACTGGAATTTTCTACTTTTATATATAAAGTAACATGATTACTCGAAGCCTTTGTATAGAACCAAACAATAACTTAATTTGGCTTCATATTTACTAAATAAATGACAAGAAAGTCCTTGGAGTATTTCGTAACTTTCAGAAAAATTAAATAATCCATTTTCAAAAATAATACTTTCTCGTCTTTTTGTCTTTGCAATTATCACAATCAAAACGCAGACTTAATCACTTTTTAGTTCATTATAATTTTATGGTTACAAAATTTACTATCGCTTAAAATTAATCGATTATTTGTTACTATTCGAGCAATTTTATTTTGATTTGAATGTGATTTAAAAATGTAATTGAAAATTATTGCCTTGAATATTGTATCATTGCCAATCAATAGACGTTTAAATTTTTATTTTGTTCATTTCGTTATTGTATCACAAATAAATCATTTTTATGTCGAAAGAATAATAATAATCCATCAGCTATTGATAAGGTATTAAGAGATGCGATAAGTCGATATGCGGTATTGCTGTATTTTCGGATGGTTTTTATTATTTTTTTTTATTTTTATTAATGCGGCGCCTCATGTAAATAATTCAAACTCTAAAAGTAAAAAAAATGGATTTTTGATTGTGTGATTTCTTGAACCTCTCACATACATGCTAACATGCTAATACAGGCGTGAGGTGCCTTCCGAAACATTGGATATATATTTATGAAATTCAAAGTTTGATAAATTTATGAGAAAATAGAACCTACACTTAAATTATTTCATTTTCTACTTAATACCCGTTTGCACCACATTATTCTTAAATTTTAAGCGATCCTTAAATCGGTAAGTGCCACTTACTTCGTTTGTCCATTCATTGGTTAAAGTGTTCTGTAATTATTTATTTACTCTAGGTATTCTGAAAATAAAATTTGACCTGAACTGTGCATGGTCGATGCAGATTAATATGTGCGTGATGATGGGAAATCTGTTACAGTAATCCCGAAACCACTAACGTAGTAAACCTTGTAGTTGTACTCCATGTTTGCCATCTACATGTATGTTTTGGGATGAACGGTCTGCTTCTGAAGAGTTTTATTATGAGAAAAAATCTACTTCTTTATTTGTTTGATTTATTAACATTTGTTAACATTTATCAAAAGATGTTAATATTTAAACACCAAAAACGTGGAACCCAGAGAGTAAGAAGCTGTATAAGAAAGGACTAGCTCGTTTACAATTTAAATAGTAGTAGTTATTTATTCTACACATTATGTACATATCCAATATTTAAAATTATATATTTTAATTTTATGTGTACATTAAATAATATTATGGCACAAATAATTCACGAATCGTTTAATTTTTGCTCAACAGTATTGAGTAACTAGGTTTTTTATACCTTGTAGATAATAGGTACTATACTTGTAATCGTGAACACTACAACAGTTTTGAAAATTAAATTTCATTTATTGTGATAGTCGAATAAAATTTTATCTTCTCCGAATTATTTTTTAAATTCCACAATTTATTAAAATTATTGCATAGACATATTATAAAAAACTCACTTTCCGCACCTGCAGGAATTAAATGCAATTGACTGTAAAAGTGCACTTTTCCGAACGTTAGAATTAATATATCCAAGATGAAAGCACGAACACTGCTTATAATTTAGTTACAATTTATACCGGTGCAAAATTTTAAAAATAAAATTAAGAAAGTACTACTACTCAATTTAATCTTTTTGTGTACTTTAATTAGTTCCGATGTGATGCTAGAAAAAAGTTTCTAATCTAAATATCAAAGATATACAGACCGAGCTACTGCGTGTAATATAAAATTGAGAAAGTCAGTAATTAGTTTGTAAAAGAATGCGGTTGATAGAAAATTACATCCTTGGCCCTGTGAAATTCTTTATAATAATAATAATCGTAAAATGCTTCTACGTAAATTTGTTTACCTGTAGGTACTTAATGGAGAAATATTTTTCATATTCATGCAATTAATCTGATAGGAAAATACCTAATAAAAAATGGATTACATATATTTTTACCTCCACAGGACGAACTATAAAACTTGCAAACTTGCTTATTAACTACTGCTTTAATGTTTTTATTAAAAAACTTCAAGTCTATATCAAATTATATCAATAAAAGAAATTGAAAAATAACTGGTGTTGGTTTCCTTGAGGAACCATTTATTTCTGTTTTTCAGGTAAAAATAAATAGTTTAGAGATGACGAGATGAGTGAAACTTTATAATCTAGCATGAACTATTAGCTTTCAAAGATGATAATTTTTTCTTTTAATTTTCAATTACACTGAAAAAAATGATTTATCATATTGATGAAAAATGCATCATATTGATGGTTAAATTCATTAATACATTGATTTTGTTCATGAATACTAGGTATTTTTCATCAATATGATGAATTTTGTTCATCGGTGTAAAAATGGAAAATCCGTACGGCGTGATTTCCAAATCAGTCATGTGCTTAAGCCAATAAAGGTAGTTATTTTGTAACCCTTAAAGGATCTTTACAAAAGGGATTCCTTTATGAAAAGATAAACTTATTCTGTAACTATAAAGAATCCTTTAATGACAGACTGTCCTTTAAAGATCGATCTTTACGGACTGAGTTTTACAAAGGAATGCCTTTATGTTAAGGGTTTTGTAAAGGACACATTTATGTAAACAATTTTCTTAATCTCTAAATCTAACAAATGTTTCGTGCCTTTATGTAAAGAATGGGTTACAAGGTGAAGTAAGGTTTCTTTTCAGAAAGGAATCCTTTTTGTAAAGTTCCTTTATGAGTTACAGTATAACCACCTAAGTGACTGCTGTTAACTAAATGTTTTTTAGTTTAGCACTAAGTTTAGCACAAAAAGGAAATTATTGATAGATTGTTGTCGTTGTTTTTTCTTTCCTTTATTTTCCACAATTTAAATTGCACGAATGTAAGGTTTGCGGCAATTGAGAATATTTATATGGTAAAGGGATTCTTTTCTCTCTACAAAACCGCGTTATATTGAATTCTTTGAAAATAATTAAACTGCATTGTAAGAATGCCGCGTAATAAGAGAGATTATAATAATTTATAAAAAAGAAGGTAATTTTTAAGCGGAAATTGTTGGCTTGAGTTTTTAAATGTAAAGAAAACTAATTTAGAAAGTAAATTAACACGGAGTATTAGATAAGTTGAGTATTGGTAAGAGATAAGAAAGATTTTGGATGTAATTCGATAGGAAATAAAGTTTTAATTTGGAAATTAATTGAATATAGAAGTGAGAATTTAAAAAAATTGAAATTAATTGAAGCAATAAAAAACGCAACGATAAAATCAAACCGATACCGGTGCACTGTATGCGCTTAACTTAACACATTTACACTTTACCAATTTATTTAAAGTTAAATTTTAAACTTTAAGAACGAATTTATTGAAAATTTATTATTTTTTTTTTTTTGATCATCCAGAATTATAGAAAATAGCATTTTCTAAAATTAATGTTCATGTTTTTGTTACTAATATAAAAATACGAACATTCAACTCTTTTAGTACGTGCCCTGAAATATCGCACTTTTAGTGCTAGCCTTAAAACTTGATAAAAAATTACAGTTTAATATTAAAAAAAATAAAAATCAAAGCTATTGGAATTTCAATATTCAAACAAAATGTTTTAAATAATTTAAATTTTGAAATATTAGTATGTCTCGAAAATGCAAAAATTAGATGTCAAACAAAGTTTCACTTTTAATCCATATAAGACAGTATACTATTTTGTTCTTCACTTGCAAAAGTAAAAATTGTAAAACAAAAATAAAACCAACTTTTTTAATGGATTTTAAAAACAAGAATAAA
The DNA here is from genome assembly GCA_949152465.1 of Cantharis flavilabris. Taxonomy (NCBI): domain Eukaryota; kingdom Metazoa; phylum Arthropoda; class Insecta; order Coleoptera; family Cantharidae; genus Cantharis; species Cantharis flavilabris. The sequence goes on along the minus strand of OX424438.1, from coordinate 36,148,979 downwards.
TAATAAAGCATTTCAAGCTTATCTGATAGCAACCTTTCGGTGTTGAACGAAAGTTCCTACCCAATAATTTGGATTCCAAATTTCCAATTGACATCACTGACTTAGTGACCCACGGGATAGTATTTTAAAAAAATGAACAAAATTTTACCCATTTCTTAACAAAGTTCTCCATCAGTACTGTAGGCCATTAGGCCAATGATCTTACTATGTATTGAATAAGTTCATTTTTTAATTAATCATATCCTACTAGCTTGTGCGAATTGGCAAGTGGGAAGCAACTCGTGGTGTTGTTAAATCAATTAACTATATGTCTAATCAAGTGCAAGCCACTTACTATTTAAATCCTTTGATCTAACGAGAACGATTGTTTGCATTAGGCTATTCCAGAAATTGGGACTTAGTCGTTGGTGGGCTGCTGTTAATGAATCTGTGGACCCGGTGCCGGTGTTATTAAATTTCCAATCGCTTTTTATTTTTAAAAACTTTCAAATCAATAATTGTTATCGGCCTAGGCTCACAAAGGAAGTTTTGATTTACCGCCGGGAGCCTTAGGGATACGAGAAAACTCCCTCAAGGACAAATTATTATGAATCAGAAAATCAGTAACTGACTGTTCAGTTAAACATTTTCTGTATCTATATCCTCGAAAAAATTTTAAACTGATTTGAGTTCAAACAAAATTGTCGCCCTCCCGAAATTGTCAATTTTCCTGGTACCCCAGTCGAAACTTTAAAATTGTCCAATGATATAAATACAGAAAATGTTGAACTGAATAGTCAATTACTGATTTTCTGACTCATAATAATTTTTCCATGAGGAAGTTAAATTCCGGCCTAGGACGTTTCGGCGCAAACCGATTCGGCGCAAGACATTTTTGCGCAAATTAGTATTTCTTAACAATTATTGTTATAGCAAATATTATTAATAAAATTATAATATAATTACGAACAAATAAATAAATATATATAATAAGTTAATTCTACTAGGAAGCGATCTTGCTCCGAAACGGTCTATCCTGGTTCACCAATTATCTTAGGATAATTGGAGACAGATCTGTTTCTTCATCTGGACCGGCAGAAATTTTTTTCCCAATATAATTTCAACTATGCCTCTCCATCTCTGGCTATTCCGGTTTTGATCTCTTGATTCGATTTATTTTTTTACATAACTATAGTTCCCGAGTTTAATCGGCTAGATCAAAACATCCTGCTCCGCTCCTTTACATGAAAATAATATACATTAATATTTAATAGATAATTTAAATAGATAAGTACAATGGTAACTTTTTCTAAATACGTATATTTAATTTTAACATTCTTTACTAACTTTGCACATATTTAAATACTATAGAATCTATTTTCGACATAACACACCTTACTAAAATGACATTTGATATTAATTCTAATGTTATTCAACTTTTTATGCGGTTAACATACCAGTTTTCATAAAATATTTTTACTAAATACATAATTTAATTAGTTTTAAATATTAAAGTCGGAATTCAATAGTATGAATTTTAGTAATTAATAATAATATATGTTTAAACAATCATCAATTATTTGCTGTTTTGTTTAAAACAACTAATACATAGCTGAAACTTAAGCGTTCACACTTCATCACGCCGAAAAAAGATTTGTCGCTCGAACAAAGCTATTACTAGCTATAGCTTCAACTGAGTTATTTTTGTTGTTGTAACAAATTTTATGCTGCCACTAAAAAATTTTTCTGTTCAGAAAAAAAAGATTAGTTAATTTAACAAAAAACTTTGTTATGGCAACAAAAAAATTTGTTGCAGCAGCAAAAAACTCTGCTGAGGCTGCTAAAATTATGTGAAGGCGGACAAACCCTCTTTTACAGATGTTGAGATGATAATAAATTACATAATTTTCAAAACTAGCAAAATGTATAAAAAAATTAATTAACCCTCTAGTACTAACAATCGGTATCACAGACCGACGATTTCGATTTTTAACTGCAAATATTATACGATAACAGCTGAGGGACGGGGGTTGTCAGTATCTCGTGACATCCTGCAAGTGAAAATGTTCTTTTGTTTCTTATTTATAGGCAATATCGGTATCACAGACCGACGTTAGTACTAACGTTACAAAAATATTTTAATTTTTAATAAATAATTGTTTGAAATTGAAAAACTATACGTATATTTGTGTAAATAAACTGCGTTTACCGTTGCGAAAAGTGAGTACGATTTTTTTTTTAATGTTTAGAACATGCGGTGATAATTTGCAATGACTGTAATGTGCAAATAACGGAGTAAATTGTACGCGAAATATTTCGGTAATTTTTGGAGCTAAATTAGAACCTTTTTTTTTCTTTTTAATAACAGTATTATCTTTACGAATAATAATACCAGTTGTCAAATTTTATTTCCTTCATCTAAAATTTTACTTTTAATTTGTTATTGTTTGTAATGTTTAATATTATTACAACAATAAAATTTTGTAAAATAAAATCCTACTAAAATTAACATTATTATAAAGAGAAATACCTAGACATTTCATATTATTCCATTTGTGGCAAAAAAATCTAAACACTGTGTTAAAAAATTAAAAACTAGAATCGGTCTCACAGACCGACGTTAGTACTCGTGTAATAAAAAAATATGTTAGTACTGGAGGGTTAAATTGAGTTTGTTTTTACGAAGTTGAATTTATTTTTAGGATTAGGTATGTTGGATATGTTTGTTGGGTTAAATAAAGATTATTGAAACTATATGTAGTTGCACTCATTTAACAAAGAAGTACATTCGTACCTAATCCTAAAAAAAAATTGCTTATTATGGGAATCGAAACTAGACTTACGAATCCATCCTTACTTACTTACCCTATTCAATCGGTCACACAGCAGTTAAAGCGCTCTTTTATTTTCAAAAAGTCATAACTCAAAAACTAAAGAGTATTCGGTAAAACATTGTATAATTTTTTTTGCTTCTAGAATCACAAAAAAATTGGTATCTTAATTGTATTCAGCTAAAAAGGAATACCAAAGTACGCATGCTGAAAAGCTATAAACTCTGCTCTGCGCATAAACTGTTGATTGTGCAAAAAAAACCTAATTGCATTATAACCTTGTCAAATTCCCCTACTGTATTGGATTTAGTAATTTTCAGAAAGTAACATAGATTTGATATGATACAAATTTAATTTGATAAACACAAATTAACAACAAAATCTTGGGTGCTCAGTAATAATTTTGATATCCAATTTGCTTTATTAAATAATTCATTCACATATCACTTGAAAAATTCAAACGCTCGTAAATTGGGATTCAATTATTCAAACTGCCTGAGCAGCTACAATTTCTGTTGAGTGTTATAATTTAAAAAATAATATATTATAGTTTTTCAATTTATATTTAGAAGAATTTCATTTTTTAGCTCCAATATTATTTGATTTATACCATTTGATCAATAAAGGTTTATTTGAAGCAGGGGCCTGATTGTAGTTCTCTGAATTCTAGTGTAATTCCTGTATACATATTTATTTAAATAAACTAATAATGAGAAGAATAATATTGAAAACAAGTTTAATTTTTGACTGTATTTATCCATTCCATTGTAATAAGTACTACCTAGCGCATATGTTTAGCTGATGACAATGATGAGATTTGCTTGAAGCTATTTAATGAAAAATCAATGTACTTTAAGAGACTAGTAACGGGTCAAATCGTTCTTCAACCTAAAATATAAATCAAGTACAAAATCAATATACTAAAACTTGGGAAGTTAAAACAAATCTACTATGATGATCTTGCGTGATAACAAAATTTCACCCAAGTTTTACCTACTTCAAGTCTTTAAACAAGCAATCGTTCTTTGTCATTGTAGTTTAATTAAAGATAAATTGCATAAGCCAATTTCAGTAAATTGAAATTGGGAATGAAATTTGCAGGATGTAATTAAAAGAAAAATCTTGAAACTAATCACAGTATTAATTGAATAAATGAATAAAAACTTTCTCTGAAAAAGAATGCAATTTTTATCTAAATTTTTGGTTACCCCAATTCTAAAATTTTGTAAAATTATGCAGATGGACTCCAATTTGTTATTCAAGTAAAAATTTCAAAATTTAAATTTTTAGATTTTTGGTTTATAAAAGTGAAATTAAGTTGGTGTCATTTTAGTTTAATTCAGAACTGCTAACTTCATTTTAAACTTAATTTTTCTAATTGGGTTTAATTTCTTTACAACTGAAAGTTGAAAGTTTTGTAGGAAAAATATATGTTTTTTATTATATATTTAGCTTAATTTCTGCAATATTATTTTTCTAACTAAATCAAACTTTAATTATAATCACAGTGAAGTTTGTCTTAATTGAGCGTTTATTAAATATGTTTTAATTCAGAGATACCAACGCATTTTAAATTAAAATGTAATTTATATTTGTACTAAAAGATAAATTAATGTTTCGTTTTCGCTTGATTATTTTTCATGTTTTAACGCCAACTTAAAACTGTAATTATTTTATAATTTTATTATATAAAAAGTTATAATTAAATGATAAATTGTAATGTTTATTTACTTATTTTCGTTTTATAGCAATACATTTTTAAAAAAAAAATAGTGATAATTGTTTATTTTTGTGTCACTGAGACTAATGAAGTCAGCTACGAATAATAAAAGAAAATTTTGCGTCACGTAAATAATTAGACAAATTCAGTTACCAAGCGCATCATCTAAATTTTTTTCAAATCCACTACCAATTCAAATTTGTATCTTGTAGATTCAATCTGGCTCAAATCAAAAATTTATCTCCAATAAACGCTAACATAACCTAAACTTCAATTCTCTTTTACACATTAGAGTTCAATGTAGTGTAAGTTGCCTATTTATAAGCAAAGAAAATGTAATTACATTTTTTGTTGTTTAAATTTTACCAGATTAATAATATCAACAGAAAAAACATTAGATTATTTTTCTTTTGGGTTATTTATTTTGGTAACATTTAACTGAATTTTTTTATGAAACACACTTAAACCCAGAGGGTTGTAAAAATATCCATTATGCATCAGTAAAATCTTGAAAAATGTTTATTTATGTATCTAACTTATATTTGAACATTTTTGAAATTATTTTCAAAGGACAGGATCTCACCGACAAAGGGAGATGTATTATTTCAATGCAATAGAGAGGGACCGAAATATGATACAATTTCTCTATAAATAACCAAAGTAGAAGTATAAAATATAAAGATTAGTCTTTCATATAAAATAAAGTTGATTTACCACTTTAATTGAAAGATTTTTGGTTTTCATGGCACACAAACGTCTGCGTTTAAAATAGAATTAATATATAAAATTTTATTTATTTATATATGTTACGGTCAATGACGTAAATTGGGCATTGACGTCAATGGCCGGGCAATGACGTCAATGCCCATTTACGTTGGCTATTAACGTCATTGACCGGCCATTGACGTCAACGCCCGTTAACAGCGGGCAATGATGTAAATATTTTCATTTGATTGTAATATTTACGTCTTTGGCCGGTCAATGACGTTAATGGCCAAAATGGATTGGACAATGATGATATTATAGAATAACTACTATAAAGAACAGCAAAATGGCAATTTAAATTTGACAGCCAACTGGCAAGTGATAATTATATACATAATATATTATGTTGTATTCATTGTATTATAATATAATATACCTAATCATTTATTAACAAAAATAATAAAAATTAAAAAATAATTAAATAAATTTTTTTTTTAAATTAATCATTTTTATCTGGCACGGCAGTGACCCATGGTACTTATGCCCGTACTAATAGTCACGGATCAATCCGAGATTCAAGATTAATTCTCGAAATAGTAGCTGTTGCTACAATATGGTCTAAATTCCAGTAATTTCATTGGTAAATCCTAGGATCATCTTGAATCTCAGATTGATCCGTGACTATTAGTACAGGCATTAGAATTGCAAATTTATTTGCTGGCGCCACACCACATTTATTATTTTTACATCCATACTTGCAATGACAATGCTTGTAACCGTCGCCTCCTAAAACACTGCTTTCATCTGCTGCTTGTCTAAGAGTAATCTTATTTTCTTTAATCGTATTACTAATATTTTTTAACAAAATTAACTTTTCAGTATCCCATAATAACTAGTATTAATTGCAACGGCACTATTAATACATACTTACAGATGGAATCTACAGAATAATAATTTCATCATTGCCCACCCCGTATTAGGCATTGACGTCATTGCCCGGACAATGAAGTAAAAACCACACATAAAATTTTAAATGTCAACATCGCCCAAAATGGTTGGTCATTGACGTCAATGGCCGGTCACTGACGTCAATGCCCAACTTAGCTGGGCATTGACGTTATTGTCCGGCCATTAACGTTAATGGCCGAATTATCATCATTGACCGTAACGTATATTTATATAAGCGAGTGATTTACACTCCGTTGCTCGTTTCTCGCATCCTACTCTCTAAGCCTGTCTGTCGGTCCAATCATTTTTCCGTTTTCCGTTTGGTTTGTCCGTATTCCGAAGCTTGGTAGCATGTTTAGCTTTTTTTTTAATTTTACGGTGTGAGGATGCTGGCCTCACGCCCAACCCGAAGAAGCTCTCCCTCTCGCATTAGCCCTGCAGATTTTCCCCATCCACCAGGGTTGGTTACCCGATTTCTGGAAGTCTTCCGAAGGTTAACAAGGATCACCAATCACTAGCGTAGAGTGGAGGGGCAGGGGGTGCAAATGCCCCGGGCGGCACTTTTGTGGAGGGCGGCAGAATAGAACACGCAGAATAAAATTATAATTTTTTTATTTTAATTTTTTTTTAATAATTATTTTTAATAATATCTTATAAATTGATATAAGAAATACTTTTTTTTGCTTAATTGCAAAAATAGGGTGGGCGGCAAATTTATGGTTTGCCCCGGGTACCGGAAATCCGGACTACGCCACTGCCACCAGCTTGGAGGTTAGGCCTGCCAGACGTCCGGGTTTTCCCGGACAAGTCCTCTTTTTGGCGGCTGACTTTTTGTCCGGTATATATTTCCATGTTTGAAGGAAGATGTCCTCTATTTTAACCAACCCGCGGCCCTCTCGAAAATTTCTTCCGATTTTCACGCAAAATTGAAGCGTTTCAATTTTTTATTATTCTTTTCCCTATTATTTGAGGGAAAAAGCAAAAAAAAGCTCATTTGGCCCCAAAATGCGGCGTGTCCTCTTTTAGCTCAAAATAAATCTGGTAACCCTATTGGAGGTGCGAGTTAATTCCATTAGGTCTCCACTTAGGTTTAATTTTAAATAAAAAATTAGTTTTATTCGAAAGACTTATCTTTATATTCTATATTTGTAGTTTAGTTGTTATTCGAGAAAATATAACATATTTCAATTCTTCTATTTAATCTATAAAATTTCTTCTTTTTTTTTTAAGAAATATTTTTTGAATTTTCTCCTTTTCCTACCATCAAGTCGGCATTATGAGTCACAATTTATGACGACGGGTTGGAAAAGCATGGCTTTTTGCCAAGAATGGCCACCGCACGGTATTGAGCAGAAGTTTTCTCTTAAATTTATTTGCATTTGTAGTTGGAGATATTGAATTTTTATTGCTTATTTAGATTTTTATTTGTTCCAAATTTTTCAATTGGAACAAAGATGTTCCAAATTGGACACATATTGGATATGTTTGATGCTAGGAAAAGAGAAGAAAAACTTGTGTGTGAATCATAACTAGTTTTAATTTTTGCGTCTCGACAGATGACGTTTGTAAACTTTTTGGGCGTTTTTTTGCGCTCAGTCCACATTTCCTACTTCGGGAAACCATTCAACCAGCCTTCTTCGGTCCGTCCCACAGATTTAGAATAAATACAATGAAGTTTAAATCGCTTGGTTCCCAATTTAATGTTGATCTTCTTGATGAATGTAATGATGATGGTTACATTTAGTCTATTTCAGGTGAGGTGGAGCTGTAGGATTTCCTTGGGCCTCTTATACCTTATGTACTCTTCTAGTTAGTAGGTGCCGAGTTGTCAGACTAGCGGGTTTTGGCAGTCGCCCGCGGCTTCGTAGAGTCCCAGGTTGGAGTCCTCCTGCAGCCTTTTGTAAGAGACCTATCATTGGGCCTTCATGGCTAGTTTCATGGCGATGTTCTGAACCGTTTGCAGCTTTTTTATGTGACTTGGCGCCGTGTAGCGTCAGACAGATGCAGCATGTCGGCATCAATCTGCTGATGGTTTTTACCATCAATAATCGAAAGTTTAAAATTGATTATTTTGGAAATTCGCTTCATTTTAATGTCATCTTTCAAATTCTACAAGAATTTTTATCATAACTATATCAGTTTGATTTATTTTTCCATTTTATATTTGGAAGTTGGTTAAAGCGAAATAAAATTTCGAGGGTTTATTTTGAAAATTAGATAAGAGTTTGGATTTTGCAACTGATCTGGCTGTTGAATTTCAGAAGAGTTTATTTTTGCCGAAGTAGCTCACCACCTGACTCTGGAAGATACAACACAATATGGAATTGAGTTTAATAATTTTGAGATGGATGAAACATTAGGTGCTCATTTATAAAACTGCCGAAATACCTAAGTAATTGGGTACTCAAATATCCCAATGGGGAAAACAATCAGTCTTTGACAAAAAATATTTTTTAACAGAAAAGTGATTCACTACTGGCAACTTCAGGAGTTATATTTGATTTTGCAGATTTTTTTCCAAAATTTGTAAATGAGAAAAATAAACTTTCAGAATCTTCTACTTTACTTTTTTCAAATTTGACTGAATGAACATTTGGAGCTGTGGAACCCCTAATATTTTATACAATAGTTAGTACCTATATGAACTTCCAATACAAATTTTAATTTTGTTTTATTCTTTTCATAATTTTTAATATTATTTATTCTTTTTGCACTTCTAAATTTTTCAAACTGCAAATTTTGCCTATTCTATTATTTTAATTGATTTTCCAATTTGCAGCTGATCAAGATATCCGATGGAAAATCCATTTGTCTTCCACCATTATCATTATAAGATTTTTCAGGTAAGATTGTTAATCTTATTCTGTAGTCTTATATAAAAAGATTTTAACGTAATTTTTTAAATTAGTAGCTTATTGATATATAATAAAAAAGAATAACATAATATTTTGAACGACATGATGATAACGGTACTTTGCAAGAATCATTAAATTGACTAACCATTTTTAAATAAGCCATTAGAATTTGTTTTAATTTCTATCATAAATTAGTAAATAATATTACTTCCGCTTTTAATTTTGATTATTATCTAACCTCAAACTTTTTCTATTTTCTTCTAGCTCTCGTTCCATCCTTATTCTCTTAACAAAAGTAGCATTTGCCTCGATTAAAAAAATATTTTTGGGAAAAAAAATCGAAAATTAATAATGAAAGTGAATACTGAACAGGTTCTAAACCAAGATGATTGACGTCCTACGGAAGTTATTAGATTATATTACGTACTATCTAATGATAAACATAATATACAATTTGCACTTGACAGTTAACAAATTCGTATTTTAAAAATCTACCTATAGTTGGAAAAGAAGTTTTTTTTTTAGTGAATGGTAGGTACTTATGTTTGATGAGTCCGTAAACTTTAAGTTTAGAAATCTTTGCCTTAAACTTAATAAATGGAACTAATATAATATTATTTTTAAATGTTATATAAGATATTTAATAAAGTGTTATATGAATTTATGCAATAGAAAACAAACGTGGTATCGTTTGACGATTAATTATCGAATTCGGATAAAGTGAGATAATAATTTTGATAAATATTTTCCAATTGTTTATAATGAACTTCAGCTCCTTAACCGTAGTAGGTTTATTAGTTGTTATCTCGGAAAATGTTGGATACAAGTGGCTTTAGTTTTTTGTATTTAAAATTTGAAAACATTGGCATAGACAGTGAACCTTGTTTAAAAATCGTGATTTTAATATAAATGGAAGGGAAAGGGGTCAAACTTGTCTCACCAAACCCGAGCGTCCTAGATTTTTGAAATTGCCATTCACCGCATAACGGGAAAGTGTAAAATTTAACAGAACCCGTTTCAGTTTCACTTTGAACACGTTGTTATACCTTTCTCTTTCTATTTTTCCATTATTTTGTAATTTTAATTTGTAAAATAGTGACTTAGTGTGGTGCAAATTTAAATAAAGTGTGTGTTAATTGTTTAATAAAAAGTAAGCGGTTTTTGATTTCTTTTGGAAAAGTTGGATATTATATAGATAAAAAAATAATTATTAAATTACGGTACCGTTAAAAGGTAAAAATTCAATTATTATCGAGATAAGGAAGTGACATTTACTGTAGCAATATAAAAACCTAGCTGTATTTAAATTAATATGAGGGTGTGCAAAATAAAAGAGAGTTAAGCCATGCAAAGAATGGCCTTTAAAAGGTCACACCTATTGGAAAAAGTAGTTTTCCTTGCCTTATTTTAAACCACTAACAATTTTAGTAATTCGAGTTACAATTTCAATTCAAACATTTCTTTAGTATTGTTTAGTGCTTAATTTCGTTTAGAATTTTCTTAATTGATATTTAAAGTTTTAGTTAATTATAAAAATAATTAGGTTTTACGCTCTATTTATATACCTTTGTAATTTGGAACGGATTTTTAGTTTGTGTTACGAAATATTTAAAACAAGCAAAATTGTTTTAAAATCAAGTTTTAATAATGATTAATTATTATTTATTATAATAAATCAAAAACGCTCGGTAAGTACTTTTACTCAAGTTTTTCATCTTAAACCTCTCTGAAACGATCATTTTTCAAAGTATTTAACACTCGGATAAAATGAATATGATCAAAAATCAATGATGAAATAAGCTATAGAACGTGCAACACCAACTTTCTCTAAATTTATTACGTTTAATTCGTTCTACTCAGGTCTTTGTATTGAATATAAGTTGTACTTTTATTATAACACAAATTCAAAATTAACTAGTCTTCAATCTAATTTTTTTTATTTTATTCTTGACATTTTTTTAATAAATTACAAAAATTATTACTAAGGTCAAAAAATTTAGTTATGGCACCAAATTACAATTTAAAAAATTGTTTTGGGAAGTTATTAATTTTGAGACAGACTAAATGTTAGTTTAGATCTATTATCAGCTGATTTATTAAGTTAATTTATTGTTTATAATAAATTACCTACATGCATACCCTTCAAAAGAAAATTATCAACTCCCATAATATAAACCTCGTTAAATATTATGGATACACAAAGATAATTAACAGAATATTTTCTTTGTAAATATTTTATCATTTTCCTGCTTATTTCAATAATTATTATTTTAAAACAAATTAATGTACCCGACTTATTTTGATAATAACCGCTTGAAAAAACTAATCGTATTTTTCTAATTTTGTATTTTCTTTTCCCGTTACCAGAAATAATTATTATTGTTTTCCTTCGATTATTATGGTCTATCGTAGAAGCACTCCAAATATATTTCAAGTATAGTTCAATAATAGTTCATTACTTCTCCTTTTCGTTGGTCCTTTATTACATGCTAGACTGTTAGTGTAAATGTGTACTCCATTTTCTTATTGGGCAAAAGCTTCTAACATAAACATAATCCATTTTAGTGCAGTTTTAGTGATGGTACTGGACCGCATTATAGAGGGTATGAATATTAAAACTCACCTAATTTGAGCAAAAATATTTGAAATAATTCAAAATTATTATAAATTTTGTAGCAATAAAAAATTGTGTGCGTATGCAAATCAAATTAAAGTTTCCCTTCTAAATACACCTGAATATTTTATGTCAACATTAAAAAATAAATAAAAAAAAAGTTTAAAAAGTAAACATAAAAAACTTCGTGCAAATTTTCGTCACAGTAGACAATAAAAAAAAGTAATGTTACGATTCTTTTCGAAAAATATCCAATGCAATAACTCCCAGCTAATTTAAACGTTTTCCTGTGAAAAAAATTAGGAAAGACTTTTTCAATTATACAATTTGTCGAGATATTAATTACCTATAGAAACCAAATTAAGTTTTATTTACTAATTGGTTTTATGCGCGACAGTAATATCTTTACGAGTAATACATTTTAATAATTTCGCCTTTATTACTTTATTAAAAATACAAACAAAATAAAAGTCTTCCATAAAGAAACCACGATGTACGTACTCTGAATAATTAAACAGACATAAATTTTTTGATGCGATTTTCTAATTAAATTTGAGTCTTAATTAATTTGAAAGTTTTGTAACTTGTTTTTCTTTCGCAGAATATAAATTTTCAAAATTTGAATTAAAAAAACTGCGGTAATTAGATTACCTCAACTTTTGCAATTAAGCTTGAGTTAAACAAAAAATTAACATATTTTTTTCGCAATTAAGCTGTTATTTTCTTGGTTTTTTAAATATTAAAAGATATATTTAAATATAAAAATTTTATTTATTTTCTCCAGCCAATTTAATTGATTAGTTTTTATGAACCAACCAATAATGAACCGTAAATTAACTTAAATAATATAAAAAGATTTTAAGTAATGAATTGAATTTAAAATAATTGAAAAGAAAGTTTGAAAGTGCTCGAGGTGTAACCATGTCGAAATTGTTAAATTAACAATGTTTTATATAAAATTTTAATAACGATGACTAATGGAAATTTGCAAAATTGCAATGATCGATTCGCAAGGAAAAAAAATGTTCATTTCAAATATAAAATCAGAAAATTGTAGAACTATTTCTGTTATAATTTTCCAATAACGGAAATCTAAAATGCTCCTAAATATCGTCGTGTCAACAGAAAATTGATTGGTGCCGTTCAAACATGATGGCAAAGAAAGACAAGTGAAAAGTCAATAAGGTCTATTTATCATACTACTATTATGTGGAATCCAAATAAATGTAATATGTTTGATTGAAAATGAAAATAGGTTTTTAGCAAACTTCCTGTATACGCGATTTAAATTTTTTTCATGACCGTTTTATATGTAAATAAAATTTGGAAAGAATCATCCTTTGTTGTAGTTTTTCACATCACTGTTTAAAGATTTTATATTCATACAACTTATGAAAACATTCCGAAAGATTTGTTGTTAAATTCCTTTTTTATTCATAAATATGAGTGATTGCCCACGAGATACAAACAATTTTTCAGATTCTTACAAAATTGTATAATTTTCCTCGCCTACGCACATTCAAAAAATGTATTTGGATTTAGTTATTGCTTATCGATTAAATTATTCTCTATCTATAATGAACTTTTTAAAGTATGCTACATCCTGCAGAAAAAGGTATTAGAACTTGAGATAGCTTTTATCGCATTTAATAAAAAATAATCAGCACAAAGTCAAAAGTTATATTTGTGAAACTATTATATAAAGTTAATACATCATCTGATGAATACAGGTTATCATCAATAATATAATTAAATTAAATTATTTATCTAATTTTTTTTTATTTTTATTTTTTAATTTTTCGTACAATCGAAGATGAACAGTATAGGCACATGTTTCTAACTCAGTAGTCGTCATTAGTACCGTATACACATAGAAACAATTAATTGAATACAAATTACAATTGCATTGCTACAAATCCGTTAATTTGTTTTTATTAATATTAATATAAATATAATTTATTAAAAATTAATACGACTTTGTACTACCTGTTTAGTCTCGACCACATTTGCTATTTTAATTGTATGTATTACTATATTATATTTAAAATACAAATACATAGTAAATGATATAGTTAAACTTGCATAACCCGGACATTGGAAAAGCCAAAATCCTGTCTGTGACAATAATTTTCGTAATCCGGAATTATGTACTTAACCTTAGACGGTTACCGTTTAATCTGAATATATAATTAATTATACAGAATAATGATTCCGGATACAAGCCTATATAAAATATTTTTTATACAGAGTTCTTCGTAGAAACTTGGCAAGCTTGGCAAAGCAAAAATTATGTCTTTTTTTTGTATTTTAAAATTTTTTTTAATTTGCATTAAACAATATCCAACCCTTTTTAAAATTCATTAGGTTTAAATGCAAATTAAAAATCTTCGGATTTCATTGCCAACTACTGTATGTAGGTCGTTTTGTTTGCGATTCCGGATTACTCGTCATCCTATTTGAGAAAAATTTCTGCATAAAATTTTGATACGATCGTACAGTTTAAATTAGCAAAATAAAAGTTAAAAAACAAAAGAAAGCAAGTAATAATTTTAACACTTCACTAGCATCTTATCGCCAATATTCTGCCGATACTTCTCAAGGTGTTCGAGAAACTTATAAGTAGATTAAAACCTATTTTAAAAGAAAAAGTCCTTGATATTAGACCAAATTATTAATTCGGATTCTTGTATCAACGTGCAACAATCTAACGAGTCAATCCAATGACCTAGAAAGTGAAAGTTATTGTTACATTGTATTCTTCGATATTATACTTATCGTAAATTTTCGATAACCTACTGAACCACAGTTGGTATCCCACAACGTTTCTAAGATTAAAAGATCAATAGATTAAAAAAATCGTTAGGTAGTTGTTCAAAAATTTGGGCAAACCACGCCAAATTTACTCTTCAAAGAGAAAGATGTTCACATGAAGACATCCTTCTGGCAACATAATTTGCAATTTACCTTAACAACCTGGCGGTTTTTTGCGTACCCTTGATATTATTTTGAATTTTATTGTTAGTTATTTTATGTTAAAACCGCGATGAAATGACAATGTACAATTTATTACACCAAAAGAATGCAAACGTTTGGTTTATAAACAAAACTTTCTATACCAACTATAAGTACGTATTAGATTAACTTAATGTTTGTCCGCGGGGTGGCGTTCGCTTTATGTAAATCGTGAATACCCTCATTTTAAATTATAAACTATAATATCTTGGTTCCACTGAAACTGCACCTATCGTAGGTTTAAATTCTGACCTGATAATGGACAAGAAACATCAATTCAATAGTTGGGATTATTGAAATTGAATGTTAAAATGCTGAGGTCTTGCGTAAATATCGACACGCTGTGGAGTCCAGTTATAACGTTAAAGAAAGGAAAAAGGGAAAATGAATCGGAAAACTTTGCAAAGCAGGTACCTATATTTCGAATAGAATGAAAGCTTCAATCTGTAGTTCATAAAAAGTGAGCCAAAGATTTTTTGGCCTTTTTCCCACATTTTTTTAGTTTTGTTTTGAGTTTAAACTCAAATTCGCCTGCAGTGATTAAATAAACGGTGCTTATAGCGAGTGAGGCCAGAGACCGAATCTGAAAGTTTTGGAAATTATATCTGAAAAATGTAAAAGTGCTGTGTAACGAAATTAATGAATAAGCAATAAAAGAGAACAGTGCACTTTTACGTTTTTGATATTTAATTTATTTTAAAATAAGTATATAATTATATACTAATAAAAAACTGCATATTAATATCTGTCTTATGTATTCTTAACTTTTTATACTACTTTTTTTACTTTTTATAATGATTTACATTATGTTTATAAATTAATTTATAGTTCGATTCATCACACCACGCTTCACAAGCACCCTAAATTTGGGATTATAAAACAACTGTTTTTGTATTATCTAATCTCATTGAGTACCTGGTCATATTTATAAAACAAACATCAAAATTGTTATTTTAAGTCGTATGAAACTACCAGCAAATTTATAGATACTAGGTATATTTATAGATACCGTCTTTATTTCCCATTTTATGTAAAGTTGCTATTAATTATAATTATAAATTGAACTAGGTATCTCTAAGTATTAAGTAATAATTTTAATGCTGGAAACTCCCAGTCTTGGCTGAAGCTAACAAGTTATTCTAGTACGGTGCTAAGCTTGCTAAATACATAACCCAGATCAAACTACAGTTTCCTGCTCCGTAACAGGTTTTTTTAAGCTTGCTGATCACATTTTTACTAGTTCAGTTGAGAAAATAGTAAATAAAACGAGGAAATCAATAGATACTAAAATTTTTTTTTAATAATTAATAAAATCGGTATTAATAACTTTATTAGAATATAAGTCCTAATGGAAATTAGGGCTTGCTTGAAAATTAAATTTAGTTAAAAAATGCTAAGGAAATCTTTTTACTCCACGTCAACTTGATTTGCTTATTTTGTCGTTGGAACTGAGATAAAATGCAAAACGTGGTAAATACTTTAAATTTAAATTAATTTGTATCACAGTAGGCGTATTTAATTAGCAACTCCAATAACACGACATCCATCGCCTTCCCCAACTTAAGCGAGTAAATTTGAAATCTATTCCAGCATTTTTCCTAATCTACCTATATTCGACTTGAAACTGTACTAGACCGGATGATAATTTTCAATTTATATTCTTTTTGATATGCTACATTATGTTAATATATTTGTTATAGTATTTCTTTCGTTTACATATTATCTTATCATAGTAAAAATACCTATACAAATTACATTTAAATTTGTCAAGCTATCTAAAGAACAATAACTGAATATTTAAATATTAATATAAATAGCACTTCTAAATGTATTTTTAATTAGTTTTTCATTGAATTATTTATGTTCTTATATAACTTTTAGACATTTAAATTCCTAGTATCCTTATAGTGCTCTTGTTCAAACACATAATATATTAATAAGTATAAGTAATTAAAATATTGTTATTAATGACTGGTTTTAATAGTAACCTACCGCCTCACGCAATTATGCAAGTTTAATAATAATAAATTTCTACACGTGTTGCATACAAATTTTTATCTTAACGGATCTCCTTCGAAATAAGAAATTAAAAAAAAAATTAATAATGTAATTTATTTAAGAACTTGTTCTGCCACTGTCCCGTCATCTTCCGGGAGCGGAATACGACTTTTTATATATCGAACTTTGAAAAATAAATATAGATATTCCAATTACCGATATAACTATGGATAATGTTTATTATACTTTTAAATAATCCAATTAATAGTATTCATATATTCTTTTTTCTACGAATTTAAATATACCACATACATCCTTCTTTTTTTTTTTACTATTCTTCAATTATATTTCTCGTAATTTTCCAATAAAATTGTTTTACAATAGGAGTAAACATCTTAACAAATTAATATAGTGCTTGATAAATGTTCAACAAAACTTATATCAAGTTGTATAAATAAATAAATTCGAACAAATAGTATTCAAGTATTATTACATAATAATAATCAAACAACATTAATGATTTTGAATATTTAAAAACTCGCTTTATAAGGTTGTAGGTTGCGGTTGTACTAAAAGCGACACACTTATTTAAAATTGATTTTAAATTTTTTACTAATTATTAAAATTTTACTGTAATCTCCAACTTTAATATTTATAAAAATATTTATCTCTTAATATTCTTAATCGATATTCGTTATCGTGATATGTTATCGTCATTAGAAAATTGTATCCAATTTTAATTATTTTAATAATCAGGTAAAACTAAAAATAGTAAAATCGTTGGATTTGTTCAATTGATATTGTTTAGTTAATATTGATATTTTTTACAGCAACCATGAGGTCACTAGATGTGACGGCATCATGGCCAGAAGAAGATGAGGATGTGGAAGTTGATGATATGGAATTGAGTAAACATAGTCAAGACGAAATGTCCGAGTCCAGTAGTGACGAAGCAACAAACAGAAAAATTGCAAGGCGGAGAACCGAAGGTTCGTACATCATTTAATTAAAATTGTTAAGCTTAAAATTTTTTATAAGAATGAAATTAAATTCTCAGGAAGTACCACAAGCGGCGGCAGCTCAAGCGGTAGTACAACGACGAGGCGAAGGAAAACTGGCATAAGTGCACGAGAGAGAAATTTGCGAAGACTGGAAAGTAACGAGAGAGAAAGAATGAGAATGCATTCCCTAAATGATGCATTTGAGGTAAATTTAAACTTTTAGCTATTTCCCAAATTTTCAATGAAATAACAATTTCACTAATCAGTGACGTTCTGAACTTGTACAAACTAAGTGAAACAAGGTCGCCAAAAAGTTTAACTGGCATGCAATTTAAATAATTTCCCGTAATTATATGGACAGTAACACACTGATAACAGTGAATGTTCATGTTTTCTCTTGGTAATTTTAGCATGTTATTTACAAATATTATGTATTAAATCCTTACTGGATAAAACTTTATGAATTACCCAATTAGCTGCAAAATTGTAGGTGTAAATAAAGTATGGATCCAGATCTTAATTCCGAGGGAGGAGTAATTAATTGGCAGAAAATTATTTTTCCATCTATTTCTTTTTTTGCTTTTTTTAATTTTTTCATTAGTAAAACAAAGCACAACACTTTCAGTCTCACTGTCAGTACCAACCGTAAAAGTTTTCAACAAACAAGAACACAAAGAAAACAAAAAGAATTTGTTTTCGTTAGTGGTCTAGCTTTTCCTTTTAAGCTCGGATCCAAACCTTAGTTGCAACTATGTCCTATGGAGGATACTACCTCTGCCATAGCTTCTTGTCGACATTTTAAATGTATCGTAAAAGAAGTATTTTTGATACTACGATACGGTGCATTGTCTTGTTGGAAAATGTAATCGGCATCATCTTCATCAAAAAGTTTTACTATAGAGGCCTCTAAATGTCGCTCAAAAGTTTCCATAGACGATGAGAAATTCATTCCACCATCGTATACTGTTGCTTCTCCTACACCCCTAGCCGACATGCAAGCCCAAAGTTAGTACTAAATACAATCTACTAAAATACAATACAAAAGACTTTATTCTTCCCCTACTTTTTTTTTCTCACAAATTGATTGCCAAGTTGGCCAAAACACTAAAAATTTTACATTATAATTGATATAATTTTACTTTGATCGTTTTTTAAAGTAAAAATAAAAGATTTAGGGTAAATTACGAAAATAATTACGAACCTTTACATTGCTTTCATTTGCCAAATTGCCTTGGACCAATCTTCAAATGTCCAATCTTTATATTTTTTTGTGAAAGATAACTGCTTTTTAATTTTTTGTTGATAAGGAGCTTCTTCCAAGTCTTACGACCATGTACCTAAAACAAC
The DNA here is from genome assembly GCA_949152465.1 of Cantharis flavilabris. Lineage (NCBI taxonomy): Eukaryota > Metazoa > Arthropoda > Insecta > Coleoptera > Cantharidae > Cantharis > Cantharis flavilabris. The sequence goes on along the minus strand of OX424438.1, from coordinate 36,129,969 downwards.
TGCAATCAATGTCGTTCGCAGAGAAATATCAACGCCTTTCTCTTTTTTTAAATCTGCCTTAAGTTCTTTTGCTGTTTTTCGATGGTTTTTTTAGTGATTTAGTGAGTCACTTTGCAATTTTGGACGATTTTAATAAGAACCACTGAGAAACATTTCAATTGTTTTGCTATGTTTCGTTCAATTCACTTGTTTTAGCCATGATGTAAGTTTTTTAAGTTACGACTTTTAAATAAAAATTTAATTTTTGACAATAGTGTACCGTCAATTCATCGCGCGACAATTCATCACGGATAATTCATCGTGCGACAATTCATCGCCTCGACAATTCATCGCCGCGACAATTCATCGCGTGCGACAATTTATCGCGTGCAACAATTTATCGCGTGCAACAATTCATCGCATTAAATACAATTAAAATAAATTAGGCATTAAAATGCCTAATACGGAAAGTGCAGAAGAAGAAAAAGAAATTGTTCTATCTTAAAAATGCAATACGTATATAGATATCTTATAGTACAGCTCATAATTTTGAACTACAATTATAAAAATATGTGTTGTTTCAATTTTAATTAATTTTGTAATATCAAATTTTTTTGTTTTTATTTTAATTATATTTAATTGCAATGAATTGTTGTTCGAGATAAATTGTCGCGGCGATGAATTGTCGCGGCGATGAATTGTCGCGGCGATGAATTGTCGCGGCGATGAATTGTCGAGGCAATGAATTGTCTCACGCGAAGAATTGTCGCACGATGAATTATTGTTCGCGATGAATTGACGTAGGTTCTTTGACAATATGGCCTTTTTCAAATACTTTTATATATTGTTAGAAATAAATACATATCAACAAACAAATGAAAAAGTGATAATTTTTAAATAAAGCCACATTTACAACTTAATTATTTGGTTCAAATTTGAATTTTGAAGTTTACCAGATATGTCCCAGTTATACAGCTTTTTAAAATACAGGAGTGGTCTAATAATTTTGACCAAAACATAGGGTGGCCTAATACATATTTGGCGATAGCTCTATTGCCATGTAATCTGGGGGATAAATATTTTAAAAATATACTGGAACTTCAGCAAAATTACCGCACTATTGAGCGATGAGACTCTTTTTAATCCAAAAAATTTTAGCAATCCAATTCCAATAATTATTGACTAAATCCAAATTCAAATAAAACCAAATCAATGTAAATTAAATTTTCAAATACATTTTAATTAATTATCCAAAATTTAATAAATCAGAAGTCCAAAATCTTTGTCCATAAATGGACAAATATTATCCAAAATATTGAATAAAATCACTTACGTAAATATACTATATCAATTTATTCACAAAATTAAAAATTTCAAACTAAATCGCAAAAATAATACAGGAGAAGACTTTCCTTCTTAACTTCTACGGGGGGCCATCTTTGGCAAAAGCCGGGTTTTCACCGCCCAATGCTGCCATTACCACTAGTTAGTTGGTGAGAAAACCAGTAAACACAAAATTATTTAGAAACTTTTAACAAATTATTTGTTACAAACAAAAATCAATTTTATAAATAAAATCAAAATTTTGATTTTGGCATACGATAGTATAAAATAATAACCATCCTAAATTATGTCTTTAAATTATTTTAATAATAATTCTGTGTTGATTGTTGAGATAATGGAAACAGATCTACGGGTAACACTGGTTAAGTGCATCTATGTTATTTAATTCGATAAATCAAAAAAGTGTTTTTGGCTTCAGTCAAAATTACTCATTTTCTTAGATGAATACTTTTTTCATATAACTACCCAACTAGGGTTTTCGACACCAGTAGTAACCTCTGAAATAAATGCAAATATTTGGCAAAAACAAGGATCGCATTGTCTTGACGGAACTTGGTATCATTATTGTCAACATTCAACTGAGGAAGACACACCTTGTATGTATCCTGAATTTTGACCTAGGTTAATGCGATTCTTGTTTTTGTCAAACCACCTGCATTTACATCTCGTAAGGGATGGCTACTGCAACTGTCTGATATCTGAAGCTTTGGTTGGGTTTATGAAGGAAGTATTCATTAAAAGAAGACGAGTATTTCGATTGAAGCCAAAAACACTTTTTGATTTATTAAATTACAGTCGATTAAATGTTTAATTTGGTTCAAAATAGCAGTATGCTGTTGCGCAAAAGATATTTCCTGCAAAAAAGAAGTATTTCAATTTTCAATTAAGTTGGTTACTTTTGCCTTAAGCAATATGTTGTATTCTGTGATAATTCTAGCTTAATATAATATTCGCGGTAACTTCTTCAGTTATACCCAAAGAAAGAATAATTTTTCTCTATCAAAATAAGTCAAAAACCCTTAACGAATTATTTGATTTTAATAGATTTGGGTAGTGATCAGGAACAACATGTTAAAAATGTGATTATCCCCAAGGTCATGGGTCTTGACTTTGTAACTACCGAAATTCAGTTTTTGTCAATAACTTGTTTTTTCTCATCCTATACTCAAAATAATGATACAAGAGTCATTGAAAATTAGTGAATTTTTGGTCTTGTGATCTATCACTGAAGATTGCACTTTGCACAATACCCATCCAAAGCTTAACGCGAAGCTCCTGCAGAAGCAACTCCTATAGCTCGGAAGAAAGCTCGAATGGCAAATCAATCACATAGACTGCAAGGCTTTAGGGGCCGTCCATTAATTACGTAAGGGTTTGGGGGGGGGGTATGGCAAATCTTACGGACCCTTACGTAGGGGGGGAGGGTCCAACGTATTTCTTACGTAAGTTTCGTAATTTCCTTTTTTTAAATTAAATTAAAATTTTTAAATTTAAATTAAAAAATTAAATTAAATTCAAATAATTATAATTTATAATTTATAAAGAAAATTATATTTGATTTTTAAATTATTTATACCATTTTTGTATTTTTTGAATAATAACCAATATTATTGTTATTAATATTTTATAAATATAAACGGAAGAGAGGGGGGGGACTCAACTATATTTTTGTTTTATAATCCTTACGTAAAATGTGGGGGGGGGGTGCCAAAATCTTACGTGCCCTTATGTGGGGGGGGGGGTCAAAAATGTCAAAAATCGCCCTTACGTAATTAATGGACAGCCCCTTACTATATTACCGGTTTCGAGATTACCCCGACGAGAACATCATGAAGCACAAATTAATCCTCAGTGATTCATGTGCCGACTAAAACCTCCAGGTGATTGGATTGCTATCTGCATGTATTTTTCCGAGCGGAAAGAGCTGCTTCTGCAGTAGCTCCGCGTTAAGTTTTGAATGTGTGGTATAGAAGGAGTATCTATCTTCAATGATAGTTCACGCGACCGAAAATGTTGAAAAACTCTAATCCTAAAACAAATAATATATTATATTTTTCTCGAGTTTCGACGAATATATCAATGATATTTTGCATACTCCTGGTCCAAAGGATATCAGAATGGTAACTACTTATTTAAGCAAAACTGTATTAACTCTCTATAAGTAGGTACTAGGGCTTCTCTAACGGCATCCCGGAGGGTAAAAATATTTCCGGTAATCACGGAATTTCAAGCAAGTTTCCGGGGAATCCCGTCAATCTTGGTTTTTTGATTAAAACCATGTGTATTAAAATCTTTTACGGATTTCAATTCAGAACTTCTCTCTTCATTCTTCTTCTTCCACTTTTAGGCTAGGATAAATCCTGTTTGCATCGACCTCAGGCTGTCTGTGAGCATATTAATTGCTTTACATCTGAGGCAGCTTACTAGGTTGTGGGTTCGTTTCAGATGTGCCCGTAACCCTGGATTTTTGTTGATGAAGGTAAATCATCAACCCAGGGGGACCGTCGGCTTTACGTGCCCTCCGAAGCACGAAGACGATCATAAGAAATTTTAGACTCCGTGTCAACAGATATTCAGCTAACATACTAGGCTAATGACCGTTTCAATAATTCTATAACTAGTTTAATAATTAAATAATTACTCTATAATTACTCAATATTTCAGAAGAGGAATTTATTAATGGTTTTTCTAATGCACTTTACTAAATTTTGTAAAAATTCCATGTTTCATAAGATTAATTATTGAATCTCTTCGGAGCTTTACCCATGGTAAAAATTTCTAACTTCTAATAATAATTGAGATCAAATCACTTCGTAGTTCACTTCTTGAAATATTATAATAAATTATTATAACATGTAAACTAGAGCACTCAATTTTTTATGTAAAAATGAAAAAAAAACTTCATTTAACTGCGCAACGCAACTTATTGATGTAGTTACTCTTGTGTTTTCCAATTACCAAATAATTTATGAACTATATTATTGGAATTGCAGGTTGACTTTCTATTACATTGTATGTAAATTAAAAACCACTTTCTCGTTGGAATAATTTAAAATGGTAACAAAAATAAATAAACATCGATTAATAACGAAATATCAGATTGAAGTATTAAAATTAAGTTAAATAATATAGGCGGGAGTGTTTGTCCTCTTTTTAAAAATTTATATATTTTATATAAAATAAAATAAAATGAAATAAAAGTAGGGGCCAGCCCGTTGTTAAAATATTCACAGTACTTTCTTTGTGTACAAATTAAAAAAATTATGTTTTTCTTTTTCTTGCAGCAACTTAGAGAAGTAATACCTCACATAAAAATGGAAAGAAAATTGTCAAAAATAGAAACACTTACATTAGCTAAAAATTACATTATGGCTTTAACAAATGTAATATGTGAAATGAGAGGAGAAGAAAAACATTACACGTAAATAATAAAATAAATTTAGTATCCTAAAATTTATTTAATTTCCATTTTTGTAGATTCCAAGACGTCACAGATGAAACAGATCCAGCAACGACAATACAGGACTTAAATAGGGAACAAAATAATAATTCTATGTTTCAAGAAAATTTAGAAACGCCACAAGAAAATTCCTTAACAAATTCGCGTTAAAATCGAATTGACTTAAGTCTAGGTAAAATATAAGATTACTTTGTAAACCAATTAAGTGTGACATTTCCTAGTACATATGTTAGATTTGACTGAAATTTACTTAGACATATTATAGAGAAAAACTTTTACTTATTAAGGTGAATTATGTGTGAATCAAATTATACATTTCAACGATGCACATAAATACTTAAGTCTTGTTTACAAATGTTAAAACAATCACACATCGATCTGAATTATATTAAGGTTGTGTTACCTAACTATATTTTCGAAAATTGCATCATTTAGGCCCGCCCAAAGAGTACTTACTAGACTCGGAGTTGCTGTAGCATCGAAAATTGAGGCAAAAGGCTGCCCGATACTTTCCTGTTGAATCAGTGTGCAATACGTCCACTACATCTTGGGTTGATGTAGTTCCTGCACTATCGCTTTTTTTTTACAAGAAAATTGATTTTCAAGTTAAGAAAGTTTAACGGTTAATTGACACGCCAAAGCAATTATAAGTTTCATCAACTTCGTTTGAGATCAAAATTTCAATTTAGCAAAGTTATTTAACATCAATTAATATAAAATATTTTAGCTAGGTACCCTGGTCATTTTGAATTCTACGTTGCCATTGTTCAATTCTGCGCCATAATTAATGTTCATTTCTGTTCTAAACAATGTCAGTTTTTTTCATTTTCAAAAATCCTAACACTCTTGTTAAAATTAACATACTCTATGTAATTACAAATCTTCATATATACAATGTAAATCAATTATTAAGTCTTGAGATCAACCATGAAACTATAAAACAACCTACTAAATTATGCGTTACCAATTTGAAACGAAATTTCTCGTAATTTTAATGCAATTGCATGGTAATTAAAATCTGTAATCGCTGTTTATTTAATAATTAATTTATTACTCTTGATTTATGCACAAACTTTAAATTTCGTTAGTCCTTCGACCGAGTCGAAGAGCTTACAACAAAACCACTCAAGTCAAACTTGCCCTATAGAACCTATTTTAGATTCAAGCAAATGGAAATACCTACAAAAAATGCACAAAAATTTTCAGAACAAAGAAATTCTGTAAAAATTCCCAAATTTCAAAAGAAACTGAACGTAAAAAACTTTATGCTGCTTAAGGGGTTAGGCCACTTAGATGTCGAAAAATAGGCTTTTTTGGGGAATTTTTTTCAGAAAAACTACTAAATATATCCGGATTACAAAAACAAGTGACTGTATACAATAATTTTTTTAAAGCGATTAATTTCAAAATTCGATATATTGCATAGTTCATTTGTTATTAACAATTTTCTGACGATTTTTTGGGTAAATTTTTCACTTTTTACTTTAGAAGTGCGCTATTTGGGCAAAAATCAATATATCGAAAAAATCCTATAGCTGTTGTTTGATGTTTGTCCGGCAGTGGAAATTTTGAAATTAATCGCTTCAAAAAAATTATTGTATACGACATTTTTTTGCAATCTCGATTTATGTTGTAGTTTTTCTGAAGAAAAAAAATCCTCAAAAAAGCATATTTTTTGGGCGTCTTGGCCTAACCCCTTAATTATTTTCATCTGATTCTGATGATTTACAAAAAATTGAATTAGAATCAATGCTCAAAAAAATTTAAAAAGGAGGCAATTTAAATAGTAAAATGAGAGAAATGCTCAAGCTTGCTTGTGGAACAGAAAAATAATGAGTGACGATTATAATTTGTTCCAATTACATCAATTGATTCTCAAGTTTAACACATAATTTTAAGGCCTAAAATGTACATCAATTAACTAAATCTTGTTTACTTGAAGCAAATGTGATTTTTGTGCTTCCGTATTTTTTGTTACAAACCTCTTAAATAGCTCATGTAATTAAGAAAGTATGCTCTGTATTTTGTATAATCTATGCTATCTAAAATATTAATCATTAAAATTATAGAAATATCTGTAAAAATATCAATTAAATAATTGTAAGCTATTTTTGAAAAAGTAATGAACTTGAAATATCAAATATATGAATGTATGAATTTTATCGAGAATTTAAATGCAGTCATTGAGATTGCTTCATACAGGGTGATCTTACGATTTTCTGTTGAAAATACTTCGCTAGTTTGAAGTACAAAGGTGATTATCTAGTCTACTTTAGTTAGATTTATTTTTGCTAGAAGATTTTCTGATTTAACAAACTCTACAATATTGGATTTATATATAGGGTGATTGAATTATTTTTATTGTGGAGAATTTAAGGACCCCATTCCTTCTACATCAATTTGAAGTTATAAAAACAATTAAATTTCAAGTGCAATTTTTATTCACTTGAAAAATATTCCTTTGCCGATCACTCTGGTGTTATAAAATTATAAATTTAAAAAATTAAAATAAAATAAAATAAAAATAAAATCAACAAATGAATGTAGTAGAATAAAAGGTTCACCCTGTATATTAGGCTAATAATAGTAGTTAGTAAAAATCGTATAAAAAAGAATTATATTTATGATAATAGATTTACTTTTTAATATATTTAAATATAAAATCAATGAGTTACCTTCAATGGGATTTCCAAAATACTCATATGCTCAAAAATAATTTGATTTCTATATAAATTGATAATGTATAAAGAAAAGATGTGATTTTGTTTATATTGTGAAAGGGTCCATTAATTTAAACAATTTACCTATATGCATTATTAATTTTTAGAAAACAAAATTTTGAAGAGTTCCAAGTGCAATGTGATATTGTAGAAAGTGAAAAATTTAGTTTGTTTTTAAATGTAGGTATTTAAAATGTTAAGATATACAATATATATTTTATGAAGTATGTATTAAATGTATTTTCTTGTATAAATAATATAAATATATATCGAAAAAATATAAACACAAGTTTATCGAAAATATTAGCTATACATAACGAAATGTATAAATAAAAATTTATGTCAACTAACAAATTCTTTTATTTACAAAAATAATCTTTTTCTGTCGTCATAAAATATATTTAAGAAAAATCCAAAATTTTTTTCGCATGGTCCTTATCACTTTTCGACACTGGTTGGGTTCCTTTCCTCTCGTGTCCCAAGATTTTGGTCTCATTATTTTTAAATTCTTCATAAATTTCCTCCAAAGTCCTATCGGCATCCAATACAAGCACCGGAATAGTATTTAATTCAAAGTCGTCTGCCATTAACCACTCTTCGTAACTGTCATGCAATTGCTGCAAATATTCCAATTGGACTGTTGCTTCTTCGGAACGCCGACGTAATTTCATTCTTTGGTATACAACTTCTGGTGTACTTCTCAGATAAACTAAAAATAAATGTTTAAATCAAAAAATGTCAAGTGATCTATCATTTTAGATAGATTATTTTGTTTACCTATTAAGTCTAATCCTATATCACAAGTTGTTTTAGCCCACTGATACCATTCGTCTATAACTGCATACTCAGCCGCATGTAGATATCCGCTTTTACGTGCTTGCTCTACGAAGCAAAACCTATTGCTTTGAAGAGATCTCTCGTATATTTGTACTCGAGTAGACGAATATTTAGGTGGTTCTGTTTTAATCTTTAGTCTCGAAAACTGTATGTACATCTGGAACGTATTGTACCACTTATGTATATCAGTGTAAAGTAAATCCAACAGATTATGACCACCTACATTTCTCCACCACTCGATGGGTTCCTAAAAATTATGAAATTAATCAGAACAAAGTAATATTAATGCAATAACTTACCGGGTAAGTTTCTATATCGGGAAAATTAACAAAATAATTTATAAGAGTTGACTTTCCTGCTCCAATGTTTCCTTCGATGGCTACACGAAACGGGCGATCTGTGGGAGTAATTATATTTGTCAACTCTTTTTGTGGGGATATTCCTACAAAAGTTGTTTTTTTCTCGGGTGTCAACTTTTTATTGGGACTGCACTCCATTTCTTCGTTTCTTTTCATAATAAAATCTTCCATTTCTTTAAAGTTTGATACCTTATACAGCGTTCTGCATAAAAATAAATAAAAACCAACTGAAAATTTTATATTTATTTTATAAAACATGAAATTACACAATTTTTAGTATAAAAATATAGTCTTATAAGCTGGTTAGTTTTTACACTGTAAATTTACTCTTATTAACCCATTAACGCCCGTTGTACTCGTTGGGAATAGATAGACTGCCCTCCGAGCAAAGAAGTTGCCACTAAGCTGGGTGGTAAACTGCCCTCCAAACTGCCATCTTTTGTTATAGGATTAAATTTTGTAATCCCTTAAACAATATTAATATTGTCCGTAAAATAGAGATATCCGCGCGAAGATATGTATCGGTTATGTAGGTTAGTGTTAGTTTATGATATTTTTTTGCAAACTTGTCCGTAAAAAGGAGATATCCTTTTTTTTGATGTTGATGAAATTTGATGTTGCATATTTTTGGCGATTTTATTGCATATTTCGAGTATTTATGAAGCATATTTCAACCGTTTTAAGTTGCATATAATCAGGTTTCTAGTTATTAGATTAATTAGAATAATTTTCAAAAGTTGCATTATGAAATGGTTTCTCGCCGATATGAAATCATTTGGAAATTTGAAGTCCAGTAACATATTATCCTCGGTATCAAAATTAAAAAGAATGTAATAGTATTTTGTTTTATTAGGATGGAAAGATTAACTTTTCCTGCCCAGCGAGTTTTTTCATTTGCGAGGTGAGTGGAACGAGCCGAGCGAATGGAAAACTTGCGTGGCAGGAAAAGCTACCTTTCCATCCGAATAAAACATGTTACTTTTTCTCCAAACGAACAAAATTCAAAAATAAATTTCAAAATTAGCAATAACTCGGGAACGGCGCTAGATATCAAAAAACTGAGCAAAAAATTCTCCCCCCTCGCCTAGTACACACCCCTTGTGAATTATTGGTAGGAAGGCATATTCAAAAATTCAGATCGATCGCGCGCAAAAAATTCGAAAGGTAGATAATTTTAATCGGCCAACCAGTTTTAATTTAATCAAATTGTAATAAACATAAACAAAAGTAAATTTTTCAATTTATGTTGGTAATTTTTAAATTGAATTCGCAACTGTCAACTTCAATTGTGACATTTATTAAAATTTTAGGTTAAAAGATCAAAATGTTTATTTATTTGGAAAAAAATCTTTGTCGGTATGTGTTAGAACTGCAGATTATTATAAATGACTTCGACATAAACTCCAACAACGTTGACCTAAACATCAACAAAAATAAAACATGACAAACACAGAACTGAGCTACATACTCAAGAACAAAACCATCCCCCAGAAACTAAAAATCAAAGTTTACGACCAATGCATGCTACCAGTACTTACATATGGGTCACAAACCTGAACACTTACAAAAAAGAGTATGGACAAGCTTATAAAATGCCAAAGAAGAAAATAGAAAGGCAAATGTTCGCGATCTCCCTAAGAGATAGAAAGATAAATGAGTGGATCAGAGGGAAGACCAAAGTAAGGGATATACGAGAGATGGTGGAGACATTAAAGTGGCGATTTGCGGGACATAATGCGAGGCAAACCGATAATAGATGGAATGCTGTTCTACAACAGTGGAGGCTATATGACTAGGCGGAAGAACGAAAAGGAGACCGCAAATAAGGTGGGCCGACGACTTAAAGAAGCATGCGGGTCTACTCTGGAGAAGAAGAGCGGAAAGTAGAACGGGGTGGAAGGAACTTGAGGAGACCTACATGCAAAAATCAGTGGCGTAGAGTGGATTTCTGGTACCCGGGGCAAACCCTAAATTCCCCCCCCCCATTTTCTCAATTAAGCAAAAAAAAAGTATTTCTTATATCAATTTACAGTAGAATCCGCTTAATCTGATCACGGATAATGTTATCAGTCGGTTATTATAATCATTTTGACTGGGAACCGGCCGCTTTAATTAGTTTACATACAAAAACCACAGGATAATGTGATCAAAAAGTCGCTTATTATTACCATCACTTTCTTTTCTAAGTATCTTTTTCTGATTTGTCATTGAAAATATCTTTACATCTTTATATCTTTACAAAAACTAATGAAGTTTCCCGTTTCTTGGCGTGTTTCTATTTTTATTTTGCTAAATGTGCACTTTGTTTTATGCATTTTAATTTAAGTTTAGTTTATTCTTGCTAAATTTACCTAATTCTTCTAAAATTCATTTTTTCCTAAAATTTGCTTATTGTTATCAGTCGGTTAATGTTATCAAAATGTTCTTGACCCAAAGTGATCACATTAAGCGGATTCTACTGTATTAGATATTATTAAAAAATAATTAATATTAAAAAAAAATTAATAAGGATTACTTAATAATAAGAACAAGATTAGCCAGCTCGGCCATTCCCTACCGCCCTCCACAGAAGTACCGCCCGGGGCATTTGCCCCCCTGCCCCCACGCTACGCTACTGTCGAAAATAGATTGAATAAATCATATCAATATTTTAGAAAACCCAAAAATGCACTAAACACTTTTCAGAACTAAAATGTTTTAAATTAATACATGTAAAATACACTGTAAGTATAAATTCGCAAACGTTTTCACCATACTATGGCATCATCAGGCGATGAATTAGAAAGAAAATTAAGAGAGAATCCTTTAAATATTGTTCGAGGTGGTGGTGGCAGGTACTTTGAAAAAGGATGGGAATTTTTTAAAGTGATAACAAAAGGGGGCAAAATAAGCGCTCTAATAGGTCTACATAAGGGGGGTGGTGATTATTTGTTAAAAATGTTTAATAATGGCGAATTGTTTAAATCTGATTGACTATTTAATAACAAAAGTGAAAATTTTAATTTATTTATCTTCTGAAAATTCCAATTTTTTACTTTTGGCTTCTACATGTAAAATTGATTGAATAAATTCTGAAAGAAGAAGAAGAATTGAGATATAAGTCTATTTTAACAATTTTAAATTGTGAGACAACCAAGTTGACGAAATATTATAATAAAACGACTAGAAACGTCGGACAATTTAAAATTGTTTAAATAAATCTAACTAAATCTGAATTATTTATATTCAAATTATAAAAAAGGTGAACTATAATAATTCTTTTGTGAGTTCATTTCGTTTTCTTATTTTTCAATTAATTTTATAATTTTAGAAAAATAATTAGAAAAGTAATATTAAAAATATCTGACGATGCTATAAAAAGCGAAACCGGTAGAAAATAAATAAAACATTATACAATAAAATTCGTTAATTTCTTTCATTAATTAAAAATTTAAAAAAATTAAATGTAATTCTTATTTAATTATTTTTATAGTTTTAAATTTTTTCAAGTCCCGTGTTTGAAATAACGGACCCCCCAAGATTGAAGACCACTGCAATATGTTAATTTATATTTGATATAATATTGTATTATATTAAAATATTATTTAACAATAATTCGTCGTATACTCTCATAGATATAATTAAGTACTTCAAACACCTGATAAAAATGAAACTTTTTTTGATATCAAATAATTTAAAGCTTCAAAACACAATGATAAAGAAAATGATATTAAATAACTGAAGTCTGAAGTACGCAATAAAGTTTGAGTTGCAACAAATTTAAGCTGACCCGTGAATATATCCGACGATTTCATTATCGTTTAAGTGTGTAATTAAATTTCTTAATCGTTTACAACAATAAATAAGCAGAATGTTTTTAAATCGGGTTAGTGTAATTCGCGCCATAACCTACAAAACATCGTATCCAATCAACAAAGTGGGTTACAATAACACGACACAGTTCGTAAGGAAAATGTGGAACAAAAGTCAAACACCACCAATACACTTACCTATTGCTCAAGGTAAGATTTGTTGATTTTTTTAAATTTTTAAATATTATATTAATCATCAAGTTTCAAATTTAAAGCACAAACTCGCAAATCACCACTAGTTCATAAGTTCACGAAGAATTTATTGTTTATCCTTGTCACCGAGCATGCGTTCTTTAGAAATTATTTTAAACCTTCAATTTAAAATGTCTATAAGAGCGCAAAACATGGTTCAGGTGCAGGGTTAACCATGATAATTAATTTTATATTTTTTACCAGTTGAAAAATGATAGGTAATTATTATTAGTCATATATGATCGAAATAACCAATGCTTAAAAATAAAGAATTTATGTTATGTAGAATGAAAGTCTATATACCAGCAGCGGTCCGTCAGAGGCAAGGGAGACATAGCCTCCCCAGAAATTCTGGATTATTAAACTTAAAATTTTGATTTTACGCAATTTTTATTCATTACTCCAAAAAATATATAAAAGAGCTTAGGCAACCCATAGTACAATGCACCAACAAAGTGCACTCCAAAGATTAAAACATAATGAAGTAGATTGTCTATCAAGCGACACGATCTGAATTTAGATTATTTAAAATTTAAACAATTTAAAGAAAATTGAAATAGTTATAATTCCGAGCTATAGACTGCCGTTAGCCGGATCGCCAGACAAAAAACCGTTCAAAGAAAACATGATCATAATTCTCTTGGGAAAAAGTAGCGTAGTAGATTCCCCTGCCTTCTACACTGCAGAACTTCACCCATTATTACTGATGCAGTTCCGCCTAAAGTAATCTATTTATGATCCATGCCAAGCTTATTCCTTTTCTTTACCATATCTGGCTATCGTCGCCTAGTTTATCCTGCAGGTCAATGCTGTTTTCCAGGATGGTTCGTGGAGGCATAGGTGACAATTGGGTATCCTGCAAGGATCAGTTACCGAAGACAATCTCCCGTCATTGATGCTCGATGTGACCGTCTTGGTAAAAGATGAATCCTCTCCAGCATAGCCCCTATACCCCTATAATTAGACGTCTTAAAAAATTCAAAAAAACTCGAACATTTTTTAATTAAGGTGGGGATATACTATTATATACCCCTCCAGTCAAGGGGTCGAATAAATTATATATTATTATACGTATGCAATATAAGTTCAGCCTGGGACTGGAGGATTCCTGCAATTATGAATGAAAAAGTTACGAAAGATCAAAAATCTTGACAAGAAAATCACGGCCATAGCAAACCCCCTTTTTTTGTGTGCGTCGGGAGTGGGGAAATCTTCTGCCCTTTTGGGTTTTTGATCTTCTTGGACTGCGTCCATTTCGTCGTTTAATTGAGCCTTGGTGGTCATGATTTCCACCAGCATGTGCTCAATGATCATCCAGTGTTCAAGATATTGGTTGGACTAAGGTGTGCCTCCAACTGCGTTTGGACGATCTGCCTGTTGTCCGTCCATTTGTTCCAGTAGAAGATGATATGTTCTGCGTCGTCTAATTCGCCACAGAAGTAGCAGTTGGGGGTATTCGCTCGCTTGAAGCGATGTAGGTAGCTTCTAAAACATCCATGGCCACTTAGAACCTGTGTCACCTCGTATGACGTCTCGCCACGTTTTCGGTTAACCCACACCTCGATGTCGGGAATGAGGCGGTACGTCCACCTTCTTTTGCTGGACACCTCCCATAACTCCTGTCATTTCTTGGACATGTCGAGAGCCTTCTTGTCATGTTCTTGCTGCTCTTTTTGAGGAGCTTTTTTTTTTATTTTGCTCTATATTTTCCTTTAGTTGGAATGGCAGTTGGAACGCAATGACAATGAGATGGTCCTGTACGCTCGGCAGATCCTCAGGGCACTCTTCCTCTGTATTGTCTGACTAAGCCTTCTTCTTCAGTGCCTTGGCCCATATCGCAGCGGCGTAAAAAACTATGGAGTCCGTGACTGTTGGACCTTGCTTATTTGGCATTATTCGCTGGAGTGCCTTTGTCACCGTCGTTGCCTTCTTGGCAACTCCCTCTATGTAGGGCTTGAATGGTAGGTCTTTGTCGATATCGACACCCAGCACCCTGACCTGGTCTCCCGTCTCGACTGTCTGGCCGCGTACCAGGAAATGCACCGGCCTCTTCCGTCTGTTTCCCTTTACCAGCACTGCCTCCGTTTTTTCCGAGACGAGTTGTAAGCCTCTAGTGGTCATCCATTTGTTGATGTCCGCTATGGTTATATTTGCAAAATACTCCAAGTCCTCCTCAGTGAGAACCTCGACCACTATCGTTATGTCATCTGCGAAACCGGTTATACTCACCCCAGGTGGAGTGGAGAGCCGAAGGGCGGCATCAGGAGGGGACCAAGCAAACCCCTGGTCAGTCAAATCGGCGAATGCAACACAAATAATTTCCTCAAGATGCACCCGGGGCTCAAAATTATCCCGGAACCTCCATCCAGTAGCCCGACTTTTCTTTCTCGCTCGGAAGCAAAATTACCACTTCCTTGTTGTTCTCCTCTCACAATAAACTTATTTTTTAGGTTATAAACCAACGTCCTCATTATGACACATACACACGAATTCACACCCCTCGCTGAACAGGAAACCATAACACTACAAAGACACTTCGTCCTTAAAGACTTATTTTTTCTCACTGCGCTAATTTTGGAAGACCAGGAGAAAGTTATAAAAAAACTAAAGTATACGAACCTATATCGAAAACGCTGAGAAAACCATAAGAAATACAATAATTTTGGATTCCACGTCAAAACACCGAAACAAAAACACCGAAACCAAAAACACCGCTTCGAACTATTTCTTCGTCGAAAAATTCCTGTAAATATAGTTTTTGAAAACTTTTTACTGAACAACAGCAAACGAACTCTTATATATAGAATATTATATTAATATTTGGATTTGGTCTTCACATTGGCATAACTATGGGGGGGGGGGGCAGAGGAGGAAATTTTCCCCGGGCTCGAAATGTTCAAGGGGCCTCTTCGGGTCCTGAGAGATTTCATATTGGTTTCTATTTGAATGAATACATTTGTTGGGCTCCGAAAAAGAAAGAAAGAAACATCTAGAAACTTTTATGTCTAAAAATATGAATTCACTGACCATAAAGGGCCTTGCAAAAATTCTTGCTCCCAGGCCCAATTTTTGAAGTTACGTCTCTGGGTCTCAGTTACATTCTGAGCGAAAACGAGCGAAAAGTAATGCATTCAAGTTTGCTGATGGTACTTTTAAATGGATATCTACTCAAATTGTTCTATCAAGCGCATGCGATAATGGATAAGAGATTTGGATCTTTGCTTTCTTCTTCTTTTTTTATCTTTTTTAAATCTTTTGCATAAAGTGCCCCAGCCATCTGATTTGCTGTGACCTTTATTATATCGCCTCCTTGAATTCTTCTTTCGTGGTTTATTCCCGCGAGTCAGATATGGGCAATGAGCGCTGACTTAAAACTGAAGTCATACCAATCTACATTCCAAGTTAACTATGACGAGGGGGGACGTCTACCATGAAAGTAACAGGGACAGATGAAGTCATACAACAGAACTAATTTCTTTTTAACTTAAGGTAACTGATAATGCAAATTTTTATTCAACAAAAATACAATAATCTAAATATACGAGGTTGGTTCAAAAAGAATTTTAAAAACTAATGATTTTATAAACGAATTGCTACAATAATTATTTAAACGAACGTTACTAATTTGAACCACAAAATAGGTTTATTAGGGATGCTCAATACATCAAATTTTTTCCTAAAATAAAATTAATCTTCGAATAAGCTTAAGAAAATCAAGGGGTAAATATCCAGTAAAATTTTTGTACACAAGACTCGAGATTTCCAAGAATTCCAGCAATTTCCCACAAATTCCAACGATTTCCGAAAATTCCAATGATTTCCAAGAATTCCAATGATTTCCAAAGAATTCCAATGCTTTCCAAACAAGTTCCAATCTAAGGAATTTCAAGGATTACTTTAGAATTCCAGGGAATTCCGAGGGAATTCCAAACAAGTGTACACAAAATTTTCGAGATATTTACCCCTTGAAAAAAATAGTACTATTGCAGGTTCGTATACACCAGGATGCGTTGATGTTATGTTGGACTACTCTGAAAATGGGACCTTTATGAGATTATTTTATCCTACAAATTTACAATCAAATGAAGTAAGTAAGAATATTGTTTTTGTTCTTAATGTTTTGAATTTTCATGTTTTTATTTTAAAACATTTTACATTTTCAAAATTTTTATTAGGAAAACTGTTCTAAATGGATTCCTTGGTTTTCCGATTCAAACTATTTTACAGGTATTGCACGGTCTTTAATGATAAATCCAAGAATTTTTAAACTCGTAAATTGGTGGTATTCTTGTAAGTATTAAGTATCCCAAAATTTCTTCATTGTAAAACCATTTATCCTAATTACAGCTCCACGATTTTTTGTGCCAGCATTATATGGAGAAAATATAAAAGTCGATAATAAATTAAAATGCATAATTTTTTCACATGGTTACGCTAATAGTCGATTTTCGCATACAATAATCTGCAACGAACTGGCTTCCAGAGGTTATTTAGTAGCGGCCATCGAACATAGGTGATTTGATGCACAAATCTATATTCTTCTGACTTTTATATTTTTGAATCATTTTTAGAGATCAAAGTGGAGGTTATACATATTATTATAAATCTCAATCAGACGCAGAATTAGATATTAGGACTCCAATTAAAGTAAAATTAATCAAGTTTGGTAAGGGACATTATGAAGCACGGAATCGGCAAGTAAGTTTTTAAAAATGTTGTTAATAATTATTAACTCAAATTGAAACACCTGCCGAAAACAAAAATATAATATCAAAGCTTATCTTGAAGTTTCGATCAGATTGGCCAATATATTTATTGTTGCAGTTGTTGCAACTCAACTCACAGACACCACTTTACAAACAATTTACACAATAGGCTATTAAGTAAAAGGTACCTTTAGTATACCCCATCTAGAACTCCATAAGATTTTCATCCATATTTCGTGTTTGAATTGAATTGTATTATAGGTAAACCAAAGAGCCAATGAATGCACCAAATTGTTAGATATTCTAATCAATATAAATAACGGGGATGTTCCTCACAACATTTTGGATGAAGCACTAGAAAAACATAAACACATGTCCTTTAAGTTACATAATTTAGTTGGAAAATTAGACTTGGAAAATGTTTCGATTGCAGGACATTCCTTTGGAGGTGCAACCGCTCTTCTAGCTCTTTCACAAAGACCAGAATTTAAGTAAATATTTCTTAAATTATTTGCTTTCTTTAAGTCTAAAGTTTTATTTTAGGCAAGGTATCCTACTGGATCCGTGGGTGTATCCCATCAAGTCTGAAGAATGCACTTTGGAGAGTGAGATCGCCAGCGAGAGTGAAGCGAAACCATTACTTTTTATTAACACACAAACATTTCACAATGTAGCTAATGCCAAACTGATGAAAAAAATTTATGGTCTGCATTCAGAAAATGAAATGTACACAATATTGTAAGAAATTTTTATTCAATATTGTAAATTACTTGCATTCTAAATTAAGTTAAAAGTTACTCATCTTTTCTAACTTTTAACCTGATTGTAAATCAATCCGATGTTTTAGGCATACAACTCATGAGAGTCAAACAGATATGGTTTATGTTATGGGTCACTGGTTAAATTTATTTATGAAAAAATTGCAGCCAGCTACTGCATTAACCATAAACAATGCTCTTATGTTGTCATTCCTGAAGAAGCATATGAAACATGATGAAAATATAGAAGACATGGAATCTATTTTGGAATCTGAAGACAAAAATATAGCCATTGGTGTGACGAAGCCATGGAGTTAAATAATTAAATGTAGATTACTACTTGATAGGTGTAGGGTAGACTGGGGTCGAAAGTAACAATTTGACTTTAGAATGCAATGGAGGATAAAATACGTATGGCAGTAATAGGGAACTTTTGATATATGAAACTATAAAAAGTTTTAAAATAATTTGTTTAACTTGATATTATGATCTATCTAATATAAAATTTTAATTATTTGGGTTGTTACTTTCACCTCTTATTACTTTTGAGCTCAGTCTACCATTCTGTTATAATAAATTTTATAGATAGTTCCTACTTACTATAATAATGTTTATATAAATAAATATATAACTATATTATGTACATTTAATAATATAATATAAACTATTCTACAAAACAGATAAAAAAAAAAGATTTTGTCAAATTTTTTTATTCCAAATTGGAAATTATCTAGGAAGCAAAAAATTTAATTCTAAATACTAGCTGAAAGTATTCCATTTTTGCTACTCCTATGAAAGAAATGGATCTATCCATACATGCATGCATGTAATGCTATAATTTGGGTAAAAATTGCAATTTATTATATTATACTAAAATAAAAAAATCTTAATGTAAGGACAAAGTTTTTTAAAGTTTGCATGCCACCTCAGTTTTCAATTTCATAAATTAAATTGCGGCATAAGTCGACCCTCTTATAACGCGGCTAATTCGTACCAGATTATATGGAAACCATATAATCAATATTAGATGGTATATGTTTCCGTATAATCCGCTACTAATTATCCGCGTTATAGGAGGGTTGACTGGAAATCAAAATTAAAACATAACCTACAAAACAGAAGTTTCCATGTAAATTAAATTGCCTATGTTCATTCGATTAAAACTGAAATATATTCTGTTTACCTGAAATTTTTCTAATGTAAGGTACTAAATTTAGGTTATTTATTGGTTGTTTAGGTTATTTATTGATGATGTTTAATCAAAATTGGCAAGAACGTTAAAAATGCTAAACAAACTTCCAAGTGCATCACCACCAGAACTATTATTATTATTATCATCATTATTCGATATGTTTGATGAATCTGTTGTTGTGGTAGTTGATGTTACAGTGGTATCTGTATTTTGCTGATTGTTTTCAACCATTGTTGATGTACAATTTGATTGATTGGGACGGGGTGCAGATTCAACTAGATTTGATAATTGCATCATTGAATCGTAAATAGCATTATTTGTTTCTTCGCTAAATTTTACATTATTACTATTTTGCGATGCACCAAGAGAAGGTTTTTCATTGGATCCTTGTGGAGCACTAGTCGAAAGAGTTTCTTCGGTTGTTGATATTAAACTGGTAACAATTGAATTAAATATATTGGATATTTGATCCTCCGAAACAGGATTATCTTCAGTTATATTTTGACCTACCAATGAGTTGGTTTCTTGCGCAACTACGTTCAGAACGTTAAGTATCGGGTTAAGATCTTGTTCCATTAACCAATTACTATCGTAATTAATGGTATAATTATTAACGGGGGCTCTCTTCGGATAAACTTTCAAATAATATTTATGAAATTTAACCAATCGTTTCCTTAAGATCAATAATTGAATCATTTCTTTAGTAAACAACCCAGGAGGGTTCAGTTGTAACTTCAGATCTATTAACTTAATCCAAACATCTACATAATCCTTCCTGTCAAATGCATCAAAAAGTTCTTCGGTAAGTTGTACAGTGGATATTGCACTATCAACACTTACTAAAAAATATTTTTTTGGATTTAAATAGTAAAAAAATTCAATTTACAATCTACTACATATTACCTACTTACATTTAGAGTTAGAGTTTACTAATAGCACTGCTAATAATATATAATATTTAAGAGACATAGCAAAAGGTTTTTAACTCATTAATAATTATTTAAAATAAACAATCCTAAATAGAATTTGTATTTGACTGTACAAATTACCTACAATTGTCTAATAAAAAATATATATAGTTAATTATTTATTTTCATAGCTTTAGCCTTCAAAGATAGGCTAATTGCATTTTCTGCCACGGTTTTAGATTGCAAATTATAATGTCTATTCGAAATAATCTACCTGTATGTAAATAAAATAAAGTCAACAGCGCACCGGCTATTATGCCCGGTTATTTTGAACCCTGAGTACAGCTCTGTGTTTCTGAAATAAATCGATTAACTTTCACGGCTCAAGGTTCACGTTTTGAATATATTTTTCTTTACAAGCCCCTCCACAAAAGCAATATTATTCGTTTGTTGAGTTTTTAAGATAACACAGATAAAAATACATTTCGTCATTAAATTAATTAGTTTCTGCCTTACATTTTTTTACACTCTATAAAATGGCAGCAAGAAATTTATCTCGTGTTATTTTCAGTAAAATCCAGTTAAATTTAACCCAACAACCTAATTGTGGAAAAACATTAAGATTGTTTAGCTCGAGTGTAAATCCAGGTAATAAAAAATTATTTTATTTTAGGTTAGAATATAAAAATTTCAAAATTTTTTGACCCAGCAACTAATTTTTAGGTTAAAAGTAACTTAAATTCCTGAATTTTTAAGCAAGTTCAGTTTGAAGTTCAAGGTTTATTTAAAAATTTGTTTTATATTCACTTGTAACAGTACGCATTGTTTTACAGGGTCGTATCGTGAAATATTCCAGAAAATAAATTTGATATGTAAATTTTTTTTTTAATTAATAATAATCTTCTCAGGAATCCCCGGCAAACCGCGATTATTTTATAATTTATTAGCCGGTATTTAATTTTGATGGATAATTATGTAACAATAATAATAATAATCTATTAATGGGACACTGCATCGTGTATCTTTCCGAGAGGATCCGATCCGGACAGTTTTTAAATTATTATAGCAGTACCGTAACTAGGAAGGTTCGGTGCCCTCACACCGAACGTAATTTTCAAAAAGGGCCCGAATAAAAATATTATTTGAAAACAAAATTTTATCTGTTTTCAATTGTTTATTCGAAAACTATATAACATTTTTCTGTTTTAAGATTTTTTAATCTATACCTACGTAATTTTTGAAGTTAATTTACTATTAAAATTAACTATTTCTTTTAATTTGTAAACATTAATAAAATTTAAATATTTACAGCCTTATGCATAGTCAAAGAGTTGGCCACTAACTAGCATCACTTTAAATCTCGATTGGTTGCTGGATAAGATTTAAAATGATGCTAATTAGTGGCGAACTACCGACTACAAATTCTTTTTCTTGAAGTGCCATACACTATGCAGTGCGTAGGCGATCACTTGGCTGAAGCCAAAGTGACTTACTAGGGAATTTAGTTAATGGGGTGGTTTCCCGTTGCCTTCCCCTTACAAATAAGGATGTTAATGTATATAAACCGTTTGATCATTGTTATAAAACAATTGGAAACAAAAAGATCTTGGTTGATTTTTTCGTCCGTTTTTAATATCATTGGTTGTTTCAAGGGGAAAATACCTTAAAATAATTTTGTGCACATGACTCGGAATTTCAATGATTTCCATGGAATTCCAAAGATTCTCAAAGAATTACATTGATTTCCAACAAGGGGGAGGTAACGGAGTAACTGTCCCTCCACCCCATCAAAGCCAATAAAATTACTAAATTTTGTTAAAATTTGAAAAATATATCTAAATATAGTTCTTTTTTTTATTTTTTCAATTTTTTAAGATTTCTTTGGCTTCATCAAAATTTACCAAGATTTCTTAAAACTACATTTTTTCGGATTTCTCATTTCTTACAATTTCTTAATATCTCGAAATTTTAAAGATTTCTTAGAATTTTCTACGTTTCCTTCAAGATTTTCTTGAATTTCGTAAACACAGAAAAATACAATCCTCGCAATAATTTTGAAGTAAGTATTACATCAATTATAGTAAATTTTATATCAAGTTTAGTAAAATTTACTTCAAATTTAGTAAAATTTACTTCAAAATTGGTATGAGGCTGATTTGAACTTCAATTATAGTAAAAATTACTTCAATTTTTTCACTGTGAAATCTATGGATTTCTTGGAATTTCCCAGAATATCTTCAGATTTCTGTTCACTAGTGCACCGGAGTTTTCTAACGATTTCTTCCAGGCGACCTTTATTTTTTAGCTTTTTAAATTTTCTGAGATTTCCTTGGTCTTCCTAAAATATTCTGAATATTCTAAATTTCCTCGAATTTCCCATTTTCTAAGTTTGCCTGGTAAGGGTGGCTGGAAGAAGAGAAGATATCAGTGTATCCAACTCCCTCCTCATAACAAAAACCAACAAAATCTATAAATTTCAAAAAAATATCTAAATTCTTATCAAAATATATTTATTTTTTGAGAACAGGTCCTCGCCAGCCTCATTTGTCCCCTACATGAACTTTGCCTAGATCCGCCCCTGATTCCAAATAAGTGCACTTGGGTTGATTGACATAGTTGAGTTAAATAGTCTTAATAGATATTCTTTGTGCGATTAATGTTGCAATTTTGGATGTCCATATTTAGCATACAATATTATTATTATGCTTTTATTTACATTTTGTAATTTTTTGTATCCAAGGAAGATAACGAATCTTATGTAATATTTACTTAAACTTTTTATTTATTCATCAGGAGGTATATGATATTACATAAAATTTGTATTTGTTATTGTATCTACTACTATAAAATTCATTTGTAAAAATATGTCAAAAAGTATTAGAAAAACTATTGTGTATTAAGGGCGAAAAGTGAATTCTTTTGTCATTCATTTTGTAAGTTTGTTTTTTAAATCAACAATAACCTCTATTTTAACAATTCATAATAATATCAAAGGACAAAGAAAAATAATATTTAAAAATCACTAATAAATCCATAATCTGTTCTTCGTTCTTCTTATATTTTTTTTATAATTTTTTTTTTTTAAATTTTTATAAATTTAATTTCAGGGTCCAACTATGAATACATCTTAGTTGAAAAGACAGGTGCAAAAAATAATGTCGGCGTAATTACTTTAAACAGACCAAAAGCGTTAAATGCATTATGCAATGGGTTAATGACCGAAGTCGATCAAGCTTTGAAAACTTTTGAAAAAGATAAATCAGTAGGCGCAATAATCATCACTGGTAAAGATAAAGCCTTTGCTGCGGGTGCCGATATTAAGGAAATGCAAAATATAACTTTTGCTCAATGTATCAAAGATAATTTTTTGAATGATTGGAATTCAATCGCTAAAGCCAGAAAGCCTGTCATTGCTGCCGTTAACGGATATGCTGTAGGTTTTCTTTTTCATTTTGTTATTTAAAATTTATTGTTGTTCTTATTTTAGTTGGGCGGAGGCTGCGAAGTTGCCATGATGTGCGATATTATTTACGCTAGCGAAAAAGCGAAATTCGGTCAACCAGAAATTCTTCTAGGAACACTTCCAGGCGCAGGTGGTACTCAACGTTTGCCAAGATACGTTGGCAAATCAACAGCTATGGAAATAGTACTCACAGGTAAAAAATGTTACTAATTTTTATGTTTGATTCACAAAAAGTGTTGTTTTAATAGGAAACCATATTTCGGCAACGGACGCTCATAAAATTGGTCTTGTTGCCCGAGTATATTCTCCAGAGAATCTTATGCCAGAAACTATCAAGATTGCAGAAAAGATTGCCAGCAATTCACAATTAGCTGTTATTTTGGCCAAGGAAGCAGTTAACAAAGCTTATGAAACAACACTTGAGCAAGGTCTTGACTATGAGAAGAGATTATTCCACGCATCGTTTGCAACAAAAGATAGGAAAGAAGGAATGACCGCTTTTGTTGAAAAACGTCCAGCAAATTTTATTAATGAATAATAACTAACCAGTTGCACTTTTCTAATAGTTTAGTTTTGTTATTTTTAAAGCATTTCTGAAAAATATATTCATAAATAAAAGTATTTTGTAATTATTCTAAATTAAATCTCGTTTTAATATTAGCAGCTAAGCAGAGGAGAGCTAATAATTTATATTTTTGGAATATTGTAAGTTGGGAAAGAAACTGTTTTTATTGTTATTTAAAACCCTCAGCCATGCCTAATTTTTATGATTCAAAGTCAAAACTTTCGTGTTGATTTCTGGGAAATGCTTTATTCGGAGCAATCGTATGTTTTGTGGTTTCTTTTGCAGCTGTCAACCCTACAAACTAACCACAAAAAGTCGAACATTGACTCTCAATAAAACAATATGCTATTGTCGTCGCAAAAATACCGTCTTAATTTTTGGGAAACAAAACAATTTTGGTTAATTTCACTTAATAATTTAAAAATCAAGACGTCAATAATTATGCCCTATTTTATGGTACCTGCAGCTTGCAAGAAAATAGACATTTTCATCAAGGATTCTTATTCGGTTTGTTCAAGGTTCACCAAATTCAAACAATAGCCAGGTGTTGTAAACAATACTCATCACCTGGTTTTTGATCGCAGTGTTTCTCACAGTTCAAAAATAGCTTAGAGCAAATTCGTGCGCATAAAAGTTACCAAATTATTTCTACATACTGAGAAATTATAGCATTCCTACATTACAGTCATCGCAGCGGTCGGATTAGAATCGAATCAGAATTATTAAAAAAATTTAGGAAGACGCCTGAACCAACCGGAAATACTTGCGCATGCAATTTTCTGTTTCTCGGTCGTAGTCATCGCGACGCGACGGCGCTACGTCATCACAAGAAATTCGATAAAATTATAACCAAAGTAAAAATACTTGTGTGAAGTGTGTTCGATCATGTGCGCATTATTTACAAGATTTATTAACATTCACAAGCTAATTTAGGATATTTAAGTTAACAAACACCAAATCAATGCAATAATGATAAACAGGTAAATTTTTAATTATTTACGAGTAAACCATAATATTTCAAATCACATATTACTATCTAAAAATTCAATAATTTAACAAACGTCGATTAATTTTTTTGATTTTTTATAATAAATTGATTTATTAAAATTTAATTGAAATGTTTAACTTCAGGTAAATGGCTACTTGCTTTCCTACTTGTGAAAGAAAAAAGTTTACCAAAAAAGATATAGAACGATTTAGTAGCCGAATCAAACATGTATTGGAAGATACGGATGCCCGCAAGATATTTAAAGAATACTTACACGAAGTGAAGAGAAGAGATATGCTGAAAGTTCTAAAATTATGGGAAGATGCTAATATATTTTTAAAACTAAACGAACCATTCGATGAAGAAATACTGATGGAACAAATTTACGAAATTGATGATTTTAATACAAATCCATTTTTAACTTTGGGCGAAAACGGTCAAAAATTAATGTACGTCAACCAAGAATGTGCCAGAATATTGAACAAAATGTTGGACATTTTTATCAAATATTTAAAACAGTTCCATAAGCAATAATTACTATTTTTCATAAATTTATATGCACGGTTATCTTGTAACTTACTGTAATTAGTATAAATAAATTTTTTTTACGGCGATAACCTACTTTAACCCAGATTATTTATCTTTATGCAATACTATCCATATTTTCAGAAAATTAAAAAAACATAAATTATATACAGGGTTGCAAGTGAGCAAGTTAAAAATTATTTAATTTATATTTTATTATTAATTTAAGTATTTATTTATTATGAATCAAACATTTATCTTAACACATTACCGTCCGGAAGCCTTAAAATTGATTTTTCGCAAATCACAGGTAGCACAGGTAATTAAATGATATCTGCTTTTAAAGTAAAAAATTTTAAGATTTCCAGTAGTTAGTTTGAAGGTAGGAACTTCAATTTATTAAATTATATGCCGTTTTTAAAAAAATAATTGTAATATAAATTAATTTTTGTTATCTGTACAGGTAAGATTTTTTAATTCCTTTTCGGACGGAAATATCCTAATACAAAAAATCGCAGCACGCCGGTACTGCAGCTGCTGCTTCTCCTTCAATAGCGTGTCATTTTTTAGCGAAAAAACGCTTTGATTGGTCGATTTTCTTACCAATCGTACGCACAAACGAGCGAAAGTACAAACAAATAAAGCAATAAATAAATAAATGAATGAAAGAAAAGAGCATTAATAAATGGACAATCATACAAAGAAACGAACGAACGAACAAACAAACCAACAAACATTAATGAGAGCTTTTAAAACATAATGAACGCAAGTACGCAAGAACAAACGCCAAATGGCAAACAAATCTACAATCTAACTAATGAGCAAACGAACTAAACACAAAACTGTAAATAAACAAACAAACTAATGAACAAATACAAGTAAATGAACAAACATTACATTATTATGGTCATTACAACCAAACAAACAAACAATTGAACAAAGAAACCATAAAACTAATTAACAAAATAATGAAAAAAGTAAAAAACTATTGAACAAAAAAAAATTAACAAACGCACGATCGAGCGAACGTTCAAACTACCAAACCAAATAAATTAAAAAATGAACGAACGAACAAATCAATAAATAAATGAACGAATAAATAAATAAACAAAAATAACCTCACTGCTGGACACTGCAACCGTCTAACAAGTAAACAATCTAACTAAAGAGCGAATAAACTAATAAAAAAATACACATAAACGAACCAAATTCGTGAATGAAAAAACGAACGAACAAGCGACCGTACGGACGACTAACCACACACATTCTTGCACAAACAACTACACAAACAATTAAACAAAAAGAAAACTATACATCTAATCAAGAAAAATTTGTCTAATGAATTAACAAATTTACAAATGATTGAGCGCTCAAACAAATTAATAAAAAACACTAACGAACAAACAAACATGCAAAGAAACAAATAAACGAACAAAAAACCCAACGAACAATAGAATCCTCTAATAAATAAATAAATGAATAAACCAAGCTTACAAAATAACAAATAAACGGATTTACGATCGAACTAATGAACGATCTAAGAAATAAATAAACAAACAAACCATCTAACAAACAAACGATCGAATGAAAAAACAAGTACATAAACCAAGACATTAATGATCCAATTGATGAACAAACAATCTAATCAATAAAGGTCGAATGAACAAAAGGAAAACACGCTACTACTCCTGCTCCAGCGTGTCATATTTTTGGTTAGAAAAACTCGAAGACGCAGACTTGATTAATGAGAAGAAAACCAAAGAGTATAAATGGAAAAATAAAGATAAAGAGGAAGTAACAGCAATTAGTGAAGATACATCGCCAGTCAAAGATATAAGATAAAGATGAAGAAAAAATTAATGAGAAGAAAAACGACGAAGAGAAATATAAAAAGAAAAACAAGAAGTAACGGCAATTAGTGAAGAGATAAATACCTCCCGTCAAAGATATAAGAAGATAGTAAAAAAAGAAGAGAACAAAGCAAAGAAATTAAATAAATAAATAATAGAAATAAGGAGAACTTTTTCAACGAACTACAGTTTTGTACATAAATAAATCCATTAACCATATCAATTTTATAACTATACCAATATCACGGAGCTACACATCAACCGAAATCCCAACCGGGAAGCGGCTTCTCCTACAGCGTTTCATAGTTTTGTTTGGTTAAAAAAGCCCTAGACAGAGAACATGTACGATACAAAATTGAAGAAGTATGTATCAACGTCTTAATGGATAACCGGATAAGTTTATAAGAGGATAATCGCATATTTTATGTTGAATCATAATAGATTTAGCAAAAATTTAACTCAAACTAGTACAGATTTGCCGTTTGTTTTAAGACGGCGACAGTTTCCAATTATTAAACTTGTCTTTTCCATGATGATCAACAAGACTCAGGGACAGACATTAGAAAAAGTAGGAATATATCTGTCTGAACCGGTGTTCACTCCACTCCATTAATTAAATTCCCTAGTCGTCATCTTGGCTTCAGCCAAGTGCTCGCCTACGTACTGCATAGTGTATGGCACGGTTATATGACGTTTCGCCCCCGCCATTTCGCCCCGGGATGTTTCGCCCCCTCCGTTTCGCCCCCGACCGTTTTGCCCCCACCTTTTAGTCCTCACCGTTTTTAATTAATAATTCTTACGTAAAATGTGGGGGGGGCACATATTTACGTACCTACACAGGGGTGGGGGGGCTAAAAAATTACAAGAATCGTCCTTACGTAAGTAATGGAAGAGAGGGTGGCTGAAAAATTACACTAATCTTCCTTAAGTAAGGTCGAGTTTACTTTATGCCATTTTGTTTCCTATTTTGCTTACAAGTTTACGTACTAGTTGTCCTATTCGTCATATTTGCTTACTTCCTTCGTTTGCGACAAACTCCACTAAGTAATAGACGGTTTCTCCAGAATGAGGCAATTGTGTATTTATTGAAATTTTGACAGGACAACGTCTGTCGGGCCATTTAGTATTAAATAAATTGAAAGTCAAATAATTTAAAATTAATATTTAATATTAATTAATATAAAAGCGTTCCATCGTAACTGAATTTCCCAGCCACCCGGACCCCTTTCCGATATACCGTTAAGCCGCAATTCCACTGAGGCAACTTTTAGGCAACATGTAACATGCGCCAATGCCGCATGCTACACATAGTCTTTCCATTGAAAAAACACGAAGCGACAAAAAATAAGTCTCCGTGCCGCATGCTACAAGTTGCTTGGATACATGCATCACATCTAGACACTATTCAACGAGTCGAACAGTGTCGTGGTTATCCTACGGTCAGCGGATCAGTGCGACATGAAGTGGAATATTTAAAAACTACGTTATTTTTATAAAAGATTACCATAATTCACCCGAATTATGGAATAACAAATTTTTTTCAAGCAAATACTCAAAATCGTCTTTACTCATTCGTGTACAATTTCGAAATATATCTTCATCGTCACCTACCAACTTGTTGTACAGATTATAGTGAGTTTCTTGGCCATCAACAAAAAGTTCTCTTCTTCACCAACCGTGGCTTTCTTCTTTCTTTTTTACGATTCAAAGCCATTAGCAAATAAGCAGCTGCCGCAATCGTTTGTAAAGACATGATACACCAAACTGAAGTTGCCTGTATGGAATCGTTTCAGACGCATGCTAAATGAGTAGTTGACAAACCGCATGCGATGTGAGGCGACATATTCCGCATGCGACATTACTGAATTTTGTGGCACGTAGTCACACACTTTTAATCAGGCAACACTAGGAAACAAGTAGCATGCCTCATGTCGCTCAGTGTTGCCTCAGTGGAATTGAGCCTTTAGGTTAGATCGCAATGACGCGATGTTTTAAAATAGTAAATTCTTTATAGCCCACCCTGTACTTGTTTTGACGGAGACCAATTATACACTTAACTTGGAAGCTTATTTTTACCAGATCAATTTTCGAAAACACCTATCATAAGTTAAACTTTATTTTAAATCAATCAATATTGGGCAGTTTACATACGGAGAGAAAACGGTCGGGGGCGAATCGGCGGGGGCTAAACGGTGGGGGCGAAACGTCCCTATCCCGTATGGCACTTCTAGAATATTATATTATATTAGTGAAAGAAAAACAGCATCACGCCAAGGCGTTCATGCTGTTTGTATACTTTTTCAAATTCTTTATATTAGTTTCACCTGTGTTTAAATGTTTGAATACGGCAAAACTTAAAAAGTCAAATTTGACCCAGTTCGCGATATCCAATCGAGCTGAAATTTTACACATGGATTTGTCCCCGATGACAATACACTTTGCCAGAAAAAGTTTTGCGAATTTTCACATTTTCCGAGAAAAAAAGTGAAAAAATTAAATTTTTATGGTTCTATTAAAAAAAAATTTTGCTCGTCCCCGATGACAATACACTTTGCCAAAAGAAAATTTTCCGAATTTTCACATTTTTGATTAACAAAAAACAAATCGACCCTTAAGCTAAATTAATAATTCAGTAGTTGGAATGCTCCTTGTGGGTATTTTGGGTCCTTAAATGAAGCAAATGTTACTTAATGCTTAATTTACCGGTTTCAACCTCATATATTTGTCATCAGAATCTAAAATTTTAACAATCATAAGAAAATTACACATCAAAGGCTGCAACACATCACCTACCAACAAGCTATTGTAACATTCAACAAATTATGAAAACACATTGGCGAACGTCAAAAAATCATCAGTAAACTGAAGTCAAAAATATAAAAATTAAAATTCGTCAATAAAAACCAGCAGTGTAGCGTAAAACCTACACCGGCCGACTGGGAAGCGGGCAACCGCTGTTCAAATCCTGGTCGCGTCGAATAAACTGCTGTGACCTGAAGATCTGTGGGCTATGGGGAAGGCAACGGGAAACCACCCCATTAATTAAATTCCCAAGTACGTCATCTTGGCTTAAGCCATTGAGATCACGACTCCTCTGTCAAGAGGAAACCGAAAAAGAAGAAGAATATGAATTCACACCTTAAAATTACATATAAAATACCATTCAATAAGTACCTACAATCTGTTTTAATAGTTCTAATCAATCTAAAATAAATACCAACAACACCACATATTCAAAAATTCACATTCACAAAAATTTTAGATTCTGATGAAGACCAATATATGAGGTTGAAACGGGTAAATTAAGCATTAAGTAACATTTGTTTCATTTAAGGACCCAAAATACCCACAAGGAACATTCCAACTACTGAATTATTTAAAAAAAAACAAAAAATGATCAACGGATAAATTTTCTTATATAGGGATCGCCCCTTGAATAAAAATGTAATTTATCGCGTAAGGGTATTAAAAATGTGTTCTGTGGGATACGCACTGTAAAAGCTTCAGTGAAGACATTCTCAAACAAACACGTGTAACCGATCCAAATCAAGAGCATTCGGACAATCTTTGATCTCGAACAAACCCGCTTGCTTTAGTGCTGATTTTCGGTATCGGTTTTTCATGTAGATTTGCGGGGGGGGGGGCGGTAACGACCGCAAAAACATGTTTCATGTTAATTTTTCCATCTCACGTGTTTCATAAGGATATGAATAATGGAGGATAAATAATGTTGTGTTCTGCCAGGGTAATAATGCTAGATCTGCATAGTGAAGTCACAAGTTCGATCCTTGACCAAATATAAAAGTTTATAAAGATTTATTAACTGAATAATTTTAATTTAAGATGGCCCTCGTAAGAAAATTTTTGCATGATGTGCCCAATCAACGCGTTTGTTTGTTTCACGTTGGTCTGGGAATTATTATAATCAATATAATATAATGTAATTGTTTACGTTATGTACCAAAAGTTTTAAATGGTATAAATACAATAGTAAGATAATATGCTTGATGCTTCTTTATTGTTATTTAAATCACACTATTATTTAATATTATTTTTATTCTAAGTTTATTTTACAAGAAAATTTTAGCATTGTTATTTATTTACAATTATTTATTTTTTAAAAATTGCTTCTAAAATTTTATAAAGTTTGCTAAAACCTACGTCATCTTTATCGCTTTCATCTTCTCTTGTCTTTTTTATTAAATTATTAATGATGTCTTTAGAGCTTTTTCCATTAATAAGTATATTTTGAGCTTCATTTTTAAGACTTACAAGTAACATTTGCCTTTGCAAAACAGGAACTATTAAATTATATTTATTTATTTTTGTGTTTATTTCATCTACTAATTGTTTATGTTTATATACTGCGTCACTCCATTTTATATTTTGTTCTATGGTTAAGGGAAACGGAGGAAAGTTGACACGTTCACGACACAACGTATTTCGAAAAACTTCTAAATCATCTCGTATTTCTTTTTGTAATGATATCCATTCCGGAATAAATCCATTGTCTATTAATATCTGTAAAAAAATTGAAGACAAAATTAAAATTATAAAGTTATTATTATTACCTCATTTAATTTGTACGTTACAAAATCAACATAAGGATTTGTATTTCGATTTTCGTTTAGAGGTTTTCCACTTCCAGAAAGATTATCAAATTGACCTTTTGACATGGATTCTTGAATTAAATCCTCAACCAAACGTTCAAGTCCTTGACTGATATAAGGGTACACAAGTTGTACATTTTAAACATAATAAAATAATTAAAATAATCTTACTGTGTCTTAATATTTTGTTTCGTTGGTTCTTGAGTAGTTAAAGCTGTTTCACTTTCGCCAGCTTTTAATAAACGATGATTCATAATATTTTGTGAAGCTTGTAGTGTTCTATAACTCATGTATTGCTTTTCTCTTTGAAAAATATTTCCAAATCCTAAACCTTCAAAGCTTAAATATTGTCGATGTTGTGGAGAAGTGTGCTGGAAATTTAAAATCTCAGTTTAAGAGCAATGTAATGGATGTCCCCGTTTTTCCTTTTAACCCTCCAGTACTAACATATTTTTTTGTAACACGAGTACTAACGTCGGTCTGTAAGACCGATTCTAGTTTTTTATTTTTTTACACAGTGTTTACATTATTTTTTGCCACAAGTTGAATAATATTAAATGTCTAGGTATTTTTATTTATAATAATGTTAATTTTAGTAGGAAAATTTTATTGTTGTGAAAATATTAAAAATTACAAACAATAACAAATTTAAAGTGAAATTTTAGACGAAGAAAATAAAATTTGACGACAACTGATATTATTATACGAAAAGATAATACTGTTAAAGAAGACAAAAATTTCTAATTTAGCTCCAATAATAATCAAAATATTTTGCGTACAATATACGTATAGTAATTAGGTAAATTTTCCAATTGCAAACAATCACTTATTAAAAATTAAAATATTTTTGTAACGTTAGTACTAACATCGGTCTGTGAGACCGATATTGCCTATAAAAATAAGGAACAAAAGAACATTTTCACTTGCTGCATGTCACGAGACGTACTAAACTAGTTGGCTTGAAGGTACTGATAACCCCCGTCCCTCAGCTATTATCGTATTAAATTTACAGTTAAAAATGGAAGTCGTCGGTCTGTGAGACCGATTGTTAGTACTGGAGAGTTAATTAATATTATTGTGCATTTTAAAAATAGGTATATTTTTATTTTTCAAAGTTATATAAAAACTGTTATGATTTTACTTTAATTTTTGAAGGTATTTGAAAAAGCATCATCTATTTTCTTAAATTTCAAAATATTACTTCCAAAAAGGGGGACCCTACGCT
Source organism: Cantharis flavilabris (assembly GCA_949152465.1). Classification (NCBI taxonomy): domain Eukaryota; kingdom Metazoa; phylum Arthropoda; class Insecta; order Coleoptera; family Cantharidae; genus Cantharis; species Cantharis flavilabris. The sequence goes on along the minus strand of OX424438.1, from coordinate 36,096,437 downwards.
TAAAATTTGGGGATTATCAAAAACCAATCCTTGTGCAGTTTTTCGTGCATAAGCGCATACTTTAAGATTGGTGGAAACAAGCTATTATAGTAATAATTGAAATAACAAATTTTTTTATTGTTTCCTTACCACAATATCTGGTTCTTCTGCATTATTTTCTTCGTCAACAATCAAATTTTCTTTCAGTTTTTTATCCATTAGCATTCGAAATGCTTCGTCTATCTGAAATATTTATTTACATAAAAAATCCAAGTTAAAAACGAATTAAAATTTGCATGAGTACTTCTTGAAACTTCTCAACACTGGCTTCGGCAGTATCGTTGTCGGGGTGAAATTTTTTCACCATTCTTATGTATGCATTTTTAATTTCTTCCGAATCGCTACATTCTGATATCTCCAAAAGTTGATAGTATTTCTGTAAATATATTTTCATAACATAAGGTACCTACATAAAGTAGATTTTAGATAAATAATATACGAACCTTATACTCTATTTCTTTTTTAATTTTACTACTAAATTGTACACTTCCAATATAAGAAAAATGGAATTTAATTTTTTTTAAACTGTACAACGCCATTTCATTCTTCACTAAATATTTTTATCTGCAAATATTAAATTTTATAAAAATAATTATTCAATTAACAATTATTGTTATGGTTTTTCTATACCTATATTTTGATTTTCTTATTTTTTCAATATTTATTGTTTTTTTTTTAATTTTAGTCAAATTTTAAAAATTTTCGTGCATAAATAATAATTTCGATAATAAATGTATCGAAAATAATTTTAAAGAAATCACTTTACTTATAATAATAATTGATTATATATTATTATTGGTTAAAATATGAATAAAACTTGAATGTAATATATTAAAATAGGTCTTGAGTATTAAAATAGAAAGGTGATTAGGTATTTGTACTTATCAGAAACATGCCTTGAGGCCACAATTATTTAAATAATCTGGCATGTAAAATAAATGATTAAATATTTTTAAAACAAAAATTAACTTATTATTTCTTTAATCAAGACATAAATATTAATTTATTAATAATAAATAATAAGTTAATATTAAATTAATAATAAAGAAGAGATGAGGAGCTACAAAAACCTGGATCGATATAGCAAAATAATCAAATAACCAATATAATAAGAGATACAGATTAAAATAATATTCGTTTTAATTTAAGGAATATTCAGGGCTAAAAAAATGTTATTTAAAATAATTAAATAAAAAATATAATTACATATGTATAGAATTTTATCTGTTTTCTTTTTTTTTTGCAGGGATCGTATTTTAGATTTGTTCATTATAAAAAATTTCTAATTCCACATATTTAGATGATTTTTTTGTGTTAACGGATTAGAGAAATTTGGAATGAAATTAATGAAATTTGGAATGAAAAAAGCGAATTTGCACAACAAGTGCATAGTACTTGATAATTTTGACTATACCTAATGATAATGGAAGTGATTGATCATAATTTTCAAGTTGTTTTTTTGTATATTATCTTTTTGATCTTGATGATCTTAAGTTGTTCTCTATCTATTTCTATTTTAAAATTTATATTAAAAAAATTCCGCGCATTAGAACATTTTATGCAGTTATTTCTAATATTTCAAACAAAAATGCTGCTGTATCTACTACTGACTTTAATAATATTTTATATAACAGTTAAACTCACCCGTTGGTGATTTATACAAAAATTATCCTAACTCGAAGTAAGTAGATACTAAATTTACGTTTAATACGAACGAAACAAAAAAAAATTCAAAAATTGATTTCAAATAAAATAATATTGTAATTTATAAAAAACGACTTTCAAAAAAATAATAGACAACTTTTTAGAAAAATTATAAAATACCTAACGATGCCATAAAAAGCAAAACGGGTAGAAAATAAATAAAAAATTATTCGAGAAAATTCGTTCATTTCTTTCATTAATTGAAAAATAAAAAATCTGATGTGGACACCACATAACTTCCTTGTAATTTTTATAATAATTGTACAAGAATCTTGTTAATGTATTCGTGCGCGTCAGTAATTACGACTTTTGGCACGGACAATCGCAACCAAAAATAGAAGGTGCACAACTAGATGCTATAAGTGTCTCAAATCCAAAATTTCAACTTTCTACGACCTACCGTATTTTGAGTTATGCGACATACCGACGTCCGTACGTACAGACGTCACAACGAAAATAGTCAAAATGGATTCAGGGAAGGTCTAAACGGATATTTCCGTCAAAATCTGGAAATCGAAAAGAATCGGGATCACAATACTTCCTTGTTTTACAAGGAAGTAAAAAACGCTTATAAAAATGAACTCACAAAATAATAATAATAAAAAATATTCTAACGGTTGAAATAATTTACGAAAATTTGCTAATGAGGAATTTTCAACAGTTGGAATTAGTACTTTTGAATAATATCAATCTATAAAGTTTACTAATACAATTTATTGTATGTTTTTAATTTTTGTTTACGATTAATATTAAGCCCAAAATTGAATTTGTAAAAACCCAGCCGAGGCACTAAAATGTTTTGCAAAACGTGGCAACCCTGTACAGTAAAATAAGTAAGATATATTATTATATGTATGCGTATATTGTGGTAAGACAAAGACAAAAAATCTGATGTGGACACCACTTTTGTCACGGACAATCGCAACCAAAAATAGAAGGTGCACAACTAGATGCTATAAGTGTCTCAAATCCAAAATTTCAACTTTCTACGACCTACCGTATTTGAGTTATGCGACATACAGACGTCCAGACGTCACAACGAAAATAGTCCAAATGGATTCAGGGAAAGTCAAAACGGATATTTCCGTCAAAATCTGGCAATCGAAAAAAATCGGGATCACAATACTTCAAACTAAGAAAACTTTAAGTTTTAAAAATTTGTTCTAGTGTATAACATACTTTTAAACGTCAGATCTCAGATCATACTTCAATACGGCTGCAAACCTATGTTACATCATTGACTTTGTCAATATTGACTTTGTATAACAAGATTTCAACGGAAAACGTCGTACTAATGGTTGTTATGTTTTTATCATTTGTATTGTGACTTACTTACTTTGACAAAATTCGACGTTTTTGATTATTTTTAATTATTGACTTCGGCAATTGCCTTTGTCAAGCATGTAAAATATGTTTGCGGCCATATTGAAGTATAATCTGACGTTTCAAAGTATGTTATACACTAAAACAAATTTAAAAACTTTCTTACTCTTACATATTACTCATTTTGCTGTACAGGTATCTCGTTTTGCAAAACCTCCTAGTGACGTAGCTAGGTTTTTAAAAAATTCATAAAATTTTTTTTTTAATACATGAGAATTCCTCATTGTAAAACCAAATGAGTCAGTAGTACGAAGGTATGTAGTGCAAAATTCGCCATCATTTATGTTCAATCTTTTTCAAATTCTTTAGATATGTTGGAACACACCAATATATGAAGCAAATATTGGTTGTTCGTGATATCGACATTATTAACAAAGTGCTTATCAAAGATTTTGACCACTTTACGGATCGAGCAAATTTATTTAATCCTAAAGACCATTCAATATTACGAAGAAATTTAAGCGTATTGGAAGGTGAAGAATGGCGAACCATGAGAAATACATTAAGCCCAGCTTACACCAGTAGCAAATTGAAAACAATGTTTCATCCCATATCGGACTGTGCAAAAGAATTCACCGATTACTTTGAAAAGCAACAGTGTCAATTACAAATATTTGAAACAAAAGAGATTTTTTCCAAATTTTCAAACGATGTCATTGCAACGATTGCGTTTGGAATAAAATGTAATTCTTTAGAAGATCCTAACAATGAATTCTATTTAATGGGAAAAAATATTACCAAGATTGATATTCTAAGATTGTCGCTAAACACAGCATTACCGTTCGTAACAAAAGGAAGCATCTTCATAATATTTAATCAGCGCAAATTAATAATAGTTCAAATTCTTTTAGCTTTTTGGAATTCAAATAATAAAACAAAAACTTTTATCAAATTTTTGTGGTATTATACAGGATAATATCTATCAAAGGGAAAAATTAAAAATTGTTAGACCTGATATGATACATCTCTTAATGAAAGCTCGCCAGGGTCGCTTAAATGACGGCGATGTTCAAGATGATTTCAATGATAAAATAGCTGTGACTAAAGTTGAACATAAAACTAAAGATAAAACTCTAATGGCACATTTGTCGGATAATGATATCTCCGCGCAAGCTTTTGCTTTCTTCTTTGCCGGTTTTGATACAGTATCAGCTTTCATATCATTAGTGTCTTACGAATTGGCGCTAAACCCTGAAATACAAAAAAAATTACAAAGTGAAATAGACGAAGTTAAATTAAGTTGCCAAGAGGAAATTTCTTATGAAACATTAATGAGCATGAAATATTTGGACATGGTTCTCTCAGGTAACAAAAAACAAAAACAAAAATCAATTCGACTTTCCAGTTTAATTTCTAGAAACTTTAAGAAAATCTCCGATTGGATTTTTTCTTGAAAGATTATGCATTAACGACTACACAATTGTCCCGGATAATTCTAACGAAAAACCATTAACGGTAAAAAAGGGACAAACCGTTCTTATTCCCGTGTATGGAATTCATCGTGATCCACAATTTTATCCCAACCCAGACCAATTTGATCCAGAAAGATTTAACCAGGAAAACAAGTCAAAAATCAACCCACGTGCGTACTTTCCCTTTGGTATGGGACCCAGAAGTTGCATAGGTACTATACTTTTGTTATTTAAAAATTATAAAAGTAATAAAATTATTTGCATTTATATTTTAGCACCAAGACTTTCTCTACTAGAAACAAAATTATTGTTTTTTCATTTCTTATCAAAATTTAGCATAGTGGTTGTTGATAAAACAGAAATACCGTTAATTATGGGAAAATCGAGATTTGACATGTTACCTGAAAATGGTAACTGGCTGGGATTCGAGAAAAGAAAAGAAATTCTATAATATCTACAAATATTTATATTATATTATTATTTTGTTATTATATAATTATACAAAAGTACCGTAGTGGCCAGGTAAAAGTTGCCACCCATGGAATTTTTGAAAATTCCACTATCAACCAATACAGACGCAATGAAATAAAGATATAATCAAAAAAATGTTCTTAAATGTCATTTGAAAGAAAGAAAACAAAATATTTTTCTCCAGAACAATAAAATAATTTATTTATTATAGATTATACAGAAAAATTTTGAATTTTGAATTACAAAAATTAAGTCATATAAAGTTGAAAAAAGATGTTAACCAAAAAATAAATAATATTTTAATATAACAAATGTATTAACTCTTTGTATGGTACTCTTGAGTCTTTATAACTGCTTTAGTCCTTCTTGGCATTGACTTTATTGAGCTTGAATAGTATTCGGCCTTAATATCGTATTTCGCAGCATCCATTGACAGTTTTAAATTTAATCGATTGATACGTGGTTTCTTAATTCATCGCCTGATTATGCCATAGTGTGGTAAAAACGTTTGCGAATTTATACTTACAGTGTATTTTACATGTGTTGACTTAAAAACATTTTAGTTCTGAAAAGTGTTTAGTGCATTTTTTGGGTTTTCTAAAATATTGATATGAGTTTTAAATTTGATTTTACTTAGCAATTCTTGATAAGATTCAAGATATTGATTATTTCCAGGAAAAGAAGTGTGGCAATACCGGCGTTTTTAACAAATTATTGATATTGTAGAGTAAGAAAGGGAAAAGCTTAACTTTTAAAAGCTTAACATATTTTTGAATATGTATGATAGTAATGAATACAAAACCATCAAAACTTCCTTTCCAGGTACGATGACGGCGCAGAATTGTTCTGAAATATGGGATCATAAATTATTATTGGAAATAGTCTATCAATTGATGAAATTAAATGGGCTTCACTGATTTTGATATAAGGAGTTTATATTCGTGAATCCAGTGAGGAAGTTTAAATCTCCCATTCCAAAGTAGTAAATGCACCCCCAAACCATGAACTGAGTAGAAACTTGTTCCTGATGAAAATTAAGTCTTTGTGAAATTCTTCCTCAATCTTTCGGCGAATGTACCGAATTCCATCTAATGGATTGAGGTTACATTTAGATTCATAGCTAAAGATGAACCTCTCCTTAATCATTTTCAGTCCAATGTCTGTATAGGATTTTACAAAGTTTAACCTCTCAATCCTCAGTCGTGTTGTTAAAGCAGGGTATATTATTCAATTCTGTTTGTATTATTATTATGGTACTCCAATTGTATTTTTGTGAATGATTATTCCAATTTTTAAAGCACCATCTTTCCAAGATGGTGGTTTATGGTTAGTTTGTGTGTTTTGTGAAACAGTCCATTTTTATCTATTTAAAGAACCAATTGCTCGATATTTTTTTAAATTTTAATTACTGTAACATGGCTACGTGCGACTACGTCCTATTCTATTAGCTATAACCTTTGTAGATAGTTTTTCCTAGCTTGTAGCTAAAATTACACAGTTTTCTTTCTTTGCAAGTTGATGACCCATATGTGACTCCATTACTTTCAAACCAGTACAATTGAAAATTGACGTAATAATCAACATTTTATGCATGATATTTATTATTAGTAAATAATAACATCAAAATAATATCATTTTATTAAATAGTAAGTAAATTTTCCAAATATTTTTATCAAATATATGGTATTTTCCAAGTGGTAACTTTTATCTGGCCACTACGAACGGTATTACGGTATTACACAAGGGCGAAGCTTTAAGAGAACGGTAACGGAGTAACTAGCATCCCAACATTACACTGCAAAAAATGAACAAAAAATAATAAGATGCACTAAGACCTTGTAAAAAAGAGATGAAGAGCTAAAAAAACCTGGATCCTCCCTTGCAAGACAAAACCTAACTTTGTTATCTGAAAGAGTGATGCTGTCGAGTAGATACGCACAGCTCGGTATCGATCAATATTACAAAATAATCAATTCAAATCAAAAACAAAAGATTATAATATTATTAATTTTAATTTAAAAAATTTGGGTATAAAACTTATCGTTGAACCTCCTCTTTCCGGGTACCATTCAACGAGAAAGACCGCGAGAAAGCTACAGTTCGTATCAAAAAGTCAAAAAGGTGAAAAATTTGAAAACCCGTTAAATTAAAGGTGCAAATTTACTTCTTTGTACACATAATTAGAGGGTAAATTTTCGTCCGCCACCTTCTTGCCGGATACCGTTCGACGCGGAAGACTTCAAGGAAGCGACAGGTCGCATCTGAGGGACTCAAAAATCGCACTACGCGGGACGCGGGTCGTAAAACCCGAAAACATGTCAAAATTTCATATACGTCAAACTTTTTGGAATTTTTGGAAACTAGTTGCGACTCAACTCGCATTCCGTCTAACTCGATATACGTGCTTTGGAAAGAGATGCAACACGGTACGATTAAATAATTTGGGTATAACAAATGGTGGTCCAAAAGTAGTTGACACTTAAACTTTTTTATTTTCTTTATCATTTCCGCAATTTTCAACAAATTTTCACCATTTTCAGCTGGCCTCTAAGTTTATATTTACCTATGCCAAATTTTTTGAGATTTGGTTACGTGGTTTAACCTGTGTGGATTACAATACTTTCCCTTATACATACGGTATCCGGACGTTTGGTCCCCGGACGATTGGTCCCGGACGATTGGTCCCCGGGCGATTGGTCGCCGGACGATTGGTTCAGCGGACGATTGATCCAGCGGACGATTGATCTCCGGGCGTTTCCAGAAATATGTTCTGGGGGGATGGGTAATAATAAATAATCAAATTATGAATGTTTTTATTATTATTATTGTTCGATTTAAAATAAAATTTGTAATGATTTCCACTCTTAAATTTATTAAATAACAATATTTAAGATATAAAAGATTCGTTGTAAATTATATTTTTCGTTTAATATTACTTTAATATAACCAGCGCAGAAGGAGACAAAATTTGTAAATTATTTAATTTGCCCCCTCTCCTAAGCGAGGTTAGGGTTTCTGCCTAATACCTAATACCAAAGAGTATTACAAAGAGCTAATAGGGGCTGTCCATTAATTACGTAACGGTTTGGGGGGAGGGGGAAAGGTATTGGAAATCTTACGGACCCTTACGTGGGGGAGGGGAGCGTCCGACATATTTCTTACATAAGTTTCGTAAAATACTTTTTTTAAATTACATCAGTTATTTTTACCTGAATATTAACCTTCTCAGTCCGACGTTTGTTTTACGAAATTTGCTGTACAGCCAGGGTTCGTCTGGTCTTGAGGATACGTCCTTGCGTTTTAATTCGTCTCCCGTGTCTCGGGCACTACAATAATTTTCGGACAGATCCGTCTCCCGGACTGAAAGGGTTAAGGAATTACAAATTTATTGTATTAACTTTTGTATGTAATTAATTAATCTTTATTAACTTTTATTTATATAAACAATCGTTTATAAAAAATCGTCCGCTGGACGAATCGTCCGGGGATCAATCGTCCGGGGGATCAATCGTCCGCTGGATCAATCGTCCGGGGGATCAATCGTCCGGGGATCAAACGTCCGGGACCAATCGTCCGGGGATCAATCGTCCGGGGACCAAACGTCCTAGAATCATACATACGTATACGTATGGGGAAAGTAAAAATAATAAAAAAAATAAAATTGAATACATATTGAATTTTAATCTGCACTTAAGTTAATTATAAGTACCTACTAAGTATTTTTCAAAAAGACCCCGCGTTTTGCAGGGATCGTATTTTAGATTTAGGTACTCATTATGACAAACGTCTAATTCTTACTTATATACCCATATATAGTACAGTTAATGATTTTTTTAACGGATTAGTGAAATTTGGAAGGAAAAAATAAAAATTTTAAAAACCCCTGACTGTAAATAGCAGCTTAGTTTAAAAACTACTGTTCCGTTTAAAAATGAAGAAATAATTGTTTCTTCTTCACTCAACAACATAAACTCTCGGACACTTAACTCGAAAAATCAACTTATCATTCTCCGCCCCCACCCCCCTATTACAAAATTTAAACATTAATTTTGAAGTCAAGGAAAACGGAGAATTTTTAATACGGAATGTATAACAGGTTTCGTAAGTGGATCAAATCTCCGTTTCCCCTGACTTCAAAATTTATGTTTACATTTTGCAATAGGGGGGTGGGGGCGGAAGACAATAAGTTGATTTTTCGAGTTAAGTGTCCGAGAGTTTATGTTGTTGAGTGTAGAAGAAAAAATTATTTCTTCCTTTTTAAACGGAACAGTAGTTTTTAAACTAAGCTGCTATTTACAATCAGGGGTTTTTAAAATTTTTTAATTTTTATTTTAATTCACTCTTTTTGGAGTACCTACATTTTGTCAAAATGTATACAAAAAGCAAATATATGTTTTAAACCGCTTCGTGATCCAGTCAGCCGATGTGGTAGCGCGAATAAGTAGCAATGATATGAATTTGACCCTACAAACATAATCTTACAAATATAGAGAACGGGGGGGGGGGGGGGAAGAGATGGTTACCTGTAACCGTTCGGGAGATATGGTGACACAAACATACAAATATATATATAAACAAAGATTGCACATAGTAACTTCATAATACCCTGTGTTTTTGAAAAACAGTCGGGGGAAAAAAAGAGAATAGTCTCTGATAATTTTGGTTATGATATTGTAAGTGATCGATCATAATTTTTAAGTTGTTTTTCTGTACATTATCTTTTTAAATGTGATCTTAAGTTATTCTCTATCTATTTTTTTATCTTAAAATTGATATTAAAAAAATACCTCGTATTAGAACATTTTATGTAGTTATTTTTAATATTTCAAACAAAAATGTTGCTGTACCTACTACTGACTTTTATAATAATTTATATAACAGTTAAACTCACCCGAGTACATAATTATTGGAAAAATATTGATGTTACATATCACGCAACATGGCCTATTCTTGGATATATAGGTCCATTTGTATTGAAAACAAAGTCTTTCCCAGAAATAATTGGTGATTTATACAAAAATTATCCCAATTCTCGGTAAGTAAATTTACGCTTAAAAAATTATTAAATAACAAAAAACCCGACTGCGTTAAAAAAAGAGCCAAAATAAATAAAAAATAGTAGTTGTAAGAGGTATTGCAGGCGGGGGACAAGCTAATTGTAAATTTTTACAAAACGTACATATTTGTAATTCTTTGCTTGTCCCCGGCTGCAATACCCACGCAATACCTCTTACAACTACTATTTTTTATTTATTTTAGCTCTTTTTTTAACGCAGTCGGGTTTTTTGTTATTTAATAATTTATTTTATTTTACCCTTTTTATTAGTTATGATATGATGGCAAATTTCGCAATCTTGTCAATTCATTGAGGGAGTAAATATCATGTGGATTATTAAGTAACTTGCGGTGATTTATGCTACTGATAATTAATCCGTCTAAAGACCTGACCCGGCCCAAGGCTACATAGGCTTGACCTTTTGTAAAAACCTAAAAACCCTTAACAATCAAAATTTTTACACTACAATGGGATGAATTAATGAATTATCCGTTTGTGTGGGACTTTTTTATACCACCAAAAAAATACACACCGATACGTATCGTTTTGGCGACAAGAAGGCGTCTGGTTGGCGCCATATAAAATTTTAATTATTGTCATTGGTTTAGTGACACTCACAGATTTAAGACGAATTGATTGAAAAAGATTGAAAGCAGTCGGGTAAAAACATTAAGCTGAGAACACACACAGCTACCTATTTTTGCTGCGCAGTTTTTGTACTGCGGCTGCATCAACTGAATGTCAGGTTGACAGTAATCAAGTTTATATATTACCTACTATGAAACTGCGAGTTTCATTGCTTGTTGAGACAGCGAAACACGAAACAGATCAATGCGACTGTTGGTCAGAAACCAATTAGTTTCTTCCCTAGGACAGAAACCGTCAAGTTTCTTCCCGCTTACTCAGTTATAAATATATCGTTTTAACTGTCAATTTATCTGACAGTGACAGTTTTTATATTTTATGAAGGTTAGATTAATTAATGAAACTCTCAGATTCATTACAGGTAATATGTAAAATAGTGTGTATGGCACGGGATGAAACACGATTTCAGACCAGGGTGAGGATTGCTTGCCCGAGCGATAGCGAGTAATTAATCGTTTTGTTTCATCCCTAGCCAAACAATATACTATTTACTGTGCTCGCAACTCACAAATGTGTTGATTCACATTAAGCTACTTTGAAACGATTTGCGCGTTAAAAATGTTGCAGGTAGCACTACTGCACGCACTGCTTTCTAGGTTGCAACAGTGTTCGCACGAGAATTCCATGAAAACAAATAGTTTGACCTATCAAAATTCAAGTAGCGGAAATTGTACCAGGCACAATTTTCACCTTCCAAGTTTTTCATTGGTTCAAAATGAAAATTGTTCCTGGTACAATTTTTGCTGTTTTAATTTTGATTGGTCCAAAAATTGCTAATAATAAAGTACCTACTATGTGAAACGCTATTTTATATTTAATCTAAACCCATACATTTAAAAATTGATGTTATTGGCAGAAAATTGCAGTTATAATAATTGGCAATTTTTGTATCTTTACTGAGAGATTGATTTGTTTCGACACAACTATTAGCGGAGTTGTTGTTATTAATGTTGGTTTCATCTCTTCTTAATTTTTTAACAATTATTTCAAGATGGTCTTGATTAAACTGGAGATACGGTTTCAACGAACTGATATTCGAGTGCCCCGTGAGTTTTATAAGTTCTTGGTGTTAAACTCCAGCTTTTGCCATAAGAGATACAGCGCTGGTTCGATTAGAATGGTTTGTTACTTTATTTTTTTCCGTGTCAATTCCTATTCTTTCTGCTGATGTTTTAGTCCATTTTGACATTGCGTCCTTACCAACAGGACAACTTTTGTACCATCCAATAGATTCAGGCTTTTTCCAATTAGGATTCGGTGTTAGAAAAACTCGATCAGTTTTTATCGCGGGTGTTCTTTTAGATAACATTTTCTGGAATAAGCTAAGGAAAATCATAATTAGTATATTTTTAACTATAATCAAATTTATTTGTAATTTATACCTAACAGGACATCTGCCTGGATTTTCAACATTTTTTACCAGCCACTTGTTATCAGCTAATTTCTGATCTCCACCCTGCCTTGTTTTGGTAAATACCGGATTGTACTGAATTCGTCCAGTAGGAACATTCTTGTTATCTTTTTCTATCACAAAATATTGAACTAAACAGTTTGATCCTTCATTTCCGCGCCATGCTAATTCAACAGCCGCAATGTGATAAAATCGACGTTGTAAGCCATCGGGTGTATTTTCATCCCAGAGACCAAGTATTTCTTCATATTCTTCTTGTTTAAAGTTTGAAGAACTGACCTTTCTTTTTTCCGGATCTATTTGTAGAAGTTTCCGCTTAGAATTACGTGCATCTCTAGCTAATTTAAATTCAATGTCACTAAAAGGGTTGACATTTCTCTTAAATTCATTAAAATAATTTTCACTAATTAATTTTGAAGTTAAATTCCACATCGTTTTTACTACAGACTATTTGTAGTCACTTCCATCAGCTTTCTTCATATTATAACCCCATAGTTCTTCTAACTAACGAACGGTTAGAATAATATATTCTAACGGTTGAAATAATTTACTAAATTTTGCTAATGATTGTAAAAACCATCTGAGTCAAGATAGTGCCAAATCTTGTTCAAATGTTTTAGATATGTTGGAACACAGCAATATATGAAGCAAATATTGGTAGTCCGTGATATCGACATTATTAATAAAGTGGTTATCAAAGATTTTGACCACTTCATGGATCGAAAAAACTTATTTAATCCTAAAGACACTTCAATATTAAGAAAAAATGTAAGTGTATTGGAAGGTCAAGAATGGCGCGCCATGAGGAATACATTAAGCCCGGCTTTCACCAGTAGCAAAATGAAAATAATGTTTCATCTCATATGGGAATGTGCTAAAGATTTCACCGATTACTTTGAAAAGCAACAATGTCAATTACAAACATATGAAACAAAAGAAATTTTTGGGAAATTTTCAAACGATGTCATTGCAACGGTTGCTTTTGGTATAAAATGCAATTCTTTAGAAGATCCTAACAATGAATTCTATTCAATGGGAAAAAAAATTACAACCCGTAATCGTCTAAGAATGACGCTAAACACAGCATTACCGTCCGTAGCAAAAGTAAACATTTTTATAATCTTTAGTCAAGTTAATAACAGTACAATTTTTTTTAGTTCTTTGGAATTCAGACAGTTAAACAAGAATTTTTATCATATTTTTGTGATATTATACAGGATAGTATCTATCAAAGGGAAAAATTAAAAATTTTTAGACCTGATTTGATACATCTGTTAATGGAAACTCGAGAAGGTGGCTTAAATGACGACGATGTTCAAGATGATCTCAATGATGAACATAAAACTAAAGATAAAACCAAAAAGGCACATTTGTCGAATAATGATATCGCCGCACAAGCTTTTATTTTCTTCTTTGCCGGTTTTGATACAACATCAACTTTTATATCATTAATGTCTTACGAATTGGCGCTAAATCCTGAAATACAAAAAAGACTACAAAGTGAAATAGATGAAGTTAAATTAAGTTGCCAAGGAGAAGTTTCTTATGAAACATTAATGGGCATGAAATATTTGGACATGGTTCTCTCAGGTAACAAAATTAATTTAATATGTAAATTGAACAATTTCACTTTCGAGTTTAATTTATAGAAACTTTAAGAAAATCTCCTCCTGGATTTTTTATTGAAAGATTATGCATCAAAGACTATACAATTGTCCCGGACAATTCTAACGAAAAACCATTAACGGTAAAAAAGGGACAAATGGTTCTTATTCCCGTGTATGGAATTCATCGTGATCCACAATTTTATCCCAACCCAGACCAATTTGATCCGGAAAGATTTAGCCAGGAAAACAAGTCAAATATCAACCCACGTGCATACTTTCCTTTTGGCATGGGTCCCAGAAATTGCATAGGTACATACATTTGTTATTTAAAAATTATTAAAGTATCTATTTGAATTTATATTTTAGCATCAAGACTTGCTCTACTAGAAACAAAATTATTGTTTTTTCATTTCTTATCGAAATTTAGCGTAGTGGTTGTTGATAAAACGGAAATACCGATGACTATAGGAAAATCCAAATTTGATTTGTTACCTGAAAATGGTAACTGGCTAGGATTCGAAAAAAGAAAATAAATGCTATATCTACAAATATTTAATATCCGCTATACAATAATTAATAATTATAATAACCTGTACTGTAGTTGCACTTAATTATGAGAAAAACCTTCGCTCGCGGGATGAAAAGTAGTCCCATGATGAATATACTATTACTATTTATTGGATCGCTTGGGAAGATAAATTAAGTTGATAAATTTAATAAAGGCGATGAAATACCTATTGAAATACCTATGAAATACCTATTTCATCGCCTAATGATGCCAAAACGTTTGCGATAATTTATACTTACAGTGTATTCTACATGTGATAACTTAAAAACATTTTAGTTCTGAAAAGCGTTTATAATGCATTTTTGTGTTTTCTAAAATATTGATATGGCTAAATGAGAAAAACTGTACTTCTGTTATGAATATAAGCACATTTTTTTGAACTTATTGTAAACTCTAATCTTCACAAACAAAAAATGTAAGAAAAGTACAATTGTCAATTTCGGAAATTTTTCAAAACATTATCAAAATAATTAAATATCTGCAGTTCCAAGACAGTGACGGCGTGGCGCTTTTGGAGAGGGCAGATTAAAATTTTTTTAAGAATCTCGTTAATCCGTTCATGCGCGTCAGTTTGAACTAATCCCATTACATAAAATCCCAGCACGCTTCTGCTGCTCCTGCTACAACGTGTCATTTTTTGGTGAAAAAAAACACTCTGGTTAGTCGATTTTTTTTACCAATCAAAAAATACCCTAAACTAATAAGATTAGGACTAAAAATATGTGTCCAATATTAATCCAAACCGGGAAATTTGAATTTTTAAACAAAAAAGGGGGAAGTTTAACCTTCGGCTAGAAAAATTTAAAACTTGGAAAGCATATTTATTTAATTACCTTATTGCTCACGGAGTTTAGCAGCAACTTTCTGTGTTACTTTGAAAGTTAATTATAAAAATAATATAAAGTCAAAATTGTAAAGCGGGGGGTCTGGGGGGTGTGGAACACCCTCCACTACATATCGCAGGATTTTCACTCTTCTAGAATACTTGGAGAAGATAGGATATTTATAATTTTACAAGTTTCGCCAGGAAAAACCAAGAAATTTAAATTTTTAAGCAAAAATGAGGGAAATTTAAACCTTTGGCTTAGAGAATATTAAAGCTTAGAAAACATTTATTTAAATACTTTACTGTACAAAGTTTAGTAGCAACGTTACTTTGAAAGTTAACTGTCAAAATTATAGTCAAAAGTGTAAACCGGGTGGTCTAGGGGGTGAACACCGTCCAGTACATATAATAAAATTTCCACTCTTCTAGAAGAGAATAATTACAGAAGGCAGAATAATTATACAAATTTCGTCGGAAAAAGCTGGGAAATTTTTTGTTTTTGAGCAAAAGTGAGGGAAATTAAAACGTTCGGCTAAAGAAAATTAGAATTTAAGAAACTTATTTATTTTTATATTATAAAAATAATTTTAATTGCCCTACGACACATCAAGTTTAGCATCAACTTTTTGCGTTACTTTGAAAATATAGAAAAACGGGAATCACCCAGTAGCGGGAAACGAAATTAAATGTTTAATTATTATAACGCTAAAAAAGAGGTCCATCGTTTAGCTGCCCGTCCGTGGACGGGCTTTCCAGCTAGTAAATACATAAATAAATAACCAAATAAAAATAATTTCAAGTTATTTAAATTTTAAAACTTTGTGGTAAAAATCATTTTTATCATGGGGGGCTTTAGAGGTACAATCCAAGTCGAAAAAGAACTCAAAATAAAAAATTTTAAGTAAATTTGTGGTTTTTAGTATATATTTATGGTTAAATTCAAAAAAAATATATAAGAATAATACAATACGTAGAAAATCAAAATTCAAAAAATTAAAAAAGAGACAATTAACACATAACAGGTTTGAATATATAACGTTATTTCATGGTTATTTCCACTCTTCAGTTGCACATAATCGTTTAAATTGAAATTCGAAATTTTTTCTTATTTTTCAATTTAAACGAATATGTGCAACTGAAGAGTGGAGATAACCATGAAATAACGTTATATTGTACTATCGTATTACGAATTTTTCATAATTTCAAATATTCTTAATTCAAACCTGTTATGTGTTAATTGTCCCTTTTTTAATTTTTTGAATTTTGATTTTCTACGTATTGTATTATTCTTATATATTTTTTTTGAATTTAACAATCCAAGTCATCCTTGAGGGGGCAATTGCCCCTTTTCCCTCCTCTAAATAAGCCACTGGCCCATCCAGTTGATTGGAGTGCCCACCCAAATTTTTTAGATGCTTATTTCAATAATGTATTTTTTTTAAACCCTCGAGAGTTAGGCCTCCTTAAAGCATTTTTTTTAATTCCCACCTTCACATGGCCATAGCTCAGAAAATATTGATTTTTCAGTAAAAATGCTTAAGTACTTTTTAAAAGAGAGTGAAATAATCTACAAATTTCATTTTAATCTTTTATTGTCTAAAAGCAACGGTTTTTGAGTTATGAATTAAAGTAAGTACAAAAATGTTGAAAATTTCAAACTTTTTTTTTCTTAGTATTTTTCAAATCGCTGTATCTTTTAACCCCAACATTTTACAAAAAATCTGACGTCCCATTCCGGATAGGAAATTTAACGGACTATAACTTTTGTCTAGTAAATTTTTTTTAAAAACTAATGCATTTCACAAAAAATCAAAAAATAATTAGAAAAACAGCTACAAAACAAAAAATTAAATTCAAAAAATTATTTTTATTAATAAATTATTTTAATAATTAAGTTCAAACTATTACATTATTTAGGTAAATGTTCAAAATGACCACCCTCATTTTTAATTCGCAAATTTTGGGCTTTAAATAAAAAATATTTTAAATGGAGTAATCCTGAAGTATTGATCGGAAGAAGTGGAACTATTAATTGGTCAGCAAGATCTACAGATTTAACTACTCTTGATACATTTTTTTGGTGTGCTTTTTTTGGTGTTGGTTGGTGTACAGCAACAGATGACAGCCCGATACCAGAAAGGAATTAATGAACATAGTAAAGAATGCTATAGTAGCTCTTAACGAAAGAGGAAATGTTATAAATAATAACATACAACATCTTTTAAAACGATCACAACTGTGTTTTGAAAATGAGGTTGGTCATTTTGAACATTTACTTAAATAATGTTATGGTTTAATCTTCTTTAATAAAATAATTTTTTAATAAAAATTTAAATTTTGTGAATTTAATTTTTTGTTTTGTAGCTGTTTTTTTAATTATTTTTTGATTTTTCTGTGAAATAGATCAGTTTTTCAAAAATTTTTACTAGGCAAAAGTTATAGTCCGTTAAATTTCCTATCCGGAATGGGGCGTTAGATTTTTTGTAAAATGTTTGGGTAAAAAGATACAGCGATTTGAAAAATACCAAGAAAAAAAAAGTTCGAAATTTTCAACATTTTTGTACTTACTTTAATGCATAACTCGAAAACCGTTGCTTTTAGGCAATAAAAGATTAAAATGTAGTTTGTAGATTATTTCACGCTCTTTCAAAAAGCACTTAAGCATTTTTACTGAAAAATCAATATTTTCCGAGCTTTATGCTTTAAGGAGGCCTAATCTCGAGGGTTTGAGTTTAGAAAAAAAAATTTCTTAAATATTTTTCTTACAATAATGTCCTCTATTACCACTGAAATTATGTAAAGTCTATACGGGGACACCCTGTATATAAAGCTACTTGTTACTATATTTAATATATTTTTTCTTATAAAAATATATAAAATTAATACAATAAATATAAAATTAATAAGATTCTTATTTGATACTTTATATCAAGCAACTTTTTTTTCCTATAAATTGGGGCAGCAAAAACGTCAGGGCCTATTTAGGCGGCATCCGCATCTGATAACCTCAGTTACATGTCGTAGTAATAATATACTAGCTGTTCAATAAGAAAAAAATTCCACCTTGTATATAATTTATTTTTTTATAATAAAAGTTCAAGTTCATGGTTGATAGCCATGCTATTTGACGCAAACATTTGCCACGCGTAGGTATCTCGTGTAAAGGTTGTTTTCCGCGATTTAGGCAACTTTTATCCGGAAGTACTAACATTTAGTTAAAAATAATGTTAGCAAACTGTCGCATTAACAGTTAAAACGGTTCATTCGTACGCTAGATATTGGTTTACACTTTTTAATTATCAAAGTTTCTGTATTATTTTAACGTAAAAAAATATTTAATATCAGTTTTGCAGTCGGGTTAAATTTGTGCGATAAAAGTTGCCTAGACAGTTTGTCCGGTTACAAATATTTGTTATGTCAGTTTATTGAATATTCAAGATGGCTGAGAAGAAGAAAGGAAAACGTCGCAAGGAGGTATGTTTTGACATTTTTTAAATAATTTACAAAGGTCATCATTATTAAATCAATTTAAAAACATTAAACACGATTAGGGTTTTCAAAAATACCTCATTGTCATACAACATATTCCATTTAACTGTGTTAATGGAACCTGAAATTTCATGACGTACGAGTAATTCAGAGAATATTTTGTTTTTTTACAAATTAAACTTTCCTTTAGAATCCATTTAAATACAAATATTAGAAAAAACTGACAAATTTATGGTTTACAATGAGAAGTAGCACTTTATTTTGAGAACAAATTTGTTCCAGTTTTTGTGACTTGTCATTTTTCAGGTCAGTGAATTTTCGCATTTAAAACGGTTATGTTATATATAAATTGCTCACCTTAAATTGTAAGCAAGTAGATATAGCGATAAAACACAAATGACAATTAAATTAAAACTGACACTTTGCCTAAAGTTTATATTTTGTACTTGGAAGATGAACTCAATTGTTTTGATCATCAGAGAACTCTATTGGGATGCTTGGTAACTGCCAATTTTCAAAAGTAATTCAAACTTTGGTTTACATTTTATGGCCATCGAAAATCGAAAATTTGTTGCCAACATCTACTTTTAAACTGATAAATAACTATTTTTAGGAGTATGTTGCACCAGGTGAGGAAGTTGTACCAAAGCCTTCCAAAGAAGAATATGCCATTGCTAAGTGGTTGAGGAAAAACGCACCCATCAAGAAAACAAAATTTCTTAATCATAATGTCCAATACTTTACAGGTAACCCACTTGGTGTATTACAATGTCTTGAAATAATTTTTACAATATCATTATTAGCAAGTAAAGCAGTGGACGCTCTTATGGAATCTCATTGGTGTACCGGGAGCGAACCATTTTTTAAGACCAGAGAAAGTGTAGTCGATTTCCTTCATGTTATGTTGGAACATAAATTCTATCATCGAGCTAGAAAAGTTCCCGTTTCAGAACAAGAACTGAAAGCCAAAAAAAAAGACAAGAAAGCTATTGAACCAGCCAGTGATAAGAAGACAACTAAAAAAAATGAAACTGAAAAAGAAAAGTTAGAAAAAGCTACCGATGCCGAAAGTAGTGTGGCCGAAGTAAAAAAAGAAGAAGGATCTGTAAGTACATTTTCTTTGTTTTTTAAAGCTGATGCTAAAACTGTTTTTTATAGGGGGATAAAGAAAAACGAAAACGGAAAATTCGACTCGATATGCATAATGATCAGAGGTTTGTCGATGGATTAGATGCTTATGTTTGGATATATGATCCCATTCCTTTTTATTATTGGATTATTGGAACTTTGCTTGTTCTTGGTGCAATTGGTGTTTGTTTATTCCCACTGTGGCCTCCTACAGTTAGGTATGTTTGTGGTGGTATATTGTTTAATTGTGTTTCATTTTTACGTTTATTTCAGATTGGGGGTTTATTACTTGAGTGTAGCTGCAGCAGGATTTTTAGTCTTCATTTTAGTTTTGGCAATTCTTCGTGTAATAGTTTTTTGTTTCGTTTGGTTTGTTACCTTCGGAAAGCATCATTTATGGATTTTACCAAATCTAACTGAAGATGTTGGTTTTTTCGCATCGTTTTGGCCTTTATATACTGTAAGGATATTTTTGACTTATACAAGCAAATTTTATCAATTTTTATTATTTAGTATGAATATAAAGGAAAAGCAGGTGATAAAACAAAGAAGAAAGACAAAGATTCTGATGCCGAAGATGATGACAGTAAAGACGAAAATGTAGAAAAAGAAGATCATTTCGAGTCCAAAGATGAAGTTTCAACTGACGAGAAGTAAGTTATTCATTTTTGATACTTCTTTATTATTATTTTTATCTTAAACAGGCAAAAAGAGAGTGATTCCAATTTAGAAAATGGAAGCCAAGCGGAAGATGTGCTTGGCGCTTCCGAGAGTGAAAGCGAATCCAGTCAGAGATCTAGTACAGGGAAAGATTTTGAAATGGTTGATCAGGTAGACCTTGAATCTTAACATTTCTAATCATGTTTAATCAATAGAAATGAAGAAAAATAATTTTATGTTTTATGTACGAATCATAAAAAGTATCATTATTTTTTTTTAAATTATTTAATTGGTAGGAAAATTATTTGAAAGATTTAGCATTTTACATTTAGATATTGTAACGATGTATGTGTATGTCATCGTTAACATTATGATTATTAAAGTAGAATAGCTGAAGCCTTTTACGTTATATGTATGTGCATTTTTCTTCAGTTATCGATAATAATTTACGTACAAAATACGGTTTCACTCCTTAGTGAACACCTAAATAGACAATGTTATGCATGGAATACATATGGATAAATTATTTTACCTAGTTTTACAACGTTTTGTAAATTGCTAGAAAAATGATTTAGCCACTACAACATGTAAATAAAATGCACAAAATATTTTTATATTGTCTAGTATTTTGCATTGTTTCTTTAATTATTATTGCTGACTAATCTTACATCGTTATCAAATATTTAACATTTTTTAGTGCATTTTTTAATTTAAAATAATTAAATGTACCTAATTCCTTTTTATTGGGCCATTTGGAAGTATAATTTAAATTTTTTTTGTAATGTACTTATTTCATAGAAAAAAGTTCTTTTAAACTGCAACAAGAGATATTACATTGAATTGCTTTGGCAGTGGTTATAGGGTTTTCACATTTAAAATTGTATGTTGTGTAATAAAAATATAATGATAAAGAGAACTTCTATTGTTAAAAGATTCTAAGTCTTAAATTCAAGACTCAGTTAAGGTGCTAATTTTAAAAGAGATTATTCCATTACTACAGTTTTTAAATGAAAAAGGAATTCTGTTAGGGTACTTTCAATTTTTGTATGTAAATTGTTACATATGAATATAAGTAAATTAGGTATTTATTAAATAATTATGATGTAAAAATGCTTTTATTTATATCCTACATTTTATTATTTAAAAATCCAAACCAAATCTTCGGTGGGTACACTTCAATCTATGATTTCACTGTAAATTTTCAAAAGCATGCTTCAACATTTGGTTGCACAATGCTGCATATGGATTTAATTCTATAAGCTGTAACAAATGATTTAGATTTTGGTCATCTTATTTAAATATTCAAGTTTTAATTAATATGTAAATACATTTTTCTAGAACTGAACATGCTGCAACTTCACCTGAGAAAAATTGAAAGGAAATCTCCCAAATGAAATAAACTTTGTTCACAATAAAAATTGTTAATAAAAATTTAAAACTGACGATTATTTTAAATTTGACAATAATTATAGTAAAAATTATGTACTTACCTGATTTTTAGCAAAGTAACTTCCCATTTTAGCTGCCGTGTTAAAATCCTCTCGAGCCAACTCAATTTCGTCCCATTTTCTATGCAATAAACCTCTTTGACATAGAGCTTGACAAGTAGTTCTGTGCTGTTTCTTTTCGCCAAGTAAAATTGCTTTTGAAAGATCTTCAAAAGCTTCTGGAAAGCTTTTCTAGATAATATTTTTTTATGTTGAACTTTCTCTTACCTCGGAAATTTCCTTTGAGTTGATTAATTTGTGCCCGATTATTGTATAGGGAAGCGCGATTTGGTGCTACTTCGATAGCTAAGTTTATCAAATGGAAAGCTTCATCCAATTTTTTTTCTTCAGCTTTTTGAATTCCTTGCAATTCCAATTCTTTGGATTTTGCTACTTCTGGTGTAATTTCTTCATCGTCTAGGAAAATGCAAATCTTTGAAGATTACAATTAACTATTGACTTTCTAGTTCTTACCTTGCAAGTCTGAAGTCAATTCTTCATTATAAAGTTCCTCAAACGGCAAATTTGGATTGAAAATACAATTTAAAACGGCTTTGTCGTGAACACTTAAATTAGACATTTTACAGTATCCTTTATCGTGGTTTAATTTAAAAAGAAAAGTTATGAACTTGTATTTCTGGTTTTAAATTGTTGTTTACTACTTTTAAAGTTAAATTTGCATAATTTATTTCAGGAATTTTATTTGTCAAGGTAAAATTAAATAATATTTGCGTTCTAATTTACAGTTCTTAGATGTATGGGGTGAGATTGGCCAAAAAACCGATTTTTTGACTAATCCATTTTTCTTAACCCTCCAGTCCACGGGTAGAATAAATTACATATAGTTTACCATGTAAGTGAAGCCTAATACCCTTCACCCATGGACTGGAGGGTTAAGAATGAAGAACCAAATGGGTCATTCCATATCAAGTGGTCCAACGCCATGGTTTGACCATTCTAAAAAAAATTTATTTTTTTTGTGTAAACATCCTAACATAGTAGTACTAAATTATTATCATTATTTCAATTTTATTTTCTTTTGTTTTCGTGTCAGAGCCATATTTGATTTGCAATGTGCGGCATATTTTGCAATTTTAAGGGTTTACGGCAACCGAAATATTTCAGCTCTTATTTGTCTTATCAAGATGGGGAAAAAATGAAATTGTTTAGAAAGAAACAGACTACAATATTCCTTATTACATATGTTTACCTCGGACACCGTCAACTCGGCGACGGTCACCTCGGCGATCGATCAACTTAACTGCTTAAACTTCCCTTTAAATATGGCATTTTCTTATAAAACTAGATTAAAAATGAGGCTGCAATTTCACCTTTTGTGATTGCTTTAAGGTAAAAATAAGTACGTAATAAGGAATATTGTAGTCTGTTTCTTTTTAAACAATTTCAATCACAATAACAATCACAAAATATCAAAATAAATACCGAGAAAAGCAATTATATGTTCACTGGGACATGTATATTTTTTTACATGTTGTGATTGTTATATCTCGGCTTGTAGTCAAATCTAAAACTCAAATTTTTTTTACGTAATGCCATTATATAGTACTTTTATGACATAAAATTTCAGATTTTTATCTGGTCCCCCACCAGCGATATTTAGTGCCATAAATCGCCGTTTTGTTAAATTTTCAAACTTTGAAATTTTTTAGAAGAAAGGGGGAGTAAATCTTAGGGTTAATATTTGGTGTGATTTCAGCTACTTATCATCTCTGTAAAAAAAAATTTAACTTTGAGATATTCTCCCTTCATGCATAAACTATCAACTTAAAAATGGCATTTTCTTATCAAACTAGATACGAATTGAGGCTTCAGTTTTACCCTTTTAGAAAGATTATTGTTGTTGGTAATGTGGGATTCTTTTGAGAAGCGCAGAAGAAATAAAATCTTTCGTTAACAACAATGTTCAACATTTCACAGTATAAACTCAAAAATTAGTATTGAATAAAAATAAATTTATACCAAAAAAAACTTAATTGATAAACACTCAAATTTGATAATACAAAAGTTACCTCTAATGCTAAAGATTAAAACCGAATTTTAAAGGACTTAAGAAAAAAAGGGTTATTGCTCTTTATTAAAAAACATACAACAAAGTTCCTATCTGCTATCACATTTGTTAAAAATTAAGACCATATTAATTTGTTGTCATTCCCAAGGAGAACCTTGCCAGTCGCCAATAATTTCAAAGCCTGAGGAAAAGCTTTATGCTCTACAGTGTGAATCCTATTCAGCAAAGTTTCTTCGGTATCATCTCCATTAATTGGAACCGTTTCTTGAACAATAATTGCACCTGCATCTATATCTTCCTAAAATCATATAAAATTAAAAAAGAATACGTATAATCAACAACAAAATTATTTACTTCAACAAAGTGAACTGAACATCCAGTTACACGTACTCCAGCATCCAAAGCTTGTTTCCATGCATATGCACCTTTAAACAATGGTAAAAGTGATGGATGTACATTCAATATACGACCTTTCCACTTTCTGGTAAACTCTCCACTCAAAATTCTCATAAACCCTGCTAAACACACAATATCCACATTTGCAGCTTCTAATTCAGCATGTAAAACTGCATCATAATCTGTGCGGGTTGGATAATCTTTATGACTTACAATCTAAAACAAATTATTTAATATTTTTTTTTTAATTTTTTATAAATTTACTTTGGTAGGAATGTTAGCTCGCTCTGCTCTTTTCAACCCTTCCACGTTATCTTTATTAGAAATAACAAGTACAATTTCAGCTTCCATGTGTTGTGTTACATCATTTGTGGAATTGATTAGCGCTTGTAAATTGGTACCACTTCCAGATATTAAAACTCCTACACGTTTTTTCGGTTTGATCGCTTTGGAAACTACGTTAGCCACATAGGGTTTCATAATGCTATCCATTGATTTGCCAAAATTTCTTATATCCACTGAATTTATAATCATTTACAAAATAACTAAATTAACTTATATTATTTTTTACCTTTAGGAATACAATTAACATGTCCAATTTTCACTGCTCCTGTACCAATTAAACATTTCATTACTTCTGCTTCGTCTTCTTTTGACACGATAACAGTAGCTCCTATCCCACAATTAAAAGTTCTTAACATTTCGTACTCATTTATACCGCCTACCGTTGCAAGCCATCCAAATACTTGAGGTATTTTCCAAGTTGTGGCATCCAATTGTACTCCCAAGTTTTTGGGTAAGATACGAGGTATGTTTTCGGTTAAACCACCTCCAGTTATATGAGCAAACGCTTTTACATGGCCCTTTTTAATTATTTCGTTCAAATCCTGTACGTATATTCTAGTAGGAGTTAGCAACTCTTGACCTACAAACATTTAGTGGTTCAGTTTTACCCTTCAAGTGCCTAAGTTTAAGCAATTCGAAACCTACCTAAAGTTCTCCCGTTATCACTAAATGGCGCAACATCATTATAGGATAACCCAGAAATTTTTACAACTTTTCGGACCAAGCTAAAGCCATTACTATGTACTCCACTTGAAGGTAACCCAATAATTACATCCCCATTAGCAATATCTTTAGTTCTAGGTAACAAATTTTTACGCTCCACAGCTCCCACAGAGAATCCGGCCAAGTCGTATTCACCTGGTGGGTACATATCTGGCATTTCTGCGGTCTCACCGCCTACAAAGGAGAAAATTGAATACATATTTTAAGTGAAAAACAAATTTTATTTTTACCGATTAATGCACATCCGGCCAGAGAACAGCCATAAGCAATACTGGAAACAACATCTTTCGTGACGCCAATATCTAATTTACCACAAGCAAAGTAATCTAAGAAGAATAAAGGTTCTGCACCATGGGCCAAAACATCATTTACACACATTGCAACAAGGTCTACTCCTATCGTATCATGAATTCCCACTTCTTGAGCAATCTGAAAAATGCTTGTTGGAAAAAAATGTTCGGTTGAGATTTTTTAATGTATTTACCTTTAATTTAGTTCCAACACCATCTGTACCAGAAACTAATAAAGGGTCTACAAAATTTGCCAATTTAAGATCAAATAAGCCTCCAAAACCTCCAATTCCTCCTAAAACGCCAGGTCTTTGAGTTGCTTTGGCTATGCTTTTAATATTATCGACCAATTCATCTCCTGCAGAAATATCAACTCCACTTGCTTTGTAAGTTAATTTTCCAGAGCCTAAAATGGATCTGAAAAACCAGGTTACTGTATATTAACTCTCTTCAGATGAAACATTCAAATGCTACCTGGAAATTCCTTTATGTGCAATGTCTGTCCTAAATTGTTTTCCATCAAAATTAATTGTGTAGCAAGACTGGGTTGCACGTGTAGTTGCCATAATTAGCTGTGGTGCCAGAGCTACGCTGATTAAAACTCTTCCACCATTTGTTACTATATTTCCATCCTTTATAGCCGATCCACAATGGAAAACCATATGATCTTGTTGTGCCGACACTTTGTCAATGCCTAAAAGTAATATGTTGGACACACTTCTCCTTTTTTGCACCATACTCAAAATACAAACCTGTAATAATTTGGCCTTTACTGGAAGTTTCTGGATATCCTCTTGATGCTAACACAACTCCAGCCGCAAATACGTCTTCTACCCATTGCAAATCTAGGGAACCTAAGGTACCATCGCAACAAGAATTCATAATGGAATATAAATCGGTTTTCAGAAGTGGAAGTATAACTTCAGTTTCTGGATCGCCAAACCGACAATTGAATTCCAAAACTTTGGGTCCATCTTGGGTTAGCATAAGGCCAGCATATAAAACTCCTAAATAAAAAGTTAATCAGATCGAAATATAAAAGTCAAATGAAAATTATACCAACGTAATGAATATTTTCTTTTTGTAAGCTTTTGACAGTTTTTTCTAAAATGTTATTTTGTACATACAATAATTCACTTTGATTTATCAACGGACATGGACAGTAGGCACCCATTCCTCCAGTATTGCCTCCTAAATCACCATCAAAAATACGTTTGTGATCCTGTGCAGGTAGCATAGATTTAACTGTAGAACCATCACAAAAGGCTAAAACCTACACGAAAACAAATTATTAAACAAATATAAAATGTAATTGCTTGATTATTACAGATATTTCTTCTCCTTCCAGTAGCTCCTCGACTACAACAAGTTCTCCAGCCGATCCAAACTTTTTATCTGTTAAGATTAAATCGACAGCTTCACAAGCTTCTTGTTTATTTTTGGCAACCACAACACCTTTACCGGCTGCCAAACCGCTAGCCTTCACAACTAATGCCGGAAAAGGTGCACTAAAATCTTACGATTAGTTCACAATACTTTTTATTTAAATGATTTCCTTACTTGTTAATAAAATCTTTAGCGGATTGAGCATCACTAAATCCTTTCCACCTTGCAGTGGGTATTTCGTACTTGTCCATAAAGGATTTGGCCCATTCTTTATTAGATTCAATTTGAGCTGCATCTTTGGAAGGACCAAATACTTTGACATTGTGTTTCATTAAACAATCGGCGATTCCATTTGCTAAAGGGTCTTCCGGGCCAACTATTACCAAACTAATTTTATTGCTTAAGCTCCACTCGGCTACAGTCTAAATTAAAAATAATGTTATTATAATCAATCTACTCATGTAGTAAACTCTTCAGTTTACTTTGGTCTCTAGGTCTAGAATTAGTAAAATTATAACCCAAAGAAAATATGTTAAAA
Source organism: Cantharis flavilabris (assembly GCA_949152465.1). Classification (NCBI taxonomy): domain Eukaryota; kingdom Metazoa; phylum Arthropoda; class Insecta; order Coleoptera; family Cantharidae; genus Cantharis; species Cantharis flavilabris. The sequence goes on along the minus strand of OX424438.1, from coordinate 36,068,844 downwards.
TCCTGTATCGAAAGACCCCCCCCCCTCCCCCGGATCTTATAAGAAACCAAAATAAATTGCCAATTTAAAATTTATATTGTAATTTCAAAAAAATTTCAAGTCTCGATTTCGTTGATAATAAATAAGGTCCGGATTTATGGGCACTAAAAAACTTGAAATGCCTCAAGGTGCTGAACTGCAATTAGTGCAAAAAATGAATTAAATACTTTTGTTAGAAGTTTAGTTGGGTTATGAACTGTGATTACAGCGAGAGTACCTCCTTAGAAATAAAATAATAATAAATTGTTTTATTTTAAATTCTTCTGATTTTTGAAATTTGCACCCAAACTTTCTTTAGCTTTGGGCATTTTTAATACACAAATGTAAAATAAAATTCAATAGATATTTAGAAATATGATGTTTCTAGGAATATTTTTGAAGTGAAATATTTTTGAGGATGAGGCTCACTTTGGTTTTTGAATATTTTATTTACTTATTTTGTATTATTCTTGACCGTTAAAGTTGAAAATGTTAATCAACTCCCTACATAATTTAAAAATTTTAATTAAAAGTTTTAATAATATATTATAGTATAATACAGGCCGTAACGGTTTAAAGGTGTCAGACGTATGAGCAAGTTAAATGAATGCTGCAATTTTTAAATTTGTTTCAAAATGAAAAAAACACTTAAATCGTTTCAAACCCTTGCAAGAACAAAAAATATAATATTTAATTTGCTAAATATGCAAAATATATGTCAATATATGCACTTAAACTAAAATAAAAACTAAATAATGCGACTCAGAAGGTGTAAAACAGGTTCCCCCTTTAAAATTTTTCACGTGCCTGTACGCAAAAAAAAACATGCAAATGCCTAAAAATCCGAAAATTTTACAAAATTAGTTTCAAAATTTAATAAATTTAGATAAAACTTAAATTTGTAACGAGTAATAGTGTTGGGAAAATAACCAAAAATAAAAGATATAGCAATAGTAATAATCAACAAATATATTACACAATTGTAATTTGCGTAAAGAGTTTGATAAATAAATGAATAACAACAATGACGTGATTTTTTAATTTGTTTTCGATAAAACATTGTACTTGGTAATAAAGAAGTTAAATTACAAATTAAAGTATTATGTATTGCCAATTTATTGGGTCCATATACTTAAGTTATATTTCGACGAGAGGAAAATGTTAATTCATGAGCGACGCAGTAGCGAATAAATTATTTTTCGCTAATCGATAATTAAATTTAGGTATTTAGGGAACCTTAACTGAAAGCAATTATAGTTTTGATCTATTAAGTTCAGGATCGTCATCAGAGCGTCAAAGTACAAACAATTACTGACTAGAAAAAAGAGAATTCTCTTAGATCTATATTTGAATCTACCCTTTTTTTTTATTAAAATTCTATTACATTTATTGTAATAAAATTTTGAAAAAAAAGTATAATTCGAAATATTATTTTTAAATTAAGAAAGAAATGGTATTATTTGCCCCTGCTAAGTGTACGCCTATGGTTGGACACAAATTATTTTTAACCTTACCTCAAAATTTTTAACGTTTAATTCTACGCATTGAACATTTTGAATTTGTGCGATTGCCGAACTACCAGGTGCCACAAAAATTTTATTCACTGAGGAATTTTGAGATATTTTCCAAACAATAGCATGTTCGCGACCACCACTTCCGATAACCAAAATATTATCACCCATTATTTAATTATAATTGTCTGCAATAATAATGGTTCAATTGATCAAGTACTTGATCGTAGCAAAGTTTTAATAAAAAGAATTAATAGTTTCTTTTATAAAAAGGTTATCGATGATTTTGAAATTTGAGCAACTGTCATTGGTAGTTATTTCTCCACGTGGTCATGAATCGGTAATGGTAGGGTCAGTTTTTTGATTATTATAACCCCTCCAATGATTAAAAACGCAGTTCAAGTAATTGTAATATTAAGATAATCTTAATTGAAAAAAAATTAAATAACTTTTAATTGAACAATAATTAAATTTGTTCCAAGGTTCGTTGTAGTATGCAAAAGTGACGTCCGGAACCACTTGTTGATTCATTGATGTCCCACCAAAAATTTAATGCATGGGCAAAACAAATGAAAAACGTGTGTTTTTCAAAAACAAAAGCAAGTACAGATGGTAAAGGCGGAAGAATACCATAAAATTTGTTACTTCTTTCGTTTTGCACTATTTAAAATTTTGAAACAGGTTTGCAAATCTATTATGCAAATATTTTACAATTTAAATAAATAAAGCGATTTAATATCTTCATCCCCAGTAGGTACACAAATGTACTATAGAATTATAGACAATAGACTCTTTTGTAATTTACATTTACCTAACCTGTACATCCCTCATAAAATGGTTACTTGTAGAGCTTCTTATTTTTAGAAAATTGCCCAGGTAGATCCTAAGTATACTATTGCTGAATTGGCTGATGGATCTACCTGAAATCTAATCATACAGTGGTGAGGATAAGACCTTGTAAAACCCCTCCGTGTCATCTGCTATTCTTGTTCTGAAGAGGGTGCCAAATCCAGCGACGGCGCCAGCATTTTTGAAATGAGTGGGCACAAATTGGGCCCAATATATTTGGGGTGTGCAGGAGCACACAAAATTTATAAATAAACTTAAAAACGTACATTATTGAAATAAGCACCTAAAGAATTTGGGTGGGAACTCCAATCAACAGGGTGGGAAAAGGACCACCTTGGCCCATCCTTGACGCCGTCACTGCACCTGTGTGATTTACGACACACTGCTACTTAGTTGTATTTGTATTCCATAATCAAGTTATTGCGTCAAAAAATTTCGAGTGTACTGGAGGGCATTCCATGCCCCCCAGACCCCCCCGGTTTGAAAATTTTACTCTTTCAGAACCAATTACATTTCCACCGGAGAATCTGAGAGTTTAATTTCATTGAATAAATTTAATATCTAAACATCTTTCACTCTTTATTCTAAAGGGTATTTCATATTTCTTGAACTATTTGGTTCTGAAAGAGTGAGAGTTCTTAATTTAATCAAATTCATAAAAAAATATGGCCATAACTGTTTGTTACTGAAACCGGGGGGTCTGGGAGGCAGGGAATGCCCTCCAGTACATCAGTTATTTATTGACTCAATAACTTGATAATCGAATACAATTTAACCCAATTACTGACGTACCCTGAACCTCCAGGTTTCAGAAACGGAAAGTTTGCTCACATAATTATTTTTGGATTAATTTTATCAAAAAAAACTTTTATTCTTTCAAAGCCTAATACCCCTACATCCGAGAGTCTGGCGCAGTAACTTGATTATGGAATACAACTTAACACAATTAATGATGTACTGGAGGGCATTCCATGCCCCCCAGACCCCCCGGTTTGAAAAACACTAAGTTTCTCAATCGCTTCTTATAATTAGTGGGATACTGGAAAGTATATTTTATAATCCACAGACCCGCTGGTATGTACTGCCGCCAGGGCCGTAGTTAGACATTGGTCAACGGGGGGGGTTATATGGAATTAAAAAACAGATTGGCATATGCCCGTATTTTAAATTAATTTTTGTAATGTAGTAATTATTAAGAAATACTTAACCCGTGGGGGGGTTTGAACCCCCTAAACCACCCTTTTATATACGGCCCTGACTGCTGTGACCTGAAAATGTATTTGATTCTGAAAGAGTAAAAGATCTGTATTTTTAAAAAGATCTTGTTTTTCAAATCGGGAGGTATGGGGGCATGGAATGCTCTCTAGTGTACTCGTAATTTGTTGATTCAGTAACTGATTATGGAATATAACTGAACACAATTAATTCCAAGTCCACAAGTAACACAAAGATTCTAAATTATTTCATACAATTACAGGAAATCATTTTATACTCCACAGACCCTCAGGTGGGTCCTGACACGACCTGAAAATGTATTTTGTCCTTAAACCAAACAATTAAGGAACGAAAGATCCTAATAATATATGCTCACGAACTTTTTATTTTCCCAACCGGGGGGGGGGGGATATTTGTATTAAGTTGTATTCCATAATCTAGTTACTGTGGGAGGGTACAATGGAGGGTATTTCATACCCTCAGACATGGGCGCCGGCAGCAGGGAGCAAGGGGGTGCACTTGCACCCCCTGCCATGAAAGATAACACATGGAAATTCGAATTTTTTCCTTGCCACATCCTTCTTTCTTCTTCTCAAAACTGCGACTACCAAATACGGCTCTCACAATGAACGATCCAGCATTGGCTACTAAGTAACTCTTCAGTACTGAAGAACCAGTGGGGGTGATCAGGGTGATGAATCACCCCCCAAAGGTTAATAATAATCCAAAAAAATTTATTGTATATAAATATTACAACGTGCAACAAAAAACTAAAGCAATAAAAGCGCTAAAATCACGTTTTTAAAAGTAAACATTTTCAAAATTTTCCGGGGAGAACCCCGGACCCCCGGTGGTGTCTCTTACCAGATTCATCACCCCCCAAATTCAAATCCTATTTGCGCTACTGTGAAGAACTAATACTATTATTGGTTCATTAATAAAGAGTAAACCGTACACTGGGGGGTATTCCATACCCCCAGACCCCCCTGTTTGCCAATGGCTATACTAAAGCTCAATCAATATTTGAAGTTATAATAATAAATAAATACGTTTAACCTCGGGCCCGTTTTATTATAGTTTCTGCCATCTTCTAAAACTCGTAGAATAATCGCAAACGTTTCACCATCCTGTGGTGATGAACTAAAACCTAAAAACCTAAACCTTTTTCTGAAATATTGATATGATATTTAATATATTTTTGAGTTATTTTTTCTCTGTGTAAGGTCTTGTGACTATTATAAATTATATTTTTTTAGTTAGAAGTATAGTGTGTAGATGTACCTCCCTGAAAATAATCCTGCCGGTGCCCACGCCCTCAGATCTTACTGTGTAAATGTTCTGAAAGAGTAAAAGTACCTTGTTTAATAAAACTAATCAAAAACTATTCACACAAACATTTAGTTGTTCAAACCGGGGGGTCTGGGGGGTATGGAATGCCCTCCAGTGCACTTTAAATTTGTTGACCTAGTAACTTCGTTATGGAATACAACTTAACACAATTACAGATGCACCTACTGGAGAGTACTCGTATTTCATGCCCTTAGTTTTATTGTTTTATGTCTCTCAGACCAGTCTCAGAAACGGCATCGGCAGTGGCAACAGCAGTGAAACGTACATCTTAATCTCAGCGACGGCGGCAGCATTTTTAAATGGGTGGGCACAAATTGGGACCAATATATTTGGGGTGAGCAGGAGCACACAAAATTTATAAATAAAATCAAAAAAATACATTATTGAAATTAGCACCTAAAATGTTTGGGTGGGCACTCCAATCATCGGGGTGGGCAAGTGCCCACCCTGGCCCACCCCTTGCGCCGTCACTGACCAAATCCTTATCGCCACCAATGTAATCATAGAAACTTACAGTAGTGTACCTTTACTATAATTTTCATTGTTATGCAATTTGTAAATGTTTGAATTAATTATTTATTTTTTCATAAATGTCCAAAATACCTCAAATTTATTTATTTACAAAAACATTTTGAGGACCAAGCAACTGGTAATTCTGGTTTCAGGCGGGGTATCCTTCGCTCCCATTGGCTATTTCATCTAGACAAAACCTAACCATGAATTTATAACACTTTTGAAATGGCCTTTCGCGTTATTCTCTTCTAAACCTTGATTTGTGTTGCACCTTAGTGTAGTGTTGAAATGTACAAAAACTGTTTTTATTTTTATAACTTAGATTTTACAAAACGATAGAAGTACTGTTGTTAATTAACTGAAACTGTGATTTGTGTTGATTTATAGAATTTTTTGTAATTCGAATAAAATTGGAAAATGAGTTCCGATTCTTTGCTGCCTGATACTCAAACACCCAGCACGTATCAATGTTCTCCCGAAGATGTGGAAATTTGGGGGCGACTTTTGGCCACATCACTTTATTTACCTCCAGTAGGTAAGTTAATTTTGATTTATGTAATTACAGTTTCTTGAAGGAAGTAAATTTTAATCATCAAAAATTAATTATTGAGTATGGTTTAGTGGGTCTCAGGTGCTTCTATTTTTGGTATTGTCAACTTGTTGAATTAAGAATTCAAAACAATTAAATTTAAATTGTGCATTGCCCAAATAATAAACTTACAACCAGTGGTGTAGATTTAAATTTTAGGGTTCCTATTACAAGTGATTTTGTATATTATTCACATTTAAATATACAGTGGCTCCAAAAATTATTAATTCACTCCTATATTAAATGTCAATCGTACATTCCCAAAACGTTTTTTCTCGCATAAAACCGATTTTATAGCAAAACGTTTCAGACATTTTTTGTTGCAAATTTCATTCTCTTAGTTTTTGTTTCTATACATTTTTCTATTTTGTCGCGCCGGTTCTGAGTAACAACGAATTTAAAAACACTAAAAAATTTAATAAAACTGTTTTTAAAGTCACCGTTAATCAAAAACGGTGCGACAAAATAGAAAAATGTATAGAAACAAAAATGAAGGAAATGAAACTTGCAACAAAAAATGTTAGAAACATTTTGATATAAAATCGATTTTTATATGAGAAAAAAGTCTGAGAAATATATGATTTACATTGTTAGCATTAGGAGTGTATTTAGTAATTTCTGTAGCCACTGTACCTACTACATAATATTCGATGGTGGGCCACTATGCTGCGAGCCAACAAGAAAACACAATTTTTTTGGGAAAATCTATTTTTATTTTTCTATAATAATCCCCATTTAGCTGGATACACTTCGTCCGACGGGTTCAAGTTTTTTAATCATGGGTAAAATACGATTTATCAAAACCTTCAAAATAAGAATTTGTTTCACTAATAATCTCCTCATTTGAGCCAAATCACCTTCCTCCAAGCCATTTTTTAAATTTGGAAACAAGTAGAAGTCGCAAGGTGCTAAATCTGACTAATATTATGGATAAGAATGTAATTCGTATGCTGCAATGTAGCATTTCAACTGCACTTTTCTGAACGGGTGCATTGTCTTTCGGTGAAAGAGAACTTGATTTTTACTAAATGTGGTCGGTTTTCTTTGATTGTTTTTTCAGTTGATCCAATAATGATGCATAACACTGCAGTGATTGTCTTTCTCTTTTCAAGATAAAAATAAGCGTACAGCGATATAAATTATACCTTTTGAAGACATGTTTTCTTACATAAAAATTGTTTTTACAGCAAAATTTATTAGACAAAATTTGTTGAAAGTTTTATTCTCTTCATTTTTGTTTATATACATTTTTTAATTTCGTCCCACCGTTTTCGAGATACAGCGACTCAAAATAAATCTCGGTAAAAATTTTAATAAAACACCTATTACAGAATTTTTTTTTGAGTCACTGAATCTCGAAAACGGTGGGACGAAATAGAAAATGTATATAAACAAAAAAGAAGAGAATGAAATTTTCAACAAAGAATGTCTAATAACTTTTGCTGCAAAAGCGATTTTTATATGAGATGAGCCTGATGAGCTTCACCCGGGGACTATTTTTCCATTTTATTTCTTCGGAATTACTATCTGCAGTTATTACTGTATAGTAATTGCAAGGTCCAGAATACTCGATAGTGAGGCGGAAGGTTAAAAATCGGGATTTTGGTTTTTAAAACGGGATAACAAAAAACAGCTTTATTTGCGAAGAAAAATTACTGATTTACAGTTACTCGCAAAAGAACTTTGATACTCATACTTTAGCAATGTAAATTGTATATTTTGAAGCCGTTTTTTGTCATATAAAAATCGATTTTAGAGCAAATCTTTTTAATAATTTTTTGTTGCAAATTTCACAGGGTTCCCACTTATATGGAAAACCTCGAAAAGTCGGGGAATTTAAAACTTGTCATGGAAAGTCAGAGAATTTAAAATATTTAGAGCCAATGTCGGGGAAATGAAAATTTTGCCAAGGAAATATTTTTAAAGTTGACATAGTATCTTTTCATTTTCAATTTTTTTTTCAAAAACAAATTTTCAGTTATTTACAAAAATTACAATAAATTATTTACAACGCCAAAACTAAACATAAAATAGTCAAAATCTGTATTTTTGGCTGTATTTTTACGTTTCCTAATAGATCGGTCACGCTTCACACACCATCAACCGTAGAATAAATAAGGTCCAATTGACAAGTTTTTTAATTTTACGATGCTGTAGTTTCAAGTTTCCTAATAAATCAGTCATAACATCGTCGATAGTTTGTCGTAAATAGTATTAGCAGTAAAATGAACTTCCAAGTTAGTTGTTACTTACTATACAACGAAGGGTAAAACTTTAAATCTGATAAAATAAAAACGTATTTTTGAAAAGTGTCTTCACGTGTAATTTCAAATTAAAAGAAGCTCAAATAAGCACTAACATGTGTTTTAAGCAAAATCTTGAGAAAAATGCACTAACAACATTGGGTCAAATCACTGCAATTTTTTAAGAAACGTGAAGATCCAAAAGGAATATCTTCTGCTTATAATTTAGGGCGGGAGTCGGCAACCTTATCCAGTCTCATTCTAAAATAATTTACTCATGAAGGGCGTATGAATGGTTGACAACGAATGAGCTTCTTTTTTTTTTTTACCTTTTTTGCGTTTTTTTCAAGGGATTGCCACAATTTACGATTTGTAACAACTAGTAGTTTTGTCAACTGTTAGTGAATATTGCCAATTTTGTCTTTTCCACCAACAAATTTCCAACTTTTTCCAAAGTCGGCTTATTCCAAGAAACGACGTGTTTTCGTGGAGGGCGCATCAAAAAGCCTTTGCGGGCTCACGTGCGGTCGCGGTCACAGCGTTGCCGACACCTGATTTAGAGCAACAAGCAAAAAGCAAAAAGCTTAGAATCCGGGTTCTAAATACTTATAACTTTATTAATGTAAAATTCCTTTAATAACTTTATTTTTTTTTTATAATAAACTGTTGAGCTTTATTTCACAAAATTCGCTCACTTTTCAAGTTTTGAATAATAATTTGATCAAACAGGACGAAAAATTAATATAATATAATGTATCCCAAGTATGTACCACGGGTATGTACTAAGGCAGTTTTAGTGAAGGGTAGTGCTAAAAAAATTTTGCTTAAATTGATTATTTACTAAAATATTATAAAAATAATAGTGGGGCTCTAAAACCCAGTGTGCAGGATACGTTAAAATTATCGCGTAGTTCCAGGATTAAACATAATGAAAACTTGCTAAAATCCATTCTTAACTTTCATCCGCTCGCGCCTAAAAAAATTACACTGCCCTCGCATAGGCGGCAGTTTAGCCGCCCAGATTTTTTATAGATTTTAATGAGTTTTCTTCATTCAAAATGCACGATTGGATTTTTTTTGGATGAATGATCTCCTACAAACAAAAATACAAAATACATTTTGTCACAATTTTTATTAAAATGAAATACAGAAAAAAATTTTTTATTTAACCGTACAGTGAGTACGTCAACAAAAATCACACCAGTGCATACGTAGGGCCCGTCAGGCCCGTATAGCTTTAAGTCGACGAATATTGGGATATTTCGGGAAAATAAGAAAATGTATTGCATTTATTAAACTTTATAATAAAATATTTAAAAAAAAACAAAATTGTTGAAATAAATCAAAGAAATTATTACGAAATATTCAAAAAGTCAATGGGGGAGTTTCCTTAGAAATAATTTTTTGAAATAATATATAAACATGAAACTGTAATAAAAATGCCGCATGATGATGTAATTGGTTGGTCTTAAAACTCAGCGTACAATTAAAAAAAATTTTTTTTTTATTGGTATCCTATAATGCTTATTTAAAGTATGCTTCAGCGTGTTTAAATCCAACTTTCAAAAACGCGCGTGTTTTAAAGTTACCATGGCAACTTAAGTTAAAAAATGTCAACTTTTTAATTATTATTTAATATTCAAATATTAATCTGTTAATCTTGTGACAGATTGTAAAATTAATTTTTGTTTTTCTTACTTTACAGTGGTATACTGATGTCACATCAGAAATTTGACCATTTCACTTACTGTTAGATATTATTTCCATTTTTTGTAGTATCAATGCCAATATTAATGATTTCAAAGTGTACCAATAAAAAAAAATTATGTAAAGTATTCGTGGATACATGATCTTTAAAACACTTGCTCTATTTCGAGCACTCCGGCTGCGCCGTCGTGATCGCAAAATCGCGCGTGTTTTAAAGATCGTATTATCCACTTATACTTTAATATACTATTTGAATTTCAAAAAAATATTTAATCTGCCCGCCATAGCTAACCAATAATATTTAAACATGGCCGTCCGATGTTGTCAGTTCTTAATTGGGTTATTATTGACAGCTATCATATGTTAATTAAAATTCTTTATTTTCTCATTTAATGCTATTGCTTATTTCGTCACATCAATGCTGATCAATGTTTTAACTGACAAAATTGGTGCACTCTTTTTAAGAACTCTATAAGCTGGATGGTAGCTTCTGGTAAGCTTCTGGCGAAAAGCCATATAAGTGTGGCATTTAAAATCTCTTAAACTGTGGATGCAAAGCTCTTGTGAAAGTATTACTGATGTTTTAAGTGGTTCATATAATATCTTTATGTAAAATATACAAAGAATTATCTTGTTTGTAAATAAATAATGAAAAATTGTCGACATGTGAATCTTACCGAAGCACAACCGATCAACAAATTATAACCCAACAGAATAACCAAATGTAACAAACTTCAAATATTACGTTAAGAATGCATGTTAAACCAATTCACTAACAAAATCTGTTGTATTTTTGAAAAACTCGACAAACGGGGTTAATTTGATGAATATCGCCAGAAGGCGAAAAGCCGTTTAAGTGTGGCATTTAAAATATCTTAAACTGTGGATGCAAAGCTCTTTTAAGTTGTCGAGATCTTTGTAAAACTAATGTATTTGTTTTCATTAAATAAAAATTGTGAATCTAAGTAATCCATAATCACTCATATAAAATAAAAAAGTAACCACGAAATACACGGCGGCCATTACTTGTCATCAGGTAGGCATCTACATTTTATCATTTTAATAGAAGAAAGTACGGCAACATAGTACAGTTGTCTAAAATCCTATAGGTTTATCCATCCCCACCCAAACAAGGGTTATGACGCCATAACCCTAACAATTTCAAATTTCATTAATTTTTTTCTGATACTTAACGCACTTAAAAATATCTGAAAAAAAACTGATGGCTCCGTTTGATCTCTACTTTCAAATAAAAAAAATAAAAAAAAGTAGGAAACTCCTCCATTGCGTCTGAATCTTGCACTTTGCTGAAGTCCTTAAAGTTTCATATATTGCATTACGGTGACTTGTAAGAATTACAAAGATACTTTTGATAATATAATTGAATTACATGGAAATTATAGCAGTTCTATTATTATTTTGCGAGTAATGATTACAGAAATTGTTATACCAGCTGAAAAAATGTTTTTACAAAGCTTATGCGATTGGAAACCGACTACAATTTTTAATATAAAATAGTAACGCCAGTGCATACGTCGGGCCTACTAGGCCCAAAGCCCTTTTATTGGCAATCCATTTAAATTTTCCAAATTTTTTAAATACATGTCGATGTCTTTTCATATTTTAGACAGCTACTAACAGTTGGCATGGTATAGTGGGTGGGATAGTCATAGAGGAATACAATACCCCTCCCAGCCTTTCCATGAGGATGTAGAAGCTGAGCGGGAAATTAAGAAAAGGCGGCCAATTTGCCGCCTACGCGAGCAATGAAGGTTAATAATTTTCTTTACAATATCGAGAATTCAACGCCTCCACTTCACTAAACTAATATTTTAGTCGGCAAGTACAGTAATATGATATAAGATAATAATTACATCAGTAAGCATTGACGTCCAATGTTTATGTTTAGTAGGTTTGTTTAAGTCGTAATCAAGACGTGCTACAACCGCTGAAAACCAGGACATCCCGCACAGATCGGGACACCTGCAAATCCTATGGCTGTAGTATTATAAACAACAATATGCATATCATCTTTATTTTAGATTACTAATAATATTATAGCATGAATTAATACGAAACGATATTAAGTTGCAAACCGTTCAGCACACAGGATAAGATTTTTAATTTTGATGACTATGTTGAATCCAAAAATAAATTTATTGAATAAGCAAATTATTACATCTGTTAGTCAACAGGTACTGCATCGATATTTTGTATTTTCTGTAAAAATTATTATCTTATTAATTTATGAAATGATTATTTTAACCCTATAAGGATCTAGTGACTATGGTTACAATGATTACATTGCCAGATCCAGTACAGAATTTAAGATTTTAAAAATGGACCTTAAAAATCATTCAGATTTTTAATAAATTTTAAATTAGGGGATTTAAGGGGGGGTTTAACATTTTAGGACACTTCCACAGTGGATAATCTTGTGCTAAATGGAATTTATAAATTTTAATAATCGGTAATCCCTTCTATAAAAACTCATTCTCTCATCTTGGTAGCTGAAATAATATACACTGGCTCCAGAGGCGTATTGAGGAAGTTTGACGCCACAAGCCTTTAATATTTTGCGCCCTTATCTTCGGTTTTCCAGTTGACTTTTTTTTTCAATTGACTGACTCACAGAATTATTGGCACAGCCCTATGTTAGCAATGTAATTTGTGCCTTTTCAAGACTGTTTTTGACACAAAGCACATAACAATCAATTTTACGGCAAAGCTTTTCAGCCAATTTTTGTTGGAAATTTCATGGTCTTCAATTTTGTTTATATATTTTTCTATTTTGTGGCACCGTTTTTGAGATACAGCTGAAATTATTTTTTGCATTTTACAGGGTTTTGTTTAAGTCGCTGTCAGTTAGAAATGGTGCGGCAAAATGGAAAAATGTATATAAACAAAATTGAAGACCATGAAATTTGCAATAAAAAATGTCTGAAAAGTTTTTCTGTAAAATTGATTGTTATGTGTCAAAAATAGTCGTGAACACGCACTTGCTAACGTAGGGCTGTGCCAATAATTCTGTGAGCAAGGCTTTAGCAAGCCTGTGGAGATACTTTATTTAAAATTTGATTTTTTAAATTTTGGTGTTCTTGATGGTTTGTAAATATTATTTATCATCTGGAAATTCAGTATATTTGACGGATTGCTTTCGTTGATTTGGTTTGACAAAATATTAATTTCTTTTGTGGTCAAGTGTGAAAGTGATTTATTTATTTTAGGGAAACATAATAAGGGTGCAGGCACGGAACTAGCCCCGTTGGACTGAGTGGCCACAGCTGTTCATATTTTTATGGTGGCGGAGTGCCAATACTTCTGTAATTTGAAAAATGTATTTGCCTAGGGCAAAATATTTTATATCCTGCTTTCAGGATTTACAAATTCGTCTGATGGGGTGGATTAGTCTCCGTAATTACATTTCCGTGTGCAATCGTTTCTTTCTTGTGAATGCTTATATACAGCTTCTATCAGCTTTGTCTTTGTCTGTCGCCGGTCATTCCAACCCAACCATTGATCCGCATCTCTCTCCGATCATATTGTTTTCAGAAAAGCAAATATAAAATTTAAGGGACATTCGTGAATTTTACGACGCTGGCGCTGGATTTATTAGTCAGATTTTCCTCACTACCGACAGTGCCGGATCAAGCTATTTCGGCCCCGGGTCAGTGACGTATTTTAAAATTTGGCGCCCTGGGCCCAAAAGGTTTGCCGCCCCATATTATTAATTTAAAAAAAACAAAAATTAATTTTTATTTGTTCTCTCAGGGAGGTAACGTTTATAAAATGCGCTCCAAGCTGAGCGCGAGAGACGGCTTGTGCCGCCGCCCCTCGAAGCCTTCCGCCCCGGGCCATGGCCCTCTTGGCCCTTGGGTAAATACGCCACTGCCCCGGGTGCAGATTCGGTAAATGGCCTTCAATACTAAATATGTATATAATATATTGAAGAGAATATTCGCGATAATTTTAATTTAATAAAGATAAAGATAAATTTTACATAAGAATCAGCAGGAATATGGTATCAGGGCTCGAAAAAAAATTTTTATTTGCAGACCAGTGTGTTATTATTAGTAGGGTAGACTGGGTACGGTTGTAACAATTTTCGTTTAAATGCTCACAGCACAGCTATTCCAGCTATAAGCAGCGATTAATGCCTTTGCGATGAAAACATAGTTATTTGTCTTTAAAATAATATCAAAACTAGTAGCTCAAGTATAACAGTTTGGCAGGAATATGTCATTTTAATGAGTGCGTGTGATTGTTACAACCGACCCCATACCAGGGGCGGTTGTAACAGCAATGGGGGACAGTTGTAACACTCAAAAATAATACATAAATCAAACATTTAAAATCAATTTTATTGATTAAAAATACTGAAATGTACTTAAAGCATATATTAAAAATATTTAAGTAGTTTTTGTTAGGTAATTATTGGAACTAAACTATATAAAGCAAGTTTACAGAAATAATATTTTTTTCTTTGGAGTATATCACTCGAGTAGTTTTATAATTAGACTTGCCAAACAAAAATAATCTGTGAATAATAATTTAAAAAAATAATCAACAAAATCTAAGTTTAAATAATAGTATATTATACACTTAGGTTTAGAAGTGAGCCATTATTTACCGAGCACGTTTATATTCTGAGGCGCGTAGCGCCGAAGGATATAATGTGTGAGGTGTATAATGGCCTTCTCAACCGAAGTATATATAGAATTTTTTTTACTACTAAAACTGATATATTACTATATTTGATTAGATTAGATTTTGATAAATATAGCTTTAGTTGCTTCCTATTTATTTTTCAGATATTTCGAAATATCAAGTAGTGTGGGTGTTTAGTTGTCAAATAAACAAAATAAAACTAATTAAATGCAATTTTAAATGTAATTTTCCAGGAAATAGCCGTTTTCTAAAAGTTTATGTAAAATGTGTGAATAAAATTTGGAACATGGGTGAAAATTTTAGTGACAGTGATTTAGAGCTGGAAGTATGTACCCCACCTGAACTTACAAAGGCGGCAACTAGTGCAAGTAGCGATTTGTTGCCAGAAAAATCGAAAAGATTATACATGAATGTATACACTGCATTAAAAGAATGGTGCGAAAGAAAGAAAGCTATTAAAATATCAGAAAATGTTTTATTGGCATATTTCAAAGAAAAAGCTGGCTGCAAAAAGATATCAACATTGTGGGCAAACTATTCCATAATAAAATCTACTCTTGCAATAAAAGAAAACATTGACATTTCCAAGTTATTTATCTAGGTGTTTTTTTATTTTCATTATTTACCTAGGGTGAGAAATATTACTTCTCATTAGAGGAATGGAGTAAATAATGCTCATTTCTCATGTTAGTAGTAAAAAAAATATTTTTTTCCTTTAATATATTTAATCAGACTCATTGCAGTTATGACATAATACATATAATATTTATTCTCATCAGTACAAGTTGTGTGAAACCATTGCTTGCAGCCCTCTTAACACTGAATCAAACTTTCTCCAGATCGACTCGCTGAATACGTCTCTAGGCAAAGAAGGCAATAATATTCTTCTTCTTTAGACGATTCGGGTGGCGTATTAGTCTTCTTTTTCTTTGCGTTGGTGTCTAGCACCAACAATACCTCTTGAAGTCTTCTTTATATACGTTTCCTAAGCATCTGCAATAAAAAATATTATAAAATTACTGTTACAATCGTCCCCATGAAAATCGTTACAACCGTCCCCACCCTCCTTTTTGGTAATAAGGCTGTCACAGATTCGAAGTAACCCAACCTATACAAGAACGAATCAACGTATTAGAATCTCTAAAATACGACGATTACGTAAATACATTTTGAAATACAATAATTATATTAATATTTAAGATATATCATAAATAAATTCGACAAAAATACTTACTTTTGGTTGACAAAACACAATAGGCCTCCTCGTAAACACACTTTCCGTTCGAAAGACGACGCAACGCTGGAGTCATGTCGGGACTTGTTGCCCGCGTGTCTCTTCTTTGTATTTCGCACCTACCATGCATAGGTACGATAATATTCGAGTTGTTACAACCGGTCCATGTTACAACCGTACCCAGTCTACCCTACTTATTTTAGTTGTTAAGTTGATTTGGCGCCCGCCATTCAGATGTTTCTTTTATTCAAAATTTCAATTTTTTTTACATTTTCAAGATCACCGTATTCAGAAACGCCAAGATTAGCAAAAAATAAAGGAATTTTTGTGTCGATCTATCTATCGGTCTGTCTGTCTGTTTGCCAGTTCGAAAATTGAATTAAAAACTTATTTTGCCGCCTTCTGAATTTTGGCGCTGGGTGCGACGGCTCCCATGGTTTATCCAGCCCTGACTCCCGACGAACACAACTTACGCATCCCAGTACTTTTTCATCTAGTAATTGTTGTAATGGTCATTGTTGTAAGTAAACAAGTGTAAATACACTGTTATAGTACTTATTTTGCGTTTATATCGTAAATTTGATGACGCTCTAGTAATCTTGTACGATTATCATAGGCAGTTTTAATGGGGGGGGGGGCACGTGCCTCTCCCAGACGCTTAAAAATAACAAGGGAACGAGACGAGACAATCCCCCCCCCCCCCCAGAAAAAATTTCAGGATCCGCCGGTGACGATTATACTTATTTTTTTTGTTTCGAGAGGTGGCAGTATTAAAATTTACTTCACAATTTTAATGTTATATTTTTACTCTACAATTTTCTTAATTATTATTTTAGATTTACATCAACAATTATTCACACTGGGCCGCTCTTTAAATTGTGACGTAGTTATAAAAGGCCCTAATTTTATTGAATCGGAGTTAAAAACTGTGAGTAAAAAGCATTTTCGGATTGAAAGATGCTTTCGGGAAAATATTACCGATGTTACTGATTTGAGTAAGAACGGTACTTTTATTAATGGCAATATTATTGGCCACAATAACAAAGTTTTGCTACAAGACAATGATGAAATTGCCATCAAAATGGGTACTGCGACGAAGAAGGGTAACAGTAGTAATTTTGTTGAAAATACTTTTTATTAATCTTATAATTGTGTTTTAGTTTATGTTTTTAAAACGGTCGATAATGACGAGCAAACAGATTTGCCACCACCACTAAAAAAGCAGTACATAGTATTACATAAACTAGGTGGTGGAACTTACGGACAAGTACGACTGCTAATTGATCGGGTAATTAATATACTAGCCATTATTTATTTACCTTTTCTAGTTTTTTTCTCCCTCCCGATTCCCATAATCTTCCCATCTGGCACCTTCTTTATTTTCAATATTTTTAAGTTCTGATGGAAGTTTTCAATATTACAGAGAACAGGAATGAAATATGCCATTAAAAAAATTTCCAAAAACAATTTTGACCTGAGAGAAACAAGAAAACTCCAAAACGAAGTCAATATTTTAAAGTCTTTGTCTCATGTAAGTACAAAACTCGACTTATAAGACGTATTATAATTGATGTTATTTTTAAAGCCATCTGTGGTCTCGATGAAAGACGTCGTAGAAACTGACCAAGCAGTTTTTATTGTATTAGAATACATGCAAGGAGGTGACCTCAATAATCGCATTGGAGAAACTATGACGGAGGACGTAGTCAAGTTTATATTCTATCAAATTATTATCGGAGTAAAATATCTGCACGATCAAAACATTGTGCACCGGGATATTAAGGTTAGCAAAAATATATTTACACTGGCACAGAGAATTATTGGAACAGCTCTATGCTAGCAATGTAATTTGTGCCTTTTCAAGACTATTTTTGACACAACAATCAATTTTACGGCAAAACAAAACATTTTTGGTTGAAAATTTCATGGCCTTCAATTTTGTTTCTATACATTTTTCCATTTTGTCGCTCCATTTCTAACTGACAGCGACTTAAACAAAACTCCGTAAAATGCAAAAAATAATTTCAGCTGTATTTCAAAAGCGGTGCGACAAAATAGAAAACTGAATAGGAAATTTTTCTTGTAAATTTCATTTCCAACATTTTTATTTATACTATACATTTTTCTATTTTATCGCACCGTTTTCGAGATACAGCAAAAAATTAATTTTTGCATTTTTGGGAGTTTTGTTTAAATCGCTGTCAGTTAGAAATGGAGCGACAAAATGAAAAAATGTATAGAAACAAAATTGAAGGCCATGAAATTTGCTACAAAAAATGTCTGAAAAGTTTTTGCCGTAAAATTGATTGTTATGTGTCAAAAATAGTCTTGAAAAGGCATAAATTACATTGCTTAGCATAGGGCTGTGTCAATAATTCTGTGAGCCAGTGTATCTAAAATTTAACTTTCATTAAATAAAATTTTTTGTAGCCAGCGAATGTTTTATTAAAAACAAATGACGATGAACCCCTAGTTAAAATTGCCGATTTTGGTTTGAGCAAGATCAAAGACGGATCAGAATTGATGACCACAGTTTGTGGCACACCGTACTTCGTTGCACCTGAAGTTATCGATTCGAAATATTCTCAGTATTCAAGACAGGTAGATGTGTGGAGTCTTGGAGTATTACTGTTTTACATGTTGTCTGGCAAATTACCTTTTGATAGCAAGAACACCAAAGAGTTATTTAAATCTATAATGGAATGTAATTATAAAATGAATGTAGATATTTGGATAAAAATATCAGATGAAGCTATTGATTTAATCCGAAAGATGTTAGTATTGATTCCGAATGATAGAATAAAGATTTCGGAAATAGTAAATCATCCATGGATAAAGGAGGTATGTTATGTGGTTGATAATTTTGCTATAATGTTATAACATTAACACCGATTGTCATTCTAGGATAAAGATGTCGTAGAAAGAGCTAAACTTCTGATACAGCAAAATTCCGATGATGAAGTTGAAACCAGTGATGATGAAATTCAATTCGAAGATGTAAATGGAATCAAGCGACGTCGACTTAATTAAATTAAGTAATTAATTTTAAAATGTGTAATTAAAATTTATATATTATAATTACCAAAATTATGGTAATTCAGAAAAATAGCAGGTTTTACCATGTTATCACCGACTAGCTTCAATTTTTGTTTTTGAAAATTTCTTATTAAAATTGCTATTTTTGTGAATTACCACTGTCGACTGTTAACTAACCCCACCAGATATTAGTGGGGTCATTGTGATTTGTAAACCTATTGTGATGTTTATTGTTAAGTAGTAAATGTGAAGTAAGTTCCTGATTATTACAATAGTGAAAAGTTACCTGATAGAATTAGGATGTTTTATGGTTGATCTGTTTTCTCAATAGCGTTGTCTGAAGTTATA
The DNA here is from genome assembly GCA_949152465.1 of Cantharis flavilabris. Taxonomy (NCBI): domain Eukaryota; kingdom Metazoa; phylum Arthropoda; class Insecta; order Coleoptera; family Cantharidae; genus Cantharis; species Cantharis flavilabris. Next base: position 36,049,563 of record OX424438.1, on the reverse strand, counting down.
CTAGGTAACTAATTTTTATGTCAATTATTTATAGAATTGAATAAAAATTAAAATGAACACTAGTTGTCATTAATCTAACAAGAGAGGTTCTTAAGTCTCCAAATATTAATTTTTAACATGAAAACTAGTGTTGATTTAAATCTTGTAACAATTGCACCCAGTATAGCGTTGGACAGTGAGTTTAATATGAAGTTATTGAGTGTTGTTGCATGCATAAAATAATTAGTTTACACTTACGCTAGGCCAGGCTTGCAAAATGCTGTGTCCAGCTCATTATGTTATATGTACTTACATGGAGATGACCACACACGTGACAAACGATAGTGTACGACAATTTTCATAACTACTTTTGGTATGGCGTTCGGGTCGCAAGTGTGGTCTTTGTCTTATAGAAAATTATTTTGCATGATAATGTGTTCTTTTTGCAATAATTTATTATCCCAGTGCATTGTTCTAATTTTCTAGTTCAAAAATTTGTTGCCAGATTGTGAGTCATTATTTGATAACGCAATAATTTGTTTATTAAATGTTTTTGTTTTAATAAGAAGAACGACAAATTCGGAACATTTTAAACTAAATTTATCTTTTTATACAAATATTATTATGCCATATATTATAGTAGGTATTTTTTGTAACCATATCTACTTGATTTTCTATTTTTTTATGTAATAAGTTATTGATATATTTGTTACATTGTTCAAATGTTTTTTGTTAATATTCTCAATAGTATTTTTTTTGTTCCTCTTTATATTATAGTTTATACTACCTTAATATATAAGTATTTTTGATTGTTCACTTGCATTATGAATAATAATAAAAATGAAATATAAATCTTCTAAAAGTGAATTGTTTCTTGCACACTAATTTGAAATTCTTCTGCACAACAATCAAACTTAGTTTGACTTTAAGTCGGGTAAGATAAAAAATCTTACCTGAACTGAAGTAATTTTATATTATCGGAAACTAATGTCGTTTGGATGTTACGGGTAGTTACGTAAGGATTTCCGTCAGCCTTGTATACCGAAAACTGACGATAGCAGGATTCGGGGATCGTCTAGTAACCGTAAACGACTGGAGGTTCAGATATGAGGATATTACAGGAACTTCGGTAGCCTTGTATAACGAAAACTAACGATTACAGGATGGTATAGTAGCGAGACAGAGACCTTGATAACGAAAATCTCTACCTCCGGACGGACGGTATGGGGCGAGATAGAGGCCTTGTGTAACGAAAATCTCGATCTCCTTTCGTAGCAACATTTAAGGTCTCAAGCTGACATCTGTTAAAAACTTAAATGAAGACATTTCCAGCTAATTATATCTATTCAAAATTTTACAAAGTTAGAATTTATGCAAATAGATAATTTTCTGCAACACCTTGCAGTTATCTTGTCAAATTTAAATAAATTTTATTGTATGCAACCAAATAAACGCTATTGAAAATAATTGTGAATTATAATTTTAAACTTTTTAAACAAGTTTCAAAATTTAATTTGCCTAACACAATTTGATCGTTACAAACTTTCTCCAGATTTTTCAAAATTTTCCTGGATTTTCTTTTGGATTATCTCATGATTTTCTTTCGAAAAAGTTGAAAAAGCAAGATTATTTGTAATTTTTAAGATTTCCTTAGATTTTCTCAGATTTCCCTTCACTTTTACATCAAATTTCCCTAGCGGTTTCCTCATCGGCTTTTTATGAATCACGACTAGTTTTGGCGGCTATGATCGACTAAAATTTGCTTGGCGATCGACCTGTTTCACTAGAATTTTTATTAAGTTTATCTATTCATTTTTAATTTTTTAGTTGTTAGTACTGTTTTTCTGTAAGAAATTATTTATGAACAAACTTTCTTAAAATTTTAGTACTTATATTTGAACATGATCATCCTGTATCACTTCATTTTTAAATATCTATAAATAGTAAATGCAAAGGTATATTGTGTACTATAGGTACTTTATTTTATCTTTAACAATACTACTTGATTTCTGAATTTTGATAAATATAACATAACATTAGGATATAAATACGATCGAAACCTTAAAATAAATAATAAAAGTAAGCAGTATAATAAATATATTCATAACTTTTCTGTTTAAAATGTTTTCCTGTATTTTCGCGCTTTTATGTTTTTCTTATGTGTTTGCAAGTACGAACATTAACAGTTATCCAAGTGGTAAGTTAACATATTTTTTTTAAATAAGTACAAAATTATGAAAATTTGAATTTTGAAAAATTTGAAAGTTCGCCACTTTTAATTTTATTTTTTATTTTCTCAAAAAAAAACTTCAATTAATTCTGCAATTATTCCCCCTAATCTCAGAGTGGGCCGATCTTTTTTTCTATTTTTTTTATTCGATTGAAAAATTTTTTCAATTTGAAATTTTCAAAAATTTTGAATTTTTTTTCTTCAAAATATTTGTTTACACAATAAAATAAATGTAATTAAACAATTTTACAGTATTATATATTTAATATAGTCTCAATCTACAACTGTCATGACTAGGATTTATGTTTGATATAATTTGATATAATAATGCAACAAATCATTTATTAGTTTTTTCTCTGGCGTTTAAATTAATATTTTACATATTTTGTGTTCATTTGAGTTTGAAAAGTTTTTAACATAATGTCAAGTTTAAAAAAACCTATAGTTTTTAACATTACTGTACATTACAGTTGTAGGTTGAGACTATAAAGTAAGTATATTATACTGTAAAATCATTTAATTACATTTATTTTATTGTATAAACAAAGTTTAAAAAAAAAAAAAAATTAAAAATTTTGAAAATTTCAAAATTTTTTTCAATCGAATAAAAAAAAATAGAAAAAAAGATCGGCCTACTCTGGGATTAGGCGGAATAATTGCAGAATTAATTGAAGTTTCTTTTGAAAAAATAAAAAATAAAATAAAAAGTGGCGAACTTTGAGAAAATAACGGTTTTCCTCAAAAAAGACGAAAATTTTATGGAGTTTATCATCTTAGAATTTTTTTGTATTTTTTTCTCAAAAGTACATTTGAAAACAAAAATTTTGAATATAATACGGTCCCGAAAGGTCAATTTTTGAAAAAGTTATAGCTATTTGAAAATAAAAAAGCCATGTTTTTGAAAAATTCATAACTTTGTTTGGGTTGGGTAAAAAAATTTGAAAAAATTATGAGAACCGTTTTCCATAGCGTAGAAAAAGATGAAAAACTTTCAGATAAATCGAAAAGGGTCGGGGTTAAAAGTGGTCGATTTGGTATGGAATACCCCATTTATTCTAGTAGGGTGTTACTCTTGCTAGATAGTTCTGACATTAAGTAATAACTAGGGTCTGGATTTATAGACACTAAAAAACTTGAAAATATGCTTTAAAAACTTCAAAATAAGCACTTAAATTTGCGCTAAATTTTTTTATTATGCTTCAAAATGATGGACTGCAATTGATGCAAATAATGAATAGGGCACTTCCACTCCCCCACTCCAACATGGCTGCCGAACAGCAGCTTGGTGGTATGGTTGGTGGTGTTCGCCATAAGATTTGTTAAGGATTCAAGTGTTTTCGTTATAAAAATGTATTTTTTATAGAATTCTAACCAGTTCTTTTAGCATTTTTAGCTTTTATGACACGGTGGTGATCGTTTTATAATAAATTGGGCTACTAAAATCCACTATACTTGCAAATAATTGAATAAATTGTGTGTTATTAAATTTTTCCAAATTATTAACCTGAAATATTAAAAGTTACAATAATTTAATAATTTTAACAGTTATTTAAATGAAATACAATACAATAAATAAATAAACAACATTTCAGCTGTTATGTTTTGTAATTATTTGCCAGCATTTTTGTGTTTCAGTAATTTGTTTGACTTTCCGGTTCATGTTGAAATAGCAGGGCTATACAACCAGAATTTGTTATTTTCCAACTTCTGCCGGTTTGTCTTTAAACAAAGTCAAATATTTACAGAATAAAAAGTACAGTAAAATTAAATGAATGATTAAACTTAACCAAATCAAACTAGAAAATATCTAATTTAAATGGTTTTTCGTCAGTTTGAGTTATAGGTAGGGAATTTTCAAACTTGGGCGAAATTTGTATCTGCCGGGCTTAATGCATTCTCGACTAGAAGATTTGCTGATTTTTAAGACATAATTTTTACATTTTTTAGTAAACTCCTGAACTGTGCTAGTTACGATTATATCTTTCACTAAATCTGAATGTATTTATGTAAATTACACAAAAATGCTGGAAACTAATTATTAATAAACAGCTGAAATGTTGTTTATTTTTATTTAAAGCAATTTATTTCAAATTATTGTACCTAACTTTTAATATTTAAGGCTAATAATTTTCAAAAATTTAATAACACAAATTATTCAATTATTTGTAAGTATAGTGGATTTTAGTAGCCCAATTTTTTGTAAAACAATCACCACCGTATCATAAAAGCTAAAAATGCTAAAAGAACTGGTTAGAATTCTATAAAAAATACATTTTTATAACGAAAACACTTGATTCCTTAACAAATCTTATGGCGAACACCACCAACCATACCACCAAGCTGCTGTTCGGCAGCCATGTTGGAGTGGGGGAGTGGAAGTGCCCTATTTACTACTTTTATTAGAAGTTCAGTTGGTGTTGTACTGCAGTTACAGCGAGAGTACATCCTAGACGGTTTTCTAATTTTCAAAGTAACACAAAAAGTTGTTACTAAACTTGATGTGCTGTGGGGCAATTAACATTTTTTTTTTAATATAAATTTAATTTTCTTTAGCCGAACGTTTTAATTTTCTTCACTTTTGCTCAAAAACAACAAATTTTCCAGGTTTTGAAGGCGAAACTTGTATAATTAGTTATTCTGTCATACAGGTATTCTAGAAGAGTGGGAATTTTATTATATGTACTGGAGGGTGTAAAACATGTAAAAAAATTTAAATTGTTCTCAAATATAGCATATTAGCAGTGGAGCAGCCAAGGGGGGGCTATAGCCCCCCCCCCCCAGACGCAATAATTTTACCGAAAATAAGATGACCACGCCCCTTTTTCTGAAAATTTTTCTCCTGCGGCCCACGCTTTCTACTCAAATTGCGTCGCTCGCATCCTTTAGCCCCCCCCCCCATAACTAAATCTTGGCTGCGCTACTGCATATTAGATACATGTCAATAACATTAACAAAAAAAAGAAATATTTAAGGTAGGATAGATGACGCTCATATGCATAGACACCTTAATTACGAAGCTAAATCTCATATTACACTTAACAAAGCAGAAGAAAATGGAGACTTTTGGAATGAACAAGCCAAAGCTACTATTGAAGAACAATTAAAACGAAAGATAAATACCGGTAAATACAGAACTTTAGCATTTTTAAAATTTTTATTTTATTAATTATTTTATACTATAGGTAAAGCAAAAAACGTTATAATGTTCATTGGCGATGGAATGTCGATACCTACTTTAGCAGCAGCAAGAGTGTATCTGGGAAGAAAACACAATAAAACGGGAGAAGAAATGCAATTATCTTTTGAAAAGTTTCCTCATGTAGGTTTATCTAAGGTAACATTTTTTATTTATTATACTTTTCGTTCTTTTATTAAATTGCATATTATATTCATTTCCTAGACCTACTGTGTAGACAAACAAGTACCTGATTCAGCTTGTACAGCAACTGCTTATTTAGGTGGTGTTAAAGGGAATTATAAAACCATTGGTGTTACTGCTGCAGTTAAACAGAAAAATTGTCAAGCCATGCAAAATACAACTAATCATGTATATTCTGTAGCAAAAAAGTTTCAAATGGATGGAAGACGTACTGGTATTGTTACAACATCTAGAGTTACTCATGCTTCTCCAGCGGGTGTTTATGCTCAAACAGCTTATCGCAAATGGGAATCGGATACCAACGTTAGAAAAAATAAAGTTGATCCTACAGTTTGTCGCGATATCGCATATCAATTAATTCATGGCGATATCGGGAAAAAAATAAATGTTGTTTTTGGAGGAGGCAGAAGAGAATTTTTTCCCATAACAAAGAAAGACCCTGAAGGTAAACGTGGACATCGTAGTGATGGAAGAAATCTAATAAAAGAGTGGAAAAAATTAAAGAAAAGCAAATCTCACGCTTACATAACGGATCGTCGTGAACTTTTAGAGTTATCAGATGACACTAAATACGTCTTTGGACTTTTTGACAACGATCATATGGCATTTAACTTAGACAGGAATATTACAACAAAACCTTCGTTGGAAGAAATGACAGAAAAAGCCATAAATTTGTTATCTAATTCAAAGAAAGGCTATTTTCTGTTTGTTGAAGGTGCACGTATTGATATGGCTCATCATTCCTCTCACGCTAGAAAGGCTTTGGACGAAACAATTGAATTTCATAAGGCAATCGAAACTGCTGTTAGAATTACGAATTCGGAAGATACTTTAATTATTGTCACATCTGATCATTCTCATACTTTTACAATGAGTGGTTACCCCAATCGAGGTAACGATGTTTTAGGAATTGGAGGAATTAGCGATCAGGATTATTTACCATACACTACTGCAGGTTATGCTAACGGCCCAGGCTATAAAAAAGAAAAAAATGGAAATAGGCACGATGTTTCGAAAGATAAATTCGGTATGTATACATAAATTGACGTAAAAACGTTAAAATACATATTTTAACAAATTACAGAAAACAAAAAATACAATTATCCTAGTATGGTGCCTCGTGGTAGTGAAACGCATGCGGCTGATGATGTAGGAATATTTTCTCAAGGCCCATGGGCTCATCTATTAAATAGCGTTTTAGAACAACATATAATTCCTCATGTGATAGCTTTTGCTGCATGCTTAGGTAATTACAGCGCTTGTGATATCTAAAATTTAAATGTGAACTCATCAATTTAGAAAATAAATAAACTCAAATTTTGTACAAATAAAAATATAAACATACTATTTGCAATTTTTTAAATATTTGGAGATTGAAAAACACTCTTGGGCTTGGCGTCTCAAAATGAGAATACAATTTTGATCTCTAAAGCCACCTAAATCCGTAAATCAAAAATTTAATAAAAAAAAAAGAATTTCAGAAAGTATAATCCGGGAGACAATAGACAAATGTCTAGACTCTCCCCATTCAGTCCACTTTTTCTTGTAATTTTTATTTTCAATCTTAAAAGTTTGTGTTAATGCTATGAAAATCTAAAAGCTCCGCGGCATTTGCCTAGTTTAAACCGAGAGATGAAGTAGTACCCAGACCTATCTTTTCGGTATAGTAATCGAATCATTTAAGACAATTGAATGTATCTATTGAACATCATTAATAGTATTAATTTCCATATAATTACTATATTCTATTTTACCAAAATCAATAACACCAAAAAAACACGGTCTAGGACAGTGGTTCCCAAACTTATTTATGTCACGCCTCCCTTCTACCAGAAAAAATTATCAGCGCCCCCCTTAAAAAAAGTACTTTTCCACAAAACGAAACTTTTCAATTTTTCAAAACAAGGAAAGTTTAGGGAAAGAATTGAGTTACAACCGTGTTAAAGATAAAATAAATTTTTTTCAACTACACAAGTGGCCTGCGCCCCCCTTTGCAGGTTTCTGCGCCCCCCATAGGGGGCGCGCTCCCACTTTGAAAACCACTGGTCTAGGACATTCGACCGCTGCCGTTTGACCGCAGAGCCGGTTAAATGCAAAGATATTTGAACGCAGGGACGTTTGAACGAAAGGACGTTTGAACGTAGGAACGTTTGAACAAGAAGACGTTTGAATGCAGGGACGTTTGAAAGCGAGAAATTACATACAATAAATTGCACCCCCCTTATTATATTTGAATTATATTTAAACAAAAATTAAATAAAAATATCAAATTAAATAATAAAATTAACCTAATGTTCAGTATCAGTTATAGTATCTGTTATAGGTTCATTCAATTAATTACCTGGAAGCTGTTAGGAGTTAATCCTTACCACGATAAGATGATTACATTTTTGAGCGAATACAAGATTTACCGTGGTTGCGTTTGTTAATAAGGCCCGGAGTGTAGGGTCGGTTCACACTAAAAATATCCTCATAGTCCGATCCTACTCGGCAAAGTGTGATACTAGGAAGGGGGTGACCTCCCTCGATATGTGATATTAGCGAATTTGTAATTAATTACCCGCAATAATTCTAAACAATTATTATACTAACTATTAATAAAAATATTATAAAATTAATTATTGAGCTTAGTGGACTAAAATCAAACTCAGTTTTTACGAAGTCGACGTTTCGAATCTGTGACCATTTGTGACTCTCCCTATTTAACATCTAATTTTATACAGTCAAGCAGCTCGACATCCATTTTTTACTAGGTATAATTATTGCGTTTTAATGTTTTTATTTATTGTAACGTTGCTTCTCTTCTAGTCTTGAAGATGAAGACATAAAGTCTTCGAAACGTCGACTTCGTAAAAACTGAGTTTGATTTTAGTCCACTAAGCTCAATAATTAATTTTATATTATCAAAGTTTGGACGAGTATTTTATTATTATATTAATAAAAAATTCTATTATTTTAAATAATAATTAATAAACTCCCCTTCCTCCAAACGTTCACGTAAGTCGGGGGAGGGTGGAATTTCTCGTGTCAAGCGTTCCTGCGTTCAAATGTCTTTAATTTTATTTATTTTATTATTTAAAGCATTACATTCTAGAAGAATATTGCTATTATATTTCTAGGATTTACAGATCCATACCAAGGAGAGGATTCACCACCATATAACATTTATCAATTTTAAACCAGTCTGATTCTTCCTCCTTGGTATATCGTTTACAGCCTTGCGTGTTTTACCGCATTTCTGACTACTTCTCTCCAGTATATTCTATCTTGTACTTTTTTTTATCTACCGCTGATCTCCATTGCCCTCAGATCGCTCTCCAACTGGTCCCACCACATCCTCGGTCTACCTCGCGTTCTATCGTCATTCGGCTTCCACAGGGTTACCTTTTTCTCTATGTTGTCATCTTTGCTTCTTATTATATGTCCCATCCATCTCAATCTCTGCGACTTCACGAACTTTACTATGTCCTCGTCCTTCATCGGCATCTTTATTTTGTGATTCATTCGCCGGTTACACCTTTTTTTGGGCCCATGATAGTGCGTAATATTTTCCTTTCTAGTACAAGTAGTGCCTCTTCTTCCATCTGCGACATGCACATTGTCTCCTCAGCATATGTAATCACTGGTCTAATTAGTGTTTTGTAGATCTTCACTTTTGTTTCTATTGTCAGTGTCTTGTCTTTAAGTATTTTATTCTTCTTCTGGTTTCTTCCATTCTGCTACTATATGTACTCCAAGGAAATTGAAAAACCCTACCTCTTCGAATGTATAACTTGATATTACAAGGTCTTTCATACTACCCGTCGTGTTCTTAGTGCACCTCATATATTTTGTCTTCTTCACACTAACTCTCAGTCCCATCTCCTTCCCTGCTTTTTCGATTTCCTTAAACATTTCTATCATTCTCTTGCAGGTTCTTGTCATGATTAGTACGTCGTCCGCGTATACGCAATCACCTGTCCTTCTCTAGTTGCGATCGATCCTTTTGTATCCATTTCTTTGGTGATCTTTTCTATACTGTGTCAAAAAGCAACGCCGACAGTGCGTTTTCCTGTCTCACACCGTTGTTTATCTCAAAGCTCTCTGTATGTCATTCTGCTGTTCTGATGCTTGCCGTTGTTTTATTCATTGTCATTTGTATGAGCCTAATCAGCTTGTCCGGAATTTTCATTTCTTCCAGCACTTTAAATGGTTTTTTCCTGCCTACCTTGTCACAAATGCTTATTGGAAGTCCACAAACAGCATGTGCAGGTCAATACCATGCTCCATCGCTTTTCCATTCTTCGCTTCACTATATGTATTGCGCCTACTGTGGATTTTCCTTCCGTGAAGCTAAATTGGTATTCCCCTATTATATTTTTGGTTTGTTCTTTTAGTCTTCTGAATATCAATGTTGAAAGTATCTTGTATGTCGAATTGAGCAAAGTTATGCCTCTGTAGTTTGTGCAGTCTTCAGGGTCTCCTTTCTTTTTTAGCGGCATTATAACACCTCCTCTCCATTTTGTAGGCATCTTCTCTTCGTTCCATGTCTTCTGAATTAGGTCACATATCCTTTCTTGGAGATCCTTTCCTCCACACTTGACAAACTCCATACCTATCTCGTCTCCTCCGGAGGATTTTCCATTTGTCATTCTCTGTATTACGTCAATTATTTCTTCGTGTGTTGGTGTGGGTATTTCTTGGTTACCATCTGCTACTGCTATACTTAAATCGTTATCTTCCTCTTGTTACCCATTTAGCAGTTTCTTAAAATGCCTAATCCAGATCTGTTTCACTGTCTTGGTATTGTGTTGTTCTCTTCCTTCCTTGCTTTTCTTACCTCTTGGCTTTGCTCTGTTTGGTGGTTTTTGCTTCCTTAATAGCCGATAGAAGATCTTTGCGTTACTGAACTTGGTACTAGTTTCAATTTCTTCCATCTTTTTCACAAACCATGTGTTCTTTTTTGTTCACATTTTTTATTTGCCTCTCTAGTGTATTCTTTGTAGCTGTTTAGGTTTTCCCGTTTTCACCATTTGATTCGTCTCTCTACTTTTGTTTTGGTGTATTCCATACACTCGCTGTCAAACTATTCCTTGTCTCTCTTTTTTGTTCTATATCCCAGTGTTTCGCTTCCTGTTTTGTGTATATGTTACGGTCAATGATGACAATTCGGCCATTAACGTTAATGGCCGGACAATAATGTCAATGCCCAACTAAGCTGGGCATTATTGTTATTGGCCGGCAATTGACGTCAATGACCATGAATTTTGGGCAATGCTGACATTTAAAATTTAATGTGTGGGTTTTACATCACTGTCCGGGCAATGACGTCAATGCCCAATATAGGGTGGGCAATGATGAAATTATTATTGTATAGATATAGCAATTAATACTAGTTATTAAGGGATACTGAAAAGTTAATTTTGTTAGAAAATATTAGTGATTCGACCAAAGAAAATGAGATTACTCTTAGACAAGCAGCAGCCGAACGCAGTGTTTTAAGAAGCCAAGGTTACTAACGTTGTCATTGCAATGGTGGATGTAAAAATAATAAATGTGCGTGTCGCGCCAGAAAACAAATTTGCAATTCTAAGTGCCATGGGTCATTCCCGTGCCAGAATAAAAATGTTTAATTTAAAAAAATTTATTTCATTATTTTTTAGTTTTTATTATTTTTGTTAATAAATGATTATATTATAATACAATGAATACAGCATATGTATGTAAATATCACTTGCCAGTTGGCTGTCAAATTTAAATTCCCATTTTGCTGTTTTTTATAGTAGTTATTCCATAATATCATCATTGTCCAATCCATTTTGGCCATTAACGTCATTGACCGGTCTAAGACGTAAATCTTACTACCAAATGAAAATATTTACATCATTGCCCACCGTTAACGGGGCGTTGACGTCAATGGCCGGTCAATAACGTTAATGGCCAGCGTAAATGGACATTAACGTTATTGCCCGGCTATTGACGTTAATGCCCAATTTAAGTCATTGACCGTAACATATACTTGTAATGATGCAGTCCATCTCCTCTTCCATATCATCATTTTTCCTCTCACTAAGTAGTTTCTCTCTCAGACTTCTCTGGTATTGTTCTCTTTTCTCATTATTTTCAAGTTCCTCGATTGCTATTTTTCTGTTAGATACTCTTACTTTTTTTGTCTTATTGTAGCCACCACTAGATAATGGTCGGAGTCAGCGTTTGCCCCCCTAAACGTTTGTACATCCTTTACTATATTGTCTCTATTTTTCATTGCTTCATTGCTTCCACCCGGCCATGCCCATGTAACTTTTTGTATCTTTTTTTGCTTAAATTTGGTACTACACATCATGGTATTCATTGCTGCTGCCATGTGGCATAGCCTATCTCCGTTATCGTTTGTTTATTCATGTAGTGTTTGCTTCCCCACTACTGAGCTTATATGGTCTGTTTTTCCTATTTTCGCATTGAAGTCTCCCAAGTCTTGAAGTCTACAGCCCGGAGCGTAGGGTCGGTACTCACTAAAAATATCCTCCAAATACTCACGTAATTAATGGACTGCCCCTAATTTGGTCATAATATGATGCGCCGGTCATAAATCGGGAGAGGGTTCAATTTTTCGTGTCAAGCTTTTCTGCGTTCAAATGGTTTTATTATATTTAAATATAATTTAAATAAATTAAATAAAAATTAATTATAAAGATAGAATTTACTAATAATATTTAAATTTAATGAAGGCATAGGCGCAGCTAGGGGTGGGGGCTTAGCCCCTCAAAATTAAAATTAGCCCCCCTAAAATAAATTGACTACAGTAAAAAAAATGGATATTTCTATTGATATAGAAAGCGTAATCGACAAATTTGCAAAAAAGGAAAAGAGAATTCCGTTACGTTTTTAGTTTTTTTTATTTTATGTCAATAAATTTATATTAAAAAATAAATTTACTATTATATCTACCCATCGTAGATTTTTGATTTTGTTAAGCAAAGAAAGAAGTCCTCGTTTTAGTCTTTCCAAAATATTATACCTAGTTGCGTCAATGGAGGGGGCTGCAATTTCTGGGTTTAAACCTTCTTGCGTTCAAACGTCCCAAACGGCCGCGTTTTTTTCTCAGTTGTTGTTTCCTTTAACAATTTCGCACATGAATTTGAACACAAACCCCCCATTAATTAATTTTTAAATATCTATAAATAGTAAATGCAAAGGTATATTATGTATTATAGGTACTTTATTTTATCTGTAACAATACCACTTTTGATTTGTGAATCATGATAAACGTAACATAACATTAGGATATAAATACGAACAAAACCTTAAAATTATCTACATAATATTTTCATAATTTTCCTGTTTAAAATGTTTTACTGTATTTTTGCGATTTTATGTTTTTCTTGTGCGGTTGCAAGTACGAATATTAACAATTATCCCAGTGGTAAGTTACAAATATTTGAAATAGGTTATTCTTATTCTAAAAAAAATTACATTTATTCACAATATTAAAAAAATTTATGACACTCTTTTTACAGCCATATGCGAAATCAACTTGGTATCTAATTGCAGAAATTCAAATGAATATTATGCATTAAGAAATAAATAAATCATATTATATTATTTAACCTTCTAAATTAGGCACAAATTCATCTTTTACTATAGTAGGTAAAGTTCACTGTATGGTGCCAAGTTTATGAGATTTTAAGCTGGTCGATTTTTCCCTTCAGTCGATATTCCCCCACTTTCCCCTAATAACATTTATGATATTTAAAAAAATTTAAGGTAGAATAGATGACACTCATATGCACAAACACCTTAACTACAAAACAAAAACTCATATAACATTTAACAAAGTAGAAGAAAATGGAGATTTTTGGGATGCAAAAGCTAGAGCTACCATTCAAGAACAACTAAAACGCAAGACAAACACCGGTAAATACACCTTATCATTTTGTTTATAAATATAATATAAATTACAACATAAAATATTATAAGGTAAAGCGAAAAACGTTATAATGTTCATTGGCGATGGAATGTCGATATCTACTTTAGCTGCAGCAAGAGTGTATCTGGGAAGAAAAAACAACCAAACCGGAGAAGAAATGCAATTATCTTTTGAAAAGTTTCCTCATATAGGTTTATCTAAGGTAACATTTTTTATTTATACACTTATCATTCTTACCCTACTACTACTATACTACTCATTTTTTAGACCTACTGTGTAGACAAACAAGTAGCTGATTCGGCATGTACAGCAACTGCTTATTTATGTGGTGTTAAAGCGAATTATAATACCATTGGTGTTACTGCTGCAGTTCAACGAAAAAGTTGTGAAGCCATGCAAAATACAAGTAATCATGTATATTCTGTAGCAAAACAGTTTCAAATGGACGGAAGACGTATTGGTATTGTTACAACATCTAGAGTTACTCATGCCTCTCCAGCGGGTGTTTATGCTCAAACAGCTTATCGCAATTGGGAATCAGATACCGACGTTATAAAAGATAAAGTTGATCCTATAGTTTGTCGCGACATTGCACATCAATTAATTCATGGCGACATTGGGAAAAAAATAAATGTTGTTTTTGGAGGAGGCAGAAGAGAATTTTTTCCCAAAACAGAAAACGACCCTGAAGGTATACCTGGAGATCGTAGTGATGGAAGAAATCTAATAAACGAATGGAAAACATTAAAAAACACAACATCACATGCTTACGTTACAGATCGTAATGAATTATTAAAATTATCCAATCAAACTGAATATGTTTTTGGACTTTTTGATACCGATCATATGGCATATAATTTAGATAGAAATGTTAAAACAAAGCCTTCGTTGGAAGAAATGACAGAAAAAGCCATAAATTTGTTATCGAAATCAGAGAAAGGCTATTTTCTATTTGCTGAAGGTGCACGTATCGATATGGCTCACCATTCCTCTTACACTAGAAGGGCTTTGGACGAAACAATTGAATTTCATAAGGCAATCGAAACTGCCGCTAGAATTACGAATTCGGAAGATACTTTAATTGTTGTCACGTCTGATCATTCTCACACTTTCACAATGAGTGGTTACCCCAATCGAGGTAACGATGTTTTAGGAATTGGGGGAATAAGCGACCAGGATTATTTACCATATACCACTGCAAGTTATGCCAACGGCCCAGGTTATAGAAAAGAAGAAAATGGAAGTAGGCATGATGTTTCGAAAGATGACTTTGGTATGTACTATATATCTAAATTGATGTAAAAAGTCAAATTTACATGTTTTATCGAATTACAGAAAACAAACAATACCAATATCCCGGCATGGTGCCTCATGGTAGTGAAACGCATGCGGGTGAAGATGTAGGAATATTTTCTCAAGGCCCATGGGCTCATCTATTAAATAGCGTTTTAGAACAACATACAATTCCTCATGTGATAGCATTTGCTGCATGCTTAGGTAACTACAGCGCTTGTGATATGTAAAATTGAACCTCTAAACAACTTTCCAAATTTTGTCATACCTACAGATTAATAATAGTTTTATAATATTATTTAAGAATAAATATAAATTAAACTTAGAAAATTACTAAGCGCAAATTTTGTAAAAATAAAAATATAAAAATACTACTTTGCAATGTTTAAAATATTATTGAACCCTTAAGTTGGCAATGTATCTCACAAGATACATGGTTTCAAAAGTTCCATTTATCAGCTAGGATTGAAAAAAAAAGATATAATCTCCGACAGAAAGAATTTTATGCCAAAAAATTAGTGCTCGCCAAGTTTAGGGTTAATAATTTATGCAACAAAATCATACGAGAAAATAAGCAATAACTCTTAAATGCCAATTCTAATATGGAAAACAGCAATACAGCAGCATTATTTTAATTTCTGTTATAAACTGACGAAGAAAGCGGTCAAGTGTAACATTATGATCGGGACAAGCTTTGGCAGAGTGAGAACGTCTGGTTTTTAAAGTCCTAGGAGCAACTGATTCCGAGAAAGTAGCGTTTAAAAGTTTAAGTGCAATACTTCAGTTAGTTCATGCAACAAAAATCCAAAAGTCTTTGGGTCACATAGTAACGGGTCTGCAAATGTCCAGGTTCACTTTCTATCTAATTTCCTAATTTTTTACCTAATTTTTAGCCCACATTTCTCTTACAGTACAGAGGAACGGGGAAAGGCATGTATAGATCGTTATCAAATTTGGTCGAGCCAACCTCCCCGGCAGTTCAGTATAGCCACAAAGTCAGCAGAATTGGTATGGCGGCCAAATTAAAAGTGAGCGGAAATCACATTTAATCGTTGTCGAAATATATTTTTTACAGGGTTGATAAGAAACATACATTTTAGACAATCCTTGTTCCATTAATTAATTTTAAGTTAGTTAATCTTTTAAATTAAATTTAATTTAAAAAGTTAATCTTATACTTTAACGTTGAATAAAATTGCACAATATATTTCCTTTTTGAAACTTCGTATTTCCTCGGCCAGCTCAGTAAGTCGGAAGCGGAGACTTCTCAGGAGTCGGTTCCTGTCGTGGTGTCGACAAAATTTTGATTTTTCAAAAATAAATTACAAAGAAAATACTCCACAAAAATAATTTCCAATTATTACAATTCAATGTTAAAATAAATTTCGAATTTAAAATAGAAAGATATCACCGCAGCTGCTTTCCTTGCATACGAATTTAACGAAGCCTTCCAATTTTAATAATTTCAACTCATCGCAAACCGCAATTACCTACAAGTTTTCAACATGCAGTTATTCAAATTAATTAACGGATCCAACGACACTTTCAATTAAAATGCAAATAATTCAAACAAACACAACTTTGTCCAAACTTAGGACAAATTCCAAATCAAACAATAATAAAAAATAATTACTCACGCAATTACAAAACTTTATTGGTATTAAACTCCAAAATTATGTCCAGTATCCCCAAACTAGAGACGCAAATAAAAAAAACGCCCAAAATACGTCCGTCCAGTACGACGGACAGCAAGGGAAGGGGCTAATCACTCGTCTTTTGGTACCAACATTTAAAATAAATTATTGTTAGTACGAAAAAAACCCACAAAATTAAAAAATTTACAACTTATTTACAAAAATTACAAAAATTATTTATGAATCAAAACCAAATAGAAAAGCAATCATTAAAATACAAAAATAATCTAAATTACAACTTACAACAATAAAAATAGTACCATCAAAATTCCATCATTAAAACCATATATCAAAAATTCCAAATCATCAAAAAATTTAAAAAATACGTAAAATATACTTATAGCAATTTTAAAATAATTAGTAGATTTTTTTTTTTTTATTTGAAATCTTAGTATTTTACAATCTATCTAATAATAGACAATAAGCAAAAGGTTTGACATATTGAACTGGATGACATAGAAGGAGATTGCCCAATGGCACGCTCCCTTTACATTTTAACACCAGAAAGTGTTATATCAGGCTTACGGTAAGTACCATTTCGAAAGCGATGAGGCAAGTCCAGTGGGTCGTGACGCTTTAATCTAATCCACAGCGAGAGAGTTGGGATGGTCTCTAACGCGATCCTGATATCTGGTGCTGAACGACTTGATACATTCTTCAACTGTGGGCACTTGAAGATCACGGTGAATCACATAATTTGGTACAAACCAAGGGGCGTCTGCGATAGTTCTCAGGGTTTTTGATTGAAATCGCTGTATTTTGACGATGTTGGAGTTACTTGCTGCTCCCCAAATTTGGATGGCATAGGTCCAAATTGGCTTTATTATGATTTTATATATGAGCACCTTATTTTCCAGAGATAATTTTGAGTAACGATTCAGTAACCATTGGTGTTTTCTAAAGGAATGACCAAGTTGGAGTCTCTAGTTCCAGATATGTTTACCCCACGTCAGTCTTCTGTCCAAATGCACTCCAAGATACCTAACTTCCTTTCTTTGTGGTAGTATATTTCCATTGAGGTTAACAGTAGGACATGTGTCTCTCCTTGTAGTGAATGTTACATGCACCGACTTTTGGACATTGGCTTTAATGAGCCATTTCTTCAACCATTTTTCTAACTTGTTTAGATGCTTTTGTAGGTTTGTAAACGCTGTTAGTGCATTAGGATGGGAGGCCAAGATTGCTGTGTCATCCGCAAACGTCGCAATAAATGTGCTTGGATTAGTTGGTAGATCAGTCGTGTAAATTAGGTATAGAAGCGGACCCAAGATGCTGCCTTGGGGGACTCCAGAGTGGACTGGCAAAAGGGGTGATATCTCATCTTGATATTTTACAAAAAAGTGTCTATGCTGTAGGTAGGATTTCAACACCGGATAGAAATTGTGTGGAAGATATGATTTAATTTTGAATAATAGACCAGTATCGAAGGCTTGAGTTATATCAAGAAATGCGACTGAACAGTACCTTTTGGTCTCCAAATCTTGCTTGATTTTATTAGCAATTCTGTGAACTTGCTCAATAGTGGAATGCCGATGTCGGAATCCGAATTGATACTCAGTAATCACTTGCCGTTCTTCAATCACAGGCATAAGTCTTCTCAAAAACAGTTTTTCAAATATTTTAGATAAAATAGGGAACAAGCTGATAGGCCTGTACGAGGTAGTTTCCGTTGGTGGTTTTCCCGGTTTGGGTATTAAAATAATTTGAGCCACTTTCCATTGTGCAGGAAAATATCCCAATCTCAAGATGGAATTAAAGATCATGGTTATAAACTTGATGGCGTTGTCTGGGAGTTCTTGTAGGACCCTTGCAGTTATTAGGTCAAATCCTGGGGATTTCTTTAAGTTTAAGTGTTTCTTAATGTAGGTTGAAACATTTTTCTTAAATTTTTTTACGGGTAGTTCCATTTGGAGTGGTGCTTCGAGGAATTCTTCAAGTCTGACATCTTCTTCTGGGACTTCAGCTTGGAACGGTTTGAAAACGTTGGCCAGATAATCTGCGAATGCATTTGCTTTTTCTTTATTGCTTCTTGCCCATTCTAGTGTTGGTGTTTTTATTGGCGGAATTGCTGTTCGTGGTCTTTTCAAATTACTAGTTGCCTTCCACAGTGAATAGTCAGTTGCTTCAGTTGTTGTCAGTCCGTTCAGGTAATTGTGAATTTCTTGATTTTTATGATCCTTTAACAGTTTTTTAAGGTTTTTAGTTGCCTTATTATAATTTGTTCTATCACTGGGAGACCGGGTTTCTTGCCATTTTTTTCCAAGTCTTCTTTTTTCTTGCAATTTGCTTTGAATACGTTTTGGACAAAGGTTTTCAACTTGATGGTTTTGATTTTCTGGGGTTGCTTTCCAGGCTGCTTTTTGTATATTTTTTGTTAAATGTTGTACTGCATCATCCAGCTCGAATTCCGATTTCAAGGAAACATCTTGAGGTAATTTGAATTGGAGTAGTCGTCTAAACTTCTTCCAGTCAGTTTGCTTATTACAAAGAGTTAGAGGTTTTGGTGTTCTATTGATTTGAGAAGAAAATGTGACTACGATTGGAGAATGGTCCGAGGAAAGTTCGAAGCTAGCCTCCACTCTGAGGTGATTATGCGAAATACCTCCAACCACACAGAAGTCCAACAAATCGGGCAATTTTTCTCTATCTGTGGGCCAGTAGGTTGGTTGGCCGGTGGAACAGTGATCCAAATTTTTAGGTTGCATCACTCGAAATAGCTGTCGACCTCTCGGATTAGTAAGTCTTGATCCCCAGCATGTGTGCTTGGCGTTAAAGTCCCCACCTGCAATGAAACGATTACCGAGCATATTAATGTAATTTAAATATTGGTCTTGGCTGATTGTATGTCCTGGAGGACAGTAGACTGCAGATAACGTTGTGGTGCATCCATTGGATTCTTCAATCACTATATTTGTAGCTTGTAAGTATGTCTGGGAATGTTTAAGAGATTCATGATGTTTAATGTTATTTTTGATTATGATGGCTGTACCGCCTCTGGCCCTACCACTCGGATGTTGTGTGTCTTATATTTTATATTTTGGTATCTTAAAATAATTTTTAGATGTAAAGTGCGTCTCTGAAATTAACATTATATCAATACCATGGTTGGATAAAAACATTTTAACTTCTTGGTTATGGCTGATTAATCCGTTGGCATTCCAGACGACTATTTTGAGTTGTGTTGCCATTATTTTCTTGTATTGAGCATAGCTGTGAGGAGATTAAGAAGAGTCTCCATTTTCTCCATCATTTTCTCCATCATGCTTTCCAGCCTTGAGTGATTTTGGGATGTTTGTGAATTTGTTGTAACAATTTGCGGAGATGGAATGATAGCTTGCGGTTGCTGAATTCCTCTTGTTATATTTGCATATGAGTTACCTGGGAATACGTTTGGGTTATTGTGGATATTTGGATTTCTGTTGTATATGGTATTGTTTACTGGATTGGATAGTTGAGTGGGTCTTTTTTCTCTTAAGGTTGGATAAGTTCTCTTCTGGAGATCCTTGTATACAATGCAACCCTTATAATTAGCAGGGTGGTTATCTTCACATAATACACATTGTACACCATGGTCTCGTTCTTTTCTTGTGCAATCTTTAGTGGTGTGATTTCCCGTACATTTGACACATCTTGCTTGCCTATAACAGAATTTTTTAGTGTGGCCGTACTGTTGACATTTAGTGCACTGGGGGATTTCCCTTTTCGGGTGGGGCGGTTCAAAGTTGACAATAGAATTCATTAAGCATGTGACATTATAAATTTCTTTATTATTTGGGTTTGTTTTTAGTTCGACGTGGAAAAGTGGTAGTGGCTCTTTTGTGACCCTTGAGCGGATGTTATGCAGATTTACCACGGTAGGACCAAGTTCTTCGATTTTCATTTTTAGAGTTTCCAATTTAGTCGTTGGGTGCATATTTCGTAAAACTACCCTGAAGGACCTATCACTTTTCAATTGGTAGGTATGAAATTGTGTTTTTTTTGCATTTAGTTGCTCTATAATAACTCGATAGCCTTTTTCTGACTTTGGTTGTAGTCGAACCTGATTATTATAAAGTATCTTCATCACATAGTCGTCTTTGGCTGTCTCCTCCAACAAGTCCGTTAACGCCGTAATATTATTAACGCCATCAATAAATATGGGTGGTGGCTTGGAGACCTTTATGGGTTCATTATTCTCGTTGTTCTCGGACTTCTCTCCATCTTGTCCTTCGTTTGCTAGGGCTCCAAATTGATTGGATGTTTCGATTGGGGCATTCAACCAGTAGTTCGGCAAAATAGTTTGTTTAGCAACTCTTCTTGGTGCTTCCGGGCATTAGTAGATTAAAGTAAATATTTTAAAATCTATCTTGCGCCGAATAGTCTTTGCGTCAAATAGGCCTTGCTGCGTAGACTTTTGCGCTGAGTCGTTCATGCGCTTAATAGAGAGTATGCATAATAGGGTTCGCGCCGAAGTGCTCTAGACCTACATAAATTTACTAAAAATTAAATCTAGATTCCCTTATCTGTGATCATTTTTACATTAAATAAGTAAAAAACTGAGTTGAAAATTGAAAAGAATGTTTTTTTTTTGATAAAAATCGATAAAAATTGGAGTTCCATGAAAGACTATGGTTCGAAAACTAGAAGAATTAGAATAATAATATATTTTAATACTTATTTTACGCAGAATTGTATCTACTTCAATTTTGATATATTCTTAGAAAATTCCACCGAATATCTATTTTAGGTATAGGATGTACAGGAAACGACCAATTTGTTTGATCAAAATGTTTGGGAATTTTCTTGAAAAATTTGCTTCAGTTCCGATTTGACTTAAAGCCTCTTTTCTGATAATAAATTAAAGGATTTACGCAAGAAAATGTAATTTCCGAGTTATTTTCATGCAGAAGTATATCTAATCACTGGACTAAAAATAAATTACAATCTTTGTTGTAAGTAAGTATAAATATAATAAATATAATATAATTAATTTTTTTTCACATATCATTCGTACCTACTTTTTACAATGTTAAACGGAAACCCAACACTATTATGGAGTCTAATGGTGTATATAAATTAAAATGCGAAGATTGTGACTACTCTTACATCGGTAAACTAGTCGACTACTAAAAAGAAGAATGAAAGAACACGAAGCAATCATCAGTTCAACTTCACAAGTTTCAAAGCACCTAAACATCAAATAGATAAAAATAACATAAAAAATTAAAATTTTAGAAACCCATGACAGAAAAAAGAAAAAATAATTCGGGAACTTCTGACTCCTCAGTCTTATTATTTCAGATTTTGAGGTCAGGGAAAATCGTGAATTGTTTCACAAGAAATATTCCACTTATGCAACCTATTTATTGATTACGTATTAACAATTCTCGATATTCCCTGACCCTAAAAATCTGTAATGTAGACTGAGGAGTCAGAAGCTCCTGAATTATTTTTTCTTTTTTACAGCCAAGGATTTTTAAAATTTTTTATTTTAATTTTTTATGAACTAGATATTATTTTAATTATTTTAATTATTATCCTGGTACAAAAATAACGAAAAGTTTACATATTTAGTACTCCAAATTTATTATAAATTTTTGAGCTTCAGCGACGGTTATCTCTTTCGTCTACGATGTACTGTTTCTAATAAATGTTGGGAAACTGTTGAAAATGAATTTTTATTTTGGTGTTATTTTATTCTTGTCTTTAAGTTTTGTCCTGTTTGACCAACATATTTTGTATAGCATTCTTCACAATTAATTTTATATACTCCGCTTTTATCTAGGTATATTAAATTAATTTTGTCTTTGGTTATTGAAGATGGCTTCTCCAATTGTGTTGGTGTTTGTGTTAGAATATTGACACTCTATATTAATTCATTTTAAAATAATTATAATTTAATAGTAGTAGCAAAGGTGTAGTGTGTACCGTAGGTACTTTATTTTATCTTTAATAGTACCACTTTTGATATGTGAATAGTGAGAAATCTATATATTAGGATATAAATACGAATGAAACTTTAAAATTTATATTAAAGTATGTTCACAACTTTTATGTTCAAAATGATTTACTGTATTTTTGCGTTTTTATGTTTATCTTGCGCGTTTGCAACTGAAAACATTGACAGTTATCCAAGTGGTAAGTTAACATATCATTTTTTAAATAATTAATTGCATAACTGTTCTGAATCTGAATTCCAAATATTTAAGGTAGAATAGATGACACTCATATGCACAAGCACATTAATTACAAACCAAATAATCCTATTCCCTATAACAAGGGAGAAGAAAATAGAGAATTTTGGGATGCAAAAGCTAGAGCTACCATTCAAGAACAATTAAAACGAAAGTTGAATACCGGTAAATACTCCTTATCGTTTTGTTTAATTTTATTTTATTAATTATTTTATACATTAGGTAAAGCGAAAAACGTTATATTGTTTCTTGGCGATGGAATGTCGATATCTACTTTAGCAGCAGCAAGAGTGTATCTGGGAAGACAACACAATAAAACCGGAGAAGAAATGCAATTATCTTTTGAAAAGTTTCCCCATACAGGTTTATCTAAGGTAACATGTTTTAATTTTACTTATCTTTCCTTTATTAAATTCTCATTTCTTAGACCTATTGTGTAGACAAACAAGTACCTGATTCAGCTTGTACGGCAACTGCTTATTTATGTGGTGTTAAAGGAAATTATAGAACCATTGGTGTTACTGCTGCAGTTAAACAGCAAGATTGCGAAGCCATGCGAAATACAAGTAATCATGCATATTCTATAGCAAAAAAGTTTCAAATGGATGGAAGACGTACTGGTCTTGTTACGACAGCTAGAGCAACTCATGCCTCTCCAGCCGGTGTTTATGCTCAAATAGCTTTACGCTATTGGGAATCAGATACTGACGTAATAGCAAGTGGAGTTGATCCTACAGTTTGCAACGACATAGCACATCAATTAATTCATGGCGATGCTGGAAAAAAATTAAATGTTGTTTTGGCAGGAGGAAGAAAAAATTTCTATCCCAACACAGAAAATGACCCTGAAGGTATACCTGGACATCGCAGTGATGGAAGAAATCTAGTAGACGAATGGAAAACATTAAAGAAAGAGGAATCTCATGCTTACGTAACAGATCGTCGTGAATTATTAAAATTATCAAACCAAACTGATTATGTTTTTGGACTTTTTGATACAGATCATATGGAAGATAACTTAGATAGGAATGTTACGACAAAGCCTTCGTTAGAAGAAATGACAGAGAAAGCCATAAATTTGTTATCTAAATCAGAGAAAGGCTACTTTTTATTTGTTGAAGGTGCACGTATCGATATGGGCCATCATTACTCTGTAGCTAGAAAGGCTTTGGATGAAACAATTGAATTTCATAAGGCAATCGAAACTGCTGTTAGAATTACTAATTCAGAAGATACTTTAATTGTTGTCACGGCTGATCATTCTCATAGTTTTACAATGAGTGGTTACGCCAATCGAGGTGACGATGTTTTAGGAATTGCAGGAATAAGCGACGTGGATAATTTACCATATACTATTGCTGGTTATGCTAACGGCCCAGGCTATAAAAAAGAAGAAAATGGAAAAAGGCACGATGTTTCGAAAGATGACCTCGGTATGTATACCCAAATTGACGTAAAACATCAAATTTACATATTTTATCAAATTATAGAAAACAAAAAATATCAATACCCCACCACGGTGCCTCGTGATAAAGGAACGCATGGAGGTGATGATGTAGCAATATTTTCTCTAGGCCCATGGGCTCATCTATTAAATAGCGTTTTAGAAGAACATGTAATTCATCATGTGATGGCATTTGCTGCATGCTTAGGTGACTACAGCGCCTGTAATCTTTAAAATTTAAGCTTACTTGAAATGTAAAATTCAAGCTCAAATTTTATACAAATAAAAATATAAAAATACTAATTTTTAATTAATTATTAAAATAATTTTAAAAAGGTAAATTTCAATTCTATTCAAGAGATTGGAAGATAATGACGACATTTGACTAGCCATTCCAATGATAATTGTGTTATCATTGCTCGCATTAAATTTCCCAGTTACCTGGTGTTTTAAAACAAGTGAACTTTTTTTACTTTTGGCAGCCTACCTGTTTTTTTATGTTTTTCTATTAGCGTTGATATTAAGAAAAGTGGCTACGTGTTCTTCTTGGGTTTATTTTTAACCGATAACTGGGAATTATTGACGCAATAAACCACTTGCAGTTATTTTTTATTCAAGGAAGCCACACCTTGCTACCGACTCCAAAGCTAGTTTTAACATCGTGGATTCCTACACAAATTAAAAGCTGGTTTTTCTTTTTCCAATTGGTAATAAATATGTTGTATCAACCTAAATTATCTGATTTTTTTTTACAAAACCAAACAACTCAATCTATCGCTTTTCTGGTAAAATTGTATTTTTTTTTCTTAATTTATATTTTGGAAATAAGATTGGAATACTAAGTTAAAAAATATTAATTTATTATTTGTTTTTCTCAATAAAATTTTATATGGATTGCTATTTGATATTGAGCAATATTACTTTTTAGAAATCAATTTTTATTCTGGATATTTACTCATAATGACATTAGTATTTTTCAATAATCTATGAAGTGCTTTCAAGTGAACTTCCAATATTTGAAACGTAAACTTTAATTTAGATTTCAAGTATGTATGCACAGGTACTATGGCTATCTAGAATCGATTCTTTTTAAGAATCAAATTGATTATTATATAATCAAATATAAAGTTAATAATAAAACACTTAATTTTATTATAATTAATTACTTGTAAATAACAAATTATAGCTTTTTTAGTTTAAAAAAACGCTTTTGCATAAAAATAACTGAAATGGAATTTTTGCTTAAAGCTTTTAATTTAGTATCAGTAAATCGGTTTTAAGCCTACCACAACAGATTCTAACCTGAACAGGAGCAAATGAAAGATTTTAAAAATCAATTACAAAAAATAAAACCGACAAAAACAAAACTGAGAAACGCAAAAAAACGCAAAAATAAAAAAATTATTTAAAACAAAAACTAAAATGTTAAAAATTAATAAAAAAAAAAATTAAAAACACTGAAAAGCAAAAAATAAAAAAAATGGCTTTAATTTTTTTGAAGTCGGTGCCAAGTAGTATTTTTTTTCTTATTATATATATTTGTACAACTTGGCACCGACTTCAAAAAAATGAAAGCCATTTTTTTTATTTTTTGTTTTTCAGTGTTTTTAATTTTTTTTTTTATTAATTTTTAACTTTTTAGTTTTTGTTTTAAATAATTTTTTTATTTTTGCGTTTTTTTTGCGTTTTGTTTTTGTCGGTTTTATTTTTTGTAAAATTTTTTTTTTTTATTTCACAAATACACAAATTGTAATTGTTTGATTTCGTCACATCGAGCAGAATCTTACTGCAGCGTTGGAACGTGAGTCGCGGGCTTTAGACGCTCAATGGCAGTCATAAAACCATGTCGAGCAGTCTAAAGTTGTCATACATGCCAAATTTCTAAAAAAAAAAAAATCGGCTCACAGGTGAAATTTCAGTGGATAATATTCAATCATCCCCAATTTTTCTACCCTTAGGGTTGGAATTTTTCTTTGAAATTTAAATGGGACCACTTTGGAGGTATACCTCATCTAATAAAAAAATAATCATCAAAATCGGACTATTCTGGAAAAAGTTATGCGTGGTCATCCATTAAAAAAAAAAAATATATATATACGAGTCAAATTGATAACCTCCTCCTTTTTTGTTTTCGTCGGTTAAAAAATCTTAAATTGGCCGTTTATTGACCAGCCTATTGGTCAGTTTTGATAATTTTTTGGAGGTTATGGTAAGTCAATTTTGTACACGTTAATCTATATTTTTGTTTAGTTCGAAATTTTTTTTTATTTTTCAATTTATGTGCAACTGAAGAGTGGAAATAACCATGAAATAACGTTATATTGTACTATCGTATTACAAATTTTTCATAATTTTAAATATTCTTAATTCAAACCTGTTATGTATTAATTGTCTCTTTTTTAAATTTTTTGAATTTTGATTTTCTACGTATTGTATTATTCTTATATTTTTTTTAAATTAACGTCATTAATCGGCCATTGACGTCAACGCCCGTTAACGGTGGACAATGATGTAAATTTTTTCATATGATTGTAATATTTACGTCTTTGGCCGGTCAATGACGTTAATGGCCAAAATGGACTGGACAATGATGACATGGACAATTATTTGCCGTGCACGCGTTTTTCCGAGAAATGACAGCAACTTAACCCCTTTCACGTCTTCATAAGTGTACAGGGATTTTTATTTAATTTAGACAAACGCAAACTCATTTTAAGGTGGACCTGTGATTCGTCGTGGTTACATCAGTCGAAACGTCCCAGAGCGCCCGTAGCTCTCTAATAACTTTCTTACTCGCTAAAACATCCCCGAAATCAATTCACCTCGACTGGGAGGCCTGACCTCAGGGAAAAACAAAACGTGTGTGACAGCTATCAGTAAGAGGATTAAAAGTGATAGAATATGGAATCTATAGATTAGTAGTTTCATCATTGCCCACCCTGTATTGGGAATTAACGTCATTACCCGGAGAATGATGTAAAAACGACAAATAAAATTTTAAATGTCAACATTGCCCAAAATGCATGGGCATTGACTAAGCTGGGCATTGACGTTATTGTCCGGCCATTGACGTTAATGGCCGAATTGTCATCATTGACCGTAACATATACATAAAATAGATAAGATCAAAACTAAACTACATAAAATTCTGTATAAAAGTATAAAAAATTATTGTTCCAGTTGATGTACTTTTCAAGCTATAAGCCCTTCAGAGAACTACAATTTTTATCGATTTTTGTGGAAAAGATGTAAAAGTGGTCTACAGATAAGTGAAATTAAACTTAATTATCAGTAATTCTATGTACTTATAGAAAATTATTTGTAACTGAACTATAAAAATATCAAAGACTTAGCTTTAAGCTTTCTAAGTATGTAAATATTTTTGATCAGCTTTGATTTTTCGTGCAGAAAAAAAATTAAAATTTTGATGAATTTAGACATTTTGGGTTCCTAGAAGCAGAAAATCAACATTTCCAAAATATGTCTGTATGTACCTATGTGTGTACCTATGTGGTCAAATTTTGTGTGCGCTCTATCTCAAAAAATAGTAGGAATTTTTTAACAAAACAAATTTCAGATTTTTGGGACTTTTCATAAGAAATTTTTTGTTGTTCTGGTTTGAATCTATTATAGAAAACTAAAGTTTTTTTTCTGATATTAAAGTAAAGGGCTTAAACAAATAATAGTATATTCTGTAACGAGTTAGGAATTGGCTCATTCTGTACGAGGGGAAAGTTTGTCACCCGAGCCGTTAGGCGAGGTTGACGGTCCACGAGTGCAGAATAGCCATTCCAAACGAGTTCCAGACTATATTTACTATACGACTGATGCACAGCGCTAATGTATTTCTTGTAATACGCGAACACCAATTTGACAGTTGACGTTATAAAATCGGTAAAACAACTTGTCAATAGATGTCACTACCAAGTTTTAATATTTCTAGATGTAAGAATATAGTCATTCTGTAACGGATGTGACAGAATGAAATATTCTGTAGCAGGTGGGAAAAATGTGTATTTTCTGAACTAAAAATTGAGCCAGAATGTTCGTATTCTGTAATAGTCGTATAGAAAATTACATTTCAGAGTTATTTCCAAGCAGAATTATTACTATTACATTACTACGTTATGACTGGACAATTTCTGAAGACGTTCTTTTTATTAACTCATGCAGCACACAATGTTGGCGCAATATTGCACTAATATTGGCTGATGCTTGGTTGAATATTGCACCAATATTGATAATCAATATATTGCCTCTCCATCTTCGTAATCAATATTGGTTTAAGATTACTGCCAATATTGCTTCTCGACCTTCACCTAATAACCAATATTGGTGCAATATTGCGCCAATATAAGTAATAAATATTGCACCAATGTTGGTTGAAGTTTGGTTTAATATTTCGCCAATATTGTTGACTAATAATATGTTCTGGGGATCTTCATCTTATATTGTTTGAAGTTTGATGCAATTTGCTCCAATATTGATGACCAGTATTGCACAAATATATGCAAAATGCAATATATTTTTTTGCTCTTTATTTATAGGAAAGATTAAATACGTTAAATACTAACTTATCATTTCTAATTTTGTGGGGAAAAACGTTCTTAAAGCTTTTATGATTGCAGTTGATATATTTTTCTAAGTGTATCGGGTGGATGATTTACAGTGACTTAATATTAGTTTAGATAAAACATTAGACCACTGACTTTAGCCATTCAACATCGGAAAAAATCACATGTGTCTGATTTTATGGTATGTTGTTAGGGTACCTACCAGTAGTGTAAAACCAAGTTTGCAGCTTCGAAAGACCCGTGCTAACCTCGTGGTGCTCGAAAAACTTGGAAATATTTCGACTGATTTCAGTTTTTGGTTCAAAACTTCAAAACTTCAAATCTGGGAATATTTCCTACAATTTCAGCCCATCTTCAATTTTTTAGGTTGAATAGATTCCAAGATAAATTGCATTTTTCCAAAAAGTTGAAATTTTAGTTTTTGTTGTATGTCGGGCTAAATATTGGCTGTAATACTTATTCTACGAGAAAATTCATCGAATAAGTAAATTTAGAGTAGTTATTTAGCTTTAATTTAAGCCCCGAACAAAGTGTGTAGGCCCGACAGGTACCTCGTTATCTTAGAAAAACAAAAATTGGGATAATCGAGAGAGGGACAGATCGGAGACTGTATGCATTGGATGAACTGGATAGACGGGGTTTAACCTCAAAACTCTAGGTACACTACTACCGGATGACAACACCGATGAAGAAATTTATACAAGCCGAGATAATGGGAAACTGGGACCTCCACTTGAAAACAATCACAAACATGTCCCACTTTTCCACTCAGCAGGCCATTTTCTATACTCAAACAGTTCTCGTCTGTACCTGCAGGACTTGAACAACTTACAGCAAAGAATGGTTTTAAAAGAGTTTCGATTATTTACCCAGGGAAGAACGTTCACAATTCGCCATGGACAGATTTAACAATTGAACTGGTGCTGATGAAATCAATGAAGACCCAGGAGGGTAGACGCATGGATGAGGTCTCTCTACCAGTGTTCTTGTCCATTGAACTGGAAGAATGGCGTACATTCAAAACATCAATGCTTTTGGGACGTTTCTCGTAACACCACCGAGCAACATATTGACATGAGCTCAGAAGAAGATACTGCTGATGTGGAGAAATTGAAAACCTGGTTCGATGTACACTCAGCATTTCCACACTGCGAAAACATCGTATGCATCAGCAGTGGAATAGTTGGAGACCTTGAAGTCAATTGTCACACGGCTCAAGAACTAAGCACCGATGGGGTCAAAGAAATTGTTCGAAAGTCGTTTGGGGAAAGTTGGATTCCAATAAAAAGACAAAGTTCGTACCCCGTCGGCACTCACCATCAAAGTACAAACAAGCAGGTTGAAATTCATCTTATAACCATTTTTCAGAAGCTCTGCATCACAAAACAGCCGGATTATGACTTAAAGGAGCATTTCAAATATGAGTTAGCTCCCTATCCAATTTTCCCAAAGTGGGAGTTTGAGAGCATTTCTTTGGATATTTTCTTCAAAAAATAAATTTCAGACACCTTATTTTCGTAAAGTCGGCATCAGCAAATTCAGGCCACGAGCCGCCGCTGTTTTTAATTTTGTTAAGTCTTCGTCCTCGTTAACAATAGCAACTATTGGTTTCACAAATCGTCAGGCTCAAATAATTTTTGTCCCAACCCCAATCTTCCCAACTTTTGTTTTTCTAAAATAACGCGGTACCTGTTGGGCCTACAGACTTCGATCAGGGCTTAAACTGAAGCTAAATAATTGCTCTAAAACTTCATATCAAATGAATTTTTTTGTAGAATGACCATTACAGCCAATATTTAGCCCGGCAGAGGACAAAAACTGATATTTTAAACTTTTTGGAAAAAAATTCAATTTTTACTTCCTTGTAAAACAAGGAAGTATTGTGATACCGATTTTTTTCGATTTCCAGATTTTGACGGAAATATCAGTTTTGACCTTCCCTGAATCCATTTTGACTATTTTCGTTGTGACGTCTGTACGTACGTACGTATGTACGGACGTCTGTATGTCGCATAACTCAAATACAGTAGGTCGTAGAAAGTTGAACTTTTGGATTTGAGACACTTATAGCATCTAGTTGTGCACCTCCTATTTTTGGTTGCGATTGTCCGTGCCAAAAGTTGTAATTAATGACGCGCATGAATAGATTAACGAGATTCCTGTCCAATTATTATAAAAATTACAAGGAATTTAAGTGGTGTCCACATCAGATTTTTTCGATTCAATTTAATAAATTGTAGGAAATGTATACAGATTCAAAATAAGATGCAATAACTTTTTCTGCAGGAAACATCCTTTTAGGGGTTTCGGGCCAAAAACTGAAATCAGTATAAAAATTTCAAGGTTTTCTGAGCACCACAAGATCTTTCGAAGATGCAAATTTTGTTTTAACCTTCTGGTAAGTACCTTAACAACACCAAAAAATCAGAAACATCTGAATTTTTCCGATGTTTGCCCGTTTTTTGTCTACCGTCAGTGGTCTACATGAAAAACATTTGATGTTGAGAAATTATTGGTATGAAATTATTATTAAATTTTTTTAATAACCTTAATGTTTCTGGTGGTTGCCCATCGACTTGTTCTGTAAATTCTTGATGACATGACACTATCGAAACATGGTCAAAAAACTTGGTCGTTGGAAGATGATCGCTGAAGGTATTTCATTTATGTACCACTAGCCTTTCATTTCAGAGAAAGATTCGAAATATTTCATGCGACTAAAATTAATTTCCTGATTATTCTATTCATTTTTTGATTTATTTTTAATTTTTGTTTCTTCTCTTCTTTCTTGCTTTCAAATTTTGTTTTCTGTCAGGATTGCTTTAATTTTTTAACTTTTTTTTCCTACATCAGGTGCTAATTGATTTCATTTTTTTAAACTTTTTTAACCAAAAAAATATATTTTTTATATTTTTTATTTATATTTTATATTTTTATAAAGTTTTGTGTAGAACAAAAGAACCGCAAGGCGCAAGCATTCTAGACACGTTTCTGCGCAAAATTGAAGGAGAAAAGAGAGCATAGAAATCAAAGAAATGAGAAAATATCTATTGTATTATTGATATCCTATTGTTGAAAACTGTTGTAATTACTTTAGTAATAATACAGTTTTGTATTTATCTAATTTAATAAGCATACAATTATTTTAACAATAAATATTCACTTAACAGAAATTTAGTTCAGCATCTAATATTACTCATTAAAATTAATAGTACCAGCGAGCGCAGCGGTAAGCTATGAAAATATAATAATGGGGCTTAGGTGTACACTATGAATATATTATGAAGCTGTTCATGAAGAAAAGTTATGAGAACTATTATTATGATGGATTCGAATGCTTATTAAGTAGCTACTTTTAAAAATACCCAGAAATTTTTCAAAATCAAAAAACGAAAACATTTCCGAATTCTTAAAATGTATTCGTAATCTTGAGTAAGTATGTAATTATGGGGATGAGAAAACAAAAATAGTTTTTACCAAACCATATAATCAGATATCTACAAACCATTCTATTTATGTAAATATTAATTATTGAAAAAAATAGAACAGTTTATAATCCAATATTTAAAAATTATAAGTAATAATTGTAGGTTTTTCTATATAATATAAACCTCAGTTTAAGAATTTCAGCTCATTTACGTTATTTTATTCTCTCAAAATCTCCAAAATGGTTAAAACTAAAATAAAAGATTATTTCGGAAGAGAAAAATTTGCTTTAAGAATATTTGGATTATCATTAAACGAACATGAAAATATTGCATATAATTCATATGCATTTTCAATTAATTTTATTTTTATTTTTCTCTACACTGTCTTAGATTTTTGGGAAATATTCAAACATGATTTAAGCGGAATTGCCGATATTGTAATTTACTGTTCCGCCGGCACTGCGTGTAAGTAAAATTGTTGCAAAATGATAATTTTGATATTATTTATTTGTCTTTTAAAGCATTTGCTAAAACAATTGTACTCTATTCAAATCGAAAGAGATTTTCCGAATTGTTACGCAAATTTCACCAAGAACCTCTTTTGCCAAATAAAGAGCGAGGTGGAGATATAGAACAAAAAATAATAAACGACTGCGTTTGGATAACAACTGGACAGGTAATTATTATATATTTAGGGCCAGTATTACAATAGTCGAATAAATTTGGTACAAATGTTGGTAACAATGATTAAACTAGGTGTTACGCTCAGTTGCCAATCTGTGAGTAATTTCTCAAAATGTGATAGTGAGGAATTTTGAGAAAAAGTAAACAAAATTTGAATTGTAAATTGTAAAAAAGTGGTGAAGATCTAAAAAAATGGTCTTAACGGATTCATCAATTTGACACATATTGGTAACACTGATTACGTTATACCAGGTTAATCCGACTATTGTAAAACTGGCTCTTAGTAAATATTCATTTGGATTTCCTAAACTTGATAAAAAATGTTTTTAGACCAACATATACTGGGTATTTGGATCTATGAGTATAATAGGTGCCACTGCGTATACCTTTATCCATAGATTCACCCATAGTAATTATCAAGACTGGGAGTTTACATATGGGGCTTTTACGGTGCTCAATGTTTCTAGCAGCCCAAACTATGAGATATCAGCAGCATATCAATGTATCAGTATGATGACTATAGCAACTCATTTCATAACCATTGATCTAATAACCGCGTCTATTGTGGCCCACATCAGCTATCAATTTAAAATAGTACAAAATAGTTTCAGAAGAATTGTAGAGAACAGTTATATCGACATGGTCAAGGTAGATTTTCATTGAGACTTTCAAATCGAAATTTTAATTTAATACCATTTAGGATACAAAGATGACCGTTGATCCAGCTATACTAGAAAATCCATTTGCGTATGACATAGACCCTTCTAAAATTCCTTGGAAATATTTAAAGAGGTCCCTGGTCAGAGCTATCGAATATCACAAGGCACTCATTGAAATCACAGCAGAAATGGAAGATGTGTTTAGCAATTTATTGTTATTCATATTTATGGGCACTTTAAGTCAGATTGGATTTTTAATTTACAATGCCTCTCTGGTAAACAGTTTTAAACCCTATATAAAAAAATTTCTAACGGACTAAATTTTTAGTTAAGTAACACCATTAAATTGGCCAGAAGCTTTGGCGAAATTGTGAGTTTTTCCATGCAAGTAGCAACTATATGCTTTTGGGGTGAGCAAGTCATGGACGAAAGCCAAAAAGTTGGTCAAGCGGCTTATGAATCCAACTTTGTCGGGACAGATTTAAGATTCCAAAAATCTATAGCGTTTGTTATACGCAGATGCCAAAATCCAGTTAAACTGACTGCTGGAAATTTTACTAATATTTGTTTGGCGTCATTTACTTGGGTACGATTACTTGGAATAAATAATGAAAAATTATAATACTTCGTTGATGAATTTTATAATTTTTGTTAATTTTTCAGCTTATGCGTACTTCATATTCGACGTTTATGGTGTTACGTCATAACAATTCAACCAAGAAATAAAATTGGACAAATTAACGTCAATCAAATGTTTACCAATAAGAGAATCATAGTTTAGACAGCACTTCGGTAGTTACAGTCCTTGAAAAATAAAAATTGCATATTTTGATCGAAACTGGTGAAATAGCTTAAACTGATGATATCAGTGGCATATTTATAAAATGAGTTTGGAGAGCGCAGACTAAATATTTTCAGAATCTCGTTAATCCATGCATGCGCGTCAGTGGTAAAACGCCTTGATAAATTCTAGAAATCTAGATGAACTTTCACAAACAAAATCCGAAAACTAAGAAACGAAAAGAAACAAAAAAAATTTTTAAAAGTTATTTAAGGGGGTATTCTAGTCTAGAAATATGAATTTTCGGGCGGTTCTTGAAGCTCTGTACAAACGAAACAAAAAATATTTTCACTATCCATTTTTTTATCATTTATTTATTGATATTTTAAAATTACATAAAAAATTAACCAAAAAAAAAACTCAAAATTCACCAAGTTATTATGGGCTGGCAAAGTGGGAAGTCCAAAAAAAACTGGCGTGCACGATATCTCAAGTTCTAATGAACCGATTTATTTGAAATTTGTTGTGAATGTTCTTTATACATTCCTCTATCGCATGAACCACGCTCAGTTCAAAAATTTTAATATTACTATTTTAAAAAAATTCGGAATTGTTAA
The DNA here is from genome assembly GCA_949152465.1 of Cantharis flavilabris. Classification (NCBI taxonomy): domain Eukaryota; kingdom Metazoa; phylum Arthropoda; class Insecta; order Coleoptera; family Cantharidae; genus Cantharis; species Cantharis flavilabris. Next base: position 36,014,722 of record OX424438.1, on the reverse strand, counting down.
TTTAAGCATGACAAAAATAAAATTTTTTTTCAAACTGCCGCCATTTTGTGAAAACATTTTTGTTTTACTTTTCCGAAGTTCATGCTATAGCGGCATCTATAAAGAACATTTACACCAAATTTTAAATAAATCTGTTCATTAGAACTTGAGATATCGTGCACGCCAGCACACCCTTTTTTATTTGGACCTCCCACTTTGCCATCTCATAACTTTGTGAATTTCGAGTTTTTATTTTTTGATTAATTTTTTATGTAATCTTAAAATATCAATAAACAAATGATAAAAAAATGGATAGTAAAAATATTTTTTGTTTCGGTTGTACAGATCGTCTAAAACCGCCTGAAATGCATACCTCTAGACTAGTATACCCTCTTAAATTTTAAAACCTCGTGGTAAACATTATTTTTATCAGGGAGGTCTTCACAAACACAATCGGAGTCATTCTTGGGGTGTCCCTTTGCCCCCCTCTAAATACGCCACTGGATGATATTACCTTAATGTTTTTGAAATTTGAATTTTTAAATTTTAGGAACATCCACAAATACTATTATAAAAATTTAAATAGTTCTGATGCAATTGTTTCACTCTGGTTTTGACACACGGCAGTGAATGTTGTACTTTAATGTTTTGTAATTAAAATAAATAAAGCACTAAAGATATTACTAAGGCCTGATTATTCAGTTGCAGATTAAACAAAAAAAAAAAGTTAAACTAAAACGTGCCGCGTCGAAACGTGCCGCGTCGAAACGTGCCGCGTCGAAACGTGCCGCGTCGAAACGTGCCGCGTCGAAATGTGCCGCGTCGAAAGGTGTTGGTGTCGAAAAGTTTGTGTAGAAGGGAACGAATTATTTGTATGAATTGTATTCCACGGTCCGTTTGCGTCATTTTATAACAATGATTTTAACAATACAAAACAAGTTTTTATTATTAATTTTATTTATAAATACTGTTATGGTATAAAATAAACAGTATAATTTAGAATTATGAACTAATTAATATTTAACATACATACATAATTACCTTTTTGTTTGAAATTATAAAGTAACACTTTCAACAACTATTGACTATTTTTTGGTAAATTTTTTAAATAATTTAGTTCATAATTCTATATATCACATGATTACCATAATATGTAATACTTCGCGAGTTGCATTCAGCTAGAGAATTGCATACAAAAATATTTTGATAGAACAATAAACAAATTTAACACAATCAAGGTTTTTCGGGCCACCTGAAAAACTAAATAATATATTAAGGTAATTTTATTTTTAAGGAAATTTTACCGAGGGCGTGGACATCTGAAAATGCATTGTCCCACCTGAGGAATTTGTTGTTCTTCTAGAAGAAAATTGAACGAAGTTATTAAGCATTTTTAAATGCATTTATATTGTACAAATTTTTGTAAGAGAGTAACATCAGAAAACTCATTTAATTTTGAAATCTGAAAGGTAGAAAGTAAAAAATAGATAATCAAAAACAAAGTCATCAAAACTTTCGGTAGTATTTGCGAGAAATTAAATGGAATCTTTGTGATATGTTTAGTATTTCTTGATAATTTAGAAGAATCCCTGGAGAAATCTGATGTACAAGTTTGAAATATTTCAAAATAGTAAATAATATAGAAATTAGGAAGTACTTGATTTCAGATACGCGCTGGATCTCAAGTGTAGTAAAATATAAAAATATTTTTGTGACACAAATTTATTTATGACTAACAAAAAATTTTGAAATATACTTACTGCTTACAGTTTCGCTCGGTAACTCGCCGGCCCAGTCCGGGTCTGACCACAATAATTATCAAGTTCATTAATCATGCAAAACAATTTTCAGTAGGATTATCAGAATGAGATTATCAGAGTGGGATAATCAGAATAGTGTTATCCCATTATATTTTGTTGATCTAGCATGATTGCGTGGTATTCTATATAATATGTAAATAATGGCAAAATAACCTGAATAATATTGCTTAAAAAAATATTCCTAAAATTTAGGGAAACTTCTGTCTCTATGCCTAATGTCTAATGTCTAATGCCCATCAGCTTTAGTCCTTTTTTGAGTTGAACAACAATCATGCAAATCATTGAAAAAAATTGATTTTTATTATCACTCAAATATTATTTATTTTACCACCACATAAAATATACCATGTCAAAATATCGATGGTGGGAGCAAAACTATAAGTAAGGTAAAAATTTATGTAATTATTTACATAAACATAAATAATGGTTCACCGAGTACAAAATATCTTCGTTATCATGTTTAATAAATATATTATGGTTTGCAGTATTTTAAATTTCACGTTTATTTTCGTTGGTGCCCATGGTAAGTAAAATTAAATCTTATATTTAAATTCAAAAATTAGTTAAAAAGATTTGTATGTTTAAAATTGATTAACTGATGCGGATATCATTTTTAAAGTTAAAAGTTAAAGAGTTAAATGTACTATATATTATAATAAAAGTGGGTACGCAATTTTGTGAATCAAGCTTGAGAAAGTAAATAGGTAAATAGGCTTCATTTTTTAAAAGAAACTGATACATATTATATTTAATGGGTAAGAAAGCAATGCATGCATAATTATTATGCATTTTACTCAAGGTAGGTTCGAGTTTACGTAATTTTCAAAATACAACCGGTCATCCTTAATTACTTAATCGTTTGTACATAATTAATTACATTATAGTTACACCATTTAAATTTAAGTACTTAAAAAACGGAAAAAAAAACACAAAGAAACAAATTTGATTAAATTTATAAAATAATAATAATACAATACGTAGAAAATCAACAATTCAAAAAATTAATTAAAATTTAAAAATTTAATTAATTAATTAAAAAATTAATACGTAGTGTATTATTCTTATTTTTTAAAGTTAACCATAAATACATACTATATATCACTAATTTATTAAAATTTTTATTTTGGGTTCATTTTTAAATTTGATTAATGCATTAGAATTGGGTCATCTAAATTTTATTTATTAAAATAAAATTATACACACAAAAACTTAAAATATTGAAATTATTTTCTACTATTCCAAAGTTGATTAATTGAAAATTCAAGTCAGCGATGGCCTTAAATAAATATTGCCAATGCCGCGATAAGGTAACTTAACGCCCTAGCCCTGGAATAACCTCAGTACCAGCTCATCAAACGATTGAAGATGAGCAGTAGTTGTCCTTTCAAAAGTTCACTCACTTTAAACTGCATTGATTAAAATGCACAATTACATCTACAACATATTTGAATTAAATGAAAAAATTTTCAGTTTATCTCTAAGTTTGATGCGTATATAATTATTTGTCTGTGTAGTATGTCTGTGGCTTTATAACTCAAAAACGAAAAATCGAATTTTATACATTTAAATATTTTTTGGAAAAACAAAAGTTTTATTATAAATAGAGCTCGGATTTATATGCACCAAAATACTTGAAAATATTTGCATAGATATGCACCGAATTTTCTTTAAATATGCACTAAAATTGATAAAAATAGATAAAAAAATATGCATTGATATGCAAACTAAAAATATCTAATCTTCGAATTTTTAATTTTTTTTCAAATTTTCAATAAGTACTACCTAGATTTATAAAATTTAATAATTTTAATAATAAATTTGGAAATTTGCATATTTTCAACCTTTGGTGCATATTTGAGTAAATAATGCATATTTGGGTTACTTTTGGTGTCCAGTCGCAGCTAAAAATTCATATCTTTTATGCTTTCATATTAATCATGCTTTCCTATGGAAGTGTTTCCTATAGACTGATTGACTCTGGATTAACTTTTACCTTACGTTTAACTAGCCTTTAGTGTTTGTACAGATAATTTTGCCCAGCTAAAGATATGTTTACTAAGCTGAGGCTGGGGCTCTGCGACTGAAGTCGCAGTGAATGTTCTTATGAGAGTGTTTCCTTAGAATGCGATCTTTGCAGGCGACTCTAAGGTAACACTCCTATAATAAAGCATGGAGAGCAGTCACTGCGACTTCAGTCGCAGAGCCCCAGCCGCAGCTTAGTAAACATATCTTTAGCTTGGCGAAATTATCTACACCAACACTAACGGCTAGTTAAATGTTAGGTAAAAGTTAACCCAGAGTCAATTGATGTTGATATTATCAGTCTATAGGAAACACTCCCATAAGAAAGCATGATTAATAAGGCTCGGATTTATATGGGCGTTTCTCTGTAAACTGGGCAACTTGTTGTCTCAGGCCAATATTACATAAAAAAGTATAGAATATTATTTATTTCGTAGTTAACTTTAAAAGATAATTACCTAATCTACCAGTGCTCTATGTATAGTGTCCATTTAAATTAACTTTATTATATCAAAAAGGTTTTTTGATATGGTCACACAAATGTCCTGAAGTTGAACGGTTGTTACCAAAAGTGCCCGGACGCTATTTTTTTTAAATAACTAAAAAAGAGGCCGAGACACTTTCTTAGCTAAATTTGCCCAGTTTACAGAGAAACACCCATATGCACCAAAATACTTGAAAATATGCGCATACAGTAGCGGTCAATGAAATTGCATCGCGAATTAAATTTCGCCAAATCTATGTTTTCGCGATGCAATTTCATTGACCGCTACTGTATATATGCACTGAATTTACTCAAAATATGCACTAAAATTGATAGAAATAGATATATAAAATATGCATTGATATGCAAACTAAAAAATATCTTATCTTCAAAGTTTTCAATTTTTTTTTCAAATTTTTCAAATAAGTTTTCAAATAAGTATACTACCTAGATTTATAAAATTTTGAAAATTTGCAAAACTTTGCATATTTTCAAGATTTGGTGCATATTTAAGTAAATAATGGATGTTTGGGCCACTTTTGGTGTTTTTTGAAGAATTTTAATACAGATAATAAAAAATTATTATTAAATTTGCCAATTAAAGCAATTATTTTACTTAATTTTAAGCAATTTAATTTTTATAATTTTTTAAATTAATAAAAAATAAATAATTTTTTAAATACAAAATTAAATTGCTTAAATGTAAATAAAACAATTGCTTCTATTAGAAGAATTTAATAATAATTTTTTATTTTCTCTATTAACATGCTTCAAAAATTACCAAAAGTGGGCCAAATATGCACAAATATACATTATTTACTCAAATATGCACCAAATGTTGAAAATATGCAAAATATGCATTTTGACAATCAGTTTTGCGGATTCGTTCTTATCTGTTGACATATCAATATTAAAGAATATGCAAAAGCATAAAATCCGAGCTCTAATTATAAATATTTGCATTTTTTTACAACTGCATAGTATTGCACAAAAAATTTTATTTTGCATATTTTGGTTTAAGAAATTATCAAAAGCAAAATAGTTTTACAAGTAGTACACCAATTCTTTTTGTTTTTTTTATTCTATACTGAAATTTTTTGAAAATTCCTACTATAAAAAAGTTATAAAAATTATAAGAGATTTTACAATTTGGATTAAAAAAATTACATTTTTTGTCAAAATTTCTTCTTCAATCCTTATTTATTGTCTTAGTCCAGGACAATTAGTAATTAGTAAATAAACCCTATGACATCGCATGGATTAGGCCTCCTGGAGAAACCATGTAAAACAAACGAGCCGCGGATTCTACCTCAAAGGTGGTGCGGAATTGAATGTTTCCCCAAACTCCGCAGCATCGTAACTCAAAAACGGTTAGGTGTATGTGAAAAGTGTATGGGACCTTTTAGAGAGAGAGATAATAGCGTTCAAACAAATGTAGTATTTTATAATCAAAACTTATCTTTCGTGTCTCATATCTCGAGGACAGGTAGGTGTACGAAAACCAAACCAAGCTATTTAGAAAGAGCGTTTATTTATAAAAACATAATTATATAGGTGTCATTGCCGTTTGAGCAGTAGGAAGGGAGAAAAATGCGGCGATACATGTTGCATACTCGAATTTTGTTATTTTTGCATTTTTACACATATTCAGCTTCATATCTTGAGAACCATTAAGCGTATTTACTTGAAATATTTTTTTTAGGTATGAAAAATTGAGATCTTCAACTTTTATAATAGGTATTTTTCACGTCGAAGCGATAGGAAGCGTGATAAAAAAAAATCCGCGACCTTTGACCTCTTATAGGTCACGAAGCTCCAGTACGTCGGTGGCGTAACTTTCAGGCAAATATCAATACATCTTAATAAAAAAAAAAAAAAAAAAATTCGCGGCGCTCGATTTTTAGAAGATTGCATGATTTTCATGCTAATTGTCCTGGACTATCTTGTTGTTTGGGAACAGGGTTCGCATACTACTATTACAGATTATTTATAAGTTTCTCATCAGAAAATCTAAAAAAATTCTAAAATGAACAATAATTTATTCAAATTGTTTGCTCACGACATTAAATAATAAATTGTTAAACATTTATGCAAATTGTTTATCATTTGTAAGTACATTTGTGTAAAAGGTCACTGAAAGAAAAATGTGCATGAAGGTTTGTGCAATTGTTTTATACTTCTGCACAATTTGTGCCTGGATTGGCGCTAAATCCAATATTGTGTTGAAAAGATGTCAACGTTTGGATCAGAACATTTGAGCAGATTAAAAACCCAATTTGATAATTTTCATATTTGGGAAAATATGCCAGCAATGAGTTTAAAATTTGCACAAAAGTTGTGCATATTTTTGAACCAACATTCTACACATGTCTAGAACAAAAATTTGTTTAATTTTAAAACAAAATTCTGCTTTCGGATTTATTTTAAATTTTAATCAAAATCAACAGTTTTTAATAATAAAAAATAATAATAATTTGATAAGCAAAATTAATTAAAAAATACAATCAAATATACAAACTAGACAATATTATAATACTATACCTACCTACCAACTGCAATAAAAACGGGTTTCAAAATAAATATATACAAACAAGTTGTATCAAATCACAATAAACTGGTTAACCTAAAATGTTAAATTTTTTTATGTCTGTTGTATAAAAATGCATTATATTTCATCAATATTATTTTGAAATGTGAAACTTCGTACTTCAGTGTCATAATTTGATTTATATATTGGCAATACTTTAAATAAATACATTAAAGAACCAAAAGGACGCAGTAGGCTAAATATTAATTTTCCTTGGTATTTCTTAATATATTTAAATTTACCTATCTATGTAGTTATATTTAAAAATTGACTTTACTCGAGAGAATTATTAAAAATTAATTTTATGAGTACAAAGGTATTCTGAAGTATTGTGAATGACTGACCGGCTTGGGTTGATATATGGAAAATATCGAATGAGTGAAAATATCTTTGCAAATAGTAAAACCATTTTTGCACAGAGACTAAAGTAGTATAATTTTGCGTATTGCTTGGCATAAAAATTTATAGAAAGATAGTCTTTAGTCAAAATACTTAAGTAGGTTAGGTAAGAACTTAAATTATGAATGTAGAATAGCCTAATAAACTAAACCTTATATTGTTCCGCTTTTTAAATGTAAAAAAACTTGAACTTCAGAAGTCATAAATAATAACCGCCATTAAAAAATATAAAATGTGATAATTTCATATTTATAAACTTATTAGATATTAAAAATTGCATAATATATTTTTAAAATTTAGTTTGTACCTTTTGTGTTATAATCAAATTATAATATATTAAATATATTAAAATAACAAAAGATCTATTAATTTTATTTATTTGCTATGTATTAAGCGTGTAATTGAAATGTTTTATGTTATGTAGTTCACTTGGTTATGGCACATACACCTAACAAAAGTTGTATTGAACAATTTTGCGTAAATTATGTAGTACGTCGGAGGTTTTCATTAATTACTTTGGATAAAATTAACAATTATAATTCAATTTTAATTATTTTATTTTAAACTAAGCCCACGTGTTAACATATACATAATATTTTAATATTTATTATATTTTTATTGTAAAAATTGCAATCTAACAACTGTAAAAATTATAAACCACATAAACCACAATGGTACGGTTAACCGCATCGAGAATTGGGTATAAACTAATACTTTACGGTTGACCGTAAACTGACGGTTTACGACCGTCTAAACCGATACTGACGGTTAATACCATAGAATGTTTTTTCAGATACTAAGTAGAAAAACATATTAAATTAATTGTTGCAATGAAAAATTAATTATTAATTTAATTTGAAAGCTATCATTAACAACATAATACATTATTGCAACTTATTTGATTAATTTTTATTAGCATTTTCTTTAATTAATTTCTTCACTTTTCAAAGAATTTTAATTAATTATAGGTACATACGATGAAGTAAATGCTGATGCAAGTTGCTTCTTCCTATAGAGAATTTCTAAGCTACCGAATTTTCCAATCTGCTATACCTTGTTGGAACATAAGAAGGTTTCAGAGTATTTGTTATTTGTTTGAGTAAAAAACCAATCTGTAAATTTTTATTAACTTTGTAATGTGAAAAAGAATTTGTCGCCCTAACAAAAAGCTTTTAGTAGCTATAGCTCCAATTAAGTTTATTTTACTGTTGCTACAAATTTTATGCTGCCATTATAAATTGTTTTGTGTTCAGAAATAAAAATTTAGTAAATTTAACAAATTTATTTGCTGAACAGAGATATTTTGTTATGGCAACATAAAATTTGTTGTAGCTGTAAAAAACTCTATTGATGATATAGCTACTAAAACTTTAATAGTCTTTGTATTTAATTTTATGAAATCTTGACTTGGATCTCCTGATGAAGAAATATTTAAGTTATTAATACCTTTGCCAGTTTATTAACTTAAAAGTCAGTCCTTCCAAACAAATGTGCGTGCATACGAAATGTTTAACATGGACTTCGAGCCACGGATACACTTAATGGAAGGTTTACTAGGTAGATTACGCCTACATGATTTGTCATTGCCGTAAAAAATTGCCGCTGACATAGATTGATAGAATTCTATGTTATCTTTCAGTTACATTATTTGGTAGATTAATAAGCGAACCAATACAATTTACCTATTAAAAATGCAATTAAAAATTTTAATGCGACCTCAATTTTCTGATATTTAGTCTATTATACTTATATTAATTTTTTACTATGTACTGATAATATTTACAAGTCTCCTTGAATACTCATGCAGCCACGAAAATCCTTGATACTAACTAATTTTTATTAACGGTCTTATAATTTCACTTTAAAAATATCAATTATATTATACCTATTTATTATATTGATTCAAGTAAAAGGTGCCGGTGCTAGAAATACATAGCTAATCACGTGTAACAGCAATTAAATTAGAATTACACGATGTTTTTACTATTTATTTTTACTATTTTTATTTTTTTTACGTAAATCATTTATCGGTAATTATTAATAAATAAATTAAACCATTACAAATCGAAGTTGTTTTTAATTGATTAAAAAAATTGTACTACGTTCTGTCATATGTTAATTTATTGAAAATTTGTCTTAATATATTTAAAATCCCTATTTCGTCTGTGTGTCCCACCATCAAGTTCATCGGAAACATCTAACCCCTTTTAAAGTCATGATTTATCAATTGGACGAAAGATTATCTCAGTAGATGGGGAAGCTATGCAGGGTCTAGGACAAATAGGCGCCGCCGAATTGGCGCCGCCGAAAAGGCGCCGCCGTTTAGGCGCCAGCCATATAGGCGCAGCTCCATATAGGCGCCGATCCATATAGGCGCCTGCCGTTTCGGCGCCAGTCATTTAGGCGCCGAGCCGTTTAGGCGCCGTGTGAATTAGGCGCCAGCCGTTTAGGCGCCGGGTGAATTAGGCGCCTGCCATTTAGACGCCGAGCTATTTAGGCGCACAAATATTTTTTTTTAAATTTTAAATTAAAATCCCAGTTAAAATTAATTTTGTTATCATTTTTGTTCATTTAAAATTCATGTTGTGTTGTAGTTGTAGTCTTTTAGTTTAGTAATTATGTGAGATACCGCGAAGAAAGTCTATAATATTCCGATTATCGTAGTCCAATACCAAATTCTTGATGCGGTCATCGGCAGTAATATATTTTCTTTTTTTCTTTGGAGGAGGAGCTCCAGCATTTAGTTGTTCATAGAAAACATCTCTACCGCGTTGAATTTGTTTGAAAGAATCAATCAGCTTCCAAATCGTCGGATGGTCCATTGACAGCTCACATTGCAAACGTCGGTGAGCTGCTTCGGCGTGGTTGTTAGTTCGATCCGTGTCTGTCAGAACTCTTGCATGAACAGACCATGTTTCCGGAGGAAATATAGGCCGACCTCTTCCATCAGTTCTGCGGAGTGGTCGCCCTAAATAAGAGTCCTCAAACCATTGAAGCAATTGTTGTAACTCGGGACAAAGCTCATGCGATAACGCATCAACAGCAGTATCCAAATCTTCGATGCGTACAAAGGCTAAGGAAGTCACCATTCGCGCTTCTAAAGCAAAATCACCTTCAGTATTGTAGCGCCTCAATAAATGAAGATCTCCCAAATGTTTTCGCATATTTTTCACCAGATGAAAAAAGCATCCTAAAATTTCAGAGTTAGAAAATGCTTCTCTGAATGCATTCATAGCCGCTAATTCAAAATCGCACGATATCTTGGCAGGGTTTAAATTCGGCTCTACTTCTTTTAAAAGGTTTATCATTTTTACATAAGTCCTTGTGTGTTTGATTGGTAACAATGCATATATTAGTTAATTTTTAAAAATTTAGTTAAAATTTAAATTTGGGCTCAGAGTAGACAAAATTCAAATATTATGCTAATCGACGTCTTCTATTGGTTAATTTTTGAAAATATAGTTACATTTTTTAACTAGTTTCTAAAGCCGGACCTTAAACTAGTAGTACACTATTTGGTCATACGAGAATATTAGGCAAATGTTAAAACAATATAATAAGTAAGAACAGAAGTAAGACAATAGTTAAAAAATTTGGCGCCTAAAAGGCTCGGCGCCTAAAAGGCTGGCGCCTAAATGACTGGCGCCTAAATAGCTCGGCGCCTATATGACTGGCCCCTTACTGGCTAGCGCCTAATTGGTTCGGCGCCTATTTGGGTTGGCGCCTATATGGCTGGCGCCTATATGGACCGGCGCCTATATGGTTGGCGCCTATACGGCGGCGCCTTTTCGGCGGCGCCTATTCGGCGACGCCTATTTGTCCGGTTCCCAGCTATGCATATATTGAATTTAGTTGCAATCGGCATTTATCGATAGCTTTCGGAACGGTCCGACTCGGTTTCATTGGCTAACGCAAGACGAAGCAACGTACTGGACAAGGCGCGCGATTTAAAATCATTAAAGTTATATTGAAACAGAACGTCATTTACAATACTCACAATACTAATAATTTACGAGAACTAAAAATCATAAATTTTCTTATAGATCCTTATCATCATATTTATAAAAGAGATGTAACAGAGAGTATTAACAAAATTAATCCTTTAGAAAATAATGCCAATTATTGGAATAAGAAAGCCCAAGTAACTTTGGAAAATCAAATCAGAAAAGTCATTAACACTGGTAATTCAAATTATATATAATAATGTTTGTAATAATCTAAATAAATAATAATAATAAATACAGGAATCGCAAAAAATGTGATTATGTTTCTTGGAGACGGAATGTCCATACCTACTCTAGGTGCTTCCCGGACGTATTTAGGGCAAAAAAGTAATCAAACAGGAGAGGAAGCTCAATTGTCTTTTGAGAAATTTCCATTTGTTGGACTGTCTAAGGTATGTTTTTGAATCAAAGTTTAACGAGGTTCTTTTTATGTAGTATGAATTATAAAATGTTATTTAGACTTACTGCGTGGACAAACAAGTAGCAGATTCTGCGTGCTCAGCTACTGCATATCTATGCGGAGTAAAAGCTAACCAAGGTACCATTGGCGTAACGGCTGCAGTACCCAGAGGCGACTGTAATGCAATGCAAAACAATGAAACTCTTGTCGATTCCATAGGGAGATGGTTTCAACTTGCTTCAAGATCAACTGGAATTGTTACAACCACTAGGGTGACTCATGCATCGCCAGCAGGTAACTCTTAAAATAAGTAATATATTTTTAAAATAAATAAAAAACATTATAGGAGTTTACGCGCACGTCGCGGATCGAGACTGGGAATGTGATTCAAATCTTACGGCAGAAGCATTGTCATGCAACGATATCGCAAAGCAATTAATTCGTGGAGAAACTGGTAAAAATTTAAAAGTAATTCTTGGCGGAGGTCGTCGTGAATTTATCCCAAAAACTGTTCAAGACGAGAACGGAAATGTAGGATTTCGTAGTGATGGTAACAACTTAATTGAAGAATGGTTAGCTGCAAATTCTGAAAAGTCAGGTCAATACGTAACCACTAGAGAAGAATTATTAAATATAACAAGTGAAACAGAATTTTTACTTGGCTTATTTGATGTCGATCACATCCCTTACAATTTAGAACGTGATCCTATCAAAACACCATCTTTGGCAGAAATGACGTACAGTGCTATCAAACTTTTATCGAAAAATGATAAAGGATACTTTTTATTTGTTGAAGGTGGGCGAATTGATCACGCTCACCACGATACACAAGCACAAAAAGCATTGGACGAAACAGTAGAATTTCACAAAGCCGTAAATATAGCAGCCGAATTAACAAATTTTAAAGATACTCTAATTGTTGTTACCTCAGATCATGCACATACGATGAGTTACAGTGGGTATCCATTAAGAGGAAACGATATTTTAGGACTTGCAGGAATGGGAGACGATGGCATACCCTATACAACTTTAAGTTATGCTAACGGTAGAGAGTTGAACTCGAAAGAAAACTGTTTTAGATCTAATCCAGCCATGGATGACTTACGTAAGTGCAAGGTATAAATAATTATAATTTTAAATTTTATTAATGGAAAATTTTTAGATGGTGCAAATTACAAATTTCCTGCTTTGACACCATTACCTTCCGAAACCCATGGAGGTGATGATGTAGCAATTTTTGCCAGGGGACCATGGGCTCACCTTTTCACAGGCGTTTTAGAACAAAACGTTATACCTCACATAATGGCGTACGCTTCATGTGTAGGTAACGGAAAAACAGTTTGCAATAGAAATTTTTAGATATGAAAATCCATTAAATGAATTGTACTCCAATTTTAAAGAGTTACCAAGAAGTGATTTAATTCAGTATTAAATAGAATTTAGTATTAATAAATAAATGTATAGCTGTAAGTACCCACAGATGATTTTCCCGACTGCCGATTCTCCCAAAATGTTCGCGAACGTTGCTGCAACGTTATGCGCGTATCTGTGCGGCAATCTGGATAAATAAGGATTTTATGCTGTTAATATAAGTAGTTATATTATAAGATATTACAATTAAATATAATAAATTATTAAATAAACCCAAAAAAATGTTGATCAAAAGTTTGCAAAATACATAGAAAATATTAAAACTCCATATTATTTCTCTTCTGTGATTTTATATTATACAAGAATTTTTGGGCAAAAATTGCACCAGAAAGTGACGGATCTAGTTAGACAATGAAACTCTAAGACTATCCACTTATTAAACATGATGTTCACTGTTGCACTTGTTGAAGGCAACTGCGACGGGTTCTGTTCATTAAAACAAGATTATTTCGTAAATTTAAAAATATTGGAAGTTATCTATCTATCAATAACATACTTTTTTTGCAATTGACTGTATGATCCAAGGGAAGTAAAATAAATAACTTATAATATAATTAATTGTACTTATTCATTAAGTATATTATTTCAACATTTACATATAAAATATTAGTTGAAATTTGAATATGAGACAATGTATCTTTCAAGAAGATATTACATTCTGTAAAAGTGCTGAATTTTAATAAGATCCTGAAAAGTGTGTCATATTTTGAATTTAAATAGGATTTTGTAATAAAATTGTTTATCAGATTTTTAAATAATATTGTTAAAGACTTTCTTTGGTAATGTAGAAATCTGATAATGCGCGTTGGCAAGCTTTCCTCAATTTGCTATCTTGAAACTTGCGCTAAAACTGGAAAAACTGCCAAACGTTTCAGTTATTATCGATAATTTGCAGTTTACGGGTTATTTGAAACTTACGAGTGCAATTCGTATAGGTTGCACATTTTGAAAAAAATTTGGATAGTTTTGATATTTTTTAAATTTAATATATTGCAATTCTACGTTTGAAAATTCAGGTGCGTTAATATAATATACTAGCGTAAAATACATATTATTTATGTTTTATTATTTAGTTTGTAATTTATATTTATTTAAAAAAAAAAATGTAATTATTATTTTGTAAACATATAAAAAAGCATTCCGTTTTACTTTTTTTGTTGCAAATATTTTTTTATTTATTAAGTAATCTGAAAGTCGTGTTGAATTATAGTTATTAATTTTTTTTATATTATATCTATCAAACTTTATTGTCAACAAAACCAATCAAATCCTAACTTTACTTTTAAAAGAATACAATAAATATTTTAAAATATTTAAAACTTCAAATTCCTTCCCAACAGCATAAGTAATACATCAGTGCTTGTAATATCTCAAAATTTAATTTAGAACAAATTGAATATTTTAAAAAATTTACATTTTTATCAAATTTAAAATTTAATTTAATTTGATAACCTTTGACACTTTTGTTAACATAAATATTTCGACTTATTGAATTTCATCAGACAAAACTAACTAATAAGTTTAGAAATTGTAAAAAAAATGAATTAGAAAAATTATTTCAAACTTAAAAAATAATAGAATTTAAATTAAAAAAATAAAGAAAGGAGTTGAATCGATTTTAAAAAAAGCTATTAAAAAGTGAAATAAAATTTTTAAATACATTTGAAATTTTTGATGTGCACGCCAAATTATAATTACTAAAAGAAGTCGATTAAGTGCTCGTCAATACTCATTGATGTAAAATTGGATCATTTTTAAAACAAACACAATCCAATTATTGTGTTAGGATTGTATTTGATAATGTTGCAATGCTAATTTTACACCAAGGTTGCTGCTTTCGTTTTTATTGTAGTTATCTCAGTGCATTTTAATAATTTATTAATTATTTCACCTATTCATTCATAATTTTATTGTTAATCAAATTTTTATGTTATCTATATATTATATTGATGAAAATCCCAATGAAAATTATTTGGCATATTTTTATTCATAATATTTTTTGTGGAATTCTCTAGCTGAATGTAACTCGGGGAGGATTAAACAGATGAAAATATTTTTGTTGATGCTTCATTTCAAGGACCCATTACCTATATGCCGTCAATTTAGATTTATAATTCAATACAAACAGCTCGTCCTGGATCACGGACATATTACAGCTATTTAGAAATTTTTAAATACTCATAGGAACGAACCTCATCGGTGCCGGCCGTGAATGGATTAACGGGGTTACGATTATTTGTGTTGAATGGATTAACTTGATTCGCATGGTAAACTTACTTTAGACGTAAAAAACATTCAAAATGAGTTTAACCTCAAGTACAAAATAAAATAAGAGGTCGAATAGAAAAACAAGAGTTAATGAAAAATTTTCGTAATGCTCTGAAAATTCAAATCATGCAGGCTGGGTTGACCTTCCAACCTGGTTCCAGATTCGTGTTTTTTGAAATATGTTGTTGTTTATACAAAATTCGGAAGCCCGTATTTTTTTACCAAAAAAAAAGTTCTAGGGCAAAAAAAAAAATTAAGGGCAGAAGAATGCCGATATCTGGCGACAGAACTTTTTTGGAGTGGACGAAGTTCTTTGAGCGGAAAAAATATTATGATATTATTAGGAAAAAGCAATATTGTTTTGTTTATCTTTCCAAGAAAAAAACATTGGTTTATAAAGGGGGGGGCTCAAAATTAAAAAAAAATTTAATTTACATTTTAGTATCTCGAATTCAAATTCACAAGTTGGTAAACATAAAGTTAAAAAATCATCAAAATATTTGAAACGAATTTTATGGGAGGAAATTTTATGAAATCTCAAAATCCATCAAAAACAAAGAATTTTTATTAAATAAACAAGAACAACTTTCATTTCAAGTAAAGTAGGTAAGCAGAAAATTTAGACGAATTAACACTTAAGACTTGATTACATTTTTGTATAAGCCATTTGTACAAAACAATAAATTCAGAGAAATTTCATATTATGTATAACACAAAAAGATACACTAAACAGCAACACGGATAATCCGCGCACGGATAATCGAGGTTCTACTGTAATGTAATATTGAAAATTTTATAAATTGTAAATTTGAATCTGATGTAACTTTAAAAAAAAGTACACTCTGATGTGTTGCAGTAGATACTGAAATACAGTAGAGCCTCGTTATTCCGGACAGATATAGTTTTGAGTTTGTTCGGATAACCGAGTTTTCCAGATTAACGAGACTTTTTTTTTACTTATTTTATTGATTATTTGATTGACTCAGTGAGTATAGCCTAAACCTACAAATGCACAGTTACTCTCATAAAGTTTTCAGTTTTTGAAACCGGGAGGGGGGGGTCTGAGGGGTGTTCTGAACAAAGCTCAATTTACAGTTGTCGATCTTTGAATAGCAGTTTACAAATCTATATTAAAGTTGACGATGTCTGATTGCCTAGGTTGTGCGGCCTGAAGGCCGCACTGATCCAACACTCCACCGTAATCACTTAATATTTTTAAGCTGGTAACTTAAAATTAACCAATTCTAAACAGGCCAGTGGAAAAACGCCGATACTTATTATTATTTTTTTTTTTGTTTAATTTATTTCGTAAAATTCCTATTTGACCTAGGTATCGAATCAAATTAAGGTCTTCGGAAGTATCTAACTTCCTTCCTAAATCATGAAAGGTTTAACGTAATTATTATTAATGTTGAATAAATTAAATTTCCGATAGAAAATTTTTAGTATCATTTTCTAATAATTGAAGAACGGGCTTAACCTCGGATTGTAAACAAATTGACAATATTGTCAGTGTCAACTAGGCAAATTGACAATGTATCGTAAGTATGAATTGCCAATTTTGTTTATTGTTACTAATAATTGAAAAACAAATTTATCACAATTATTGCATGGTTTCGAAGTACAAGATAAGAATATGAAAGATATTAAATAAACTGCCAGATATCAATCGTGACCTTAGACGGATTTATGGGGGGAGGGGTACCCCTCTCTCAGACGTTTATCGAACAATCCCAAACCTGAAAATACTTTTTGCCCGTCTGATCTCTTTGCTCCTTCCAGAAAAAATTTTGGAACCGCCCCTGATCGCAATATGGATTAAGCAGCGACTTGTAGTTTGTCATATTAAGGGGCCAAGGGGGGGGGGCGAAAAATTAAAAATTAGACTAAATGTTTAAGCAGGATTTTCACTTGCAAAAGTAAAGGAATTGAGAATTACACAAATTTGGTCAGGAAAAGTCGAGGAATTTTTTATTTTTAAGGAAAAGTCATGTAATTAATTATGCAAAATTCTTGGAAAATTCGACAAATAAAAAATTTACAATTTTTAAAATTTGAAAAATTTTTTAATTTTGATCTTGGGCAGCGGTCGGCAACCTATTGAAACGGAAGAGCCAAAACTTACAATTTACAAAATTTCCCAGTTTTTAAAAAGCTACTAACATTTTTATTTCAATATTATGGTATTTTATCCTGTGCTTTTACCCTGTTGAAAGTTTTTTTTTGCAGAATAATATTTTTTATAAGTTTTGAAAATAAAATAATAAAATTATTAGGTAATATTTGTGCGTGGACCTGGAGAGCTGCATCTCGACATCAAAAGAGCCGCAGGTTGCCGACGCCTGATCTAGGGGAAGACTTGGAAAAGTTAGGGATTTTGTTTTTGAAAGTTTGTCAGAAAACATACACAAGTTTTCGGTTTTTGAAACCGGGGGGTCTGGGGGGTGTGGAACACCCTCCAGTACACCTAAACAAAATTGGTCCCAGAATCTAGCTTTATATAGATTTTTCCAAATATTTTTTGTAACCTAGATCCAGTAATGCCCAGTGGAATCACAACTTTAAAACTGGAATCGAAATCCGTTTGCTATTTGTGTTTTTTAACACACTTACGGGTATACTGGAGGGTGTTCCACACCCCCCAGACCCCCCGGTTGTAAAAACTGAAAACTTGCATATATGTACCTACATGTTATGTGTGATTGCTTTATTTTTGCTGAAATAAACAGCAAAAATGAGTAAAAAAATTAAGCAGAAAAACTGAAAATTCGATCATCTTTAATGACATTTTTTACAATTTCGGGGGACAGATCTACTCCCAAATTAATTTTTTTGCTATAAATATTAACTTTTCACCTTTCTAGTTTATCAGAAAAAATGTAAAGGCTAAAATAATTGTTAAAAATAATAATAAAATAGATAGGGGGGAAGCATCCCCCGATAGCGGTGGATGATGGAGGAAAACGAAGGTCATATTCGAATTCAGGAGGTTAATTTACATAAGAATCAGGAGGAATGGTATCAGGACTCGAAAAAAAAATTTTATTTGCAAACCTGTGCTATCATTAGGGGACGTTCGTTACTTACGTGGGCGTTTAAGGGAGGAGGAGATCAAGGAGTCTCGGTAAATATCATGTAATTAAAAAAAACAAATTTTACGATATCTCACTAGGGGTAGAGGGGGTCGAAAAATCGCCTCACGTAGTTAATGGCCACCCCCTACTTATTTAACTTTCCAATTAAATCAAAGAAAATATGAATTAAATCACAATTCGTGACTTCTCGTTTATCGTTTTCTTCTTTTTATTCAAAATTTAATATTTTATAGAAAATTAAATTAAAAACGCTCAATTTTAGAGCCTCCTGAATTTTGGCGCTGGGTGCGGCCCTGAGTGATGTCATAGTTTAGTCTTATAAAAGAGTACTGATGAATTGCATTAATTTGAAATTGCAACTAGAAATTCCGAAGAGCCGGAATGTCCGGATTACTGGAGTGTCCAGAATAAAGTGTGTCCGGATAAGCGAGGCTGTACTGTAGTTCACAATATTTTAATTAATCGTGGAATTTGAAAATGTTGAGACTATTAAATTAATTTTTAAGGGAAGATTATTTATGGAAAAATACCTACCATTCTCAATATTATCTTGAATTCAGGTGTTCTATTGTATGAAAAGAAAATATTAAAATAATTTATGATATAATCTCCTTAAGCATTAATCTAAAAGCTTTTTTATCAGCTGGACTAGAAAAAATCTTTAAAAAAATACAAACAGCATAAAACAATATATAAAAAAATAGAAAATTAAATAAATAAAATATACCAAAAAATTGAAAGAAATAGAAATTCCATAGAATACCTCTATTACCTCTAGAATACCTCTATTCCCCCCCCCCCTTGAAAGACAAAATGGCTTTGTTTTAAATTTTAAAATTGTTTTGAATTAATTTTTAACATGGGGTGCAAAATATTTATAAAATTATGTTAAAAGGTTGAGAATCGCTGATCTCCACAACAAATTAACTTATAATACAGAGCAATCAATGAACTTCCCCCAAACATTTCTTTACAAAAGATTTTCTAATATTAAAGTTTATTATAGCTTTATAAGAAAAAATAAAATTGATAATCCGGAAAAAATACATCGAATAAAATGTTAATCAACTCGAAAATTTACAACCGTGCATTAAATGATCGTCTAAAAAATTTGATAGAATATCAAATAAAATAGTTATATGTTATATCATAATGGAAACATTGAATTTTTTTGTCCTAAATTCAGGCCTGCTGGTGACAAAAAATTTATATTCTTTCCATCGAGGCAATTTATTTGCGTTTTGGATTTTCTTATTCTTTAAGCTTCCGCAAGTGGTGTCCGGTATGGTAATATTATTTATTCGTATCAGTTGTGCGACCCTAACTTTGGAGTGCTTGAGTTTCATGCACAAAGTTTGTGATTTTAGGAAGGTGTAAGGTTATTCGTGACGATTCATTTGTTATTCAAATATTTGCAACCAAAATTTGTACTTTACCGAATTATTCAAGTGTTCATTCAATTATGTTGCTTCAGGACTAATTACTTTCTTTTGTTTTTGTTGAGTAGGTAGGCTCTTGAAAAGGAATTTATTTGCCTTATAAAATCTTTTTTGTTAATACCTAATTGAACTTCTTAATAGAAACAATTGCGCTAATATAGCTTGTTACAAATTTTTTCATAAAAAACCACAAAAGAAGAAAATTTCGATTTAGTTAAATGAAGATGGTCACGTTTTCTTTAATTTATCAGTGATCTAAAAATCAAGTTTCAATATATGGGTTATATCCATATTTAGCAAGTTTAGCACCCTACTAGAATATTATTCAAGTGCTTCTAGAACCTTAAGTTCCGAGTGTGAAACTTGATACATTGTTGGTAATAGCAGGTGTGGGTAATATGTAATATGGGTAATATCTAATAATTTCAAAATAAAAAGTTGAATAACACTGGTATAGAGTGCACATATTATAAATCATAAAATGCTACGATTATTTTCATAGTATAAGTAACTTATTAATATTTTGTGATAAAATTTTGTTTACCTAAAAATAAAAGAAGCATAAAAAGTTACGAAAATAGTAACACAAATATGTAGGTAGATATATTAAAAATTAAATTAATTTTTGAATTAAAACATTGATATTTTGTAATAGAATACACAAATTAAAAGTTTCATTGCACTAATGCCTAAGCAAACAATTTTAATTAAAAACATTTTTAACAAATTAAAAAGCTTTTGGATAAATAAAACAGCTTTTCTTTTAATGGGAATGGCAAATAGTCGAATACGATTTGACAAAAAAATTATTAAATAACTCCCTTTTTTTAATTATTGCGTTATCGATCGAAGAAAAGAATTAAATACTTTTAAAAATACTTAAAAAATAATGGCCGTGTCCGTTTGCTTGTTTGTTTTGCATAGATTTATTTGAGTCAATTTTTAATTAACTTCTTTATAATATTAAAGGGCTAACATTTAGAACACAGCTTTCACTGAAATTTTGTTTACTACAGTCCGGAAAAGCTTACATTTAGCACTCACTTGTATTACAAGATGATGCTATGTAGAGCTTTCATGTTGAAAGTGATGTACCAGTGTTGAAAATTAATTATTTTCTCAAAATGTCCAAGGTACACAATATTTTGAGTTCAAGAAATTCATGTTTTAATTGGAATTTTAAGATTGTAAACAAAAATGCATTCTTACATCAAACAAAAATAGTCTTTTTTTTCAATAGACGGAGCTTTTTTCAACGCAAGTGACAATTGCAATTTTCAATATAATCTTAAAGTTTTCTTGAATTTTTAAGATAAATTTCTTTTAAAGCTGATGCATCATTATACATACATCACTATTAGTATTCTATAATAATTTCGTTTCGGCACCAATATAATAAAAAACCGATTTTTAAATTCAAAATCAAATATTTGTAATTTATTTTATGATTTTCTTTCTGCAAATTACAAACCTCTTATAAAATTGTGTGTTATTTCAGTATCTTCAGTAAATTTGAGAAGCTAAGTAGT
Source organism: Cantharis flavilabris (assembly GCA_949152465.1). Lineage (NCBI taxonomy): Eukaryota > Metazoa > Arthropoda > Insecta > Coleoptera > Cantharidae > Cantharis > Cantharis flavilabris. The sequence continues at coordinate 35,993,265 of OX424438.1, read as the reverse complement.
ATTATGCGAAATAAGAAGTGCTAACGTGAAATTTGGAAAAAAACTGTTTGATTTTGCTTAATTATTTGAAATTGCAAAGCAGTGCCAATATGTCATAAACGTGACACCAAATTATATTTAATCACGTATCACTTCACAACACACAATTATGTGTGAAAACACGACCTATATACTAAATTTCATGAATAAAGTTATTGGAAAAGCAAACAGTTGTTCAATATATTCCAAGCGATAAATTTAGAAATAGCTTTTATTTTGTATTATCTCTTCTTACTGCAAGGATCTTGTTAAATTTTCTATTATCTAAAATTGCAAAAAAATAAAATAAATTGTTTTTTTATTGATGTTCTTTGGTTCCAAGTTTCAAAAAGTTATTTAAATATAATAAATTATTGAAATTAGTCAGTATAAAAAACAAAACTGTTCTCGATCAAATGCTTTTTGCACATCAAAAAGTAGAAGTTGAAATATAAAAAAATATTTAATGAATTACCAAATAAATTAACACTATTCCATTACTAGATTGTTATCCTGCCAAATAACAATTTGACATTAGCAACTTATTATTACCATTGATTGGTTGAATATAAATGAAGTAACCAAAGAGAGGTTCACTGTTCCTCCAATCAGGCGCGGATCTAGGATGCATCTATGGGGGGGGGGGGGCTTAACTCAAGTCCAATGGGGGATCTGGGCATCCCCCAATTATTTTTTTTAATTATTCAAGGTCAAGCGTTCTAATAAATACTTAAAAAATAGAAAATCGCGATACACAAATATTTTATCGGAAAGATATAGGTTTCATCAAGCAAATTTTCTTAAAAAACAGTTTTCTCTAGAAATACATACCTATTATAGTAGAATCCTCTTAATGAACAATAATCAAATTTTAGGAAAAACCGAATTTTAGAAGAATAAAGTAAATTTAGCAAGAATAAACTAAACTTAAATTAAAATGCATAAAGCAAAGTGCACTTTTAGCAAAATAAAAATAGAAACACGCCATGAAAGGGGAAACTTCATTAGTTTTTGCATAGAAATTAAAACGAGTGACATGTTTTGTAAAGATATATCAAATTTCAATGACAATTCAGAAAAAGATACTTAGAAGAAAAGGGATTATTTTGTAAGAAATTCCTTGAAAGTATAAGCGGCTTTATGATCACATTATCCGGTGGTTTTTGTATGTAAACTAATTGAAGCGGCCTGTTCCCCAGTCAAAATGATCACAATAACCAACTGATAATATTAAGCGGATTCTACTGTGTACAATAAATATTGTATAATAAGGGAGAGGCTTGTAATTTGACCACCCTTAGTAGTTTTGCTTCATAACGCATCTTCAAAATAATATTTTTTGGTATATAATACCATCATTGGAAAGAGGACTTCATTAGCTACATTTTTGCTAAAGGCACTTATTAGATTACTCGAAATACAAAAAAGTTATTACCATTTTCCCGAAGAGACTAAAAATTGGTTCATTTTATTTTTGACATGTAAGTTGACCACCCCCTAAAAAGTTGCTGAAAAGTCAAAAAACTTAACTGAAATCGACTGATGTACAAAATTAATGATCTTTTATTGAGTTTTAAGTGAAAAAATGAAGAAAAAAAAATAAAAAACATTAATTGTGATAATTACAATTGATGCTTTTTCGCGCTTCTCAGCCTCCTTGGGCATAGCAATGGCTTCCTTGTCATTACCAACGAGCTCCTAGACCTTAGCAGCTAATTCCTTCTTAGCTTTTGCAACTTTTCGCTTTGTGGTCATCTTACATTCTCGACGATTTTGAAACAAACACAAAAACCAAAACAAAACGTGCAAAAACACGATATATTTGGAATTCACTTTGGATTATTAAAATTCAATGGAATACGAGTTTAGCACATATGTTTACCATAGGATATCAACGAAATTTGTGCACTTTATCAGTAAACTGAAAAATCAATTTTTTAAAAAAATAATTTTTTTTCACACAATGTTTGTTGGAGCTAGTGCGACGCGTCTATTCATTTCTAAACCACATAAAAATTGAAGGCAATGTCAAAGAGCACGACAACAGTTGAAATGGCGGTATTCCCATTGACAGTTTTTTCTAAAATATCGGGTGGTCATCTTACATGCATGGTCAACTTACAAACCTCTCCCCTATGTAATATACTTGTATTCTAGTCTACATCAGGTATTAATTTTCGGGCGGTTCTTGAAGCTCTGTACAAACGAAACAAAAAATATTATCATTAGGTATTCATTTTTTATCATTTGTTTATTGATATTTTAAGATTACATAAAAAATTAGCCGAAAAAAAAACTCAAAATTCACAAAGTTATGGGCTGGCAAAGTGGGAGGTCGAAAAAAACTGGGGTGCACGATATCTCAAGTTATAATGAAAAGATTTATTTGAAATTTGTTGTGAATGTTCTTTATACATTTCTCTATCGCATGAACTACGCTCAGTTCAAAATTTTTAATTTAACTATTTTTAAAAAACTCGAAATTGTTAATTTAAGCATTCCAAAAACCAATTTTTTTTTCAAACTGTCGCCATTTTCTAAAAACATTTTTGTTTTACTTTTCCGAGGTTCATGCTATAGCGGTATCTATAAAGAACATTCACACCAAATTTAAAATAAATCGGTTCATTAGAACTTGAGATATCGTGCACGCCAGCACACTCTTTCTTTTGGACCTCCCACTTTGCCAGCTCATAACTTCGTGAATTTTGAGTTTTTATTTTTCGATTAATTTTTTGTGTAATCTTCAAATATCAATAAACAAATGATAAAAAAATAGATATTAAAAAAAATTTTTTGTTTCGGTTGTACAGAGCTTCAAAAACCGCCCGAAATTCATGCCTCTAGACTAGTATACCCTCTTAGCAGAAAATATAACTATTACTTAGTCCAGTCCTCGGTTTCCAAACGTCGAGGTTTCATTCTGGCAAATTCTTGTATTCGTGCTGACGAATGAGGGCTCTCTTAAAAACAAAAACTTGTCTCTAGAAATTCTTTTATTGAAAAAAACGAATCTTTTTGTGTGCAACTTTTGCTCTTCTTCCAGCTTTTTTCTTAACTTTATTAAAAAATGAAAATGATCGTGGGGATGGTCATGGAAGGGATGGGGGCTGAAGGCTCCCCCCTTAGATCCGCTCCTGTCTCCACCGATGAGTTGATTTGATTTTTAAATATTTTATTTATTTTGATTTTTGGAGATAATTTTGAATTTTCTCATTTTCCCACCATCAGATTGGCATTATGACCGTATTATAGTGGAAAGACGGAGCATTTTGCCAATAATTGCAACCAAAATCGGATGAGGCGAAAGTTTGATTTGAGATTTCGTATTTGAGAATAAATTAATTTTACGTGAGTAAGTTGATTTTAATTATTTTTGGAAATTAGATTACACAAATTTGAACATAAATCGGATTAATTTTAGATGCAATGATTAATTTTTGGAGAGATTTGGTTATTTTTGATTGGATATATATTGCACTGTTAAAGACTGATGATCTTTAAAAGCCCATACTTACTCTGATTATGCAATGAATGCACAGCTTATCGAACCTCAGCTTCCAAATCTTTGTGGATCGAATTAATGAAATTGTACAATCTTTTATTTTTCAAAGAATCTTACAGAACTTTTTTTGGAAATGTTACGTTTTATTTTTAAATCAAATAAACAATTTAATTACAGATTTTAATTGTTTGAGTCTTTCAGTTTTGACTATCGGTTTATCCGCCGCAAGAAAACGTTTAACACTTGTAATGGTGTTTATGCAAACCTGTCTTTAAATTTTTCTTTGTTCGACCCAGAGGGTCCACATTAAATTGGATGTCAACTGATTTTTTTTGTATTATCTTTCTTTATCAACCCGTTGTCTAGCAATTCCATTTTTATTTACATTTAATTTTTCAAATCAATGTTGTTAATGATAATGCGATTCGTTATACTTATTTCATTCGCCTGTATACGCACTTCTCACAATTATATTACAACACCTGAAGTTCTTTAACTTTCAATTGTTTATTTTAACCAATTTTATTTCTTTCTAGATTAATTTTTGATAAATTTAAATGTTAAGTTTCTTTGAATTTGTATTTTTGATTTTTAACATAATTCTTTTGATTAATGAATTTAACAACTGCCGTAGGCTCGATTGCTTGCACTCTAGACACTGAAATATGAATATATTTTATTAATTTAAATTAATAATTAATTAATTAATTTTATTAAACATAGGTAGCCGGAAAGTGACATTGCATTGGCCGGTATCCGGATATTCCGGTCGAGAACGAGGTAATAGTGTGTTTTCAGAATTTTTTCAATGAAACATTTAAGTAATAGCATATTTTTAATAAATACAGAGGTTGACAATACAAAATAAAATAATTAATATTTTACAACATATCAAACATGATATTTCTGTTAAATGGCCGCAAACAGGCGAATTCATCTTATTTGGAGTTTAATTTAAAAAATGAAAAGAAAACAACGATTATAAATTAAAGTTTCAGAGCCTGTCTGATGAACGAACATTTTTCTCATTATCTGTGTTAAATATCATTTCACTTAAAAACAAATTATTTTTATTCGACTTCATAAAAGACCCGATGTTCTATTTTCATGTTGGCAAAAGATCAGTATCACACTTTTATTATCACAGCGGGGATTTCAAGGCATTAATTAAATAAAGTACATTACTTATTGTAATTCATTATTTGCTAAATTAGAATTTATTCCTGTAAATTAACTGAAATTAAGTAAGTTAACGTTAATAAGTTGTCTTTAAATTGTATCTATTATGTAATTGTATTTTTAATGCTTCGAGATGTAATTTTAATTATTATTAGAAATGTTCGTAGATCAAACAGGAAAATGTGATTAATTTTAAAATTTAATAAAAAATTCGGTTCTAATTTCCATGATGATAAAAAGTAAAAATTTAAATATTCATTTTTAAACAGTAATATCCCAAGTGCATATAAATAGTCCATTAAATTTTGACGTTTTTGTCACGACAAAATCGTCAGTGCGAAAATCTAAAACTTGAAAAATATAAAAAAGTGATTATAACAAATATTATTTACTGATTGATAAAAAGCTTACATTTTATTTTACAAATTAAAATAATTTAGAAATAATCCATTACAAGTGTTTTGCCTTTTTTTTAAATCTCGTCAGACAAATAACAGATAACATCCTTTCTTTTCATTAGTTGATCTAAGAAAACATGTCTAAAAAGCAATACCTATTCGCAGTATAATTAATTTATCGGCTAAATGCCGCCCCGATTAAAGAACCGATTTATTTTGCATGTTTAATGAAGATGAGTTCACTAGCTTTAGCACTTGTGTAATTAACTGTATGAAATTCCTGTTTGTCTACGTTGTAACATCTATTAAAATTATAAATTATTTTTTTTAAATTTTGTCCTGTTTTTCAGATATGCTAAAGCAAGGATCTAACAGTTCGACTCCAGCTGAAACATCGTCGGTTCACTCTTTAAGTTCAGAAGATGTATCTTTGGCGCACAAAACTTCTCCGTGTTGTGGCAAGAAAACCAATCCAGCACATGGCAAAGGAAGAAGATTTCATTTATTTCAAATGTTAATTTTACCATTTATTCCTATTTTAGCTCTTATAGTTCAGACTGCCATTATACTTAACAATATAATGTTACATAGACAAGAAGTAACAGATGTTGAATCGCAAGTAAGTTTTAAATCAATAATTGCGCACTTGTATGCATTTTAATAATATTGAGAGTGAAATAACTTTTTTGATTGAGTACAAAATGATGTAACTAAAACTTGATAACAAATTTTAATAGAATTTTGTAATGTGAGATTAACAAGATTTCACTTCGTAGATTGCTTTGAAATCCTGAAACCTCTATTATATTATTTTTAAGAATAACTAATAAAAGAAGATATTTTTGGACTTAAAATTAATTTTTGTTCAAATTACTGAATTTCATCGCTGTAAAATTTTTAGATTAAATGATTTATACTATTTTTTAAATGCTAATTTATGAACTGCGTTAAAAGTTGCGTATAAACAGCAGGACTAAGGATAACTTATGATGCCTCACAGAGATTTATTCTCAGCTATGCCTCATGCAAAAATCGCCGCTAGCGGGATAATAATATTATGTATACCAAATACAATGGTTCAGGAAACCCTACTTTCCGCACGCATTTGCGTTACGAAATAACTAGTTTTCTTCAATAGTACAAAAATTAATTTCGATAATTGCATTTCGCATTTGTTTTTTTAAACCAACATAAAATGAAGCTATTTGAATTAAATTTACTGAATTTTGTAAAATACATCAGCAAAGAAAATCAACTAAATAAAAATTTCTGAGGGATAAAAAATAAAATTTTGTTTGTAACATGTGTGGAAATGCCAATTTACGGACTCGATTCAAAACAGAATAATATATTATTATGTTTGTATACGATTAAGAAACAGCAATTTCAAAGCCACCTGCGATGAAAATTTGTTTCAATCACGGAAAAATCATAGCTTTCGATGTTATCGCCAGTATTTCTATAACGTACATGCACTTAGCATTTTCATCTTCGGAATTGTTAAATAAAAAAAGGGGTGAAAAGTTATATTATTATGGCGTCTATGTACATATTGACAGCTGCTATTAAAGAAGGGATAGGCCTGTCCAAAGGCGTATTGACCTACCCCTTGTTTGAGATAAACTCATTTGTAATTTAATTGACCCCACACGTATCAAAAGTAATTAATTTTTATATAAAAATGCATATGCTTATTAATTATAAGCCTCATATGTATGTTAAACATTTGAAATGCATAAAAATTAATATGCAGTAATGTAAACTTGGAAATGTTTTCTATGTATGTATATAAATTTTCTCGTATGGTATACTTCTAGAATACCTAATGTAGCTGAATGGAAATAGAACAAGGAAAAGTTTAGATTAAAACTTAATCAAGATCAATTGGCACTGATACTGTGTCTATTAATTCACCTGTTTGATTCTACTACTAAATAAATTATTATTACATAGTTCAAGTTTAATTAATTTCCAATAGAAACTACGTGAAAATTGGATAAACTAAATTTGTCAATAAAAATAAACCGAGGGTTGGTTTAATTAATTGCTCACTTTCTGTCTATTTTTGGTATATTACAAGCTTTAAATTCTAATTTAAATGTATTAATTTATAATTACTTAAACATTTTCTTTTTTTATAGGTCACAATTGCTACGGAATTAGGAAAAATTGTGACAATAATGCAACTTGAACGTTCAGAAGTTGCATTTTATATGTACACAAACGGCAGTACTCTTAGGTAAATATTACAAAACAATAACTTTGCATAATTAAGAAATGAGCGATAGACATTGTGTTTCTGCTTATTAGCCATCCTCAGTTCCGCCTACAATTTATTAAGTCTTAATTATGCAATGCTGCACTCAGCGGTTGCAAGATAATCATGATGTAATTATCTAGTTGTTTGCGATGGAGCGGTTAACTCGAAATATTGTACTGAAAACGGCTAATACGCCAGAAACACAGTGTTTATCGCTCATTATTTAATTATGCAAAGGTTGTTGAAATGAATGTATAAATATATGCACCGTCGTCGATGTTTCTTAAAATTTTTTCGCGATCTACCTCTAAAAGTTAAGGTAAAGTATACAAAAACCATACTTTTACTTTCTTAGCTTATTACGAGAAGGTACCACAGACCCAATTTTCGTACACCAGATTTTCAAATGTCTCACCAAGACATCTTCTTGAATTTCTCTAGATTTCCATAGATTTCCTAAAATTTCTCCAGATTTCTAAAAACTACTTTGGATTTTCTCTTAGATTGTCTCATGATTTCCTTTCGAAAAAGTTAAAAAAAAGTAAGATTATCTGTATTTTCTAAGATTTCCTTGGATATCCTCAGATTTTCTAAGATCTCCTAGACTTCCTACACCGAAAAAAATACTTCTCATATTGATGAAAACTTCATAATTTTTGCACCAATAAAAAAAGTTCATCAATACAATGATTTTTTCATCGATATTATGAATTTATCATCAATTTGATGAATTTTGTTCATTGGCGACAAAATGATGAAATTCTTATGTACCTTTTTTCAGTGTAAGGTTTCCTTGGATTTCCTAACATTTTCTTAGGTTTTCTCAGATTTCTCTTCGCTTGTACATCAAATTTTGCCAGGGGTTTCCTCCTTGGCTTATTATGAATCAGGACTAGTGTCGGCAGCTATGATCGACTAAAAATCGCGTCGCGATCGACCAGTTGGCCACCCCTGACATATTTTTTCCTTTGTGACGTTAGACTATGTATCTCCGACTTACTATTGGGTGGAAAACACTAATTTTAGTAAAAATTAATTTGAATTATGGATATTATTAAAAAAAAATAGTGGAGTTGTAGCATAATAGTATTCAGTTTAATAATTTGTATTATAATAGCACAAATATCGCTGAACGTTTCGAATTCACTGATACGACTTTGCACACCATGAACAATTTTCCGAGTATACAAATGAGACAAGAAGATGGAACTATCGTAGAACTCAACAAATTCACATTTCACACACGCCTGAATGAAATTAGGTAGGTATATAATAGTTATTTATGAATCAAGGGCATTATGACGATGTAATGACGAGTAATAATGCTAATCTGGTATGCATACAACGTTTTACATTACACTGCATTTGAATTTGAGGAAATTTAAAAAATTTATAAATTTTGAATTTGATTTTGCTAAATTTCCTAGTTCGCGGTGACTTGTGTACATAATTGCGAATGAGAGGCCATAATAAGCGGGCATTAGAATTTATACGCCCTAGGGCATTATAACCTACTTAATATATTTCGTTGTCAAGGTATAAAAATAAATAATGATTCAGTGTAATATTAAAAATATTTTATTACTTAATCTTTTTCGATGCACTTAGTTCCACGTTTTCTGAATAGTTAGGCTACAAATAGAAGAAGTAAACATATTTATTAGTTATTGAAGTTGATTTGTTAACAGAAAACTGCTCATTATCATTTATATTAATCAAAAATAGCAACTGTCGACATACATAAATGTCAAGTAAAGTTCATTGCCGCACTAGTTTGGTAATAAATTGATTACACCACTGTAATAACAGAACTATTCAAAAAACAACAAAATATAATAAAATTAAATTTATTTTTAAACAATTGCTGTAATAATGAATGAAAGACTGTTTATATTGATTTGTCCTTATTAAGTGTAAGTATTAATTGAAAATTAAACGTCGAATAAGTACAATTTATGGCTTCTTTGTATAAAAAATTTAACTGGGAATGTAATTTATTGAAAATTAATTTTAACTGTACGCATATTATATAATAATGTGTAAATGTATAATCTACTTCTTCAAAAAACAAAAGTTCACGTGGAATTAACCCAAGGTAACCCGAAAATCACGTTTTAATGACAGGATTAATAACAAATAAATTCTAATTCAATAAAATAAACGAAATTAAATAACCAATTTAGTTCTTGAAATTTAAATTTGACAATTCTCTCAAAATACAAACTAAATAGAAAATAAATAATAATAAAATGGGGTAGAGGCACCGTTTATGGCCACTGCGCCAGTTATGGCCACATATAGAAAAATAACTGTATTATACAGGAGAAAAATGAAAAGTAACTTATTTACAGAAAACTGTAATCTACAGTCTACACCTTTTCCACCACTAATTCAGAAATCGTCAACTGTAATTCAGATTTGCCAGTTGATATTCAGAAATCGTCAATTATAATTCAGATTTGTCAACCGATACTCAGAAATCGTGAATTCTAACTCAGAATTATGAATTGATATTCAGAAATCGTTAATTGTAATTCAGATTTGTGAACTGATATATTCACAAATCGTTAATTATAATTCAGAAATCGTCAGCTGATAGTCAGAAATCGTCAGTTGACTTAGTTGCCTACTAGCATTTTGTCCATTTTAATGATTACTTATCAAGTTGTTTTCTATTTACTTTTATTGGATTAATTTGCTTATGAACAATTATATTATTATACTCTTATGAAAGGATTAATAAAATTTCAATCTTTAAGAGATATAAATCATAAACCACAGATTTGATGGTTTGTGAATTACATTTGACGTTTTCTGATTTTCATTTGACTTTTTCTGAATATCATTTGACGTTTTCTGAATATTATTTGACGGTTTCTGAATATCATTTGACAGATCTGAATTACACTTCACGATTTCTGAATATCAGTTGACAAATCTGAATTATAATTGACGATTTCTGAATATCAACTGGCAAATCTAAATTACAGTTGACGATTTCTGAATATCAGTTGAGAAATCTAAATTACAATTAAATAGCAGTTGATCTTTTCTGAATTACTGCTGCAAAAAGTGTAGTTAAGGGTGCGCACTGTTAGCCGACATTAGCTTACATTTAAACAATGCGGCCATAACTAGTGAAATTAATATATTTTTAAATTCAATTTATTTTCTTTGCTTTGTTTTCACTTAAATCTACTCAGATTGCCATAACTGGTGCATCTACTTAACTTAATAGGGAAGCATTTTTTAGTAAAACCCAAGAGACGTCTTAAGGGGAGGGTATGGGAACTATATCTTTCACCAATGGGTCTATTATTTTCATATCTTATTTTTATTGTTTTTTTTAATTATTGGACAGACAAAAAATAAGTTCAGAAGAGAGCAATATGATACAAATTTTGGAATGGTACACAAACGTTAATGCCGCCATGTTGGAACATCTTACCAATCAAATTAAAGAAACCGATAACAGTGGAGTTTGGAGGTGAGTTTTTAAAGGATCACATAACCTTTAAATAACTAAACTTTGGATTTTTATAGATATTTGTTAGCATTCAAAAGTTTGCTCCGCAGTATTGAAAGCACAGAAATATCAAGCGTTTATGGGGTTAATTATTTCGGACGCGGTATGCTACGTGGAAGTAATTACATAAATTATGTTCGGCATGACGCAATCGCAAAAGATCTTCTCAATGGTTCACTAAATTATGTGCCATACTTGAAAAATGTTTATAAAAAACTTACGAATGCAATGAAAAATTATGGTTCAATAAAAGACAAGTGATTAAACTTAGATAATTATTGTTAACAATAAACTAAATTATAATTTTTAGATGTGACATTATTGTACAAAACGTAAAAAGATCTCCCAGTATCGCGGAGGCCATAGACTACTTCGATTCCGTTGCGTCGTACATCAATGAATTGAGAAAATTACAGAAAGAGTTGAGATATGTGATTAAGTATGTTGTGTTCATACCACAGATAACTCACTCCAGTTAGTCCACACTTGGGAGTATGGTTGGGACTATTTATCCATTAATCGATAAATATCGATTAATCGATATTTGATTTGATAATCGATACCTGATCATGTCGATATTTATCGATTAATCGAAGCGCGATATTTTATTTTTGAAATATCGATTAATCGATATATCGAAATTTCGATAGTTTTCGATATTCCGATAGTTATCGATATTTCGATACTTTCGATATTTCTAATTTAGGTTGTTGTCTTATGTTTTCTGGACTTCTCATTGGTTAATTTTGGGTTCGACGGATTTCCTTATTCGAAAAAAAATTAGGGTTTATTATTTCGATAATTCGATAATTATCGATATATCAATAATGCTTCGATAAATATCGATTAATCGAAGTTATCGATAGTTGTTGAGTTATCAAAATTCGATATCGAATTTTGAATATCACCCAGCCCTACTTGGGAGCACTAGAAGAACTCGTTTTAAGTATTGCATAAAATGTATTAAGTGAACTATCTATACTGAGTTACCTGATCATGTCAATTAAAATTTATTATGGATTATTGAGAAATTAATATTCTAAATAGTCATAACAGTTATATAGATTATTTACATAAATATTTTGATTAAGTTGCTTCACGCAATTTAAACGATCTATAAATCAGTAAGTGCCACATACTCGGTATCGGTAATGCAAACGGACATCAATTTATCAAGTCTAAAAATATAAGTATGCAAAGCTCTTTCTCAAATTTTACAAACAATATCAAAATCAATCAATGCAAAAGCGAATGAAATTTTATTAATTGCAAGCGCAAGAAATTAGAAAACCTTAAATATTCTTCAGATAAATAAACTGCCAATAAAAAAGCAACTGTTTTAATTCTGTCATTTGTAGAACATACGTAAGTGAAGATCTACATCATGCTGCGAATCAAGAAGCAGTCGGAATTGCAATTTTAATTGTTGTTTTGGCTGTATCACCTATAATTATTTGGTTGGTTAGGAATGCAGTTGCCACAATACAGGTTATATAAAAGTAAATGTATTGCTTACTGCATGTTTATTTGAATTAAATAAGGCTGTATAAAATATTTATTTGCAACATTTAATTCTTAAGTTTGTTGCGTACACGCATACAAGTCGTTCGACTTGGCTTGTACAGACTTGCATGTGTGTGTGTAGCCTAAGTTAGAGCTTGAATTATACTTGAAGTTGGTCATGCAGCAAGTGGGACGAAACCCATAGCCTACATTCCTATCTTCATGCATGTCCTTCTTCGGTTCCTCATTACTGTGTTTTTCTTTAAAGAGATAAGTCTTTTATTAAATTTACGCTGACTAAGTCGGAATGTGTCGAGTCGGCCGACTTGCATGCGTGTATGTAACTGTTACATTGCAATGAGGCTAAAACTTGGCAAAGCTGCTAAATTGCTGCGACCATCTTGCTGCAAATCTATCTGGTTGTAAACAATTTAAAACGTGAATGTTAAAATAAACATTTTAGTAACAAGTGAAGGCTACGAACTACACCTCAAAGATTTGATTTGATAATCACATAATTAAATCTACTTAATTTTTTCAGTATTTTTGTACAAGTTTTATTTTATTTCTTCGTTAAAATAAATAATAAATAAAGTAACTAATACAATTTTTTGCACTCTTTCAGTTATATGCTGCGAATTTGGCAATGAAAGCCAAAGAGCTTAAGAAGGAGAAGAAGAAAAGCGACTCCTTACTGCTGCAAATGCTACCACCAAGTGTTGCAGCACAACTAAAGCAAACTAAGCAAGTAAGTCTCAACTTGCAGGTTTTTAATTAAAAATTAAAAAAATAATTTTTCAACAACCACATTGTAGGTACCTGCCGAATTTTATTCCAGTGTGACAATTTACTTCAGCGATATAGTTGGATTTACAGAAATAGCTGCAGTTAGTACACCTCTTGAGGTAATTCTCATGTACAGGAGATCAGTATCAAAAGTAACAATTGCAACAAATAAAAGCTGTAGTCCATTGATTGTTGAAGTTCTTAAGCCATCAAAAGGTAACTACTGCTACTGTTTGATGTCAAAAGCTTTGGTTGGGTTAAGAAGTATCTATCTAAAATGATAGATCATTCGACTGCTGATACTGATCTCTTCTACGTAATGCAAAATCGTTAAAAAATTTAATATTTTATATAAATACAGGTTGTAACATTTCTAAATAAAATATACAAACTGTTCGACGCACGTATTGAATGTTATGATGTATATAAAATTGAAACTATTGGAGATTCCTACATGGTAGCTTCGGGATTGCCCGTCAAAAATGGTATATAAACTGAATTCTATTTTACAATATTCATTATATTAGTTAGTTATAAGTTATAACGAGTTTTAGGTGACAAACATGTATCAGAAATTGCGAGTATGGCTTTAGATTTATTATCTGGATCGACTCAATTTAGAATACCTCATCGAAAGTCAGAAAGACTGCATATGAGATCTGGAGCTCACACTGGACCAGTAGTAGCAGGAATTGTTGGATCCAAGATGCCAAGATATTGCTTATTTGGTGATACAGTTAATACAGCATCTAGGATGGAGTCTACGGGAGAGGGTAGAATAACATATTTTAAAATGGTTTTGTTTCAGTAGGTAATTCAAAAACTAAATTCTTTTTGTTTCAGCTTTAAAAATTCATATTAGTTCAGATATGAAAAAGGCATTAGATATAATTGGGGGATATAAAACAGAACACAGAGGTTTGGTAGATGTTAAAGTTAGTGGAACTGGAGTAATATATTATTTTTAACAGTTTTAGTAAACATACATATTTTAGGGTAAAGGTTTGATGGATACATATTGGTTAACTTGCAAAGAAGGTGCACCAGTTAGAACAGTAGAAATGGAAACACCAACGTATTTCCAGGTAATGGTATTTCGGTTTGGTTTATATTAGGTTTAAAAGTTAAGTTAATTTTAATGAGTTAATGAGATTTGACCTGATATCAATTGATATACATATATTGAAAATCAACAACCAAAATTAACAATTATCACCTACATTTGGTTAAGATCTACAAGCAATGCTGCCCTACCAGCTATAACAGTCTTAACTTAACTTAACTCATCGAGTTAAGCAGTTAAGGGTTTTATAGATTGCAAAGCAGAATACTTATTGAAAAGTGTTTGAGATACATAAATTTGTTTCTATTTTTTTAAGGATGAAGATTCCGAACCGATGTTTATAAGAAGATTAAGAGGGGAATGTTTTCCTTAACTGTAGAATAAGAAAATTACCTCAATTTAGTATTGTAAACTTCGTGTAGTGTGTCAAATGATTGTTAAACGTTTATAAAATTCAATACATATAAAAGTAGTAGTAATAACTAATAACTCCACAATAGATGTAATTGTACTTTTTAGGGGAGACCAAACGTGACTTGGGCTTATTTTGATAAATAGAATATTATTTATTTAGAGAAAATGTTACTTTTCTCCAACTAAAGAAAGGTAGATTTGAGGAATAAACGAGCCGCATTCGAAAATATTCAAATGATTAAAATTAAATTTTATAACCTAAAGTAAACTTTATTAATTGGTCAAACTTGCCCGGGGTCTCCTTTAGTTAATATCAATTCTAGTATTGATACTAAGTATATAATATAGTATACAATAAATTTTTTAAAGAATTTTTATACATTTAATTATAGATATAATTTATAAATGGTTATTGTCCTACTCGTGTAAGTTAATACTAAATAACATATATTTAAACAAAGTGGATGTAAATAGCATAGCAATATAAAACTAATTCAATAAAGTTTAATGAAACCCTAATTTTTCAATTATCATCCAAGTTGTTTGAATTAAGCCCCCCCCCCCCAGAAGATAAATCAAAATCGTATAGGATTCCACGTCGAACAGTCATTTAAAAAAATTCCCCCCCCCCTTGCGCACAGACTTGATGCATATTTCGTACTTTTATAATAATGTATTATTTTTATAATATTTACCCCATTTGAGAATCACTGACGTAAATGTTAAGTCGAATAACTGTTGGTCAAACAAAATTCAGGATACGGTCTATTAGACCGCCTATTCTGATTTCATTCAGAAAGCACACTTCCAATCAGTAACTAGAAATGTGAAATCACTGCTTCCATAAAATAAGATTTTCGTTTAAAAAATTTTTTTATTGTAAAATAAAATTTTGGAATTTGGAATACAGTATTAATTATGATTATAAAATCGTCATAAACGAGAAAAAAATACATACAAATAATCTAAAATCTGGCAAGGTTTAATACTTTGATAAAATTAAAAAATAGTTGCCAAAACATTTAAATGCATAAAATACAAATTTTAAAATTTTGATATTTTTATTAAAATTATTAAAACTAAAAAAAATTATGCAACTCTTTGTAGATATGCTTTCCACAATAAAGTTTTATATTGTTCTGCAACAACACCAGGTTCTTGAGATTGGGTAATCCCTCTTCCAACAACTGCAACATCGGCCCCTTGGTTTAAAACAACATTTTCCGGCGAATTATACTGTTGGCCCAAGTCGTCCCCAGTTTTAACTAACTGAACTCCAGGTGTCAGTTGTATTAATCCTGGGCTTTCCAAAAATAACGGACTCTGACAAACCACACCGGTAATTAAGTCGGAATAATCAGTGGCCAAATTTAAGGTTCCTTTCTTGTAATTATCGTCGATCAGGTTACCTCTTGCACTGGTTTCCGCGAGTATAAAAACGCCTTTGTCTGCAGAGCTGCATTGTTTGATTCCGTCTAAAACCCCTTTGCCAGTAACAGAATGAACGGTAACTAATTCAGCCCAAGATGAAATTTCGTATACCCCTTTGGTATACTGCAATTGGACCGTTTTACCTATATCCGAAAATTTTCTGTCTTCAAATAAAATAAAGTTGTGCTTTTTTGCCAACTTTTGGAGTTCAGATATAAAATTTTGAGAAAAATCTTCAATGATGTCCACATGTGTTTTAAACAAACATATATGGGGTCCACACAAATTAGCAAGATTTAGCAAATCTTGAGATTTGGTTACATCGGCAGCTAAGCATAAATTGGTCTCCTTTTCCGTCATTATTTTAAATAATTTTTTCGACAAAGCATTCTGGCAATAACTTATACGTTTTTCGTAAGTCATTTTTAAACGATTAAGTAAATTTTCGTTTTTTAATACTTTAGAAGTATGCTGTGAACTCCTAATGTACTCCATGACGTTAGACATAACGGAATCTTCAATGCAATTTTCTTCTTTCAGATATATTAATAATTGTTCCATACTTAATATAGAATGCATCTTTATATTGTGATTGTTAAGAATCTCTTCGCCACCTTGTTGCCTATTTAATAATACTATCACGTCTTTGCACTTGACACCAGCATTATTTAAATCTCGTACGGTTTCTAAAATACTACTTCCAGTAGTAACAACATCTTCGATGATCAAACATTCACAACCCTCTTCGAAATTTCCTTCAATAAGCTTTTTCGTTCCGTACCCTTTGGCTTCTTTGCGTCTGATCACCATAGGGACGTTAGTTTTTACTGACATAACAGTTGCAATCGGTAATGCTGTATATGGAACACCGCATAGAATTTCATATTTTAATGATTTAGTTTTTGAAAATTCAATGATCAAATCACTTAAGTCATTCTGAAACAAAAGTACCAATAAGTATGATTAAAAAATTAAAAAAATTTTACAATACAATTATTTTGAACATTAAGAATGAACATGGGACGATTTTAAGCAATTTTTACTTTTTTCGAAAATTATTTCGAAATCGTTGCATATATTTTTTGGGATGTTAAGTAGTAAGATTTTTTCCTCGAGAAAACACAAATGAGTGTTTTTATTTTTCGTTAAACTTTTAACGGGTCGTTAAATTTAACAAACCAATGGAAATTATTTCTTAGTGCTAAAAAACCAATAGAAATCATTAAAGCCGTTAAAGTTAACGGATGATTTCTATTGATATAATTTCCATTGGGTAGTTAAATTTAACGGCTCGTTAAAAGTTTTATGAAACCGGGCATTAATGTTGTTTTTTTTTTAATTTCAGAAATGCGCATCTTCTATTTTTTACATTATTTTCTAGATTCCAAGGTAAAAAGTTAATTTAAAAAAAAATCTGGGGGCTACCCTTAAACGTATCGCCGTTCAGTCTTAATACAAAAAATTTATGTTTCCTTAAATTCTTAAAATTTACCTTTTTATGTAGGGATAATATTTTACAATATTTTTTACAATTTTGAATATTTGAATTAGTTTTAGTTTTGAAATCCTGACAAAATGCGTAAGCGTTTTTATTTGATACAGTCATAATTGAACTTTTAAATATTTTAACTACATGAACTTCCGAGCTTTATTCAAGACTATTGTACTCTGCAAAAGGTCAGACATCTAAATTGTTATCAAGTGATAAATAGCTAGATAAATACGAATAAATAGCTTCATTATTATCCGTCAACAGGGGCATATCAAAGGTGATCTTTATTATGAAGGGCAAATAAATATCTACTATGAATTATTTTAATAATTTAATTGATTAGTAATCAAAATTTATTGATAATCGTTAAAGGTTCGGTTGAAAAGAAAAAAATTGAAACTAATTTGTAAGGGACTTGACCATCAACACATATAATTCAAATAAAATTAAAAATCCATAAATTTATAATATTATATAGAATTAACCCTGCATGTGAACCATGCTATACGCTCTTGTGGACAACACAATCATGTTTAACTGTTCCTTAAAAGACCCATAGTTCACATGGAGAGTTAATATTTTTTGACGAACTCTGTATATTATAAATCGGACAGAAGAATGTTATTCAAAAATTAAATGTAAATATTAATTTTATTAATTTATTATAAAACTAGGGTAATAAAAAATAAAATTATTATTAAAATAAAATAAAATTAACTTACCATTAAGCGAGGGTGGCTAACAATGACACGTAAATCAAAATAAATCGGAGATTGAATTCCCAACTTAAGGGTGAAATTTCCGAATTTCACACCTTGAATGCGAAATATATCGACGGCGAATTTCCTTAACTTTTCTTCAAAAGATGCCATTGTTGTACAAAAATAAAAACCACCTGTAGGATTACGCACATGAATTATATAAAAAAGTGAGGTTAGATAGTTTACTTACACGCTGGTAAAAGGCTATTATTTAATTAATACAAGTTTATTTTATTTATTGTAAAAACTGTTTCGGGTCCTTATATTATATATATCTATATACTACACTGTTTACTTCACTGTTATATTGGTACTAAACACTTCGGTGGAATCAAAAATATGGAATCTCGTTTTATTATTTTAATCTTAACGGATTTATTTTAATGAAGGTTCAAAGATCAATATTCAAATAGTTATTTATTATTATGTATAATGTATTTAATACCAGGGCCGTACCTACAAACTGTCGAGAGACAACAACCCCCCCCCCCTCTTATACTTTTTTCTTTTGAGTTTTGGAATGAATTTTTACAATACACAATATAATAGTTAATTTACTTTCGATGTAAACAAATGTTTATTCAAAAATATTTTATTAACATTTAAAAAACTTTATTACACAAACAAAATTGTTTTTTTGATTCAAACAAAAACGGTGTTGTTTTGTACTAATTACAACACCCGTATAAACAAACATTAACAGGTACTTAATCCTGAAATTAAATTTTCAATATGTTGAAAGCGGAATGTTAATAATTACCTAGATAAAGGTAAAGTAATTACCTAGATATTAGTTAATTATATATAATCAATGATTATTCATGCCCGGCTCAAGTATTTTGTGTCGGCTTACAGATGTTTCATTATTTACTATAAAATTATAAAAATATATGTACCTACATTATGTTTTCATTAATTTAAATTTAAAATGAGAACAATATTGGTATTAGTTTTATTTATAAAAATAATTTTTTTATTTTAAAAAAAATACAGGGGGAGCAATAGGTGCCATTCGAAAAGAAATTCGAATCAACCCCTTCATCGTATCTGCGCCTGCCTCAGGATATTTTTACAACTCTCTTTCGGTGCTGGAGATGGTATAAATAAATTTAAAGTAAAATGTAAAAAAGTTTTCAAACAAAACTTTTTCTAAAGAGTAAATAAAAATAAAAAGTACAAAAATGCACTAAAAAGTAAAAATTTATTTTTCAAAATAAGAACAATCAAAGCTCCTGGAAAACATCAATATAAAAGCGTGGGACCATAAATTGGTAAATGGAATACCCCCCCCCTCCCCCAGTACCTACTCTAATATGAATATGAATAATACTCTAGTATGAAATATTTTTTTGAATTAATATTAAAATAGAAAATGCATTCTAGTCATAACCTCACTATTATAGCAAACTCCGAGCAACCGCTACTGTACGATCATCTTAAAATATTATTAGCTTTTTAACCAGCATCTCAAAAAAATATATAAATTCTTCTAAACCAGGAATTAATTTTAATTAATTTCTACTTCAAAACATACAAAAATTACTTTCTGACTTATTACCCAACCATAACTTCGCTCATTTAAAAAAAAGTATTTTATTAAATTTACACAAAATGATTGACTGGCTACATCACTGGAGAAATATTTTCACTGACTGGGAAACCGTTCGCCCAAGACTCTTGTGCATAGTGCATAGATCATAGATAGCTATTAATGAAACTAATTTTTCAATTTAAAAAAACATTGATTAACAATAAAATTTTAGTTTTTGGAGTAGCCATTCTAAACTCCATAGTTTTAGTTCCTTTCAGGAATTTTTTTTCACTATTTAAACAATTCACTGGCAAAATCACTGGAGAGAAAAGTTTACTAACCAGAATTGCTGTTAAACTAGTGCTGGGCTATGTTCATCGATGTTATCGAAACATCGATGTTACCCGATCGATGTTTTGCCATCGATGGCAGACGTATCGATATATTGAAACTATCGATGTTTGCTTTGTGATGTTATCTTTGCATTTGATGTTACAGAGAATTTGTAAAATAAAATAAATTCACGTCAAATACACGGCGGTTGGTATTATACCAATTTTTTTTATCGGCAATGATAACAAAATTTAGGACTTGTAATTGTAATTTTGTAAAAATTACTATGTATTATAACTTATTTGCAGTTTATTTCTAAATAAAATAACAGTTTTAAGTGTTTTATCATGTTTTTCCTTGATTTAAACTAATAGACAATAACATCGACATCGACATCAAACATCGATGTTTTCAACCGATATTATAAATGGCATCGATGTCCAGGTTAGATATCGACATCGACATCGAACATCGATGTTCTTCTATCGATGTCCCAGCACTATGCTAAACCCACAAAGTGAACCCAATGATTTCAATGATTTTGTTTACATGAACTGGTGAGATCAGGTCATGTAAGTTGCCCCGTCCAAATTTTAGCTGGAGAAGGCTTTCATAATAATTACACGTTTCTATAATGTAATTATTAGCGATTTCGAATGATGTTAAAATTTGAAATTCGAGTTTTTCTTGACCTTGGTACCTTTCCCATTCTTGTATTGTTTTTATTGCTTGATTTAATTTTGTTCTCCAATGTTCTAATTGCGTGTTTATTCTTTTTTCCGTGTCATTAAATGTTGAGATTGCAGAAACCATAAATTTTGTTTGATGACTTGCTGTTTTAATTAACTCTTGCTGATTCTTTTGTATGTCATCGATGTCTTGATAAACCTCGTCATTTACGCCAAAGATTGATGTCATAAATTCTCCTAAAAATCCCCTTCTTCTTCTTTGATTATGGTTTTGATTATTTCTTAATTCTTCTTCAATCCACTTCATTTTGTTTTTCCCTTCCTGTAGATGATGACTCATTGTGTGGCAGATTGTACTCGGATGTATTTCTTTTATGGTGTTACATAGTTGGTCAAATTGGTGTGTCACTTCTTCGACCGAATTTTTGTCTTCGTTCAGTTTTTGGATGCTGTATTTCATTTCCATTTGAAATATTCCCCGTTCGATGATTGCACTTCCTAGATGTTCTATGTATAATCCTGACTCCATTTTTGTAATGTTAATTTCTGCCTTGCTTGTCGTTATTACATTTGATAATATTATCAATGAAATTATTATTTTCGTTAGGAAAATTTTTTGCACTATTTTCTCCTTTTCTGTTTTTTAAACCTGGCTAAATTTTGATTTTGGATCCATAGGTCGCTGGTTCAATCCGGCTCGAAGGACCATGTAAAATCTCGGAGAATAGAGATTTTGAGAGTTGGGCTGACTTCTGAGCGTTGGCAGCCTCACCAACGAATTTTTAGGCTTGGATTCTCAGGAGGTCGCCGTGGTGTAGAATAAAACACGATAGGTTTTAGACTATATTTATTTGGTGGATCGTCCGCTTTTTATTTACAAATTCTGCTTACATTTCATTTATTATTACCGTTTAAAAGTTAATTATATAAAAAAGTGCTGATAAGTTTACCTACTTAATGGTCTGTAATTGCAATTGTTGCAGGATATTATTTTGCATTTCTGTCAAATAGTTAAACTTAACATTTATACAGTATGGTTTTCTTTAATATACTACATTTAATATCATACAAAATTTTTTATGTTTAACGTGGTTAAACACTAAAAGTTTTAAGAGTCAATTTGTTTTTAAAGCAAAAGATGGTGGGCGGCACTAAAGTAGAACTTCAGTAATCTAATAAAAAATTGGGAAGTCCCGGATATTGCATAAAATGCATTCTTTAACATCAAATATAGTAGGAGTCTAGGAGGTCTTTTATTTTGTAGTTAATAGATTACTATTGATTTTTTTTATTATAAAAAAAATAAATTCTAATAATTATTATTAACGACAAAAGTTCTGCATCTGCAGGTAGGAGCGGATCCAACCAAAGTTCATGGGGAGATTGATTTCTCAATTTAATATCTGGGGTTTAATATTAACCCCTCGCCATATTGATGTTTTCAGGGAGCTTAGCTTGTGCTTATTTTGAAAAATTATTTTTTACTTGTTGGTACATTTTTTGTACTTTTTATTTTTATTAACTTTTTAGAAAAAACTTTGTTTAAAAAGTTTTTTTAATTATTTTTTAATCTCAACTTTTTAATCTTTAAATTTTCATTAGTAAAATATCAATTATAAATTTTTTCTTTAAGTAACGAAAGCTAATTATCATATTTTTTGTTCTTCAATAATTTAAAATGCAGGAGGCTGTTTTCTTAAACGTTCCATTTTCTTAAGAGCATCTGTGTTACATGGTGTTTTACCCATTAAAAGACATGGATTCAACTCTTCAATTTTTATGCCTTCTAAAGATCTAAACCTGCTACTTAAGGGGCTATACCAGTGTGAACGCTGAAAATTTGGATGATTTTCGGGAATTTTTTGAAAGAAATGTACTCAATTAAATAGTTTGGAAAATCAAGAAGATATTTGGCTATATTTGACCTATATTACATAATTCGGAAGCGCCAAAAATAAAAGTTTCTCCACTGCTGCCATGATTCTTGCCGATTGAGTAGTTGAAACTGAAAAAGGAAAAAATGTCGTTAAACTGAAAGGTATTTCCAGTTTTCTGGAAACTGTCGAAAATAGCAAAAAAATAAAAATCAATTTTTTTTAAAGTGTCACACTGGTAAGCCCCTTAAAGTCACATATTATGCTCTGGGACTTGAGCAAATAGCGATGAAAGATATGGAACTTTTTTATCCGATGTTCCGCTCTGCATTTTAACTGAATATTTTATATTTGAACATAAAAAAATTAGAGCAAGGAAATGTTTTTATTCAGAAATATTACACAATTATTTATCAAGTTTGTGCTGTATTACATGTTTTATTATACATAAAGCATTCAATATAAGGGAAGCTCTCGACTACAAGCAAAATTGAATAAGAAAAATGCAATAAAGAAAAATTACAAAATGTTTCATTGTTCATCTGCATTACATTTTTCTTGAAAGTCAATTATTCTACACTTAACATGGGCGCCCATAGAACTATTTTTATTGAAGCGCGGGGAATTGGAATAATATTATATCTAATGCTTTTTACAAGTTTGCGTTAATTTCTTTGAAAAAATTACATTATAATTTGATTTAAATTTTTTTATACAGAGTAAATGTCTTCCATGGGTACCCATATCTATTGGTTTGCTAGTATGTAGTAATAATTAATATTAACATAATCATACGGCTATTAAATTATATTACGTGTGACATTTATATTTTGTACTATTTATTTTATTATGCAGTCTTGCAAAGAATATTTTTTAAATTATTTAAATTACTAGTCAAATACTTATAGGTACATATAAAAGTATTTAAAAAGGTAGTATTCAAACTACTAAAGTATTTGAATAAAATTACTCAAATACTTCACAAGACTGAAATTATGTAATACCTCACTCTCTTATTAAATTGTAATGTACCTTTAATTTGTTTATTTTTATATACTTCTAATATAGTAAATACAAAAATGTACAATTTAAATTTGTAGATGTTTAGATTTTGAAAATTCAAAGCAAACTGAAATTGTATGCGCGCACAGCCTCCATTCTACTTGTAATCAAGATTCTTATATATTT
Source organism: Cantharis flavilabris (assembly GCA_949152465.1). Lineage (NCBI taxonomy): Eukaryota > Metazoa > Arthropoda > Insecta > Coleoptera > Cantharidae > Cantharis > Cantharis flavilabris. The sequence continues at coordinate 35,969,314 of OX424438.1, read as the reverse complement.
CTCTAGCATATTTTACAAATTTTGAAAGAGTAATTAAATTAGGTTCTCTGGAATTTAAAACAAAAATTAGTTTTGCTTGAATTTGTATCATTCTAACACTGGAAGACTAATTTCAAAAACAGATAATGCTACATTTCAACTAAATTCACGAAATCTTCAAAAATATTAGCAAACGTTAGCGATTTATTTATTACAATATTAATATACAGGGCGAGCCATAAATTTTTATCTTTGCAATTTATAGTTTTTACAATAATAATAAATAAAAGTTTTGGAAACAAAAATCTATGGAGATTAATTTAAATGACTCTCCCTATACTTTTTCAATATGGAACGCACATAATTTTTATAATATACGAATATAGCATAGTAATAGATAGGTACTTTGGTTTTCTACAAACTATATTCTACACCTAACTGGTACAAAGTAACAAACTAACTTTTTACATACAGCTATATATATATATATTTCATTTCTTCATATAAAAAATAATAAAATCTACTAATTAAATAAAATCAACTTTATAATATTAAATATTAGAATAATAATTTACAAACACGAAATTTAAATTTTTAGAAAATTTTTTTCAATAACAAAACAAAAAAAAATAACAAAATTGCTAGTAAATCAACATAATATTCTAAAAATAAGAATCAATTTTAATAAACAATAAGATTTGCAATCTTTAAATTTAACAACTCTTTTCTTATTTATTAATTTTATTGCCACAACTTTAAAATTTTTTATTAAAAATATTTAATTACAATATAGGTAAATTAGATAGTATGAATAAATTCAGTAGGAAATATTTGCTTCTACGCTTGTTTATACATAAAACGAGGGTAAGTCATTGCAGAATTTTAGTGTACACAATGACTTATCACTTGTAGTATAATATTGTACAACTCGAAGAGTTCCATGATTTAATCGTTTTGAAGCTATAACTAAAATAGTGTACACGTAATAAACAAACGCTCAAAAAAAATATTTTTTAGGTAGGAGCGAGCTGAAATGGTAATTTGAACTTAACGATTAGTTATCTAAATCATTTCATTTCAGATCTTCAATTGATTTCACGTCAAAATACGGAAAACAAAAAAGACGAAGTCAAAACACCGAAAACAAAAATAATGAAAAACAAAAACACCAAAACCAAAAATATCGAACAACACTGACCTAGTGTTTTTGTTTTTCGGTACTTTTGTTTTTCGGTGTTTTTGTTTCGGTGTTTTGACGTGATAGTACCCTTCAATTATGGTGTATCAATATTATTATTTTTACATTAGGTAAGTTCATTGATTGTTCAAAAAATATTTTTCTACATAATTCAGTAACTACCTAATTCAAGACTAAATAATATTCATACTCATATTTAATACTGTTTCGATAGTGTTATAAATCAGTAGGTTCCACAAAAAACTAAATACCTCGTTTGCATGTGACTCCTACCGTTCTGTTCTCAGAGTCATGTTTAATACTGAATAGACCAATTTTAAATATCAAAATCCACTATTTCAGTTTACCTACTACAAAAATTTAATTAAAAAAAAATGTATACCTCAGAATTTACGACATTATTCCTTGAGATGTGCCGTTATTAGTGGATGCAGGTACCGGAGCAGAAACTTGAACCTGCAAACTTGGAGTGGAAGTACTGCTTTGTTGAGATAATTCGGCTTTTACTCTTCGAGCAATGTGAGATCTTGTGTGCTTACGTAAATGATCCTTTCTGTAAAACCCTTTACCACATTCTGTACAAATATGTCGTTTTTCACCCGAGTGGATAACAAAATGTAATGTTAATTGTTCTTTGCGCTTAAATGCTTTTAAACAAACAGTACAAACGTAGGGTCGTTCTGGATTATGAGATTGTTTGTGTCTAGTTAAATGATCTTTTCGTTTTAATCCTGCTCCACAAATATCACATACAAAACGTCTCTCCAGTGTATGGCCGACTAAATGTTGTTCCAGTAATTCTTTTTCAGGATAAGCCATATGACACTCTGGACAACAGTACAATGTTGAACCATCTAAAGCAGTAGTCAATCGAATTTCTCCAGGTTTCGGACGTGGTTTCTTCTCTTTTTCTGGTTTTTTCTTTTTTTTCTTCTTTACTGTAGTGCAGTTTTGAATTTGAGCTGTGTTTATGGTTGTCAATGTGTTTAATGTGGTTAAGGCGTTAGCACTTAACATATTCGTGTTGGTATTTAGAGCCGCAGCATTTAAACCATTTACGTTTAAACTATTGACGTTTGTTACGTTTACGTGCAGCAAATTTAAATTAGCTTCGTTACTTTGTAGGTTTAACTGTTGAGTATTATCTTTTTTCATGGTTTCTGCAGAGTATTTTAAAAAGTGGTGTAAACTAAGAGGCAATGTAGATGCTGGTAAATGAGATAAATAGTCTGCCACTGTGGAACCGGGAGCTGTTAAAGATTGCCAAGTGGATGAAATCGAAGTGGAACTATTAACATTTTGATTGCTTTGGTTATTTTGAGTTTGATGTTGAGACGTTTGTGTTTGGGAATGATTACTTTGTGGTTGCTGTTGTTGTTGTTGCTGCTGCGGTTGCTGTTGTTGTGATTGTTGAACACGCTGATCCTCCTGCTGTCTTTCTTGCTTTATCTGTTAACATAATTAAACTTAACATTTCAGAACGGTCGAGCTTATAAAATTACCTTTTCGTTATTATGTTGTTTATTTTGATTATGTTGATTAAGAACATTGTGCTGGCTTTGTTGTAACATTGCAACATAAAGTTCTTGTGCAAGTTCTTGCTGATCGTATCCCTGCCTTTTATCTTGTCGAACATTGGCCTGATTTGTATAAATTGGATTCTGATTCATGTAATTTCCACTTTGGTATTTAGAAGTATTGATAAGATGATGTTGTTGGGGTGGTGGATGATGTTGGGTAAAAGACGGTACACCATTTGCCGTGTACCTATTAGTTCCACTATCTTGCGGACATATAGAACTTGTTGTGGAGTCATGACTGAACTTTGCTGCAAATTGGTGTATTGTTGGTATGGAAGTAGAAAAGTGGCCACCGAAAGGTGAAAAATTCATCGTTTATTGTTTTTATACCTGTAAGAATTAGTGTTTTAAGTCATTTATTGCTAAACAAAAACAAACCAAGTATAAAACGTAAAGGTTATTTTAGCTTTTTCTTAAATTTTCATTTAATTAAGATATCACAAATTTATTTAAATAATTGACCACACAATGAAGAGTTATTTCTGATATTTTAAAGACTTTACATATTGGAAATCACAGTTCTCACCATTTTAAGAAATATTGCATTCAATTTTTGTTGTTTTTGTAAAATAAATCAAACACTGACAGAATCAGCAGTGTTCGCCATATTTATGTATATAAGAAGGGGTGAATAATTGAACTACCCTTAATTTGAATTACGGCGGGAAATTCAACCCTCTTGCAATATAATTTCGATATTTGTGCAAAATAAATAAATTAACTGGTGCAAATCATTTTTCCTGCCTCAGTTTTCCAAGCAGTTGTGTATTTCCATAGAAATAATTATAGCTATGAAATTAAATCTACAAATTTATTAATCTAGTAAATTACAAAGAAAAAGCAATTTATTTATAGATAACTAAAATAAATTTTGACTGCACTCAAAATTGTTTTGAGCAGACACCACTGGTAACTAGCTCTTCGTCTGCTTAAGTTAAGCGTCCGTTCAAGAAAACATGTTAATTCACTAAACGATGAAGTTGGTTACTTACATGATGTCGGACTATTGAAAATTTCCGTGAAAGGAAAAGAAAAGAAATTAAAAAATTTATCAGTCATCCTGGCCCAGTTTCTTCTGTTGAGAATCTAAAACTATATTTTTGGGGGAAGTTAATATGATTATCGTAAATTTATAAAAATGAAAATTCCAAATACTTTAAAAATAGTATAATTTAAATAAACATAATACAATCTATAGGTACTTGCTATTGAATACAACAAACTTATATGAAAAAATACAATTTATGTCGTTACAATTATTGTTACGTATAAAATATTTGAACAATCCCATAAAATAATTCCTCATTTAATCAAAACTTAGGGGTTTGCAAAAAAAAAAAAAATTGCATTATGTACACAAATAATTCAAAATTTGTGAAAAATTTAAAACAAATAATGTAGTCATTTCATCACATTATTAGAGAAATTGGTCCTATTAATAAATAAATACCTAAACGTATTTACAATAAAATATTCACCAACTACATCTCGACTGTGATTAATAAACTAAACACATTATATTAATAATACGTGTTAATAAGTAAATATATTTATTTGTAAAATTAATTAAACTTCCTACACTTTTGTTTTAAATGAAATCGTTCGGAAATAATACATAATTTATTTGTTCTAAATAAAAATTAATATTAAATTAAAACTTGAAGAAAGCACAACTAAAGCAAACAAAATAAAATTTAAATTATTGAAGATAGAACCCTGTAATAATTTGAATTATATTTTACTTGCTTACCTCGTTACTTTAATTTAGTATTAATTTTCACCAGCTAATAATTTATATACAGTTAGTACAGAAAATATCTGGACACTCCTATGTTAACAATGTAAATTGCACATTTTGAAACCGTTTTCTTTTTGACATAAAAATCGATTTTACAGCAAAACTTTTTGGACTTTTTTTTGTTAAAAATTTCATTATCTTCAATTTTGTCGCTCCGTTTTTGACTGGCAGCGACTTAAACAAGATTCTGTAAAATACAAAAAATATTATCATCTGTATCTCAGAAACTGGGCGACAAAGAAGAAAAATGTATATAAACAAAATTGAAGGCAATGAAATTTGCAACAAAAAAATGCCTGAAAAAAAATTTACGTTGTTGACATAGGAGTGTCTGGATATTTCCTGTAGTAACTGTAAGTATTTCAAATATAAATTAACTCAAACAGAAAAAAATCATCTTTATGCATGATATGACTGAAACTTAAATTTTTAATAAAATTATTTGAACTTTCAAACAGAATAATAATACCACAGTAACGAATATTAAATTTTAATGAATTGACAAAAGTGTGTGATAATATGCAACTATGTAAAATTTCAGTCAAGGTTTCAAATAAATTCTAATAATCTTTTCAATAATTTATGCTCTCAAAGCTCGTCGTCTTTTATACAAAAGTTATGTAAAAACCCAAAACCAATATGCTAAAAATGATTGGTACAAATATTAAGTTTTGCTTTACACTAAGTGTACCATTTAGAATATTAAAATGTTTTAAGGTAGGTATATAAATATAGTGTCGTTTATTTCTACGTATAAACAAATTAAACATAAAAAATTTGTTCTTGTGATGACTTAAGCTTCACAAATTGGTATTGCAACAACTATTTATAATATATACTATTAATATTAAATATTTATATATTAAAAAATCTGTTTTTGTTTCAATTTAAACAAAATGTACATAAATATTTACTAATAAGTATTACCGAACCCAAATCATGCAATTGATTCAACGAAAAATCAATTTTAACTGCACTTAATGTCTTAAAGCATCCTGATTTGTTTCTATTATTATTCCATCTTGGGGCAATATTGTCATATTTGGAGTGTCTTGAGGTAGCACGACAGTGCTAACGGGATTACTATCGTCATCGTTTACTGAGTTTAATTGTATCTGATGCTGCGGAACTTGTATTTGGACAGGTATTTGAAGTTGTGATGTTGGTACCTAAATTTAAAAAATTTAATAAGCACCTATGAACATTTTATATAATAATTTTTATTTACCTGAATGGTAACTTGCGTAGTGGCATCTTTATTTATAAGTGTCTGAGTTTGTTGTTGTAGTTCCTTTGCCCGTTTAGTAATATGAGACCTGGTGTGTTTTCGCAAATGATCCTTCCTATAAAATCCTTTACCGCACTCCCCACAAATTTCAGTTTTTTCACCCGAATGAATAACAAAATGCAAATTTAAGTGCTCCTTACGCTTGAAACCCTTCATACACACCGTACATACAAACGGTCTTTCGGGATTATGTCCCAACTTATGCCTCTCCAAGTGCTCTTTACGTTTCAAACCAGCACCACATATATCACATATGAAACGTCTTTCTATCTTATGTCCCACCAGATGTTGTTCTAATAATTCTTTCTCTGGATACGCCATATGGCATTCGGGACAACAAAATAGTACGGTACCGTCTAATGCTGTTGCTATGTGAACTTGACCAGGTTTGGGTTTTTTTGGTTTAGGAGGTTTCTTTTTGTATTTCTTTTTCTTCTTTCCCTTATCGGAATCATCAATACTTTCTTCGTTTTCCATTTGAGCATCGTAATGAGTTATCATTAAACCGTTCTCCCCACCTTGATCCTGAGTTTCCACTACAGTTTCTACTACTCCGTCCTCTGTGATCATTTCTTGTTTGATAAAACTGTTATCAGAATTGAATTTTAAAAATTGTTGTAAACTTAAAGGTAAGGCAGAGTTGTGCATTCTTTGAATATATTCTTGTACCACAGGATTTTGTATATAATTTGTCGTTACAGATGTTCCTACGTCAGAATTGCTATCATCTTTACTAACCTCATGTTTTACCAACGTAATAGGCGTTCCCATTACTTCTTTATCACCTTTGTCTTCGCTTTCGTTTGTATGCTGGATGAGTTGAATATCTTGTGGCTGTAAAGCCGCCACCACTTGCATACCTTCTGGAATACCATTTTGCCCATCCACCTAAAAACACAAAACTTTAACAATACGCAAATACGTAATACTCATGTGTACTGTTTGTAATTGCTGCGTTGACAATTACAAAGCTTACAAAATAATGGTCAACTTACTATTTGAATGCCTTCTTGGTTAGGATTATATGAAACAGTCAAAACGGTAGCACCTTGTCCAAAAGATTGAATAGGAATTTGTGAAATTTGATATTTCTGTGTTGGTGTGTGAGTAGTTTGTGCCATGGATACGGCTGCTTGAATAGGATTAACAACTTGTATCTGAACAGTCTGTTGAGGATCACCCGGTTTTGCACCCGGCATTGTAATTGGCAATGTGATAATTTGAGTTTGTTGTCCATTCGCATGAGACGATGAACTTCCGGCAAATGCAGATGGATCTAGTGGGCGAATATAATGTACACCATTTTCACCTCCTTGCAGCACCCCAACAACTTGGCCATTTGCAGTAGCAACGCTTTGAGTCAATTTCCCTCCGGCAAATTGAGTTGCTACAGGCATAGCTGCTGACAGAGGAACTCCCACTCCCGTAAATGGAGTAAAATTCATATTGAGATCTATGAACAAAAATAATTCAATATAGAAAGTATTCTACAAAATGCTGTTAAATTTGGTTAGGCATAAAATTTTAAATGATGAAAAAATCGAGTTATAAACTATGGTTTCTCCTTGTCGGTGATTAATGGTATAAAAGGGGAAATTCTATATTTCGGAATCGCAAAAAATAGTTTTTTGAACATGAAGCAAAAATGAATGATTACTACATAAGATAATTCAATTATATCTTAGATGGAGAGCAGCAGATCGAGAGGGAAGCTCTAAACATTGTCAAAATCGTGAGTTGCAATTTCTTTTTCATTACGATGTAAACTATCGTTGTCATAGACAAAATTTGAAACTTCAAAAAGAGCTTATTTAATTACACGAGTAGTTGAGCATGATCCCCCTAATTAGTGTGAATATTTTTACTTAATCGTCTTTGCAATTTGTATGATAAAAAGCCCATACTTCTTAATTAACTCTGATTTTTTGAAAAAAAAAAACAGAAAAAAAAGACATAATGTTGAAATTGTTGGTACAAAAAAAGTTGAATGTAAGAAGTACGAAATTATAAAAAAAAGTTGATGTACGCTTACAATAAAATAATTATGAAAAGTACAGTTACTGACAATTGAAATTTACGGCTAATGATTTACAAAACACGAATTAAATTATAAATAATTTATTGTTGTAAGTGTATTCTGGTGAATCATTAAAGTTTAATTATCAAAACTAATAAGGAATTGCAGTACCGAGCCGTAAATGTTTCACAATTTATTTGCAAAGAATTGAAGAAAATGGAAAAATCACACGAACCTTTAAGGAATAATAAATTGCATTAATAAATAAAATCACAAATTATTGCACTTTGTAACACAAACACAACATAAAAAATCACATTTTCAAAATCAAGGTCACTTATGGCCAAATTCAAAACAAACCACTTCTTAACACTTGCGTCCTTGGGGGTACCACGAAAATTCAAGAGGGGATGAATAAATATAATGTAAAATAGAGTGGTGCAAAAGAGTTTAAAGCTAACATATCAGAGTGGAACTACCTTACAGTGGCAAAATCGTCAATTTTAAAAGTGGGGTATACAGTTAGAAACTAAGCACGTGACTACATCCGTCTTCACTCCTTCGTCGTTATCGTAAGGTAACCAGCGTGTTAAACAGAGATAAGTGCAGTGAAATCATTTTATGGGGGATATCAACCTATTTACCTACTTCCAACCGACTTTCACCTGTTGAATGTGTCTACTTGGTGTAGTGTAGTATTCAATTTGATCTTTTTCTAAGACTGGTTCAAATAATTAATTAATACTGAGAACCAAGAAATGAAACAAACGAGCAATGAAAACAAATGCACTTTTACTTATGAAATATTTGATGTACCATATCAGTTTCTTCTCTTAGAATTTACTCTTTCAACTGCTGCTTGGTCATATAATTAAGATCAAGGTAATTTAGATCCTGAAACTGTATTATTTGAATTTTTAAAATGTCGATGTAAATAACCTCGGAATAATTATTATTATCATGAAATTGGAAATGTGTAAGAATTCCTGTTAGAGGACACGTTAAAATTATTGCACGCATCCCATATGGTACCAAGGTACTACACGATGGTCTGGTGCAAAATAGAAAGTGGACGTGTGGACAGACACATTTTTAATTCCCTGGTGTATAATATACTATTTTTGCATTGCATAAATTTCTTCATTCCAAATTTGGTAGCGGCCATACACACGCCCATAAGCTAGGCGAATATGCTGGTTTTTAATTTGTGAATATTTTAGTATGGCATTGACGTATTCCAATCTATTATGTTAATTTTGAAATAATAAGCCAAGTTACCAATCGAATTAAATTCGTCTTTCGGTTGAGCTTTCAGAAGGTAACCGCAGGATAATAAAAAACAAAACTATGAAATATTTTTGAATTTAGCAAAAAACAAAATTGACAAAAAGCGTGGGGCACTGATTCTGTATTCAATTAATAGCCCCACGCTTTTGTCAATTTGTTATTTTCAAGAAGATGTGCTTTATTTATTTTTGACCCAATTTATCAATCTTCAGTTATTTCTACTGAAAAAATAGTTAATTTTTATAGAAATAATTGTTCTTTGGGTAAAAATTGTGTGCCACCAACCCTGCCCTCCCAGGGATGCCAGCGATCCAACAGGTAAATTAAAGTCCTTCCAGAAATTTCACAAAACGCGAAAAAGAAAAAATCCACATTAACGGACGAGTAAAAATCTTATGTGTATTCTCGAGAGTGAAGTAGCCCCTTGACGTCCCACCGTCGGGGGAGGACTCGCTGAAGCGGTCCTAACTCAAAAATTACGCATCTAGAAAGACAGGAACTTTCTACGCACTGTCAACAGAATGGTCTGTTCACAGGCTCTTAGTGAAAAATCGATATTTCAAATTCGATTATTTCGAAATTTAAAGGAAATATTGATGTGGATCCCCTGTTTAGTGGTTTCATTTTAATGACATCTTTCAAATTCTACAACAATTTTGGTGGTAAGTGGAGGTCGCCTTAACTTGACCAACTATATAAAAATGATACTATCCCTTTGTGAGACCTCAAATTAAATTTCATAGTTTCCAATCATAATCATCACTTTTCGATCTTCTAAAAGACAGTGCGCAAAATGTGGGTAGATAAAGGTGATTAACTGGGAAACATTGTTTAATGTCGGATGCCAAATGCTTCCAATTTGAATGCAATCCTAATATGGCACAACGAGATGATAAGTGTCGTAACTTCCAAAATGACAAATTTTCGGGTTTTGATTGATTCTTATGTATATTTTAACGCTCTTTTCAATGGAATCAAAACCAAAAATTTTTTTTTGTTGGAAGTTACGACACTTTTCATTTCGGGGTGCGATATGGTCGTTACCACAATAACTGTTATATCAGTTTCACGAAGCTCATGATTGAAGGACCGGCGGACTCTGTAGGGAATAATGTCTTCTTTAAAGTGGGGAAACAAACTTGCCAAAACTTGCTCTTCACTTTGATTGCAGAGTCGAATTCGCTGATCTGTCCAATATTGGCGTGTTATGTGTTTCAATCAGTGAACTACACCGACAGGCTCATTCAGTTCAGAGACCAAAGAGAATGAATACTTGAAGGTTCGTTACTGATGAACACTAAGGACGAACTGAAGCGATTTTCATCAATTTGTCTTTTTTTCATGTTTTTTGTGCTTCGTCACCTCTTTTTTTTAGGAATCTTTACAAATGATCTTATTTTTGGTTTTTCAACTTCTTTTTTGAAAGAATGCTATTGATTCTTAACAATATAAGTGATTTGTGAAAACTGGCGGTTTTGCCAACTGCTGAAGATATGGGGGGGGGACTCTACCTCCCATTGGTCCTTCTCCGGTAAAAACAAGAGCGTCTCGCCGCAGTATGATGTGAAAAAATGCAAACTTTCTCCCGGAAGTTTGAAATTTACCCACTACCCCAACCAGGGCTGGGCAGTATTTCAATTACATGTATTTCAAATACGTATTTGAAATACAAATGTATTTCGTTACATGTATTTTTGATGCTTTTCTATATGTATTTTTGTATTTGTATTTGAAATACAATAAAAATGTATTTTGTATTTTTGAAATACTTGACTCAATTACATTTTGCCGCCATTAATTTAATTAAATGTTTTAAATTTTAAAATAAAATTTTTTAAGTTTACCGCCGAATCTGCACGTTTTTGTTCTTCAACAAAAAGTTCGCTTTCCGATTTACAATTCGAGAGATTTTTTTTTAAAACAACCATTATGTTAAATAATGTGCATAATGTATTTTAATAAATTATTTTAAATACAAATGAATTTCAAATACAAAAAATGTATTTCGAATACAAAAAATGTATTTCAACGACAAAAAATGTATTTCAAATACAAATGTATTTTAATACAATTTTTCAAATGTATTTTGTATTTGTATTTCAAATACTTGACTTTTGAGTATTTTGTATTTGTATTTCAAATACAAAAAAAAATGTATTTTGCCCAGCCCTGACCCCAACTAGCAATTTAGTTCTGCTGAATTCTTACAGGGTGTACTATCAGATTTGGTTCTGTTTTCCATTTGTCTCATTGGAATGGTTTTCTGGTTGGTTGAAGCAGGTCTGTTTCTGACTAGGCGCTGATACTGAATGAACTTCTTCGTCTTAATATTTAAAAAAATTATTATTATTATTACTTGAACCATGAACATTTTGATATTTTAAATGGAAATTAACTATGTGCTATTAATTAGACGTCGTGTACTATTTATGTATTACTGCGCCGTACCAGTACATGATGTGAAGTTCCTCTTCTGCACTTTGTATAAATTGGAAAAATTTCCATTTTAAATAATAATCATCATTTTATCATGCCCATTATCCATAAAAAATGATAAAATTTGCATAAAGAATCAATTTAAATTACAAGTTTGGAATTTAGAAATATTTCCAAAACAACTTATGCTCTATCCTGATTTGATGATAGTTTATTATTACATAATAATAAACATTAGATCAAGATTCACATTTATACAAACATTTTACTATGTAAATCAAATTAAACATTGTTTATAAAAATAATGGTGACAAGTTAAAATTAAACATACATGCCGTGTTTGCAGTATTTTTATAAATAATATAATAATAACAATTTATTGTTATTTGTGTAATTTTCTTTGGAAAATATTTGTGACATAACCTGTATATTTTATTTATAACCTCTGACGTCAAATAAATATTGAAATTTACTGTAGATCATAAAAATCCCGTATTTCTTCAAAATTTTCATTGCAGTGTTTTAGATTACACAATATAAAAATATTGCTATATTGGATTAGCCAAAAATTTAACTGGCGTAGTTGTGGAGAAATACTGTTAATGTTTGGCAAGGGTCAAAAACCTCTACAAATGCGGAACAGCTGTCATTTGAAATATAATGAGGGTATTAGGTATACCTTATTACAACAAGAATTTTTAACAATAGGACAATTTACAGGAGTACCACAATGGAAAGTTTGACGATTTTCGCGATCAAACAGGATAACTTAAATTTGATTTTCAAAGCTAAAGAATCAAATTTGTAACTATGATAAACCACCGTAAAACGGTATAGGCAATACGATGATAATAAATAACGGGATACTCAATAACAAACCCCCATTACCCCATAGGCTAGAAGTTAGGTTAACGACCTTGGACTTTCGTATTAACCCAACACCTAACTTAATAATCGTATCTATGGCGATGACATCGTCTAACGTGGTGGAGGCAAGTAGTGGTGGTTTAGGAAGAATGTGGGGATGAATATATCCTACCAGAATACACTATGAGCACCCCTTCCACAAATTCTACATCAGAGCGACGAAGCTCCCTACCCTAAAACAACTGCGGCCCGCGAAAAGGTACGAGAAACCATCAAGAGTGGATGTGAATTTATTTACAACGCCGAAATTAATAATATAATAATGATTTAAAACACTTACCTTCAATAAAGCCACCCTGGAGATTCGATTAAGCGTCTTTGCTACGGAACTAAGTGCACGTCGTCATCAAAACGGTCCACAATGCACGCAATGAAGCCCAGATCCGTTCACCTGTCATTGAGCTACACGTGTTCGTTACTAGATGGCAGGATCAAATCCCGCTATGTTCAAATATCAACAAAACTTCATATTTTTCTTTTTAATTTCATTTTATAGCCTTTATATAATTTTAGCATTTTAATATTCACATTATAATATTTTTAATACTCCAAAACGACCACAGCAGTACCACACTAACGAACCCAAAATTTAACACCGATGGATGCTCCATTATAAACAATTATTTTCGATTTAAAAAAATAATTTATTTTTCGAAAATAAACTTCTTACAGATCATAATCACTAATAAATAAGCAATAATTTTTATTATTTACATGCACCATCACTTCAAAACGTTTCACCTCGAAATTTCCCAAAAAAACTGATTGATTATTTTTAAGAAGGGAAAGGGCATAACAAGAACTGGGAAGGGGAATTTTAAAAATAGTGGGACTAATTTTTAAATATAAATTTTGCCGCGTTTATTGTGGTCAGTTTTCAGTTGTGGTATTAAAATTTAGAATCTAAGCAGTATTTCAATACAAATTTAATTTAATTTCATTAAAAAATTAACGGCAAAAGGAAAGAATTAAGAAAATATAATATTTTAATTTTAATTTCTTAAATAAAGCTTAAGTTACCAACCTACCAACCATGAAAAAATTAACAAACCGCTTGTAAACCAGGGGTCGTCAAACTTTTTCAGAAAGAGAAAACGTTTCGAAAATATCACGTACAGTTGTACAAGAAAGTCTCCATACAGTCATATATTAGTAATGTAAATTGTACCTTTTGAAGACTTTTTTTGGCACATAAAAATCGCTTTTACAGCATTACTTATTGAACATTTTTTGTTGCAAATTTCATTAACTTAATTTTTGTTCATATACATTTTTTTATTTCGTCGCACCGTTTTCGAGTTAGTGATTTTAAAAAGACTATAAAATACAAAAAATGATCATATGTATCTCAGAAACAATGCAACACCAGTGGCGTAACAAGGCAGCTACAGGCCTGTGTTTCTGACTCAAGCGGCTCCCCGATTTCCGGATTTTGTATTATTGTAATAAGTAGTGACTTACATTTCACAAAAGAACAAAATATATTTTTATAAATTTTTCTAAAAACCCTTTTCGTTTGGTAATTTCCCATTATCATCTATGTCTAAGCCCCCCCCCCCATTGATAACATGATTTATGGATGATTTCTTTGCATGATAAGCAGGGATTTGTCCATGGGGGAACCCCTTCCCCAATAATCTTCGGTAATTGGTAAAAGTTGTTAAGTTCATTAAAAAGTTGGTTAATTCACTGAATAGTTGGCAAAACTACTAGTTGTCACAAATTCCCTTAAAAAAAGGCAAAGAAGCTAAAGAAAGAACATCATTCACATAATCCTGCACAGTAAAAACGATTTCTTTGAATCAAAGAAACTATTTTGTTTGAATTATTTTTTCTGAAGCAAATAAATTTTGTTTAATTTAAATAAAATATTTTTGGTCCCAACAAAAATTTATTTAAATCAAAAAAAAATTTATCTGAGGAAACGAAATATAACTTTTTTTTAAATAATTTTTTTGATTCAAAGAAAATGGTTTTACTGTGTGAAAGCAAAATAGTTGGCAATTTCAAGACTGTTCCCCCTTTAAAAAAACTCAAGAAGTAATATATCTATTCAATCGCATAAAATATTTTATTTTACAACTACATGAAATTAAAAAAATAGAACACATCGAGCGACCCCCATATACTGGTCAATGTGTGGATAAAAACTTCGAAATTGAAATTGTTAGTCGTATTACAATTAATCAGAAATATTTATTGTTACAATATTTGTATATTTGCCTATTTACAGACTACGTTATTCAATCACTCGATGGTAATAAAACTATTCATTAATTTCTGAAATAAATATTTATCGTACACATTCATAAATATTACTAGCAACTGGATAAAACATTTCTGTTACAACGGAGTTCAAATTTTTAAAGAAAGTAAATATTTACAATTAATGTTCTAATTCGTTTTTCTAGTATAATTAAATCTATAAATTTATAAAAGCAATAGAAAAAGTTTACCAACTAACGGAATCAAAAAAATTACGGTGCATTTCGTTGCGGTTCGTCATGATTATTTTGGTTCAAAATTCTATACATTTTTTGAAAGTGCAATTCATGCAATAATCTATTTTGATGATAATAAGGATTTTCTGTTTCACCCAACGAAGGATTATATGAAGGTTCATTAAAATTAGGATTCATATTATGAGAAGGCGCCATATACGAATTATGATGATCTACTAAATTATTGTTCAGAACTGGCATGTGATGTATGTGACTAGGTTGCTGGCCATCATGCATTTGAAAATTGCTGGATTCTGCAGGATTATTTTGATGTCCATTATGAATGTGTAAATTATTAATTCGTTTTGACAAAGGTACATCGTCTTCGGTTATACTTCTCGTTCGCTTTCTGGAAATAAAAATATTCAAATCCAAACGAAAACGGAGTTAGAAATTTTACAAATTAAAAATTACGACCAAGTACTCTTACCTGTTCTGTGTCATTTTAAAATGATAATTCAATGTTTTCAAAAAATGTTTAAATTGTTCTCAATAATCACATTTGATAATCTGTCAAATCAAATTGTATTACACATTAAAAGAAGTGTCAACTGTAAATTTATTTAAGCATTTGAAATTAAAGGTGAATAAAGGTGATAGATCAATATTAAAATATAATCAAAAAGCATAACCTATACTACCATTACTAAGATAAAAATTGTTGACCCAATATTTAGGTGGGGTTATGTCAGAACTGCATAGCCGCATCGCCAAGAAGGCCTGATGGGGTCAGTACAATTTTTATAACAATTTCTTATTTTGTTTTGGAATAATTTATTGTACTTTGCCAGAAGCATTTTAATTCTGCAATAGAACATTTGACCCAAAAAAGTGTAATTCTGAAAATTTGCTTAAATGATCTTAAAGCATTACTGAACATACTACTGTAAATCTCCCAAGAGCTCCATCATCATCGGCATTATTTTTTGCCAGATATATTATGAAATATCAAAATTTGTTCAAAAAAAATTCTTTTATTTGTTGATTTTCATTATTTTCTTGGAATAGATTAAAATTTATTTGGCATATTGACTAAGGGAGAAAACGTTGACCAGAAAATCAAGACCCGAAAAGGTTTAAAAATCCTCTCCGAGCGAGCCCAGCAACCCAGCAATATGCTCAAAATAATAAAGATTTGCATCGGAACAAAAGGACGGAACATTTGGTAATGGAAACGGCGAGAAAATGTATTTCGTTTTCCTAACTCTATGGTTGGGCTGTTGGGCTCTTGAAACAATAATGATCAAGAAATTGTAGCTGGATTAGAAGACCACAACATTTGTATATGCGCGTTAGCGAAACAAAAAGAAAAGGAAAAGGCACTGAATGAGAGGAAATTACCTCCTTGTCTACAGTGGAGTAGAAAAACACACGAGAGCACAAGCAGGAGTAGGGTTATAAATATATAGTACGTTTGTAAAGAATATTTCAAATATAAAATATTATGTAAATGAGAGAATTGTATCGGTCTCATTTGATTTCGACAATATCAAAGTAACCAAAAGTAAAAAAAATTGGCTTCAGTCGGGGAAAAAAAATTACTTGGTTCAAATAAGTACCGTTTGAATTAAGAAATTCTCTATTTTCAATAGCCGCACGAAAATATTTTCTTTTTGTAAGAAAAAAATATTCTTTCTGGAAGAATCTGATATTTTTAATACAAGCATATTTTATTGCGCGAAGAAATTATATTTTTAAATGAAATAAATAATTTCAAGAAAATATTTATTCTTCATAAGTAAGGAAAAAAGGATTTCGGGTTGGCTGGGTAGCAATCAAACATTGATTGCTACCCAGCCAACCCGAAATCCTTTTTTCCTTACTTACTGGCATTGGGTGAGAACTCCTTCTCTTTATTCTTCATTTAAGAAATCCTTTTTTCCGTGGTTGCGTGATCCATCTGTTTAAGATGGATACTTTCTCCTTCACATACCCAGCCAAAGCTTTTTTGGGCACCACACTGTAGTAATTGCTATCCCCGTATGAGATGCAAAATGAAGATGGTTTGACAAAAAACAAGGATCGTGTTAAGTGTTAACTTAGAGCAAGACTCGAGTTTCGACATTACCCATTACGGGATTTGTCTCATCGGTTGCACATTGCCAACAACGATTCCGAGCATTGTCAAGACACCAACCTTCACTGGCATTGCTCATAACTTGAAGAAGCGCATACCACGCCTGGCGCCCTGCAATGAAGAGAGTATAAAGGATTTTGATTAATATCAAAGTAAATATAATATCTGTATATTCATCTGATACAGAAAGAGGAAAACAAGAAAGAGACGAATTCTACCACATTCTACAAGAAGTAATATAGTCAATACCTACTAAAGAAAAAATTATCATGATGGGTGATTTCAACGGATGAATTGGTGATACAATCATACCAGGAGTCAAGCAAGGATTTAATGAATCTACGATGAACGAAAGAGATACACCCAAAGAATACAAGGGATATGCAAACCCTCACTTCTGCAAATGTGGGCTCTGATTCTGGACTGGTCATGATCAAGCTTAATTTACATCTAAAATTAAAGAAAACACCGGCAGCATTTGTTGAAAAACTCAATATAGGGAATATCACAGACCCAAGTATAAAAAACCTATATCAAAACAGATTGAAACAGAAGCTAAAAGCAATCACTTCAAAGACAAATTATACGGCAAATCAGATATGGAATCAACTAAAGCTAAACATCACTCAAGCAGCAGTAGAAGCGTTGGGCACAAAAAAACAAACCAAAATAAAGCTTACCCAAAACTACCATAGTTTAATGAGAGGATTAAGGAGATGAAAACAGCATTCCTTACATACAAACGCAATCAAACGATTGAAGAATATTCAATCTATTATGTACGCATACGAAACCGTAGAGATATGGGGCAATAAACCAGGAATATTGGGAAAAATACACGAAAGACATGGAATACGATATGTATGACAATGGATACATCACAATGGATACATCACAATGGATACATCACAATGGATACATCACAATGGATACAAAAACTACTGTTCCAATTTAACACAACAGCCAAACGATACAACATGAAAATCTCAACAAAGAAAACGATAACAATGCTAATTGCTTTAATGGGCGAGAGACAGCAACATACCATCTTTAATGGGCGAGAGACATCAACAGACCATCAAAGCGACACATATATTTAGAAGTTTAAGAACCATAATTTGTAGCAACAAAAAAATGAGAACGGACAACAGGTCAAGATATATAAAACAATGGTACGCCCAGTTCTAAAATACTCTACAGAAACTAGAGTTCAAACAAAGAGAACAAAGCAAAATGTAAGTGTTGAAATGAAAATACTGCGAACCATACCAGGCCTAACACTGCGAAACACGCAAACTTGCGAAAGTATCAGACAACGCTGGGACGTGATGGATATAGTAAAGCTCATGAAGCACCGAAACAGAGCTTGGAATCATCACGTTAATCGCATGGACGAACACAGAAAGCCCCCCCCCCCCCAGGACGACCTCCCAAGAGATGGGAGCAGGTAAAGATGGGATGCGGGGTTAAATCACAATAAAATCTATTAGCATTAAAGAAGACAAATAAAATATTTTGATACTAAAAAAAAAACGGGGACTATATTTAAGGGCCCCCAATGAGTACGGGCCCTAAGCTATAGCTTAACCAGTCTTACGGTTAATGCGGCCCTGGTGGGACCCTTACTTACCCCACTACAAGAAAATAACACAAGATTTTTAAAAACGATTTCGTCTTGTGATAGGTTATTTTAAAGACCTTGAAAAGCTTTATCCAGAATAGGTGAAATTAACTTTCTGTCATCTGTCAAAAATTACAAGGTGTCAAAATTGAAACTTCAAGAGTGAATCAGTCATGAAGTAGGTACTGAAGGGATCTCGACTAAATTTGGTATGTAGGAATATTGACCCCCCTCACCCAGGACTTGACAGCATATGGAACCATTTAATAAAAATCAGGAATTCAACATGAATAAAAAGAAAGATTACTTTTTTTTACAAAATTTTGAAAATTTCGATTTTACAAATCGATGGTAATCAAACTTTTTGGACAGATGTCTGGTGGGCTCTAGTGGTGAAAATAAGGAAAATAAGGTGGTGAAAATAAAGGCCCTTTGCCAGGGCTACGACAATAAAATAAATAAAAAAATGAAATTGTCATCGTATCTCAGGAAATGTTTAACCTAGTAGCAATTTTTACGTTACTTTGAAAGTTAACTGTTAAAATTATAGTCAAAAGTGTAAACTGGGTGGTCGGGGGTGAACACCCTCCAGTACATATTATAATAAAATTCCCACTCTTCTAGAATACTTACAGAAGACAGAATAATTATACAAATTTCGTCGAAAAAAGCGAGGAAATTTTTTGTTTTTGAGTAAAAGTGAGGTAAACGTTCGGCTAAAGAAAATTAGAATTTGAGAAACTTATTTATTTTTATATTATGAAAAAAAATTAATTTCCCCACGGCACATTAAGTTTAGCAACAACTTTTTGCATTACTTTGAAAATATAAAAAAACGGAAATCATCCAGTTGCAGGAAACTGAAATTAAATGTTTAAATATTATACCGCTAAAAAAGAGATCCACCGTCTAGCTATTTTAAAACTTTGTAGTAAACATTATTTTTATCAGGAGGGGGGGGGGCTTTAGGGGTATATTCCGAATCATCCATGGGGAGGGCATATGCCCCTTTTCCCCCCTCTAAATACGCCACTGCTGATGTTAATGTTTTCATTAATCATATCAATATTTTAGAAAACCCAAAAAGTGCACTAAACACTTTTCAGAACTAAAGTGTTTTCAAGTTAACACATGTAGATGAATTAGTAATTCATCGCCTGATGATGCCATAGTATGGTGAAAACGTTTGCGAATTTATACTTAAGGTTGGTTTATGCAAAACGTCGACGCACGCAACGCACGCGTCCAAATAAAGTTGAAGCATAGAATTTCAGTAGGAGCGTTTATGCAGTTAGTTTACACTCTTGATTTTTGGCGGCGTGTGCACCATAAACGCTCCTACTGAAATTCTATGTTTCAACTTTATTTGGACGCGTGCGGTGCGTGCGTTGCGTGCGTCGACGTTTTGCATAAACCAACCTTAACAGTGTATTTTACATGTGTTAACTTAAAAACATTTTAGTTCTGAAAAGTGTTTAGTGCATTTTTTGGGTTTTCTAAAATATTGATATGATTAATATCGAGTTACACTACTTGAACCACGTATCAATCGATTATTTATTTCATTAATTCATTAATGAAAATTAATTTCATAAGTGTTTACCAGCCCCAGAACATTATAAATTTGGGTATTGTTTATTTTTTAGCGTAAAATTATACTAAAATTCACCATAAATTGCGCTGCCCGTTCTTGGAAGATGCAATATAAAATATTCATAAAAATAGTAAAATAAAATATTAATAATATTTAAGGAAAAATAGTAAAAAATATCAATAAATGTAACATTAAAAACTTCAATATAACAAGTATAAAAAAATAATACAATAAAAATTAAAATAAAATAAAAAAATAGTAATAAACAATTATGTCGAGAAAATTATTGGCAAATGGCGATTATTATCAATGCGTTTTAAAAAGTTAGTATCTCTCTGAGATGGACCAGATAATTTCCTTAAGCAAATACAACTAAAATTATAACGAACGTAAGGTTCAATAAATAACACGTAATTTTCACAGATTGCAAGTAAGCAGCGTAATTCGTATTGCGTATTCTGTAAATAAAGATAAGTTGTATGTTACAATGAGGTCCCTCGGAAAACCGAAGAAAAAGTCAATTATCAAAAACGACATTAGACAAGACAGGAAACTATATGAAAGCATCGAAGAAAATAGGTACCAACAAATTGGAAAAATCGAAAGTTGACTACGGCAATGAGATCCATTATTAGCAGTAGTACCTACCTAAGTGTTTAAATTAAGGGTGGAAAAAATAATTAAAAGAAAACTAGCATTTCTGCTGCAAAAATTATGAAAACTTCATCAAGGATTCACAAAGGATAGGACTGAACGCAAAAATCCTAAGTAAATGTGACAATTGCTTATTGAAATGTGAATCTCGATCTAAAACTGCATCACTTGTACTTCGGGACAAATGCTATTTTTAATCATTACTAAGATATCAAGTTATTATTCATATACACTGTAAAAATTCCTTGGTAAATTTTACCATAAAAATGGTGGCCACTGAGGACTGAGCTATCACCAATTTTAAGGGTAATAGTACCCAGTGATGCAATTTGCAACAAAATTTATCGACAACAATGTACAATTACCATCTGCTTCTGTAAATTTTGACGTCGTTGTAAAATTATTTGATGATGCGTACATAGTATAAACAATATGTTACGGTCAATGACGTAAATTAGGCATTGACGTCAATGGCCGTTAACAGGGAGCAGTGATGTAAATATTTTCATCTGATTCTAATATTGTCTAATCCATTTTGGAAATTAACGTCATTGACCGGCCAATGATGATATATAGAATAATTACTATAAGGAACAGCAAAATGGCGATGCACTTCGACCCGGGACAATTATTTGTCGTGCACTCGGCCCTTTTCAAGGCCTCATAAGTGCATAGGGATTTTTATTTAATTTAGATAATCGATCATTTTAAGGTGAATCCGTAATATTTCGTGTTTACAGCAGCCAAAGCGGCCCTGAAGAAAAATTAATTTAATTTAATTCATTCATTTTACGGTGGATCCGTGATGTGCCGTGGTTATAATAATATAAAATATGGAATCTATAGAATAGTAGTTTCATGATTGCCCACCTTGTATTGGGTATTAACGTCATTGTCCGGGCAATGATGTAAAAACCACATATGAAATTTTAAATGTCAACATCGCCAAAAATGGCCGGCTTGTGTGTAAATGCACCTATTAGGCACCGATTAAATAAAGGAGTTTAATTTTTTTTTCTTTGTTGGCTAAACTATGATAAAAAAAACATCTAAATTTTTGAAAATGAACAACTAAACTGAACTTAAATATGGCTACAAGAAATAAACAGTTCGGCTGGGGGTATAAAAATAAATGCAAAAATTATTGGAAAAACAAATAAAGCAGTCAAAAATATAGGGCAATTTGATCAAGAAGAATGAAGAGAATGCTGTTGCTGAAGAAAATAATGACCAGGAAGAAAATTCATCTGAGTGTGAACACAAAAATAAAGATGTTCCAGAAAGTGCTGAAGTACTCTGTTTGGAAAACAAACGAGGAAACAACGAGAAACAGGAAAGTAGTGAGACTGGTAGTAAGATATCGAAAGAAGACACCAGAATTGCCTTTAATGAAAATTTTGAAAAAATGGATAAATTTAATATAGTATTTTAAGTGAACGTAAATCTTAAAATTTGCCATTTTGCACCAAGTTAAAGCATTTCCGGGGAAACCCCGCACTCATTTTTTTTTGTTTTCTGATAATTATTCTTTTCTATTCAAATTCCCAGTGGGGGTAATGGCTAGAACTCGCCCACCCCCCTTCGGGCGCCCATGCCTGCCTTTGACGTTAATAGCCGAATTGTCATCATTGACCGTAACATATGTTTTATTTCGTTGAGGAAAGCATAATGGGTGCTTATCAATTTTACCTTATGTTAAATTCTCCGGTTGTAATTAGCAGGATCATTTATTTAAAATTTAAACCAACTTTTCTTTTGAACGATCAATAGATCAAAGAACGATCACATAAGTAAATAATCAAACACAGGATCAAACTAATTTAACAATAACCTCAGCCAACCAATCAGGTTCTCATTAAGGCTCATTAGAAGAAATTATGAAATTAAACTTATTCTTCTTAAGGATTGGATTAATATATGATAAAAAATGACAATACAAAAAAGGAATTTACAAGTGAAATTTATTTCAGGTGTAAAATGACCGACTATAAGAAGTTTTACATTAACAGGTTAATTTACAAAAAGTACATGTAAATTTACATGTACTTTTATGAAGTAATTTCATAACAAAACAACAATGTTGAATTTCACAGAATTAGATGGTGCATAATAAATTGTACAATCTTGTAAAAAATTACACCATTGAGTCAGTGGCGTAACAAGGCAGCTACGGGCCTGTGTTTCTGACTCAAGCGGGGCCCCAATTGGAATATTAAATTAATATGGAACTTTTTTATAAGCAGAACAATTTTTATAAATTAATTTTTATGATAAAAATATAATAAATATTAAACACGTTTGCATAATTAAGGAAGAGCAGTAGACGCATGTGTTTCTGGCAACTTGGCCTTCGTCAGTATTACGCACTTGACAACAAATTACCTTTTTTTTATCAAAACCCAAATTATCAAAACGATGAACACGCTTAATTATGCAAAATTATACTACGGATTCGTCTTCGTTGCTAATAATAATAAATATTGTTATTAAGTTTTATTAAAATCATTTTAGGGATTTCCTACTAAGTAAAAACAAGAAAATCATAGGTACCTGACGGTAACTAGCAGTGTAGTGTTAAAAATCAAAATATACCCTACTCTTATTTTTTTCGGTATTTTGTTACTGTATTTACCAGATGGGAAGTTTTGCTTTGGCGGGTGCGTTTAATCTTTCTCGATGCCGCTTCAACTTCAATTCAACAAAATACCGAACAGACAGTATATTTTATATTTTAAATACTTACGTACATGAAAAATGTGGCAGACAAGTTACTTTGAAAAAGTTCTGCATATTTTCTGGTTTTATTGGTGCTTTCAATATTTAGTGCTACAAATCACAAAAATTTTATTTTTTTGGTCGTGATGGCGACCGGGCCTTGTTAATGTCCGGGCCCTTGTTCGATCGAACACATCGAACACTGGTAGTTACGCCACTGCATTGAGTAAATTCACCCCTAAAATTAGTGGAGGTCTAGTGAGTGGCCTGCCAATTGTTTAAAAAAAATTTTTATGGTAATTTTACCTTTTTGGTAAAACATTAAACTAATTATCTACACCATTTTTTTGGTAAATTTATTTTTACAAACCCGGTAATTTTCCATTAATATATTACTTTATAAAAGGATAAATAAATAATTAGCCAAATGCATAACTTAATTTACAAGGGGGCCCTGAAAGGAGAACTTCTTGAGAGATAAATACATTTATTACAAAAGTGTATTAATGATCAATATGAAAAATGTTATCACCTGAAATCATCTTACCACGATGTTGAATAATGTGTATAATATCCAACTATGGCCAAAGTGACCAAGGTAACTGGTTGTTTTGCGCTACTTATTGTGCAAAACCTGATCAGTAAAAAATCTAGCATTTTGAAGGCTTAAGATAAATATTTTGTATATTTATAACCCTTTTAAGTAAAATTCCGATCACCATAGTACATTAACTAAATTTAAACGTTTCCATTGCTAAAAATCTTTCTAATTTGTTCATATCTTATACGTAGTATTATTTTTCTAAATTTAAATAAAATTAAGAATAATACAATATGTAGAAAATTAATAATTCAAAAAAGACATAATTATCGCATAACAGGTCTGGATTAAAAATATTTGAAAATATGAAATAAATGAAAAATTTTATTTTGGGTTCATTTTCCATAATTTTTCTATTATTATTGGCTTTCTTGGGAGTTAAAAACGGGTAGTTATTTAAGGGCGTCAAGAAATTTTTCGCACATAGGTGCCTATAGTCTTTAGTAACGCCACTGTATTTCAGATTACCTACAAGATTTTTTGTTTTTTTTTAAGTTGCTTAATTATATATATATATATATGTTACGGTCAATGATGACAATTCGGTCATTAACGTCAATAGCCGGACAATAACGTCAATGCCCAGCGTAATTGGGCATTGACGTCATTGACCGGCCATTGACGTTAATGACCATGCATATTGGGCGATGTTGACATCTAAAATTTCATGTGTGGCTTTTACGTCATTGCCCGGGCAATGACGTCAATGCCCAATTCAGGGTGGGCAATGATGAAACTATTATTCTATAGATTCCATCTGAAAGTAATATATTAAATGAGCCTTTGTAATTAATACTAGATATTAAGGGATTATTACCAACTAAAAAAATTATCTTTAATATACATAAATAACAATCGATTACAAACTAAAATAATTAAAAACGGGTTACTGGCGTTGTTATTGCAAGAGTGGATGTAAAAACAACAAATATGCGTGTCACGGCAGCAAATAAATTTGAAATTCTAAGTACCATGGGTTACTCCCGTGCCAGAATAAAAATGATTAATTTGTAAATTTTTATTTCGATATTTTTTAATTTTTATTATTTTTGTTAATTGTTAATTTGTTAATACAACATAAATATGTACGTAAATATCACTTGCCAGTTGGCTGTCAAATTTAAATCGCCATTTTGCTGTTCTTTATACTAGTTATTCCATTATATCATCATTGTCCTATTCTTTTAGGCCATTAACGTCATTGACCGGTCAAAGACGTAAATATTACAATCAGAAGATAATATTTACATCATTGCCCACCGTTAACGGGCGTTGACGTCAATGACCAGACAATGACGTTAATGGCCAGCGTAAATGGACATTGACGTCATTGCCCGGCCATTGACGTCAATGCCCAATTTACGTGATTGACCGTAACATACTATATATAATCTTATGGGTAATCCATTGTTAATGTGAGCTTTCTACATTCTTAAGCTAAAAATACTTAGCGACCCACCAATTTTTGATTTAGATGCAGAATAATGAGCTCTATCTGACTATGGCTATAAAATGAACAATCCCTCTTTTCTCTAACTTCACGTAAATTATAAGGTAACTGTGGCATAAAACCTAATTAAAAAAGAATTTTTAGAAAAATTATACAAAAAGTTGAAATATTTATTTCTTTATATATTATCATTTATATATTCATCTCCCCCATATCTCCTGACACCTCCTCACACTCCCGCACCTCTTCAAATCTCCCTTACCTTTCAATTACTTGTTTAATTGATATTTAAATAAGTTCAATTATTTAATTCCCTTTTATTGGGATTACCGCAAACTCTTATGAGTCGATCAGCCCTGAATTTGATGGATTGTTCTTTGTTCATTACAAAGCCAGCACAGTGAAGATTTTCGGATCGTTCTGATGTTATTATCGACTTTAATTTTGAGAAGAGGACGTTCCGATTTATGTTTAATACCTAGGTCAGGAATATTTAAAATTCGCCATACGCTCATACGCATTATCACCTAATCCAATAATATCGGCAATATCGGGGGCGGAGCACTGTTGGTTGCAGTGGCGTATTTAGAGAGGGGCAAAGGGGCAATTGCCCCCCTTCCCCCAGGATGACTCGGATTGTATCCCTGAAGCCCTCCCTGATAAAAATAATGTCTACCACGAGGTTTTAAGATTTAAATAACTTTATATTATTTTTATTCATTTATTTATTGTTTACTTATTTATTCATTCATTCATTCGGTTACCACTGACGCGCATGAATGGATTAACGAGATTCATTCAAAAACATTGATAGCATTTAAGGGTAACAAAGTTTTCAACCACAGAAAGATTCTCAGTTTCATTGTTGGTTTTCTTATGTTGTAAATTTATTTGGATCTTTATTTCTTCCGATTCATTGGCTTTTTTTTAATATCTTGGGTTTCATCTATGTATTTGGGTCCAATTTATCTGGTTCTTTCTTATGTCAGTTTCCCTTATTTTGGGTTGTTTCTTGTGTTTGTTCGTCTTGAAAAGGCTGTGATTTCCCTTTTTTATTCTAGTTTTGTGTTTTGCCAGTTCGCCGTACCTATTCTTGGTAATCTCTGAATACAGGGTTTACTCAGAAAAGTACTGGGTTTTTGTTTCTTAAAAAGAGAAGTCCAAAGGTTTCCTATTAGAAGTTTGTATTTTTGTTTTCTAGAAATGCAAAAAGTATTTCTAGTGGAGCTGTTTATATACAGAGTGGCCGTTTGAAAACGAAACAGACGGAATTGTGGCCAGCAGAATTTTTTTTTCAAGAAATGCAAAAACACGTCAATTTTATCATCGAGGAGGACAACTTTTGCGACCAATGTCACTCCCGTATTATTTCATCACCATTTCTTTATCTATTTATTCATGAAAGAAGCATGAAAGGGTACACCCATGAAAGTTTCCATCAACAGCGGTGGAAATAGTTATAAAAACAAACGTTTTTTGTATTGATTTGTGGCATTCAAGTACATTTATTGAATGGGGTTTATTAGTTATTATTAATTTTGTATTTACTAATATATTTTGATATAAAGTTTAAATATTCACGTAATACTGTCGGCAGAAAATTAAAAAAATTATTTTTCAGGTTGGAAATAGCTATAAAAAAAAGGATTTATTACATTTATTATAAAATATCAGTTTTAATGCTGTGTATTGCCTCCTTTATTAAATATTAGTCCAAAAATTTGGTTTGACATTGAATCAATCAATAGTTTGTAATTAATGGAAATATCTTTCCACATTATATAAACAGCTAATTTTAATTCCAATATCGATAAATATTTTCTTCCAATTTCAAAAATATTCATTGTCAGGAGGTCCCACACGTTTTCTATGAGGTTTATATTGGGCCCTATCCCTAAGCGATAAGGCAAAACGACTGTTTTGTTATTCTAGCAGTGTGGCACGATGCATTATCCTGTTGATAAACTGTATCATCGTTATAGGCCCCATACACCTTTTTTTTTTGCTTCGAGCAGGGAGGTGAGAATCTTGAAAAAAAAACCGGATCAATCTAACCCGGGAGTGTGAGGTTTCACTCACTAAACTCACTCCCCTACCTCAGGGGACCTGGTTTCGCCTCTCGCCATTTTATCGGGTCTACCCTGAGGGTGGCTGTCAAAGTTATCAGCCTACTCTAACCAATGTCCTGAATCATCGGACTGGCTTTGCTCGTCATGTGTCTTATCTCTGGGATTTGGGTCGCTCTGGCTGGCTTGAGCCTGCTCTGCTCTCTCAGTCAGTTCCTTTGTTTTGATGATCGATGTGATGTAGGATTCGATCCTCTTCCAGCTTCTCTCATCCGTTAGCAAAAGCTGAACGGTGTTATCTGGGGAGGCCCCATACACCTGCCAACAAATTACGCAACGGAGACTGTTGTGCAAACAGTTGTATGTATAGTGTATAGTGTTGCTTGACATGCTGTGCAACTATGGGCATATATGGGTAACCTTACTACAACATGTTTGTGCAAACAGCCAGTTTGCGCAATTTGTTTGCAGGTCTATGGGGCCTATTACAGTATTCTTCTCAGCACTCGATTAAAACAATCTCCAATATCTCGGTCTATGAAATGGCATTCATACCGGTTAAAATAAAACACAATTTGTGTTGCACAATTATTATATCCAAAAGCAACCCAAACCATCACGAAACCACCGCCAAAATTAAAACTGAATAAGGTTTTCTTTTCCTTACGAATATCGTACCAAACCATCGATGCCGTCTAAATAAAGTTTTTTTCGTCATTGAATATCACCCTGTGCCATTCATCTTTTCATCTAATGAAACTTGTCAGAACTGAATCTTTCTTCAATGTGGCATGGCTTCAAGCGTGGTTTAACTATAATTTTTGGCCATTTCAGAAAGTTTTCATTATTCAATATTTGGCGAATACGTCTCGCGGTAGTGGGAAGATGAAATTCATGTACAATTTTCGATAATGCGATAATATTTTAATAGAGGCAGCTCACATTATTTCCCTTCCATTGCAAAATTAATTTTTTCTTTAAGTCTTTTTCGTTTACATAAGCAATAAATCTCGCCAAATTTTAGGTAATTGTTTCTACTATGACAAATCGATTTATTTTTAATGCTATATCACAAATTTTTAAACCAAATTTTCTGTTTGTTATAATTTTAATGCGTTCGTCCGGAGTAAGTTTATATTCGCGTGACATGCAGTGGAGGTGATATCAATAAGCGAATGTAAGCAATGCTTAGGGGCCCGGAACCATAAAGGGCAGTAAATCCCAAAAAAGAGATTTTTAAATAATATACGCAATTCAAAATTAATACATTGTTTTTTTAGAGGCCTTCTATCTAAAATCCAAAATCCAAAGGAGTGCACTGGAGGGTATTCCATACCCCCGGATTACACCAATTATTTTGTGACTAAAATAATATGTTTACACTTTTACTCCCTGATGAGCAAAAATAAAATTACTTTTGAACTTCTAAAGCTCTAAACATATTATTTACGTCACAAAACAATTGGTGTAATCCGGGGAGTCTGGGGGGTATGGAATACCCCCCAGTGCACTCTTCTGGATTTTAGGTAGGAGGGCAGGGAGATATCCCTACGCGCACTTAGGCGACTAAATCGGGCCCATTGCAGTGACGGTGATATCAACGAATGTAAGCAAAGCCTAGGGGCCGGGACCTAGTAAATCCCAAAAAAGAGATTTTTAAATAACATTATGCAATTCAATATTAATACATTATTTTTTTAGGGACCCGTTTTGTATATTTGCTTATGGGCCCTAGCTACTCTTGCACCGCCACTGGTGGCATGGTTGAATTGTTATACTAAAAGTGAAAAATTTTGAACAACTACGTTTTAAAATTTCATAAACACTTACCACTCTTTCGTATCACCAAGAAAAATTTGTTAAAAAACCTATTAATTCAAAAATTTCCAACTGACGAAACTGATATAAAATTGTATAAATGTATTAATAAACATTAATTTACTAAAAATCATTGTTGATGTTATTATAATATAAAAATGCTAGTAAACTACAGAAATAATTAATTACTCTATTGCAAAAATATCTTGGAAATATGTATTACAAAAATTTCATGTGTTTTTATAACTATTTCTACCACTGTATAATTAGTTAAGCAATTGATAGTTGTTTTAATACAGCCAAGATTTGCAATTACATAAAATTGATTGTTGTTTCCGTGGTTATTTAGTTTTTCGATTTCAATTTATTTATCTACCACCGTTACGTAATAGCTCACTATTTACACTGATTTGAGTTATATAATGAACCATTTTTACGTACTAGTGTGGAAAATGATTTACTTTCAACACCGGTGTTAACAAAAATAAAATGTTAAAAATTTCGAAACAGTTTCAATTGTCAACAGTTATAATTGGTCAATTATAATAACAAGTAACATATAATAATTATCAATTTATTATAATTGACACGTGAGTTTATTTGATTAACGATATGACTTTGTATGGTTATCTAGAATTAATTTATGTTATATTATAAGATTTGTAATCACCTTTGTATTTCTTAATGTGTTCCGAGGATGGTTGCAATGAACCGAAACCGGTAGGCAAAACTAAATTATATTTATTGCAAGAAAATAAATTTTTCAATAGGTACTAATTTTGATTAATATTTATTAGTAAATTATAATTTAATTTAAAAATTATATTTAAAAAAGGGAAAACCTTTGTGCACACCTTTTTTAGAAGGTGCCTAAAGGGGTTGTCATTATGGAGTCCTAACAGGGTACATTTAGGGCGCGAAACGGCTTTATTTCAAAACAATACAAAAATATTAAATTTTAAATTATATTTTTTAATGTAGAATTAAATTTTGCACTAAATTGCACTTAAATATTTTTAGTAATAAAATTCATAATTTTAATTAGGTATAAATTCTGGGGCTAAGCTAATTTCTTTAGTTTTTTTTTGTCTTATAGGCAGAATTTCAACTGGAAACTTTAGTAATTATTAATGATAAGAATAATAACTTTTGTACATAACTAATTGTGAATTCACATAATAAAAGCATTGAAGAGTATATTCATGAATTTTTTAAAATTTTTTAAAGCGCTGCAACACCTTGAAAACGGTAATTCCCAGTGCTACCGCGAAAACAGCGAAATTGTAGTGCGACCGCCGAGGGTTAACAAAAAAAGCTCTATACTGCACGTATTCGCTCTCCACCGAATATTCTTATAAATTACCGATATGTTATAAGTATAATTTATAAAATAAATAATGAAAATGAATTTGTTGCGATAATTATTGGTACTCGAAACAATTTTCAGAACTACAAATATTAAATTGGTTAATTGGAGTTTCCTGTTACAGTTTCAATAAGAAGAACAGCATTGCGCGTGGCAGTACAATCAAATTATTAATTTTATTAGTGGTATGATCGTCACATAAATGCATCAGTATATTATTCGATAAATTTATTTTCAATACAACTGATCTAACTATTGCACCACTCGCAGGATTTCACAAGATTTGATATATTATTTAAAATACTATTTCATAATAAGTAATATAAATATTCTCAAAATTTATTTTAAGTTATCACGAAACATCAATAATTATGAAAATGAATGAAAAATTTTAAACTTTAAATAGATAATAATTAAATTTGTAGCCGAATGCGTTTTAGTTTTCGAAAAACGGTAATGATTAATTTTCGAATTTTCACCAAATAGCGCATGCTCAGAGCGAAAAGAATTATAAATTGTTGCTAAAATATGGTTCCTAAGTAGGTATAAACGACGTCGTGACGTTATTTGAATTAAACTTAGTTAAAAAAATATATTCAAAAATAATATACGTCATAATACTAATATTATGATTTTGATATTAACCGTTTAGAATATATTAAATTAAAGTATTTGTTTGAAATGGTAACAAACGGCGACCTTGTTGTATCGCATTAGTTAGCGCAATAAATTCGCACGTTATTTTATTGATGGTGTGGGTAAAATATAAGTAGGATAGCTTTTGAGATTCAATTTAAATTTGTGTAACAGCTTTACGAATAAGTTTGACGGGAAAATGTTGTACGAAATCATCAACGGTAATAAAACTTACACCGATGGAAAAGTTGTGGATCTTCGAAGCGATACAATTTCGCAGCCGACTCCAGAAATGAGAAAAGCTATGGCAACCGCTAAAGTTGGAGACGATGTTTTTGGAGAAGATCCAACGGTTGCAGAATTGGAACAAAGAGCTTGCTCGCTTTTGGGAAAAGAAGCTGCGATATTTGTTCCCAGTGGAACCATGGCAAATTTGATTGCAAGTTCGTATTTTCCTTCTTTATAAATTGGGATTTTCGATAACTTTTTTTTTTATTGCTTTAGTAATGGTCCATTGTCATCAACGTGGCGGTGAAATGATTGCTGGGGATAACAGTCACACATTTCTGTTTGAACAAGGTAAGACATTTCTGGAATGATTTGAAAATGTTACAGTTATAATTAGAAACATACCGGGGTACTGAACTATTAATCAACGCGTTTTCATTACAATATAATATATTATCACCAAAAACAAGTCATGTAATAAATTACATTGGAATAATCGACACAAAGATTTTTTGTTAATTATTACTTAATTAATTGTTACATTTAAACATTCTCGTCGGTTGCCGGACAAGTTGACACTAATAATAATTTAAGTTGAATGACTGACCGACCACCAAAAAATTGTTACATCACAAAAACGACAATTTTTCTTTATTTAGGGAAAATTTACCCGATATTTTGAAATTGATATTGCACATTGTTATTACTAGAAATTGTTATCGAAATTGCATTATTCATAAATTTATATTAATGTAAACATAAATAATGTAATTTTATCCAACATTATACTTTATTTTTATCTGAAATATTTGAAATTTTAGAATAAGTTATGTCATTAAAATGTTAAATTACAAGGTAAATTGTTTATCGTGTCAAACACCCCTATGTTTTAATTATTTGATAAAAATGCATATTTACATAAGTAATGATGATTATTTATTTATATATTTATATACTGCTTGCAAATTAAAAACAAAATTTCAGTATTGTGCTACCTTATCTATGACACCAGACCTTTAGCTTTTCAAATAAAAAACCCCAATATTGTTTTAGATAACGCAATTTTAAAAATTCTGCAATTTCATTTTTTTTAAATACAAATTATCCAGTTGTCAAGCAATTCAAGTTTAAATCGTGTAATTGCGATTAAATGTTTATTTCTTAAGCTGATGTGTAAGTTGTGATTACACTTGTTGGGCAACTAGCATCATTCTTTTAATTATTATTATTTATATTGATAAGTAAATGTAACAAAAACTTGACGAATTTAGCAATAAGGCATTTATTTTTAAACATATAAGAATAACATCATTTTGAATAATTTTGCAAGACTTTCAAAAATATCTATTGACTATCACCAAGAATAATGTTGGTTAATTTTGTGGTTTTAATTAATTGAGACCATTAAGCATTTAGTAATATTTTTTTAAAATTATTTTCAAAGGTGGTCCAGCTCAAATAGCGGGCGTACAGACTGCACTTGTAAAAAATAACGACGATGGGACGTTTTCGTTGGACGAAGTGAAACAAAAAATTAGAATAAATCCAGATTGTCACGAACCAGTTACATCTCTCATTATTGTCGAAAATACACAAAATATGTGCGGTGGAAAAGTAAGTTGACAATAATTATTATTAATTATTTTTTTTTATAAAATAATTTTTAGTAACCTTTACTATTCTATTAATATAATTGGTTTTACTTTACCTTTCATTTCATTTTTATTTCTTATATAAACGTAAACAACTTTCAAATCATCATAAGAAATATTAATCACATAGATAGGTAGGTAGGTACATAATAATTATATAATTTGAAATGTAAATCATTTGTTAGTAAACAGAATTACTTTCTCCCTTATAATAATCCACTAGCATTATATTCTAATGATATATTATGGTGAGATAACCGATTAACATAAATTAAATCAGTTTTGTAATTATAATAAAAAATATCGTTGGTTGATACTGGAACTTTTAGTATGTTGTTTAGAATTCATTGGGTGTGGTTTAAATCTCGAAAATATTTTCTTAAATACAATTTTAATATAATAATAATTTATTTAAACAAAAGCTCACTTACACGTAATTTTATTCTGTAGGATGTAATTTGCGTGCTTTTTATCCTGGAAATAAATTGAAGTTATTAAATTTGGGAAAAAGAATATATTGATATACAAATAATTTGTACCATAGAAAAGACTCAACTGAGGAAATAAATTTTAAAAACCAAGTTCCAAATTAAAACAAAAATTTCCAAATTACATAATATGTTAATATAATCTATTTATTTACAAATTTTTTATTTTATATCTTATCAAATTTTGTGAAAACTCCTTTTAGGTTAAAACAACAAAATATCAGTAGGTAATACATATTTTCTGCATGTTCCAAAATTAATTTTCGCTGAAATATATAATTGTTTATACAAAATGAGGAGACTCGTATTTTTGCCCAAAAAGTCCTAAAGCTCAATAGCAGCATATTTTAAGATTTCGAAATGAATAATGTTATTAAATCAGTTTGGTTGGCCGTGATTTCGTAAAAAGATAATGTTATTTGGTTATTCGCTGCAAATCGGCAATTTGCAGCTTTGGATTATTTATCTTAAAATTTTCGAAAAAATTAACGAATTAACTGAAAATTGTTTCTAAAAATTTAATATGTCCTGGTGGAGATATTTACCCTAAATGCTCTTCAAATTTTAATATCGATTACCTTTATTTATTAAACTTTAATATTTTATAATTAATGTAAATATGTATATAAGTCATTCCATCAAATAAAATCACTTTTACAGGGCGACCCCCGCCGATTTTTTTCAAACTTTATGAATATGCTCTCTACATTATAATAAACATTATCTGAACATTTTAGCTCAAATAATGCAGCCATTTTGAAGTAATGAATTTTTGAAAAATTTTTATTTTAACTTTTTCATTAATTTTTTTGAGATAGAAAAC
Organism: Cantharis flavilabris; assembly: GCA_949152465.1. Classification (NCBI taxonomy): domain Eukaryota; kingdom Metazoa; phylum Arthropoda; class Insecta; order Coleoptera; family Cantharidae; genus Cantharis; species Cantharis flavilabris. Next base: position 35,934,514 of record OX424438.1, on the reverse strand, counting down.
TTTTATAGAAAAATTGAAAAAATACAGTTTTTCTAGGAAAAATTCTCAGCTTATCAATGAAGTTATTAATTTTTTGTCATATGTAACAGAAGACCCTTTAACTTTTAATTAAAGTGGAAAAATCGATTTTTCTCACTTGGAGGGACGTATTACTTCCAATTTGATATTTTTTTCTGAAAGCTGAGATTTTTTTCCCACAAAATATGTAATTTTCACGATGTGCATATTTTTTGTTTACATTCAATTAATTATTGTTAAAATACTAATCTATCGATCATCTAATCATCTAATCAATGACAAGTATTTAAACAATAATTAATAAATTGAATTTAAACAAATGCATATCGTGAAAATGACATATCTTGTGGGAAAAACTCTCAGTTTTCAGAAAAAACTATCAAATTTGAAGTAACACTCCTCTCACAGTGAGAAAAATCGATTTTTCCATTTTAATTGAATTTGAAAGGGTCTTCTGTTATGTATGGCAAAAAATGAATATTTTCATTGAAAAACTGTCTTTTTCCAATTTTTCTACTTTAAAAAAATTATTGAAAATGCTACAAAAATTTTCAAAAATTAAAAAAATCATAACTTTAAAATGGCTGCATATTAAAAGCTAAAATTTGTAGGAAATGTTTTTTATAATGTAGAGAGCATATTCACAAAGTTTGAACAAAATCGGCGGGGGTTGTCCCGTAAAAGTGATTTTATTTGATAATATTTAAAAATGAAACGGTTGAAAAATTATTTAGAATTAAATTGCATAAAATGATATGTTTTTTAGAGGCATATAAGGCAAGTATCCTCTCAAAATATTAAATTAAAAAAACTGTTTCAATTTTTTCAGATAAATTACAATATTTTTATACTTGAAAAAATCAAGTCCAATATTCCACGTAAGAGAAAAAATCTTCTCAATAGCTACAAATTTACAAAATCGGCATAGATTTGTCTTATATATTAAACACTGAATTTTTGAGATACGCATTTTAAAATATAAAAATCTTAAAATGCCACTATTGGGCACCAGGATTCTTTTTAAGCTGGAAAGAAAATAGATGTCTCCTCATTTTGTATAAACCACATATTTTGACAAAATCGAATTTTGGAATGAGCCAGGATGACTCATGAATGTATGGATCAATCCAATCAAATCAAATCCATTATTAACTTTTCAAAAATTAATATCTCGGAAAATAATATTAACCCGTAAGTAGCGAGGTGGGGTGTGAGAGCTCCCAGTAGATTTTGAAAATGCCGTCAGTTAACGATATCGATAGGTGTAATCATTGTATCATCGGGCTTCATGTACCCCTCGGGCATGTGTGTTTCACATTGTCTGATTGAATTTATCTCTTTAAAACAAAATTGGGGTAAACAACCTCGTTTCTTGTGCCACAAGAAAACCACCTCGCTACTTACGGGTTAAATCAATCTTGAAATTTATTAAATTAAATTTTTTTATCAGGCTAGCATAGAGGATTTAAAGTTTATTTAAATTTTTAGGTTCTACCATTATCATTTTTGGATGGTTTACATAAAATAGCAGCTCCATATAAAATCCCGATTCATATGGATGGTGCTCGTTTATTTAACGCTGTAGTCCAGAGTCAAGTAGCACCCAGCAGAATCGTAAGAGATATGGAGTCAGTATGTTTCTGCTTAAGCAAAAGCTTGGGTTGTCCAATTGGATCTGTTCTCTGTGGAAGCAAATCTTTTATAGAAAAGTGAGTAGATACCGAAAGCAACAATAAGAAGTTTCTAAACATTTGATTTCTTTCAGAGCAAAACGTGCTAGAAAAGTATTAGGAGGTGGAATGAGACAATGTGGCATTGTTGCTGCTGCTGGTTTAGTGGCGTTGAACGAAATGGTCAACCGCTTACAAATTGATCATCTTCATACATATAAGATAGCTAAAGGTAAAAATTCTTCATATTAAATTCCCATGGATTTGTCTTGACTATTTTATTCATTTTCATAGCTATACATGATGTTCAATCCGACATATTCCGAGTTGATCTGGCATCGGTGCAAACCAACATCTTGATGATTTACTTAGATCAAAGTAAGATAACATCGAGGAAGTTTCTAGAAAGGCTAGATATGATATCAGAGACAGACAGTGTTCAATTGAGTGTGCGTGGGGGTTCAAGAAATCCAAGTTGTGTTCGTTTGGTTTTGTATTGGCAAATAACTGAAAAAGATGTAAATGCAGCCATCGAAAAGATATTATTAGTTATAAGAGAAGTTCACTCTCAGTATAAGGCTTCGTTATGTTAAGTTAGAATTATTAATTTAGTTTTTATAAGTATTTTAAATTTGTAAGATTTCCAACTTGTTTTTTTAGTTGATTTACATTAGATGAGGATTTATTATAATGTTATTTATAGGAATATTTGCCGGAATCTGCATAAAAATGCAATCCAAATGTATTAATAATCACGACGTAATAATAAGGTAATATAAAAAATTATGTAAATCCTTTTATTTTGGTTATTTTTAGTATACATTAAAGAAAATATTAATAGGAAGAATTTTTTTCCAAGTAACCATTTGTCATACTGCAATTTCAGCTTACTGCTTACAAAATAAATTTTTAAAATCATCAAATACATGTGAAGTTAAAATAAATAAAACAGTTACTTAAACACGTTTTACATTACTAATGTAGGGATAAAGAGGCTGAAAAGTGTTAGCATCTGGTGCTGCATCATCCTCAGATTCCGATTCACCATCGGACTCAAAGGTGTTATCGGGAATGTCGTACAATCGGATCATTGGCTTATTAGGATCTTTCATGATCAAATACTTGCCATCCTTTTGCTTCATCACAATATCAACAATGCATCTCAAAATACCCCAAGCATTGTCCATATTTAAGTTAATTTGAGTTGCAAATTCATGTGGTTTGTATTGTTGAGTTCCTAATATAACATGCTTGCTGTTATCGCGAATATGAGAACGACTTACGTAACCAAATTTGATCTGATCACTTCCAGCTAATAATGCTTGGACTGTCCACTTGGCAAGTTTGCATGCGTTGTTTCGTAATTCGTTAGCCAAAACTGCACCTCTTTGTGTGTCCAACTTTTGACGCCATTCTACACCATTTGCTAGTTTCGAATCCCACTCATTAAGTGCCTTAATAGTTAAATATTGAAGTTCACCACTTGGAGATTGCACCACAGCATCATGTTCACATCTAGCTACCAACACCTACACAAATAAATTTTTATTCAAGCTCTTGTTCGATTTATTAAATCGTCACTTACAATTCCACCACCAAGATCCCATTTACGATAACGATAGGCAACACTTGCAACTTCCCCTTCTTCTTCTTCAGACACAAAAGGATTAGGGTTGTCAAACTTAAACCGTTGTTCATTTTGTCCAGTACGTAATACCTAAAACAAAAATTGATGTAACACATTTTTGCATTATTTCCCATAATATTAACCTGTTGACTAAAGTTGTGATTGATAAATGTAGCCTCGAGCGCAAGATTTCTTGGAGAATTTAAGGAATTACCATCATCTTGAGGTGGTTCCACAGAAGTTTCGTTAACAGTTAACAAATCAAATTCAGTATTGTCACGTTTATCCAAAAACAGTTTATCTCTAATCTTTTCAATGACAATGTCCCAAGAGTAATTAGAACGAGTGCAGCACATAATGGTGGCCAAAATGGCATCAGTTGTGTAAACATTGCCCTCAGTTTTAGACAACTTACGAATTGTTGGATCATCCGTAGTGGTCACCTGTTTCACAAAAATAAAGTTTTAAATCAGGCAAATATTAAAGAAATCACTTACGGTATGGAAAATACGATCAATACGTTGCAAAGGTTTCTCGTTCTTTACATTCACACGATCATATGTTTTATCATAATATTCCAGTTCTCCGCAACATAAAATGTCTTCACCTGAAGCAGATTTAAAATTAAAATGATACAATTAAAAGTGAAACATTCAATACTAACCCTCTTTAATACCAGGAAGAGAAAGTTTTCCAAGTCGTGGAAAATCCATTTCTTCAATTGTCACCCAATCAGGTCGTACAGTGACCGATGCATCACGAATTTTAATTTGAGGCTAGAATTGTATTCATAGTGATTAATAAAGAAAAATAATGTTTTTGTTATACTTACTCTTCCTTGACCCCATTTCTTGATTTGATTTTTTCTATCACGTTCACGAGCTTTAAGCCCTTTACCTAGAGCTTGCATTCCAGATTGAAGACCACCACGACCACCTCTTCCACGCACGTTCCGTTGGTTAGCCTTGAAACGACCACGTTGGTAAGGTGGTTTCTGTATGCGAGTAGTATCCACCAAATGAAAAGTACTTTCGTCTTCGTCGTGGTAGTAGGCATACTGACTACCGGAACCAAACTGAGAAGCATATTTACCTAAAAGAAAGATTAATCATTACGGTGGTCTGTAAAGAGCACATGTTACGCATAGCTTACTTGCATATTTCTTGTCTTGAAAGGCGGCCCCAGTCCAATCGCTAATTTTTCCTAATCGATCGCCTTTGCTGAACGGTTGATAGGGAATATCCCGAAATTGATCCGGCAATTCACAAGGACCCCATCCATGGGGATTATCCTGAATTACGGGTGCTTGAAAATGGGGTATATCGTCACCCGCTTTTCCGTTTGTTAGCGTCATTTTTGTACAAAATCCAAATGCAAATTATTAATTAAATTTTACAATATGGATAACCTCACAACACACCACACTTTCAAGTTTTAAAACGCCGACACAAGAGGGCGACAAAAAAGTTAGGTAGGTAACCTTTCTAATTTCAAAATTTAAATCCCTAAAGGTTAAAGGCTAGCAACCACCTTTCTTAATTTAAAAAATAATTTATGTTAATTTTAATTTAGTTGAATTGAACTAATTGAGTAATAAAAATAATAAAATGATAGCATTTAAGCTTTAAGTTAACACAATCCAAAAAACTATATTTGATGTGCAGGGACGCACTAATCACTGGGGTATTTAGAGGGGGGCAAAGGGGCAATTGCCCCCCCCCCTTCCAAGAATGACTCGTACCTCCCTCCCTCGGTAAAAATAATGTTTACCACAAAGTTTTAAAATTTAAATAACTAAATTATTTACTATTTTTGAATAACTAAACTATAACTGAATAACTGCTGACACTAAGGTACCCGGTTCGAATCCGGCAAGAGTCTAAAATTTCTTATGATCGTCTCCGTGCTTCGGAGGGCACGTAAAGCCCCTGAGTAAAACAAATAATATGCTCACAGTAATAGTGACTTCGGCTGCTTTTTTATAGAAGACAGCGAGAAGTCAAGGCAAACAGGAGCTATCCTAGCTTAAAGTGGAAGAAGAAGAAGAAGACTATTTTTTTTAATATTTAATATAAATTTTTTAGCTGGAAAGCCCGTCCGCGGATTCTTTTTTAGCGGTATAATATTTAAAAATTTAATTTCTTTTCCCGCAACTGGGTGATTCCCGTTTTTCTATAACCGAACGTCGTAATTTACCTCATTTTTTCTCAAAAACAAAAAATTTCCCAGCTTTTTCCGACGAAATATGTATAATTATTCTGTATTCTGTCGGTATCCTAGAAGAGTGGAAATTTTATTGCATGTACTGGAGGGTGTTCACCCCCAGACCACCCGGTCTACACTTTTGACTATAATTTTGACAGTTAACTTTCAAAGTAACGTAAAAGTTGTTACTAAACTCTGAGCAGTAAGGCACTTAAATAAATGTTTTTCTAAGCTTTACTATTTTCTAGCCAAAGATAGGTTTAAATTTCCTGTATTTTTGCTTAATAATTCAAATTTCCCGGTGTTTCCTGGCGAAATTTGTAAAATTATAAATCCCCTATCTTCCCAAGTATTCTAAAAGAGTGGAAATCCTGCGATATGTACTGGAGGGTGTTCCACACCCCCCAGACCCCCCGGTTTACAATTTTGACTTTATATATTTTTTTATATTATTTTTATAATTAACTTTCAAAGTAACATAGAAAGTTGCCGCTAAACTCCGTGAGCAGTAAGGTAATTAAATAAATATGCTTTCCAAGTTTTAATTTTTTCTAGCCGAAGGTTAAACTTTCCTCATTCTTGCTTAAAAATTCAAATTTCCCAGTTTGGATTAATATTGGACAAATATTGGTTTAATATATTTTTTGGTTGGTAAAAAAAAATGGATCAACCAGAGTGTTTTTTCCACCAAAAAATGACACGTTATAGCAGAGGTAGCAGAAGCGTGCTGGAATTTTATGTATTAGGATTAGTTACAACTGACGCGCATGAATGGATTAACGATATTCTAAAAACCTTTATATTGCCCCCTTCCTCAAAAGCATTTTATAAATACGCTACTGGCACTAATTTATGGTTTTGCCAACTTTTTGATGCTTTGGCCAACTTAGGTGAGTTTGACAACTTTTGCTTAACTGCCGATATAATTGGGGAAATATCCTTTAAGAAACTGGAAAAAAATTTTCTAGAGCAGTAGATCCTAAACTTTTTTTGAACTAAAATTTTCACATGGCGCCCTGCATTAACTTTAAGCATGATTATTTTAAAGTTATAGTTCTACATCAGCTTCCCTAGATTATCACATTCCTCATTGAATATAAAACAAAAAAGAAGAAAGAAGAATCAGTAGTTTACTATCCCAGAACAGTTTATCTTAATTTCCAAATTTAAATGTGGCACTATAATTATTGTTATTGAGTTTAGCAGGTCGGTGGAAGCCATAAAATATCGGGTTGTGCGGAAAATTAAGAAGATCTAAAACTCACATTGAAAAAATCAAATACTGAATAAATATAAATAAAGGTATAATAATAATAGGTAGGTACATAAATAATTTTATAAATAAGTACATAATTCACAATTTATTTATTAATTTATAACTAATTTATTCATTTATAGTGGCCCATCCACAAGTTCTCCTGGATTTTCTAAAGCGGACTTGCGTTCAGAAATCGCAGTAACCAGTTTTCTATATGGTCCCAATGGCAAGTTTAAAGTTTTTAAATCACTATCTGTTAACAACATCAAAGTGTCTAAATCAATTTTTTGTTCTTCAAATCGCGGAACATATTCGTTTAGTCCCCACGCGGTTAGGAATCTCTCAAGAGCACTGCTCAAATTTTCTTCTTCACTCGACTCGGAATCTAAATAAAAATTTTAATAAATGAAACCAAATTAAATATTACAATGTAAATGTTATAAATTAAACTTCAAAGTTACCTGATAATTCATCGTCAAACGGTTGAGAAGTGAAATGTCGTTGTCTAACTGCTAAACTGCCCGCGGATCCAATCGAACTTTCTTCAGTCAGTCCTTCATTTGCTGATAAAGCATGCAATGTGCTAGTGATACTTTTCCTGAAATTTTAAAAATCAGCAAATTTTTTTTCATTACTTTGGTATTCCTACCTAAATGCTAAATTTCCAATTCCAGGCCGTACAAATATACTGGAAGGTTCTTGATGAATAGGTTCCACATTGTTGATTTCGTTAATAAAATCTGGTTGAGAAAGTGATCTCGTTAATCCTGGTCCAAGAGCAGAAGAAGACAAAGTTGTGGAGCTTTCAGAATCATCAACATAATTGTCATCTTTGAAAACATTGTTAAGTCGCCCTCTCTTGTTATCTATCGTTCCACCATACATAACTTCAGAGTCTCTTCGTACACCAGTAATTGATCTGACCGATCGTTTTCCATCTTCAATTTCGCTGATCTAAAAGTTTATTAAAATTGTAATTATCTAATCGTTGAACTAAGAAATTATAGTTTTACCTTAAAATCATCTGAATTAATAATTGTTGATTTCATATTTTTGGCCAATGCTTTTCGCTGAACTGTTCCTTGAATTCCTTTCGTACCGCTTATGGTACCACCGCTTACCAAAGCACTGAAAGTATTTTTGGGAGCTGGAGGACCAATTGTGGTAAGATTTGACATAGAGCCACTTTTGATTCTTTGTTTCCAAGTATTAATTACCGATGGTGCTTTATGGTCGTTTAGCACACGTTTTTGGTACTTTTGGGCTTGTGCATCTGCCTTGGCTTGTCGTTTATTGTATTCCTACAGGAAATTATTCAGGTTAAATTAGTACGATAAAAAAATACGTTAAAACCTACTTACACGAATTCTCTTTTCTGCATCTTTCTTTGCTTTCTCTTTTAAAGCTTTAGATTTTTTCTTATCCCCAGCTTCCAGTTTGGCTGTGACACTATCCAGAAACCTTAGTATATCATCCCTGTTGTTTATTCCAGCCAATTCTTGTGGGGTGTGTTCATCAATATCCATTGAGTAAACGTTTGCTCCAAAATTAACCAGAAATGTCACGACAGCTTTATGACCCTGAGCGGCTGCTAAATGAAGTGCTGTATTACCAAAATAGTCTGCTTTATCTGGATCACCCCTAAAATAATCGAAATCATTAAATTATTAATTTCAAACATTTGTAATTGGAATTTCTTATATCCTTCTATCTAAACTAAATTTTATACATAATTTTAAATTTTAATTATTGGCTCCTGAAAAATAATTTTTTTCAGGTTTTCCGTTTTCCGATAAAATAGAATTTTATTGATAAATTAAACTTTTTATTATTCTAAAGTATGTTGTAATTTCTGAAATAAATTTTAAACAAATATAATTTTTTCTACTTTTCGATGCATATTTTTTATTAAACAAAAAAATCAGCACTTAGATTTTCATAAAAGTGAAGGGTAAAGCACCCGGCCTCGGTAGCGCAGTAGGTAGCGCGTAAGTCTCATAATCTTAAGGTCGTGAGTTCGATCCTCACCCGGGGCATTTTTTTTGAATTTTAACAATACATTTTATATTTTGTAACTTAAAATTTTGTTTACAAAAGTCCTAATAAAATATTGAAAACACTTAATCTAAAACTCGAATGTAGATATATAACTTAATTTTGGTTCGCTGTAGGACAGAATTAAATCATTAAATATAAATTTTTGAGTATTTTGAACCTAATTTAATATATAGCCGAATGTATGTATGCATAAACGTGAAATAATAGAATAAACATCATAAAAGCTAAATTTTTGAACCATGAAAATTGTACGGAATTCCGGATAAATGAAGCACAAGTACAAAGTAAATTTGGTTTGTTACACATCAGCGTTTTAATTTATTTTATTCATAGATTAATGACAATGATTTAAATGTGGTAATCGTGATATATATTATAATAATATATTATAATAATATGTATTACTTATAATTTCAAATTGAAATTTAAAAAAAATTTAAACTAATTAAAAATAAACTCCAATAATTAAATATAATATAAAATATTAAATTTTGAATAAAAAGAAGAAAACGATAAACGAGAAGTCACGAATTGTGATTTAATTAATATTTTCTTTGATTTAATTGGTGAAGTTAAATAAGTAGGGGGCGGCCATTAACTACGTGAGGCGATTTTTCGACCCCCTCGCCCCCTAGTAAGATATCGTAAAATTTGGTGTTTTTAATTACATGATATTTACCGAGACTCCTTGATCTCCTCCTCCCTTAAACGCCCACGTAAGTAACGAACGTTCCCTCTAATGATAACACAGGTCTGCAAATAAAATTTTATTTTCGAGTCCTGATACCATTCCTCCTGATTCTTATGTAAATTAACCCCCCGAATTCGAATATGACCTTCGTTTTCCTCCATCATCCACCGCTATCTGGGGATGCTTCCCCCCTATCTATTTTATTATTTTTTTTAACAATTATTTTAGCCTTTACATTTTTTCTGATAAACTAGAAAGGTGAAAAGTTAATATTTATAGCAAGAAAGTTGATTTGGGAGTAGATCTGTCCCCCAAAATTGTAAAAAAAATCATTAAAGATGATCGAATTCTCCGTTTTTCTGCTTAATTTTTTCACTTATTTTTGCTGAAATAAACAGCAAATTACACAGAACATGTACATATATGCAAGTTTTCAGTTTCTACAACCGGGGGAGTCTGGGTGGTGTGGAACACCCTCCAGTATACCTGTAAGTGTGTTAAAAAACACAAATAGCAAACAGATTTCGATTCCAGTTTTAAAGTTGTGATTCCACTGGGCATTACTGAATCTAGGTTACAAAAAACATTTGGAAAAATCTATATAAAGCTAGATTCTGTGACCAATTTTGTTTAGGTGTACTGGAGGGTGTTCCACACCCCCCAGACCCCCCGGTTTCGAAAACTGAAAACTTGTGTATGTTTTCTGTCAAACTTTCGAAAACAAAATCCCTAACTTTTCCAAGTCTTCCCCTAAATCAGGCGTCGGCAACCTGCGGCTCTTTTGATGTCAAGATGCAGCTCTCCAGGTCCACACACAAATATTACCTAATAATTTTATTATTTTATTTTCAAAACTCATAAAAAGTATTATTCTGCAAAAAAAAACTTTAAACAGGGTAAAAACGGTAGCACGTCAAAACGCCGACAACAAAAACGTCGAAAACAAAAACGTCGATGTCAAAACGTCGAAAACAAAAACGTCGAAAGTCAAAAACGACGAAAACAATAACGTCGAAAAGCAATAACGTCGAAAAACAAAAACGTCGAAGTCAAAAACGTCGAAGTGAAAAGGCCAAAAATAAAAAAGTTTTTTTTACTTTTCTTTCAATTTTATTACATTTTTTAAATAAATTATATCACAAAAAAAGTCAAAAGGTTTTTTTTAAACACGATTTCGTCAACTGTCTTGGAATTCAAAGTTATAGGCGATACCAGTCAGATAGTCATCTAGGTTACGTTCACCATACGACAAAACTATCGCCTTAATTCTGGCAGCAACGTTGCGAAAAAATTTCGAGAACATGCAATATTTTGTAGTGTTGAATTTCTTTATATAAATGTATCCGACTGAATTTTCATCTTCCATAGGCCTAGCATCATCTATATCTTTGAACTCTTTGAAAAAATCATGTTTAATTCATAAATTGATTTTAACGTTTACATTTTATAATCAGGGGTGGGATAAAAAAATATAAAATACATTTTTGGGACGGCTCGGCTTATTAAAATACATGTATTTTAAAAATTCGGCTCAAAAATGTTCTTTTTTTGCTCACCCTTGTATATAATTTAATTAAAAAAAATTTAATAAAACTTTTTATTCAATTACGAATAATAGATAGTACTAAATATATTAGCCAATCTGATACTTATAAAACTTGATATATTAAAAACTTCGAAGTTTTCATTTTCGACGTTTTTGTTTTCGACCTTTTTGATTTCGACGTTTTTGTTTATCGACGTTATTGCTTTTCGACGTTATTGTTTTCGTCGTTTTTGACTTTCGACGTTTTTGTTTTCGACGTTTTGACGTCGACGTTTTTGCTTTCGACGTTTTTGTTTTCGACATTTTGACATGGAATCGGGTAAAAACACAGGATAAAAACAGGATAAAATACCATAATATTGAAATAAAAATGTTAGTGGCTCTTTAAAAACTGGGAAATTTTGTAAATTGTAAGTTTTGGCTCGTCCGTTTAAATAGGTTGCCGACCCCTGCCCTAGATCAAAATTAACAATTTTTCAAATTTTAAAAATTGTAAATTTTTTATTTATCGAATTTTCCAAGAATTTTTCCTAATTAATTCCACGACTTTTCCTTAAAAATAAAAAATTCCTCGACTTCTCCTGACCAAATTTGTGTAATTCTCAATTCCTTTACTTTTGCAAGTGAAAATCCTGCTTAAACATTTGCCCTAATTTTTAATTTTTTGCCCCCCCCCTGGCCCCTTAATATGATAAACTAAAAGTCGCTGCTTAATCCATATTGCGATCAGGAGCGGTTCCAGAATTTCTTCTGGAAGGAGCAAAAAGATCAGACGGACAAAAAGTGTTTTCAGATTTGGGATTGTTCCCTTGTCTAGTTTTAAACGTCTGAGGGAGGGGTGCCCCCCCCCCGTAAATCCGCCTAAGCTCGCGATTGATATCTGGCAGTTTATTTAATATCTTTCATATTCTTATCTTGTACTTCGAAACCATGAAATAATTGTGATAAATTTGTTTTTAAATTATCAGTAACAATAAATAAAATTGGAAATTCATGCTTACGATACATTGTCAATTTGCCTAGTTGACACTGACAATATTGTCAATTTGTTTACATCCGAGGTTAAGCCAGTTCTTCAATTATTATAAAATGATACTAAAAATTTTCTATCGGAAACTTAATTTATTCAACATTAATAGGAATTATGTTAAACCTTTCATGATTTAGGAAGGAAGTTAGATACTTCCGAAGACCTTAATTTGATTCGATATCCGGGTCAAATAGGAATTTTATGAAATAAATTAAGCAAAAAAAATCATAATAATAAGTATCGGCGTTTTTCCACTGGCCTGTTTAGAATTGGTTAATTTTAAGTTACCAGCCTAAAAATATTAAGTGATTACGGTGAAGTGATGGATCAGTGCGGCCTTCAGGCCGCATAACCTATGCAATCAGACATTGTCAACTTTAATATAGATTTGTCAACTGATATATGTATTTAGAAATTGTCAACTGCAATTCAGATTTGTAAACTGTTATTCAAAGATCTACAACTGTAAATTCAGCTTTGTTCAGAACACCCCCCAGACCCCCCCGGTTTCAAAAACTGAAAATTTTTTGAGATTAGTGTGCATTTGTAGGTTTAGGCTATACGCACTGAGTAGTACCGAGTACCCCAGTATCCAACTGATTGTATAAAATTAATGCCACAACATATAAATGTACCTATTGGTTCTTTTTAAGTTTTATTTTGACTTTTTTATTATTTGTTAATTTTGTTTAGTTTAGTTTTATTAATGTAAACTATATAAAATAAAATAATTGAATAATACATACGTATCGGTTTTCAATCAATAAAATAAGTAAAAAAAAAATCTTGTTAATCCGGAAAACTCGGTTATTCGAACAAACTCAAAACTATATCTGTCCTGAATAACGAGGCTGTATTGCACTAATATTTTACATAAACATTCTATAAAAAAACTAATATGGATAGGAAACGTAATTGAGATTCTACAAGGTTTGGCGGTTTCCACATCTCTTTATGGAAAGAAAACTGGGAAAAAAAGACTTCTGCACTTTGGACATGAAAAACAAATGAAAAATTCATTATTGAACAACTGTAGATATTTCTGTAGAAACAAACGTGACAAATTCAGAACGTTACTACAGGAAGGAACATGTCGAAAGAATAAAAAAGCAGCGACTGTCAAAAAGGCAATAAAATATAATCTACAAGGAAGAGGAAACTTCAGAAAGACGTCAGAGAGACGTCAGAGAGACGTCAGAGAGACGTCAGAGAGACGTCAGATAGACGTCGTCAGTAGATATAGATAAGAGAGATAAGAGAGACGTACATAGAAGTAACAGAAACATTAAGTTTACATTCGTTATGATCAAAAACTACCTGTAGTGTCAACTATACACTTCAAACTTTTAATCAAAGTTAGTACACCTTATTGCTAGTGAAGTTAACTAACAGCAGGGCCTATTTTAGGCCTAGGGCCCGATGGCTAGGGAAGCCCGAAAAGAGAGAACATAAAATCATAAAAAATAACCCAAAAATTGGGCCTTCGATGCTATTAGTTACACTCGAATATAAGGGGACCGAAAATTTGCTGAAGTCTAGGGCTTAACTCAGTTCAAAATAGGCCCTGACTATCTGATATCTACAAAATAAATAACAACTCGTAATCAGTAACAGAATTTGGTGAACTACCAGCCTTGCATCAACAACATCAAATATTCGTATTACTTTGTAAACGGCATTGCAATGTTAAGTCTTTGCTTTATTTGTTAGGAGATTTTGACAATATGATTAATTAGTAGAAACATCCACTATGTACCAGAGAATATGCCTTATTTGGCATATTACATTTGGCAAAATAATGTTTTCAAGGTAAAAATTATTTTATTGAGTAAATTAATTTTTGTTTGTTTTTCCTACCCTCTTCCACAAAGAAGCCTTAAAGCTTCTAGATGTCCATAAAATGCGGCATAAAGAGTGGGCGTCATTCCTTGCTCATCTCGTCCATTGCAATCTCTCCTTGTTGTTTCTTTTAATACTTCGATTAAACCATCTTTGGCGGCTCTACAATATTAAAAATTATTTAATTGTACTATAGAAAAACATCACAGTAGAAAAAATTTAAAAATAACTATACCACATTTTTTATTTAAAGAAAATTGGTTTTGCAATTGGTGGAAAACATCGTATAACATTATTATTTTTAAAATTTTCATGTTTCGTTTCTTGCACATTAGTCTGGCGACGCCGCCCATAGCTTATTAATAAATTGTTATATTTATTTTAGAAACAAATTTTGCCTAGTTTAGAGATCAATCATAATTATCAATTGTTTTTCTTTCTTTTTTTCTTTGAAATCTGTCTATTATTAGTTTCATGTTTGATTACTAGATTTTAGTGATTTTTTGTAAATGGCAGAAATCACTAATTTTGACTTTGCCTTTTATATACTATTTTTAGCTCCATGATGCGAAATTAATGCCTCTATTGTTATAAGCAGGTACATTAGTGCTTGTTCACAATGTACGTAAAACGTAAGGCGAACATAAGATTTAAAAAATATAAATACAAATAAAAGCTAAATAGAGTATTTCGTAATTCTTACGTTTTATGTATTTCTTACGTCTTATGTACATTGTGAACAAGCACTTAGATTGACTGCTTTTCAAATCCTCTATATTAAATTTATTGCCGATTTTGGTTGTGGATAAATTTTGGAAGTGAAAATTAACTAACTTTCCGTTATCCATTCGAATTCAAATTTCGCACATCGACTTGAAGTCAATGACAATACTTTCTTACATACATTAGGGGTCACATATATACACACGCACACGAAATGAAGGATTAATAAAGGATTTATAATGAAAACTATGTTTTTTGAATTCATTTTGAGATAACTACTGTTACCAAAAGAAAATTCCTGAATTTATCGTTAATTGATTTTGTCTAGGAAATAGGTATATTTATGATTTCTGATGATTAGAACAGATAAATTGAAAAAAATAGTCAGAATTTGTAGACCAAACGCGGTATTTCTTGAATCTCTGGGAAGGATTTTAAATTATAGACAGTTGCTATACAAAATTTTAAACATTTTTCTTAATAATACAGTAGAATCCGCTTAATGTGATCACGGATAATGTTATCAGTCTGTTATTGTGATAATTATTGTTTGGAAACCGGCCACTTTTTCGTTTTTGTGTTTCTTCTATTTTGTTCTAATCCAAGTCTTCTAAAATTCGCCTTTTTTTTAAATTTTGCTAATAATTGTTATCAATTATCTGTTATCAGTTAATATTATTAAAATGGCCTTGGCCCAAAGTGATCACATTAAGCGGATTCTACTGTAATACTTAAATTGCAGTATTATCCTCCCAGGATAACTTTTAGTTGTTGCTTGGTCAAAAATAGTTACATCCAATAAATGCATCTGATAGAAAAACAACTTCATTTTCCTTTTCATATCCAGATATGTTTACTGATCATTTTTGCAAATGTCCCATTAAAAAGTTTGATTTTAAAATCATGCAATCGGTACAAATCACAGTTTTATGGGATTATTGTTCAGCACTTTTAAATGACGTAATACGTTTTCTTCTATAGTAGTAGAAAATATTTTTTGTGCATGAATAATTAATAATATGTAATTTGTATTGTTTGTTTTTATATTGTTCAATATGATACCTTTACTAATGTACTTACATATTACCCATATAATATAAACTATATGATATTATACTAATATAATTTCTTTAAAATTTCTTAATTCTACATTATTTTGCTTTTATTGGCTATCGTGAGAATAACTTAATTATAAGTTATATATTCCAAAAACTCGAGAATACCTAATTGCTTAAAGCAAAATTATTTTAAAAATAGGTACAGGTAGTTTACATAATTATATTATCGACAATGTCAATATTATTTTCAAATATTTTTAATATTTAGATTTAGATTTAGGCATAGGATTGTAGGTTCTTCAAAATAGCTGATAACTTGAAGATATCTACTATACTGTAAATTTTAATTTTTATTAATAAAAAAAGAACAGAAATAGAGAAATTATTATAAATTATTTGTATATAGAATATTGTACTATATTATAAAAAACAAAATCAACACTTTGGTATTGATGCATACTAATTAAATTGCATGAGCATTTAAATTTTTCTCCACTTAGATTATTTTTTAGGTATACATTAATTTAGAGATTTAGATTGACCTCAAAATTAAAACATCATGAATACCTATATGTGTTAAGAGTCTACACTAAATTATGCGTTTTTGCCATAATATATATCTATTGCATATAATTGGTGAAAGTCGAAACAATTTTAATTTCATGCTTTTTTCTTATTAGCACCCTTTAGAAGTTTCAATATTAAATTTGGAAATTTTTTTAATCAATTCTATTAGCCTATTTAAATAAATAATTTCATTTATATAATTATATCTTATTTTATAAATGTTGTTGTTTACTATTTTTTGCAAATTTTATGTTAGATAAAAATACACCTATGTATAATTGAAAAATGTTACTAAAATTAATCTTAAATATCAAAAACCTTAAACTATGTTCACTTAAACATTTAAAACTTAAAATTGATCACAAAAGAATAAATAAAAAATTTAATAATACATACTTGTGAAATCTATCTGTTGACATTGTTTATTGATACACTTGGCTTGCCACGAAACTAACAATAACTTCTTTGGTATATGAGGCCGTTGTTACGAGAATATTAAAATATTTAAAAAATGTATTGTTGTTCATATGATACACATTTTTTAATTATGTGAATTAATTTGTAAGAAAGTTTGTCTATCACCCACGGTAAAAGAAAGTATAATAAAATAATAACAACCACCTGTGCTTATACCGGTTCGTTTTGTGCAATAGTGCCCGATTTTATACGAACAAATTTAGTTTTAACCTGGATTTTACCTTTAATTAACATACCTGTTATTTTAAAAGTTTATAACGTGTGTACCGTTTTGCCCGAATACTGTAGTGCCATCTATTGGGCGGCGTTTTTAACGTCAGCCTTTAATTTTGAAGGAAAACTTGCAAGGCATAATATTACAGCTAACTGCTAGCTAACTGTAGCTAACTGGTGCGGCCGGTCATCGTAGAGAAATATTGGTTTCGGTCTAGAATACAGAAAGTTATTGTTGTATAATTTTTAAATAGGATGGCACTATTAAGTTAAATTAAAGTATAAATTTTTTAGAAATACTACATGCATAGTAGCTATATTATGATGTGTTTTAGATAGCCAGTATTTGGTAAACAATTAGCTAATGATTTTTCTTCTTTGCCATATATGTTATTTTCAAATATAAACCACAGTTTCAAAAATGATATCATATGTTAGGTATAAAAGTCATCATTTTACAATATCTTAAAATGAAAAAATTCAATAAAATATTTTATACGATTATTGTTATTATCCTGTATTAATAGTTTTAATTTTTACATGTTAGATCATTAATGCATAACCTTCCCTCAGCTGGAAAAAACTGCCCGCCAGATTGCATTTAATTAGTTAGCTAATTACTTACTTTAGTTAGTTAAATTAAAAAATTTGTTTAATTTTATAACTTACATTATTATTAAGACCAATACTATAATCGAAATAATTATGGTTTGTTACTTCTTGCGCAAACATTGTGTTTCCAATTTTGAATTCGCATCAGACACACCTGGAATTATTATCAATATTATTCAAGTTCTTTAAAAGCCGGTTGCCATTTCTCATGTGACTAGTCACTTGAATTATCGTAAAATTAGAAATAAATTAAAAAATTAAAATAAAAAAAAAATAATAAAAGTAATAAGGTTTTTGGTATTATAGAAGTCATAGCTAAATAATATATAACTGTATAGTTTTGACGTTTTAAATCGTAAGAAAACTGTTGGGCCTATGAATATGAGCGTTGATTATGATTTTAGAAAGAATTGCTGCATGATAAAGTCACTTAAGAAATCGGATAGTGTGAACCAGCTTTTAGAAGGATAAGCAGCCCAAATTATATTGAAAAAGTGGTTAAGTTTAAAAACCGTGCATGATGGACTTGTTTAGCCAAGTGTTCAAGTGTTGGAGTGTAAAAACAAGACAAATTGGCTAATTAGTTACAATTAATAATATTTCAATGTAGTGAAAATTTAACAGCAGGTGCATTAATATAACAATATCACGCTTGACCGGCTGAGATGATAATCTTATGTAACGGCCCTAGGGAACGGGAAACATCCTAGCATCCTAGCTAAAGGACAAAAACCTCGAAAATATCTATTTTATCATTTATTTTGGTGTGAAAGAGGCTTTAAAGTCGAGATTGTACAAATTTTTGATAAAAAATATTATTAGCTCCGAAGTAAAATTTAATTTAATTTAGAATAAACTGAAAAATACGTGTGATCTATCATTTTAGATAGATACTTCTTTCAAAATCCCATTCAAAGCTATTGACTCCAAACAATATCAAAAAAAAAATACTGACGCAAAATGGCGTACAAAATATACAAGCAAGCTAGAAGCAGAGTGTTCTGCACTCTTCGTGAACAAGTAAAACGAGTAAAAGTCATTTCACTCGGAGCTCTATCTTGGGCATCTTGCCAAAATGAAAAATGAACATGGTTGCTCGAGAGCATTTGGGCGACATGATAATAGTTCCAAAAACATTAAAGCTATTCTAAATGTAATGTTTTTAGGTGATAATGTTTCCAACTCAGATCAGCACTGTGTGGACCTATTCGCGGATTATTCTTCAAACGTTCATGATGATTGTGGCCACTCGAACCACGCATACACTTCTGAGAGAACCATTTAATGTCGATTTTATTAATTTATTCGAAAGTAGCACGGTTTTGATGCTAAATTGCTTGATAACTTCAACTCCGGACCGGATGTCATTAAAAAATGCTTATTCTCTCTCTGTAAACTCATTTAGAATTTCTTTAGTAGACTCTAGATAGTGGTTGCTTCTTTCAAACTTGAAAAGAAAGTTTCATTAATCCAATTTAAAAAAAAATGGTGATAGAAGCAACATCTCTAATTGCAGAGGGGTTTTTATTCAATCGATAAGACCAAAAATGCTTGCCAAATTATTATTCCATCAATTGAGAAAAGCTTGCAAGCTTTTTGTTGTGGAGCAACAGCATGGGTTTTTCCCGGATCGTTCTACATCGATTCGTTTACTTGTTTTGATTGTTTTCTCATATGGAGCTTTTGGCGAAACTTGCTAAAATGGTTTAAGAGTCTCTTGATATTTAGCTCTTGATATTTAATTCTATCGTCCACTATTCAAGTATCATCTGGGGTCTTGCAAGGTTCTGATTGTGGTTCATTTATTTTCTCAGTATTTATCAATGATATAGGGAAATATTTGTTGAATTCTATCAGTTCCATAAGGGATTGCACTAAAATGATAGATCATATACGACTGAACCCATTAACACTTTTTTGTTTTATTAAAGTTTGATTTGAAAATTATAATTTTAAAAAGGGATAACAATAAACAACAAGCTTATGTACTTACAATATATAAATAATAGATTTTCAAAGATAGTTCCTTCTGTATGGATACAGAGCTTCAACGTCAAATGCAATTTTCTGCTGTTTTTCATCTATTCTAGGGATATTTTGTCCAATTCCTAACGTAAAATTTTGCTTTAACAATTCCAAAACGTTGTGGGATTTTTTTACAGGTCCTATAACTTTCCTTTTGACCATTTTGTTTTAAATTGACCATTTGGTATAATTAATTGGGTTCAGATCTGGTGAGTACGGGAGCCATTCAGCGGAATTAATAAAATCTGAGAAATTGATTCTGCGCTACTCTTGCTTAGTTTTTGCCTTAGGAGCTGGCGCAGAGCTTTGTTGAAAAAGCCAATGTTGGTCATTTTGGGTAGTACGGGCTTACGAAAGTACTGCAGTTTTAAAAATATCCTGGTGACATATTTCTTCATTGATTTTAACTCTTTCTTTCCCAAAAACTAAAGATATTTTACCGCTGCTAGCACAAATTCCGCTCAAAACCATGACATACTTGGAATGGAAAACGAGGACAGAACATCTTTTGGCCAATATCTATCATTTTGATAAATTGAAAAATTGTTCTATTGTAAAATTTTTCCATTTTTGAGCAGGGGTGCGATATAGAAGAGCATGAGCATGGCCTCGTTGAAGTGGTAATTGCTTGTTTTCATCAGTTAGCATTTAGATTTTTCACAGTTTATAAAGTTTCCTTTTAAGTTCATTTTCAGCTATTCTTTCATAAATCCGTAGTTTGAAAATGTTACAATTCCGGCGAGTCTTGGTAATCAAAGTTCTTTTGAGTTATCCGATGATGTCAGAAATTTCACATTGATGATTTTCAATTTGATGACACTCCCATAGAAGTTGAGAAGATCTATCTTCTGGTTAAGAGTTAAGGACAATACTATATTGTTAAGAACAGGCAAAAAAAGATTGCAAATTAATATGAAAGAATTGAACAACATATTATTCCCTGCTGAAACTGAAGTAGTAGATGGTTGCTTATTTCCAATTAATTTTCATCATGTGCAATTTTTTAAACATACGAGTATGAAAAACTAGAATACTGATGTTGAAGAAGATGACAAAAACTATAAATAATGCTAAATGCAGTTCAAAACATAAAAAAGCTTTGCCCAATAAAAAACTTCATTTTTTAAATGACAAAGCTGTACAAGTGGCTGAGCTTTAGATATACTTAATTTATATTCCTATTTATTATATTATCCAGATTGACACACTGACTTATTTTATTTTTTATTCAGAAAGCTAAACCAATTTTCAAAATTAGAGATTCTTCCCATATACTTACCTAAACTAAAAGTTGAGAAAGTAGAAATTAGGTAAGTAGAAAAATGGTAAAACATAAGTTATATTTTTTTGTAAAAGCAGCTCCATACTTCATAAGTTAACCTTAGCAGAAAGATAATAGGTAGTTTGCGAGAACATAGGAATCATTTTATTCTCTATTCCAACGCGGTTCGGGATAATTGAACTATGAAATATTGCTTCTGGTTCCGCCTCTCCTTATGTCGTTTTTTTAAAACAGCTTTTACCATCCATAATAAAGTTAATTGTATTGGTTATTTAGTAAAAATTGCGGTCGTCCCGTTTTAGTTTTTTTGAACAATTTTTATTGTTTAATTTAATTTTCAAATTATAAGTAGGTACCTTCTCAAGATATTTATTTCTTGCCGGTTGAATGAAAGGAAATATTATATTTTATGACATAATATTTAAAAAAAAATTTTAAATTAAAAGCGGTTTAAAGTTGCAATGGAATTTATTTAAATAATATATTGATTATAAAAAATAAGGAAAAAAACTAAATATTATGCAAATTACTTAATTCTTCTTAAGGCTATAAGATGTAACGATTTCAATGTTCAACTTATTATTATGATTTATTTCTATTTGGTCTTTCCATAAGTTTTATCATCTGATAACGTTAATAAATTGTTTCTGAAGTGAAGAAGTGAAAAACACTTCGACAATGAAAAATGAACGAGAGGTTAAATTAAAACAAAAGCGGGAATCTTTGTGTTAAACCGCGAGATGTTATCCAACACACGATTTTGTGTACAACCGGCCTATTCTTAAGCGTCGATTACATTGAGCTAGTTTACAAGCTGATAGTTGGCAAATTCACTATCTGCTAGTAAACTCGCCTAGTGTAATCATGTTCACTAGCCAACTAGCAGATTGTTAACTATCCGCGAGTAAAGTTGAAAGCTGGTCTACTTTATTCGCTACTCGCTGGCGTTTATGGTTTCAGTGTTTACAAAATGTCGACGGAAATTGTACGTGCGGGTGTCATTATTTTAGCTCATGCTATCAAAAAGGAGTTAAAAAAAAAAGAAAAGCGGAAAAGGCAAAGAAATATATGGGTGAAACAATGGATAGGGAGACGCGAGATGTATGGTGCATCGAGCAGTTTACTGAAAGAGTTGAAGGACGAAGACGCTTCAGCTTATCGCAATATTTTGAGATTAGACTGTACCCATTTTGAAGATTTACTGAAGATGGTAGATGGATTGCTCAAAAAAGAAGATACAGTTATGAGAATGGCAATCCCAGTAATCACAAAACTTGAAGTAACACTACGTTATCTAGCAACTGGTGATTCTTTTAAGTCTCTGCAATACCTTTTTCGAGTTCCCGAATCGACTATATCGATATTTTTGCCTGAAGTGCTATCGGCGATTTCTTTCGTCCTTCGACCATTCATTGAGGTATGTAAAAATTAATTTAAAAATGCCATTTTAAAATAATTTTTATATTTCTTGTAATGTAATATAAATTGACACAAGACTGAAATAAAAAAAATAATATTTGTATAACTAATAAATTAGTATTTAAAATTTGTCTCAAATATTATGTTATAAGTAAATATTTAGTATTACAGCGAACTTGGTCCAAATGTTTGAAACATAACCTGATTTAAAACATCATCGTCATTTGAGGAGGTAGACAATGAATAGTCAGAAGATGGTGAAAATGGGACTGGTGAAAATGGAACATGACTTGCTTCTCGGGAATTTGAATTAACTGCAGGCTCCAAAGATGTTAGCTTAGAACGAATGATAGAATTCTGAATTTCCTGTTGTAGTAAAATTGCTTGTCGCTGCGGCAACTGACGAAGCTCGGCCGCAACAAACTTTCCGAACTGGTCATATGGCTTCTCCTCTGCTGCATTCTGTGCAATTTTGTCCAATTGCTGAATCGCGACTGATATTTCAGAATTTGAGTTTTCGTCGGATACTACTCGTTTTTTGACCCTTTTCACTGATGCTGCTGGTGGTCTCATTTCTGTTGATTGCTTCTCTTTGTGGAGTTCTTTTGGGCAGCTGCTTTCGTTGTTAGACACATCATATTTCGAGCAGTTTTGACCGTCCTCATCTGGCTCTATTTCTTCACTGTTTTGCGATAGCTCCTAGAAATAGTACAAAAATAATAATGCACAAATAATGTAGATTTATTAAATAAATTTCGCAACGATGAGTTAATAAATAACATAATATATTACACACATATATTTATTTTTATAATATTTATTATTTATTAAAATTATGTTAACTGATTTAATTTATTAATCTTATTATTTGCAGGTACCTAAAATAGTTGATGAATGGAAAGAAATCGAAAATAAATTTTCCCAACGTTGGAATTTCCCTAGATGTGTCGGGGCCATTGATGGGAAACACGTAATTATCAAAAGACCTCCTTGTTCCGGTTCAAGCTACTTTAATTACAAAAAAACCTATAGCATCATATTATTTGCCATGGTTGATGCCGATTATTGCTTTACTTATATTGACGTAGGTGGCAATGGACGCGCAAGTGACAGCGCAATATTTAGAGATAGTACTTTAAATATTGCAATGGAAAGTAATACTCTTGGAATACCTGACCATGCTGTTATTATTGGAGATGATGCATTCCCTTTAAGAACAAATCTTTTGAAACCTTATAGTAAAACTGGGCTAAGTGATATGGAAAAGGTATTTAATTATCGTCTTTCACGAGCCAGAAGAGTTGTTGAGAATGCTTTTGGCATACTTGCATGGAGATTCAGAATATTTTCAAGACCAATAGATTTAAAACCCGAAACTACTGATAAAGTAATTTGGGCAGCTTGCAGTCTTCATAATTGGTTACGAAAGACTGCTCCAGGAAATTACTTACCTTCACAAGCAGTAGATAGAGAGGATTTAAATACTGGAAATATAACACCTGGACTATGGAGGGAAAATGCAAACATTTTGCAACCTATTAATAATTTAGGCAGCAATAATTACAAACGTGCTGCTGAGGATGTCAGACGAGCATATGCTACCCACTTCATAGAAGAAAATCCTCTGCCGTGGCAGTGGGAGAAAGTTGGAATAATAGTTTAAATAATAAATATAAAATGATCTGTTAATTATTATTAATTTATAAATACCTAAATATTCATTAAAATTAAAAATTTTTACTCACCAAATTTGATTTGCTATTTCTTGTACTCAAAACCTCTGACAAATAATTTGCTTCGTTAAACCAAGCAAGCTTTGGTGAATAAACTTCTTCGGTACCACTTCCACTTTTCTTGCTTTTTTCAATTTTGTGTAGTTCTTGTCTGTACACATCTTTAATGGATTTGATTCTAGCCTTCAATTGCTTTACATCCATTTCTCCGATTAACTGATTTTCATTAAGTTCATTATAAAAACGTTGAAAAATTTCATTTTTTAATTTTGTGTTGCAATAGTCTTTATCTTTTATATTCCATAACAAATGGTACTGTTGGTACACATTAAGAAATTGTATAATATTACTTGTGTTCCACTTCATTTTAACAGTAGTTAAAAAAAGAAATGTCGATTAAAAATCGTAATATTAGTTTAATTAAAACGTAGGTACCTAATATTCACAACGGCAAACCGCCTCGGGGTAGTACACGTGGTTTTTACTCGCTAGCTAGTTGGCTACTGAGCGAGTAGTACACGTTTTGCGTGTAATCATTACAATCGCACTAGCCGACTAGTCCGCTTCTAAAATAGCCAACTATCAGCTTGTAAACTAGCTCAATGTAATCGACGCTTTAAGCGTCTTCTTTTTTTTTAACTACTGTTAAAATAAAAGCGTCGATTACATTGAGCTAGTTTACAAGCTGATAGTTGGCTATTTTAGAAGCGGACTAGTCGGCTAGTGCGATTGTAATGATTACACGCAAAACGTGTACTACTCGCTCAGTAGCCAACTAGCTAGCGAGTAAAAACCACGTGTACTACCCCGAGGCGGTTTGCCGTTGTGAATATTAGGTACCTACGTTTTAATTAAACTAATATTACGATTTTTAATCGACATTTCTTTTTTTAACTACTGTTAAAATGAAGTGGAACACAAGTAATATTATACAATTTCTTAATGTGTACCAACAGTACCATTTGTTATGGAATATAAAAGATAAAGACTATTGCAACACAAAATTAAAAAATGAAATTTTTCAACGTTTTTATAATGAACTTAATGAAAATCAGTTAATCGGAGAAATGGATGTAAAGCAATTGAAGGCTAGAATCAAATCCATTAAAGATGTGTACAGACAAGAACTACACAAAATTGAAAAAAGCAAGAAAAGTGGAAGTGGTACCGAAGAAGTTTATTCACCAAAGCTTGCTTGGTTTAACGAAGCAAATTATTTGTCAGAGGTTTTGAGTACAAGAAATAGCAAATCAAATTTGGTGAGTAAAAATTTTTAATTTTAATGAATATTTAGGTATTTATAAATTAATAATAATTAACAGATCATTTTATATTTATTATTTAAACTATTATTCCAACTTTCTCCCACTGCCACGGCAGAGGATTTTCTTCTATGAAGTGGGTAGCATATGCTCGTCTGACATCCTCAGCAGCACGTTTGTAATTATTGCTGCCTAAATTATTAATAGGTTGCAAAATGTTTGCATTTTCCCTCCATAGTCCAGGTGTTATATTTCCAGTATTTAAATCCTCTCTATCTACTGCTTGTGAAGGTAAGTAATTTCCTGGAGCAGTCTTTCGTAACCAATTATGAAGACTGCAAGCTGCCCAAATTACTTTATCAGTAGTTTCGGGTTTTAAATCTATTGGTCTTGAAAATATTCTGAATCTCCATGCAAGTATGCCAAAAGCATTCTCAACAACTCTTCTGGCTCGTGAAAGACGATAATTAAATACCTTTTCCATATCACTTAGCCCAGTTTTACTATAAGGTTTCAAAAGATTTGTTCTTAAAGGGAATGCATCATCTCCAATAATAACAGCATGGTCAGGTATTCCAAGAGTATTACTTTCCATTGCAATATTTAAAGTACTATCTCTAAATATTGCGCTGTCACTTGCGCGTCCATTGCCACCTACGTCAATATAAGTAAAGCAATAATCGGCATCAACCATGGCAAATAATATGATGCTATAGGTTTTTTTGTAATTAAAGTAGCTTGAACCGGAACAAGGAGGTCTTTTGATAATTACGTGTTTCCCATCAATGGCCCCGACACATCTAGGGAAATTCCAACGTTGGGAAAATTTATTTTCGATTTCTTTCCATTCATCAACTATTTTAGGTACCTGCAAATAATAAGATTAATAAATTAAATCAGTTAACATAATTTTAATAAATAATAAATATTATAAAAATAAATATATGTGTGTAATATATTATGTTATTTATTAACTCATCGTTGCGAAATTTATTTAATAAATCTACATTATTTGTGCATTATTATTTTTGTACTATTTCTAGGAGCTATCGCAAAACAGTGAAGAAATAGAGCCAGATGAGGACGGTCAAAACTGCTCGAAATATGATGTGTCTAACAACGAAAGCAGCTGCCCAAAAGAACTCCACAAAGAGAAGCAATCAACAGAAATGAGACCACCAGCAGCATCAGTGAAAAGGGTCAAAAAACGAGTAGTATCCGACGAAAACTCAAATTCTGAAATATCAGTCGCGATTCAGCAATTGGACAAAATTGCACAGAATGCAGCAGAGGAGAAGCCATATGACCAGTTCGGAAAGTTTGTTGCGGCCGAGCTTCGTCAGTTGCCGCAGCGACAAGCAATTTTACTACAACAGGAAATTCAGAATTCTATCATTCGTTCTAAGCTAACATCTTTGGAGCCTGCAGTTAATTCAAATTCCCGAGAAGCAAGTCATGTTCCATTTTCACCAGTCCCATTTTCACCATCTTCTGACTATTCATTGTCTACCTCCTCAAATGACGATGATGTTTTAAATCAGGTTATGTTTCAAACATTTGGACCAAGTTCGCTGTAATACTAAATATTTACTTATAACATAATATTTGAGACAAATTTTAAATACTAATTTATTAGTTATACAAATATTATTTTTTTTATTTCAGTCTTGTGTCAATTTATATTACATTACAAGAAATATAAAAATTATTTTAAAATGGCATTTTTAAATTAATTTTTACATACCTCAATGAATGGTCGAAGGACGAAAGAAATCGCCGATAGCACTTCAGGCAAAAATATCGATATAGTCGATTCGGGAACTCGAAAAAGGTATTGCAGAGACTTAAAAGAATCACCAGTTGCTAGATAACGTAGTGTTACTTCAAGTTTTGTGATTACTGGGATTGCCATTCTCATAACTGTATCTTCTTTTTTGAGCAATCCATCTACCATCTTCAGTAAATCTTCAAAATGGGTACAGTCTAATCTCAAAATATTGCGATAAGCTGAAGCGTCTTCGTCCTTCAACTCTTTCAGTAAACTGCTCGATGCACCATACATCTCGCGTCTCCCTATCCATTGTTTCACCCATATATTTCTTTGCCTTTTCCGCTTTTCTTTTTTTTTTAACTCCTTTTTGATAGCATGAGCTAAAATAATGACACCCGCACGTACAATTTCCGTCGACATTTTGTAAACACTGAAACCATAAACGCCAGCGAGTAGCGAATAAAGTAGACCAGCTTTCAACTTTACTCGCGGATAGTTAACAATCTGCTAGTTGGCTAGTGAACATGATTACACTAGGCGAGTTTACTAGCAGATAGTGAATTTGCCAACTATCAGCTTGTAAACTAGCTCAATGTAATCGACGCTTTACACTTGTAAACTCATTTTTAATATATCGAGCTGAGAAACTTGAAAACTTAAAATACATTTTTTTATAAATCACGATTAATAAAACTTGTTTTAATATTATTAAGTTGCCCATACTCACAAAAAATTTAAAAAAGTTATCTTCATTTTTATTAATATTTATTTAGATTAATTAATCATCATTATAAAACACTACCAAAATTATTTATAACTTTAATTTATTACTTCAAATTCATTTAATCAACAAATATGTAAATTTATACATTATTTTTAAGAAATCGACCATTGTGCAATTAATCTGTAATAATACGAAATTTTATATAAATTATTTTTGTAATATACTATTATTTCCGAAGGCAAATAATAAATTTTGAGTTACCTACTTATAGTTTACCCATTCTTTAACCCTTTCAGTCACTCTTTAATTCTACCAAAGGAAAAATTTTGCTATTTGCACCATTGATTAATTGAAATTTTTAAAAAATTTTGATGAAAATTGCAATGCCCTAGCTACCTTCCCGGGGGAGTTATGGTATGTGATCAAATAACTACACTTTTTTTTGAAAATTAAAAACAAACTGATAAACTTACAAAAATAAATTTTTTTATTACTACATTCGAATAATTAAACATTTGCTTAATTTTTTTTTCTTTTCAAACTGATATCGCAATAGTAGCAGTTTTTATAAATGTTTTTACAGCGTCGCTGTAATACAGTATAGAAGTATAACGTATAATTGCACAGTATAATGTACATTTATTTTTGGAAAATATTCTGTAGTTTCAGCTTTTAAACACCAAATGCTACCATTATCACTAATTCGGTTAATGGTAGTTCGTGAAATTATTACCTAACGCGGTGTACCGTCAATTCATCGCGGTCAATTCATCGCGGTCAATTCATCGCGGTCAATTCATCGCGGTCAATTCATCGCAGTCAATTCATCGCGGTTAATTCATCGCGGTCAATTCTTCGTACGACAATTCATTGTGCGACAATTCACCGCGTGCGACAATTCATCGCGTGCGACAATTTATCGCCGCGACAATTCATCGTCGCGACAATTCATCGCGTATAACTTTTCATCGCGTATAGAATATTAACAAACAAATGGAAATACGGATAAATAAATGCATAGATATTGGTATTTTTGTAACACTTTGTATATAATAAATGAAGAAATGGTTAGGTTAAGTTAGATTAATTATTTCGAAAACACATGGATAGGTCGGACGGATAGAAGAGGCATGAGGCGTCTACCTTAATTTCCAGTAGTTATATGGAATTGCTATTATGAAACTGTTCGAGAAAATATTCCTCGCATGAACAATACTGTTGAAGGGTGGCACAATAGCTTTACGTCTATAATAATTAACGCCGTCCATCCCAGCTTGTGGAAATTTGTGAATGCAATTAAAAAGGAATAAAGTTTAAATAGTTTAAAGAGAGAACAATTTGTTGCTGGAAATGAAATTCTCCAGAAAAAAATGTACAGAGACCAGGGCCGTCTTTAACTTATTAGATGCCCTGGGCACTTTTGGATAATGGGGCTCCTATGACTATGATATGACAGACAACTATTTTATTAATAACAGGCAAAAGGGGCAGTCTCTCTAAAAATTTTATTACAACTACCATAAGAGCAATGTAAAATTTTCTGAAATTTTTAGCAAGTTTGAGGCCGAGGGGGCCCCGTGGATCACGGGGCCCTGGACAGTTGCCCACAGCGCCCAATGGAAAAGTACAGCTTATAATTCCAACTATAATTACGAAAATATGTTGTGTTGTTTTTAATTTAAATATCAAATATTTTAATTGTTCCAATTAATTTTGAAATATCAAATTTTAGTTGGTTTTATTTTAATTATATTTAATTGCAATGAATTGTTGGACGCGATGAATTGTTGCACGCGATGAATTGTCGCGCGATGAATTGACCGCGATGAATTGATGTACATTCAATAATCTTGCTTTTTTTAGGTCTAAATGCATTTTAGTTGTTTCATAAAGTTAACTGAACTGCTGACTTTCAGACTTTGTTGTTCTGGAGGTTTCTAGAAGTTTCCAGAAAGATCCATTGGGTATAGAGGCAGTTCTAGTTCAAACTTGCAAGTATAAATACCGTATAAATAAATAATATAAAAAAATAAATACTGTATAAATAATTATACAGGGTGTTACATAAATACAGTGATTTAGTTTAAATAAATTCTGACTTATTGTTAAGTGATTGGTTTTAATTGTAGTGTGTTTTAGTATTAGTGTACATCTTAGTGTATTAATTGTTCGATTAGATTTTAATTTTCGATAGAATTATGTGGATACCTTTTTGGTAGCAACGAGTTAGTTGTTGTTGACGGCCAATAAGCCAGAAACACGTGTCCACCGCTCTTTCTTAATTAACCAAGTTGTCGAGCGTTTATATATTATTTCCAGTAAATTACTTTTAATATCGGTACATCGCTTTAAAAATCAGGACTTCACTTTCAATATTCATTTTTATAAAGTAGACCATTTTGTAATGCAAATAAAAAATAATTTTTAGATAGATTTTCTTGTAAGGTGGTTTGGATTTCACGCTAAATATACGGTTAATCGGGAATTGCAGCTTGAGTTGCTGTTACTAATTTCACTAATTTATTTTGATTATAATGAGAAAGTAAACATAAAATTTTATTTATTTTTTTCTAATAGAACAAATAATTGCCATTAATTTCTTTTGCAATACCTATAAATACTTATGTTTATTTTCATACTTAAATTTTCATGATTGATTTTCATTAATTTATAATAAGCATATTATTTTATTGACTGAAAATGAAACTTGATAAGTTTTTCACTTGAATGATATTCTGAAAAAAATTAGAATAGCTTTTCTGTCATTCATTTCAAATTTATTGATAACGACAGATTATTTTTAAAACAGGTGTAAAATTTAAACCTATCCTTGGTTTAGCTTTTCAACCAATTTTATTATAATAAATAGTCTGCAACATATTTGTAGTGCCTAGAAGTATATTTATATAATTATAATTAATATCCATCCATATTAATTTATCGGATTTCACTTTTATAAATGAAAAAATCTGTCAAAAGCATTTTACCTGCTACCAGCTCGCATCAGGTACCTACTAACGGAAGTAACCGCGTGGCCGTGCAAATCGAGAAAAATGGCATTTTGATATTTTCCTTAATCGTAAAATTCTTGCAGAATTTCTAAATAGTAAATGTTACTATTATTTGTAATTTTTAAAAAATTGAATTAAATAAAAAAATATATCAATAAATTAACATAATTTGAAATTAGAAGAATGAAGATGAAGTTACAAACAAACTGATGTTGTTTACATATTATTCATTTCTCAGCTTTCGAATATTTTTTGGAACCTTTTAATAAATTAACATTTTGGAATTCCAGAGTAGAAAATTTTAAATTGCTTTACCTAGCAGGCTAAAATTGTTGAAACGAGATTGAACCAACAACAATTTTTTTAGAATTCTATTTTACGTTTATAATCACATTAGGTTTTAACATTTTCAGCTGATATTTTTGATTTCATCTCTGCCATTTTCTTCGTTATTCCCCTGCCTTCAGAATAAAATATATTTCTTGAAAAATATTTATTTCGAGTTATACTTGTTAAGTTTAGGTACTCTAAATCTTCAATGTGCTATACTTAGAACAGACTAGAATGCATCATTAATATTGT
Organism: Cantharis flavilabris; assembly: GCA_949152465.1. Lineage (NCBI taxonomy): Eukaryota > Metazoa > Arthropoda > Insecta > Coleoptera > Cantharidae > Cantharis > Cantharis flavilabris. Next base: position 35,903,113 of record OX424438.1, on the reverse strand, counting down.
CCATAATTTGTATTCTTCTTTTTTAATTCATAAATTCGGCTAGGAATTGTGTTGAAGTTTTCTTTGAATGTGATTGCGGTTGTTATTCATTTTTATTTTAACCATAATAAATCATGATTGATAATTATAAATTGAAAATTAAACCATTATATTTTGTAAAAATTAAATTAGTAAAGAGGATTATAAAATATTATAATATTGTATTATTATTTCCTTTGGTCAAGTACCAGTAAAGATTATTAAAAATGATCGATCATTTTTTTATGTTATTTATGATTTTACTAATTTTGTTGTAATGTAGTAATGCATTAAATTTTAATGATTTTACCAATATCATAAATTCTCGCGAAGTTAAAAATTTATTGGATTAGCCAATTGCTTGATTGGTGGAAACGTTACAGGGAATAAAACAAAATACATTTTTGAAGATTGCGAAATATGCCAACAGTTCTACTCTCCCTTTTTCACAATTGAGAATTTTTGCCAAAATTGTCGCGAGAGCGTCAAGTCAAAATTTAGACTCGAAAAATTTATTTGGAGTTATGGTTTGAAATTTATATTTTGAAGAATAAAATTAATTATATGGTTTTTTTATGATTTTGGATGAAAATTTTATAATAATTGAAATTAATTTTGGTTTACTTTCCCATTTTACATTAAAAATGTTTTGTAAGTATTTTGAACATTGTGTTTTTCTAGGGGAGATCTGGTTGCAAAATTGGACCCTGGAAAATAGCATTACAATATATAAATAGGTAGATTATTTATAAAATAAATAAAATATAAATATAAATATTTTACTTTATTTTTTCTATAATTGGAATATCTTGTGTGATGCAATATATTTATAAATAATCATAAATACATAATATTATAATATAAAGACATGGGAAAGATCATAAAGCGAATAAAATAATTAGAAAAATATTATAGACACGATATGTATCTTCAAGTTGCTAAATACCAGTATAACTAAAGCTATACTTAAAAGAAAGATAACTTATCAATTAATTATCTCTGCTTACAGCGGTGTGGTCATTTTATTACCTATATCAGATTTTTCATAACTTATCATAAATGATCACTGATAAATTACCATCATCATACTTATTTCCAACAACTTACATACAACATTTTAGCAATTAATTAATTAGGCTAAAATTTTCATACAAGATCGATTACGAGTATACGTGCCATTTTCTAAATTTATTTTTTTAAATTTTTGTTAACAATATTTGAATGTTCCTCCAATAGTATCTACTTTTATTTTTATGATTTGTTTGATAGTTACCATTGAATAAAGATTATAAATATAAATATTTATTAAAAATCATCTTCGAATTTTAGTTGGATAGCCAGTAACATAACTATTAAAATGCCGTCGCATTACAAAAATATTGTTAAAATAGTCAATTCCTTTTTTAAAGCAAATTCCAAGCTCTTAAAAGTGTAATTAGCTCACTGTCATGTCGCAGCTTGCTATATAGCTACTTAATAGATGTCCACCGCAGTACTAATACCGTAAGTACTGCATCGCATGACATTTCGTCGCGGACAACCACTTAGAAGAGTGTTGTTTGCGTTTTGGTACCATTTAAAGCTTCAATACCTTATAATCCCGTAAGCCTTATAATCTAGCTCTGCTTCCATCAGTAACAGATATTGTACAAATTACCCAAATGATAGTGGTAACGATTTCCCAAAGTGTATCAGTTGCTGTCGCTAGTCAACTGCAACTTTCTGCTATGAAGAGAACGTGCACGTGTGACAGAACAAAGTATTTTATCAAATTTTGGATCACTGAAGAAATTATAATTTTTAGAAAAATATACCACTTCCGGTTTTTAGGAGAACCGTTTTTGCTATAGCAGACTAGGCGAAGATAGAATCTACACCAGCAAACTTAAAAGTTTTTATTAATCCTTTAATGAATTTCAACTTTGGCTGTATCAGCAACTTTATTGTGGCCAAACAAACTTTTATCATCAATCTAATAAGTTTGTGTATTTATTAATAACATTGATAATCCGATCAGTTGTTTTAACAGCAAGCTACAACATTTTAAATAGCAAACTTTTTGCTTAAAAAAAAGTGGAATATTTTAGAAACATTGCTGCAATATGAATGCATTATAAAGGCTGCCCGCAGCCAGTGAAGCTGCCAAATAAAGTCATCAACCAGCTATTAGCTGTTTATTAGCATTAAAATGCTACTTGATTATCCCCCTCTCCCTCTATGAATATTGAACAAAATTAATATAAAAGGTCTTATGTCGCAAAGATAGCACTATGAGCGGCTGAGATAAATTTTGTCTCTGAGATTTTTATTGCAATTTATTTTGAGCTTTGTTATTATCGTTTGCCAATAAAGTGATTTAATTAATTTTTGCATAAGTAATTTTAATTTCTTTTTGAGTTTGAAATTGTCCCATATTCTGGACCGCATTGGATATTTTTGAAAACTGATTTTTGATTTAGATAAAAATAATTTGGATTTGGATTGAGATTTTGGAGATATTATAATTTAAAAATATTAATGCAAATATATTGTGAATTATGATACATTTATTGCGAGTGCATGCAACCGCGCATTGCTAAACGGTGAAAGCACGTAAGCTTGAGTTTGAGTCTCACTTCGGCCAAGAATGATCAATTTTTCGTCAATATGATGAATCATTTTTTTCAGTGTAGAAGCATATTATTATCATCTTTTATATTATAAAAATGTCAATTTCAGGTTCATCGGGATTTTTTATCTTCGAGATTGATATTGTCAGATGGCGTTTTAATTATCTACTACATGTGGCTGGTGTAGATTTATCATTTTACTCTTAAAGGTTTGGGTTTCAGAACTCAAAATTCAAAATTCAAACATTCTTCCTCTTTCCTATGCGTTCGATTATATTATTATATTTTGTCTTGTGTCGACCATACAGTTTCAATTTCCCGAGTAGAGTATACCATTGTCCATCTTATTTATGACACAAAGATTTATAAATTTGCTAGTGTTCTACCGGAATGTCCGGTCACCGGACGTTCTGGAAACATCAAACTGGAAACTGGAATATCAGGAATATCAAACAGGAATATCGGGTTGATTGGAAATTAAATCAAACAAATGTGACCCGATATGCCGACGTTTCGGAAAGTTTATTTTCTGATCTTCAAGTCTAAGAACATGTCAAACAGACAACTTAACATTCTGACGTGTTTGGTGAGCGCACCAGAAGAATTTTGTCATTTTTTCCGTAACGCACCTCCGATTGATACATTATTTATTGTAACCTAAAGTATTTGTGAGTTTTGGGAGGTAACAAGAAAGAGACATATTATTGTCGCTTTTAAACCACAGGAATCTGTCAGTCCTTTCTTCCTAATGCTTCTCCAATTAGTTAATTTTAAGTTACTAAGCTACAAAATGTAGAGAGGTTTTGGGTTGCACAACCTGAATATTCGAGTTGCACACCAATCAAGTTCAACATCATTTATAAACTAGGAGGTCAGGGAGCCGACAGGCCGCTTGAACTTCTAGTTTAGGTTATAATAATGTTAAAAAGTTTGTTTAACTTTAAAATTTTAATTTTAAAAATATTAATAAATTCTTAGTGCCATCAAAATATTTATGGGTGCATATAAAATGGTTATTAGGTTGTGTTGCCATTTTCCTATCTAAATTATCACAGTTGAAAAATTATTATATAATTTTGTAATTAAAGCTCTAATGTACAAATTATTATTTTTAAAATATATAATTAACAATTTAGTTTTATAAACTGTTATATCCATGTCTAATTCAGTTAATCAAGTTTAATAATTTATTAGAAAAAGTAAAAGCGTGATACAAATTTAATTTTATTAGATACCACCGGTTTATTATAAAATCATAATGTAGTTGGCTAAGCTTGGATTATCTCTTTGTATATCTTTTGCCCCAGGATACAGTAAACCATATTAATTTTCATCTTATTAAACTACAAATTAAGTTCTTACCTCAATTGTACGTCTAGATACAATATTAACCATTCTTGCACGCCCCCATCTGTAAATTACTAAGCTATAATCGAATTTCATTTTCAAAAAGGTGTTTTAGAGACTCCCAGTTTGTTATTTATGCTTCAAGAAATTTCTCAGAAACTTTTATCTTTGCAATAATATTATATTCTTAATTAATTTATTAATATCTTTCTGTATCTCTTCGCAAACTAATTCAATGTTTTGTAATATATTTTTCAATTAAAGGGTTAATTAACTTTCATTTAAAATATCAAAAAATTAATTACTAATTTTCTCCTACCATTACCGACATTTTCTCGATTACAAACGAAACATATAACTACGGTGGAAAAATTTGTAAACCTTAGTGAACTTGAAAATTGTGGGTATTATACATTTAATTTTATTATTTTAGCAGGCAGAACGAAAGAAGTATTTCTCAGCTTGTTTAGTTTCCAACTTTCAGTTAAAGCCAGAATCCACTTGCTCCTGACCATTTAAGCTAAAAATCTTTAATTAAGCTTTTATAGGAGGTACATTTATTCCAGAGTATGCACTGCACTCCTGAAGAAGCTTGGCGCGAGCAGTCGTTCGTGCCGATGATTCCAGAAGAAGCAAGTGCAGATGTAATGTCATATTTACTATGTCTAGACCATATTTTATTGTCTTGTTAACACTCTCATAAACGTATATCATGTTTTCTATTATAATAATAAGATACATATTATACAATTTTTCATATCAAATCGCTCCACCCAGATGCATCTGAGCAGGAATCTGGAAAACACTTCTTTGGTTGAAACTTTTTTCCTCCCGATACCTAATATTTACAAAAATTATTAAAAGTAATTATTAAAAATATTTCAAAATCATTAAATATTGTCACTAAACATCTGGTTCGAGGGGGGCTGCGGCCCCATGCCCATGTTCTATGACCGTTCCTGGATATGAATTAATTCGGAAATACAATTTTAGTTAGTTTTATATTATTATTGTCATAATTTAAAATTAAAAAATATAATGCAAGAAGAAAAGAAGAATGCAGATTATTATTTTTTAATATTTAATAAATATTAAAATAAAGATAAATATAAAGTTTAGGTAAGTTTAATAGTTTATATATTAAACCTGTTCAGGATTTATTGTAACAATTTTGTTCATGACAATCAATAGTTGAGAAATGGAATAGATAAATATCATAACTATTGGTCACACGCTTATTATAAGTATTGCAATTTAATAGCATTCGAAACAGTCCAAATTAATTTGAAAACAATTTTAATTAACAGTTGAATCAAAATGATTAGGCAGTTTTAAATGGTTTTTGCCTATCATAAAAGGTAATACATTTACTTATATCAGATTTGAACTATTACCCGTTCCAATGGATTCTTTTTAAGCTTTGAGCTTTTAGCGCTTTTTTATAAATAGATAATATCTATGTTTTGATGTCTTTTAACTCACGAAGTCGATAAAGTTATTGCATTTCAATATTATTAAATCTTTGAACTTCGTGCGCGATGTAAGTTAAGGTTTAGTATGGCTTGCGGCTGACCACTATTATTAGCTATAATATAATGATTGATGACTAACAACAACCTTTGACACCTAAAACTTTAACATGTTTAACACCTAGCTCTAAGTAACTGTTCATATTTTGACTAAGCGGTTCAGCTGTAATTGTTTTTTTATTCAATAAATTTTTAAGCCGTACCGAAGAGTATTCAGCCCAAATTTAGACGATGTATATATGTTATATGTATCATTTTCAGCATAATATGAAAATAATTGAAAATATTTTGTGAATTCAGATGTACAAAATTCAACTTCTACACTGGAAAATAATACTTCTTTAAACCTTATGGTGCGGTTACAAGAAACATTCTCAGCACCAATTATTCAATTGGTCATTGGGCCAAATGAAATTTGCTTATCATGATGGGCGTCGGAATAAATTAAATGATTTAAAAAACATTTTTCTAGTATTTTAGGCCCTGTTTCATAAAATTTTTATATACTAATTCAATTCAGGACCCCCAATATAATTGATTGGGGGAACACCTAAATTATTAAATTTTTAACAAGCCGTTAAATTTAAATAACCAATGGCAATTAACTCTCATACATGCCGAAGGAGGGAAAGTCAAAGAGCTTGACACTCGAGCAACGGGTATGTTTAACGAAGAACATCACTCGATCGTTGCACGGAGGGATAAGTCCCGCGTGTTGCTCGGAGCTACTTGACTTGCTATTAAAAATGAACCTTCTCGCGATGTTCTCGTAGGTAACATACCTGCGATGAGGGAAAAGTCCCTATGGGACTTTTCCCGATAAATCGCAGGTATGTTTACCCGAGAACATCACGAGCACATCGCGAGAGGTTCGTTTTTTAATAGCGTGCGGGACAAATCACTCCGAGCAACACGCGAGTGATGTTCTCGTAGGTAACATACCTGCGATGAGGGAAAAGTCCCTATGGGACTTTTCCCGATAAATCGCAGGTATGTTTACCCGAGAACATCACGAGCACATCGCGAGAGGTTCGTTTTTTAATAGCGTGCGGGACAAATCACTCCGAGCAACACGCGAGTGATGTTCTCGGGCAAACATACCCGCGAAAAGTCGCTGGGACTTTTCCCTATCGGGATAAGTTTCCTTCTCGCGGATATATTACCTACGATAAAACCGAGTAGGGGAGACCGGGGTAAGTTGCAACACTTTTTAATCTTTATTTTTTTTAAAGACTATTATGAAAAAAAACTCCAAATATTGGTCGACATATGTATATTGGTCCTTAAGGAATTATGTATATAAAATTAATGAGTTAAGTTAATAAAAAAGGTGATCGTGTTGCAATGTACCCCTTGTTCGGAGCACGTTGCAACACATCCTGGGGTAAATTGCAACACTTATTCAAAAGCACATCATCAATATTAGACACAATTTACACATATATACAACCGGTCTCTTTTTGCACAGGTCCAGTGTGCCCACATTTTGCAAAGTCTACATTGCACTCATTTTTCATTCATTCAAAAGCGCATTTATTTGTGACGCGCATGAATGAATGAACGAGATTCTTGTAAGATGTTTACAAAGTCATGTGGTGTTCACATCAGATTTTTTATATTTGTTTTTGTTTTTTTTTAAACCGCCAAATATGTGAACGGGTTACATTGTAACAGTTTGTTGCAACGTGCCCCGGCCACACTTTTTAGTTTTATAAGTTGTATAACTTTTACCCTGAAAACTTTTTTGATGATTTTTTTATGCAGAACGAAACACAAATGTTTACTCTATATCACAAAGTTTAATAAAAGCACTATGACACTTGATATTTTAATAATGCAACTTCATTGACAATAATAGCAAAATTACTTATTCTGTCGGGAACACAGATGTGACGATTACTCACATACTGCAGCTATTTGGCGTGATTCTACCTGACACACCTAAGAACCATTAAGTTACACGTATTTTGTACCAATGTCGATATCTATTATCTTATCAGTGAAAAAGTTATCTACACTGTTGCAACTTACCCCTGTTGCAACATACCCCGGTCTCCCCTAATTATTCATTAGGTATGTATTTTCTCTATTTATGCAGTGAACCGGATTAGATATCGTTGCGGTCCGGATTTGGTTACCCCTTCTTTAGCGGAATATACATTTCCCTTCAATTGTCACAATCTAACTGGAATGCGTATGCAAATATATTGCGGTGACATTTTTCTGGGTAAAAAATTAAACAGAATCAAATCACTCGCACTATTGAGCATGAGACTCCTCTCAAATTCAAGAAATAATTAAGCAAACCAAATCCAAAATTTTACAAACAAATTCCAAAATTAAATAAACCGAATTTCAAATTTTAATTATTATTCTTGTATAATTCCAAATTTTTAGTTTTAAGAAATTTCAATACAAAAATGGAAAATAAAATTGTCGAGATTACTTCAACTATATTATGTCGCGCTATCGAATTCAATTATGATGCGTTCAAATTTAATTAATCCTCTTCAAATTCAAATCAATATAGTCCAAACCAGAGAAAATAATCATTCAAAAATCACCCACTCAAAGATTAAACAATTTTATTCACCAAATACAAAAAAAATTTCAAAATGAAAATCTCAAAAATTCAAAAATAACGGAGACTACTTTCACTACAACCCCTTCGTTTTCACCGCCAGTCGGTACCAGCTCTCTCAAAAATGCGGTAAAGTGAAAAATTCCAAATATTTACACAACTCAAAAATATAAATTTTACGAAATAAATCAAAAATATGAAATACAAAAATTCAAATGGAGATTTTGGAACACAACAATATATTGGTAGGTAATTAATATCCAATGAAATAATAAATAATAAATTATTTTATAATAAAAATTGTCGAAATATATAGGGGGCTTTAAAAGCGAGTACCGACGTTTTACGGTAGACTTATGGGACTATATTAGGCTCATTGTACCAAATTTACATTACATAATACTTTGCCTAAATTTATCCATTTATCTATCTGTCCGTAACGTACATAAGCACTTCTGATTGGTTCAATCATTATTTACCAAATTAAAACGACATATTGTCGTTTTGTTGCTGCACTCCAATTGAGTTCCACATCAGTCAAGCATCAGGAGGTCATAGCGGTTAATTTAATTGAACGTTAAAATGCAACATAAAGTGTCAGTTACTTGGACCGAATTTTGAAAAATGTATTCGAATATATTCAGTTTGATTCATTTGTTGAACATTTTTTTACCTATTCTCTGGTAGCATACGCTCATTTCATCAAGACGATTTATTTGAACACTGCAGTTCTGCAAGTAAAAATCCTTGGAATAGCCAAGAGATTATAAATATCCCGAAAGACCAACTTTTGATTGTATATTTCTTGGAATACTACCATTAGTCAAACCATTAATCGACTTGATTCCTCTCTGTTGTATATTTTTCATTTCTTTAAATAAGGATTCCACTATTTAAACAGATGCATCGCTTCCACGTCCAGTTCCAACAGCAGTTTTTTTGCTGTAGTTCTCAGATAAATTTTCTCATCTTGCACTTGTTCTTGAGTCAAGAAAATTTTAAAACAGTGTTTCCCAAATGTATCCAATTTGCGGACCCCCAAAATTAAATTCTAGTATCAAGGGACCCTCAGAAACAGTTTTGTTACAAAAATAAAAAATAAAGCCATGGCATATAACGCCATGGTAAATTGACGTCAACGCCCGTTAACGGTGGGCAATGATGTAAATATTTTCATATGATTGTAATATTTACGTCTTTGGCCGGCCAATGACGTTAATGACCAAAATGGATTAAACAATGATGATATTAAAGAAGAATTACTATAAGGAACAGCAAAATGGCGATGCACTTCAACTAGGGACAATTATTTGTCATGTACGCATTTATCCATGTAAATGACACCAACTCGGCCTTTTTCAAGGCCTCATACTAAGTGTACAGAAATTTTTATTTAATTTAGACAAACGATCATTTCAGGGTGGATACATGATTTGTCGTGTTTGCGTCAGCCAACGCTGCCCGGAAGAAAAATTAATTAAATTTAATTAATTCATTTTACGGTGGAACCGTGATTTGCTGTAGTTGCGCCAGTCAAAACTGAAAGAGTGATAGAATATAGAATCTGTAGAATAGTAATTTCATCATTGTCCACCTTGTATTGGACATTAACGTCATTGCCCGGGCAATGATGTAAAAGCCACATATACAATTTTAAATGTCAACATTGCCCAAAATGCATGGTCATTGACGTCATTGGCCGGTCAATGATGTTAATGCCCAACTAAGCAACTAAGCTGGGCATTGACGTTAGTGTCCGGCCATTGAGGTTAATGGCCAAATTGTCAACATTGACTGTAACTGCTATGTGTTAGCACCGTAGCCAGATCAAACAATAATTCTTAAAATTTCAGAAAAATTTTATTATTAAAGTATTTTTGTCTATTCGCCTATTTTATTTTCTTTTTATATCTTGGGTTTGCGGACCCCTAATAAACATGCCGTAGACCCCTAGGGGTTCGCGGACCTCTATTTGAGAAACACTGTTTTAAAAGATACGTGGAATTCAAATTTGAAATAAATATTAATTAACTATGTAAATATAGGAACTAGACTTACTAATGAACCAGCAATGTGATATATTAAGGATTAAATCAATATGCTACCAATCGAGACACCGCGGTTCAATGCTTGTTCGTGCCAACTACTACAGTTTTGTGATCTAATCCTTAAGTTTCACCTATGGGCTATGCATCTAGCCAGGTTAGCACCCTACTAGAATATTTATATGCAAGTTCTCAAAGGACTATGAATGCCAAATGTAAATTTGGTACATCCCATGATAATAACAGGACGTAGAGTCCTAAATTAAGAAAAAGAAGAAGACTAACTGTAAACTGTAAACCTATCTGCAATATAGTTAATTTAAGATTCCATTTTTTGTTCCAATTTTTTACAAGTTATCTACATTTTTTTTAGTAGCTTAGCTTTACCCTCGATGTCAGTCATGGGATAGGTTGGATCTGAAATCTTTTGGATCCTCTCGGCCTGTTTTTCTGCTGGAGAAATGCTTTGCAATAGTTCAACTTACAGCGCTTCTTTCTTCTCCTCCTTCTCTTCTACTTTTTTATAATGCTAATTTTTTCACAGATATTTGTAAAAATATCAGATGACAATGTTGTTATTGTCAATCCTCAAGTAACATTTTTCTCTGGTGAAATTAAAATTTCTCTGCTAGACCCCTGGCAAATATCTACCAGGTTGTTATAACAGGGTTTCTCTTACAGATACTTAGCTGGTGTTTATATGGGATTATTTGCAGGGTTCTCAAAAATAACTATGGTAGGGCTTTCCTAGGTACTCAGTTACAGAAAATTTGCAAATCCCTGAAAATAATCTGTGTTAGGACCCTGATAGGTACCTATATAAGAAGATCCTATTTTTGGTTTATTTCCAAATATGACCTTGCATAAGGAGATTATTCGATTCACGAATAAAGAGCTCCGTTTCTTTTAAATTGCACAAAACAAACAACGTTTGACCAATTAGTGAAGCATCTATGAATCTAACAACTTTTCTTATGTCCTGGCTGGCTCTTTCTATAGAACGCTGACTCTGACTGGTATGGTTTTCTATAAATAATTTTTAATTTCAGTCAATATACTGTTGTGTTAACAAATAATTTTTTGAAGATTTTTGATTGGTCTCCTTATTGCAATTTTGATTGGTATAAAGTGATTTTTTTTATTTGAATTTATATTTAACAGTTTTGATTTGTTGTAAATATGAGATTTTGATTGTTTTTCTATTCAATTTTGGTTTGTAAATAATTTATTGCAAAATTTTGTAAATAATTTAATAAATTTTAGAATTTGGTGGGTCTTTTCGTGCTAGCAAGTAATGTTGGTACAAGAAGACCAACGATTTGCCTCTTCCAACCGTATTCGAAAGGCACACCGACGTATATTTGTGAAAATCCTGATATTTTTAATTTGCATCTCTAGGTTGGGATTCTTGATTGATTTGATGTGCGATGAATCACCGTTCCATTTTGAAAACACAGTTTATTTTTAAAGTTATTAAAACTTAATTGGAAAGGAATTCTTTACGAATTATTTTGGATTGCCGAAGAGATTTATTTCGATGTTGGACAATTTAAAATTGGTTGCCACCACAACCCACTCATGAGAAGTCTTGCTCCTGACTTGGTTAAGCTACTGGCAAAACCCATAGGTAGAGAAGGAAGTTTGAATAGTTTCTCCATTACTCTATTACCAACTTTCTTCTATTGTTAGAGAATATATCGATTAGTTGGAATACTCTTGCTCTTGAGCGCTCTCAATATAGAACAAATTTGGTGAGATGGTCTTGGTAAACCATAGTAGACTTGAACTCTTGATCAGCTTGAGATTGCATATTATTAAGAAACGAAGTTTCTGCTTTTCTTACATTTGTTATTTTGTTTTTGGTATAATTATGTCTACTTTTATTTAGTTTAAACTAGGAGTATGTATGATTGACTTCAATTACAATGCAAATTTACTAACAGCAGTCAGTTAATTCTAGCTTTAACTAAACTTATACTAGTTAAAACTAGGATTAATTAATGACTTTCGTTAGAATTATAATTTTCTTGTTAGATCAGGTTGTAACTGGTATCGGGCTTTAACTATAAAACATCTACATGGATACTAATTGCTATTATTCTTTAAAATTAAATGCCATGTAATTCTGTTTTCGAGAAGTTTGAATATATGCAATATACATACTATACATGAAATGTAGTTGTTCTTCAGACCGTTACACATGTTTCAAATCATTTGATTATATTATGTTTATGGTTTTCTATTACTGAAAAGTTCTTCTTCAATAATATTATTGTATATCCGAACTTATTAACTGCCTGCACATTATTATAGGCGGCAGTATATTAACAACGGAAACGCCCAAAATGAAATGCACCTTAAGTACCCTGTACTTAACAATAAATAAAGTTTTAAAATTATTAATTTTTTAAATCGTATATTGAAGCAATAAAATTGGCAATTAAATATAATTTTTAGGTTTAAATTTGACATAAATTTTAATACAAAATAATAAAATTATCATTTTCAATTTAAAATTAACACCTACGTAGGTACCTATCTCATTTAAATTTATTTTGGAGTTATAGATTTGACAAATATTATTAAATTTTGATGGTTAATAAAATTAAATATTATGTAAATATGTTAGACCAAAAAGGAGCTATTTTAATTAAAAATTAATAGAAGTTGAAGACGTTTCAAACTATAAGTAACTTAATTGAGTTTCCATCCAAGTTAACAGTTTCCATTTAGAGAAACGACTTATTAAATTCAAAAGAGCTGTTAATAATTGTGTTAAGTTAAAAGCCGCATGTTTCTCGTCCCATAAGTCATGGATATTTCAATTATTAAGCCTGACTTACGGCTGTCTCGGAAGAACATATTCGGCTAGGTGTACCAACATCATCTTGCAGTTTTGTAAGACGTGTTTTAAGATTACTTTATTAAGTTAACAAAATGCAAACAAATAGTGGTATTGAAGTAGATGTTTCGGTCATATTTCACACTACATTAAACTGTCATGGGCCCTAATAACATAATATAATAACATAATCTTACACACCTGTAGTTCGATGTAATATGTGTAGGTTGCGGCAAATTAACTTCTAACTAAGCTGCTTATCCTTCATTACCTAAGTGTTAAAATAAATTACCTCTAGATGTCTAGAACAACATTTTCATACCTCACAAGCAATTTAATTTAATTATTTTATTAATCAAAAAATATCTTATAGTAGTTGTAATGTGCATTTTCCGAATTGCTTATACCTAATGTCTACTCGTACGATATTATAACTTACGTTGAACGTAAAAGCAAATTGAAAGAGCGCTCGAATAGTTAATGAAGATATAAAATTTTATGACCCACACTCGAAGTGGTGATGCGTATTGTTTATAATTATTGCATTGTATTGGAAATGGAATCGTATTTTGTGTCTACGACGTTGACGTGATGTTTATGGTTTAAAGCCATTTAAGTAAACGTGAGTACTAACAAAGCACTATTTTATCATTAATCCGCTACATTCTTTATCTTCTCTAGGACGACATAATTAAATTATCTAAGTAACGTTGATTGGATTGTCAATTCTGAATAGATTTCTCCTATAACAGTTAAATTTATTTTATGTACATATTATCTTTTTAAATATTCATAAAATAAATTCTTAATTTATAATAGATCAAAGAATATCGAACAATTATCTATTCCAAAATAAAAAATTTCTTCTATTCTCTGGTATAGTACTTTGTAACAAAAAAGGCTTTAAGATGTAAAATACCCAAAACATGCCAGCTATTGGGGTAATATTGGAATCTACGACAATTCATCGCGCGACAATTCATCGCGCGACAATTCATCGCTTGCGACTATTCATCGCGTGTATCATGTTATAATAATAATAATAATAATAATACTTTATTTCCAACAGGTAACCCCAATAATAGGAAAGATAACTTAATAAAACATAAAAACAACAAAATAAACATAAAGAGAATTACATAATTAAAAACAAAAAGGCAAATCAAAGGTTAGGCCTGAGATTTTAGAAACTCGTATATGTTATCATGTTACATAATAAGATAATAACTTCAACTATTGGAATAATGTGACTAACATAATTTTCACACTGCATATATGACTTTGTTGATTATAATTGGCAGGAGACGAATCGGCTAAATTTTGATTTCTTTGATTTAAAGGCCGAGAATGAGGTATAGATTGTTTTGATTTAATAATATCTAAACGGCCGGCGTAATATGTAACTATAAATATGAAAAGATGTTTTGTTGAGAACCAGTTGAAATCAGAAAACAAAAGAGAAAAAGTTACTATATTATAAACTCCAAATAACTTCCCATCGTCACACACTGCGGCCAAATCGTTAAAAGCTGGCCCAAAGTCGAAAATAAAAGTATCTAAATATGATTTTTTTACGCCTCTGTCAGGCAAGTGTTCAATTGCATATTTCAAATACGGCATGAAAAGTTGTTTTTCAAGCCTAGTCTAGAAACAAAAATAATAAAATTTAAACGTCAAATTTACGTCAAATTTTGACGTTTAATACCAAATATTTAAAAAAATAATTAAATTTTATGATTTTTTGTAACAAATTATACAAGTCGGCGTAAAAAATTACGTTTATCATGCAGCAGGAAACTGTTTTAAGAGTACTCGTAAATACAGGCCTCGGCTAATCCGCCTCTGCCTGTAACAAAACTCGTACTCTGAAAAATTCAGTTTCCAGCCTAATGATAAAAATAACTATTTTTTATGGGTTGCCTTCAATATACCCGTAAAGGCGCGTTCTTACGAGTCAAAATTAGTTGAGCGATTTTAGTTGATCAACAAAAATTGAATGAAATCTGAAGTGAGAACCTTTGTCGATGAACTAAAAAGTTGTTAAACTATATTAAAACAAAGGTTATTTGTTTCAACTTTTGTTGATCAACTAAAATCGGTCAACTAAACTTGACTCGTAAGAACGCGCCTTAAGAGTCATGAAATACTTATAAATTTTTCAATTTCTTTTTACCTGATTCACAGTAGTGGTTGTAATGTTACTTTTGTTCGAGCAGCCTCAATAGTGGCTACCGTATTTGTATAATGCATGTGTTTAAGGCTTCATATACCTAGTCGGGACATAAATTCTGTTACCTGTAAAGAACCGTTAGATTTTACAGCTTAAGATTACAGAGGGTGGAAAACAATTACATATTTAGAAAGCCCTTTCTTTTGGCAACTTGTACAGACTATAGTTAAAATTTTTGAGTTCAACCAGCAACATGGATTGGGGTGTGAAAGAAAATCGGATAGCAGTTATTGCGTTACATAAATGTGGTGTATCAAATAGTGAAATTTTAAAATTGCTAAAGCCGTTAAAAATTTCAAAAATGTTTGTAAGTCGTGCTATAAAACGGTTTACCGATACAAATGCAATAGCTGACAGAAAAAGAAGTGGACGTCCTCGTACCATAAGAACTCCACGAGTGATTAAAGCAGTGCGTGAAAGAATACGACGAAATCCTCTGCGAAAACAAAAAATTATTGCTATGGAGATGCAAATTTCAAAAAAAAGCGTGTCTCGCGTATTGAGGCAGGACCTAAAACTTGGGGCTTTTCGTAGAGCAACAGGACAAAGGTTAACAACAGCTTTAAAAAAAATTAGGCACGAGAGATCGAAAACCCTATTAAGGAGGCACGGTAATAATAATTTTAAAAATATTTTGTTTACCGATGAAAAAATTTTTACCGTCGAAGAAAAATTTAATAAGCAAAACGATCGTGTTTATGCTCACAGCTCTAAAGAAGCGGCAGAAAAAATTCCGAGGGTTCAAAGAGGCCATTATCCAGCATCTGTGATGGTTTGGTGGGGTGTATCCTACGAAGGGGTTACTCAACTTCACTTTTGTGAAAAAGGCGTTAAAACATCGGCACCACAATTTACCAAGAAATGTTAGAAGACGTGGTAAAGCCTCTTAACGACTCTCTCTTTCAAGGAAACCATTGGGTTTTCCAACAGGACTCTGCACCAGCACACAAAGCTAAGACAACCCAAAGGTGGCTAGCAGAAAATTTACCTGCGTTTATTGCAGCAGAACAATGGCCTTCTGGAAGTCCTGATCTGAATCCTTTGGATTATAAATTGTGGTCAGTTCTTGAAAACATGGCTTGTAGTAAGCCTCATAAAAATATCGAGCTTCTGAAGCGGGATTTGGTGAAAGCAGCAGCATCGATACCGTTACAAGTCGTCCGTGCCGCAATTGATGATTGGCCACGGCGTTTAAAGGCTTGTGTAAAGGCTAAAGGAGGACATTTTGATTAAATATATTAAAAATGTATTCTTTATATATTAAGTAATAAAGCAGTATATATCATAATTGAATTTATTATTTTGAAACATTAAAAATTTAATTAATACTGTGTAACAGAACTTATGTCCCGACTAGGTAAATTATAAATCGAAGAGAATTTCAATCGGCTAACATGGAATCAACTTTTGAAGATTAGTATATAGAATGAGAAAAAAATTTTGTATGTAATATTTTGACAAGTACAGTAAATCAGTGAAATGACAATTATTATTAAATTTGATTAATTGAATTTGTTATAATACGACATATTATTATGAAAAAGTTATATTGCACCAGTGTGCACGGCCGTAAAACGTATTTGTGGTTGCAATCTGATGTATTTTGAATGATTAAAAAAAAGTTGCGCAAAGTTGCGCCATACTATGTATAAGTTGTTAAATTGATTTATCTTGATGAAGCTGCAAAACAATGAAGACAGCTTCGGTAGTTGACTCCGCATGAAAGCAATTAAAAATTGCATCTTTGCTTGTTGGACTGAACTTACATTTCAAAGTAGCCAACGAACTTGCTAAAAATAATATTTAAAAACAGCTCACGCGTTCTCCAAAAATGTTGGTAAATTTAATTTTAAATTTGTTTGATGTTTACAATTGTTTGAAATTTCAAGAGGTTGTTGTGAAAACAGTAAAAAAATTTTTTTTTTATTTTGATTTAATATATATAATATAATGGCGGCATAGCAATAGATAAGACGAAATTGCCTTTTATTTTGGTAGGTCCGCGACAAGCAGTAGAACTAAAGCAATTTTCATCCGATTGAATTGAAATTTTAACTGTAACATCTCAGATAGATTCTCTACAGAAGTACACATGATTATTGAAATATATAAATTTTTCGCAAAATGGCAACAGTTTTAACACAAATTTTTAATTTTTACCGAAAAATCCATTTTAATTTGTTTATAAAATAAAATATTGTTAATCAACTGTAATAATCGTATATATAATAAAGAAATAAAGAGTCCATCACCTTTGTAAACGACTAGCTTAGGAAACAAACAAAAAAGTCTGGTGAGTAAGGAGAGCGGTCAAGCAGTTCAAATCTCTATTCGTTAATGTTTGCCAGAGAAACTTTTGAGGTGTGAGATGATGAAAGAAAATTTTTTTTCTCTTCAAATATGGCCGTTTCTCCGCAATTTATACATTCAGCTTGTCAAGTAATGATGCGTAGTATACTTCTGCAATGGTTGTTCTTTTTTGAAGATAATCGATTAAGATAACTCCATTACTATCTCAAAAAACAGTCGCCATCACTTTCCTACCTGAAGGAACAGTTTTTGCATTTTTTGGTGCCGATTCCACCTTCGCAGTCTATTGTTTGGATTGAATTTTTGTTTCAGGAGTATAATGGTGTGTTCAAGTTTTATCTACTGTAATTAATCAAAGCCAAAACTCTGATATATTGCGCCTAAAGTGCGTCAAAAGAGCATTGGAACACGTTTTTGGTCCAACGTGAGTGAAGGCAGCACCCAACGCGCGGACAGCTTTCTGATGCTTAAAGCTTGATTCAATATGTGACAAGCACGTTCTTTGGATATATTCATAACCTCTGCTATCTCTTTAACTTTAATTCGACGGTTGTCTAGCTCCATTTGTCTAGCTCCAATGACATCGTCAGTGGTTGCAGTTTTTGGTCGTCCCCAACGTTCATCGTGTCTCTCAAGCTGGTACGACCTCGTTTAAACTCAGCTACCTAAAACTTCACGGTGGTAAATGATGTAGCAGAGTTTCCGTACACATTCCACGTCATCCACGTCAAAACGTTGCAAACACGACATTTAAACGCAGTTATTTGGACGTGCGACAATTGGACATATACAACAATTGGACGCGCGTCAATTGGACGCATACGACAATTGGATGCCGAAATTAGGGGCGGCCTCAATTAGATGCATTTAACAATTTGGTGTTACGACAATTGGACGCGGATATTTGGACGCGCGCCGATAGGACGCATGCGATATTTGGCCCATGCGACAATATGACATTATGCAATAATTTGACATAAATATAATAGATATAAAATTTACTTATAAATAATAAACTACAAGAAGTAAGTAAGAAATAATGTTATCAATTTTTGGTAATGTATAATCAACAAATTTTATCTTCTCTTTAATTGATTATTGACAATACACATATTGGTTTAACCAATAGGCGTAAAAATACATTTTTTATAATTATTGATACCCCTATTAAAATCTCTTTTCAAAAATACATGCTCCTACCACCCCGAACGATATGAACGAAATGCGTCCATTTCGTCCCGATGTTGCGTTACTGACACAGTAAACTTTTTAGTGGCATAGCCAGGAATTTAGTTTTTGGGGGGAGGGGGAACACCACTATTTAAAAAAAATATTTTTGAAAATCCAGACACAGGGGCTATTACATAAGATATAATTCCGACCTCCTAGGCGCTTGGGCCGAAATGGGTTAAACAAATTGTGTAATTCTTTAACTAATTAATTATACGCATATATGAATTTATCTATAATAGGAATAATTCACTATAACTACTTAAAAACATGATTTCCGGACAATAACAATATATAATTTATTGAGTTTTCATATAGGGGTTAAATGTTATAATTCAAAAAATATAAGAATAATACAATACGTAGAAAATCAAAATTCAAAAAATTTTTAAAAAGGAGACAATTAACACATAACAGGTCTGGATTAAGAAAATTTGAAAAAATGAAAATTTCGTAATACGAAGTACAATATAACGTTATTTCATGGTTATTGCCATTCTTCAGTTGCACGCATCGATTACGATTACATTGTAAAATAAGAAGAAAAAATTTTTCAAACTAAACAAAATTATCGACTAAATTGTACAAAATTGACTTACCATAACCTCCAAAGATTATCAAAACTGAACTTGTTACACGAGGTATGAATAATTTAAAAATGATTTGAACTAAGAAATTCGTTTACCTAGCACTGCTAGTTTGAAATCCGAAGGCACTGCCCTCTTAATATGATTTCTAAAAACTTTGAAAAAATTCAAAATTCAAAAATTTACCACGTTTTTTAACCGTGAGGCGTAAAACTAGAAAAAGAACTCAAAATAAAAAATTTTAAGTAAATTTGTGGTTTTTAGTATGTATTTATGGTTAAATTCAAAAAATATAAGAATAATACAATACGTAGAAAATCAAAATTCAAAAAATTTTTAAAAAGGAGACAATTAACACATAACAGGTCTGGATTAAGAAAATTTGAAAAATAAATACATACTAAAAACCACAAATTTACTTAAAATTTTTTATTTTGAGTTCTTTTTCTAGTTTTACGCCTCACGGTTAAAAAACGTGGTAAATTTTTGAATTTTGAATTTTTTCAAAGTTTTTAGAAATCATATTAAGAGGGCAGTGCCTTCGGATTTCAAACTAGCAGTGCTAGGTAAACGAATTTCTTAGTTCAAATCATTTTTAAATTATTCATACCTCGTGTAACAAGTTCAGTTTTGATAATCTTTGGAGGTTATGGTAAGTCAATTTTGTACAATTTAGTCG
Organism: Cantharis flavilabris; assembly: GCA_949152465.1. Taxonomy (NCBI): domain Eukaryota; kingdom Metazoa; phylum Arthropoda; class Insecta; order Coleoptera; family Cantharidae; genus Cantharis; species Cantharis flavilabris. The sequence continues at coordinate 35,883,106 of OX424438.1, read as the reverse complement.
ATAATTTTGTTTAGTTTGAAAAATTTTTTCTTCTTATTTTACAATGTAATCGTAATCGATGCGTGCAACTGAAGAATGGCAATAACCATGAAATAACGTTATATTGTACTTCGTATTACGAAATTTTCATTTTTTCAAATTTTCTTAATCCAGACCTGTTATGTGTTAATTGTCTCCTTTTTAAAAATTTTTTGAATTTTGATTTTCTACGTATTGTATTATTCTTATATTTTTTGAATTTAACCATAAATACATACTAAAAACCACAAATTTACTTAAAATTTTTTATTTTGAGTTCTTTTTCTAGTTTTACGCCTCACGGTTAAAAAACATGGTAAATTTTTGAATTTTGAATTTTTTCAAAGTTTTTAGAAATCATATTAAGAGGGCAGTGCCTTCGGATTTCAAACTAGCAGTGCTAGGTAAACGAATTTCTTAGTTCAAATCATTTTTAAATTATTCATACCTCGTGTAACAAGTTCAGTTTTGATAATCTTTGGAGGTTATGGTAAGTCAATTTTGTACAATTTAGTCGATAATTTTGTTTAGTTTGAAAAATTTTTTCTTCTTATTTTACAATGTAATCGTAATCGATGCGTGCAACTGAAGAATGGCAATAACCATGAAATAACGTTATATTGTACTTCGTATTACGAAATTTTCATTTTTTCAAATTTTCTTAATCCAGACCTGTTATGTGTTAATTGTCTCCTTTTTAAAAATTTTTTGAATTTTGATTTTCTACGTATTGTATTATTCTTATATTTTTTGAATTTAACCATAAATACATACTAAAAACCACAAATTTACTTAAAATTTTTTATTTTGAGTTCTTTTTCTAGTTTTACGCCTCACGGTTAAAAAACGTGGTAAATTTTTGAATTTTGAATTTTTTCAAAGTTTTTAGAAATCATATTAAGAGGGCAGTGCCTTCGGATTTCAAACTAGCAGTGCTAGGTAAACGAATTTCTTAGTTCAAATCATTTTTAAATTATTCATACCTCGTGTAACAAGTTCAGTTTTGATAATCTTTGGAGGTTATGGTAAGTCAATTTTGTACAATTTAGTCGATAATTTTGTTTAGTTTGAAAAATTTTTTCTTCTTATTTTACAATGTAATCGTAATCGATGCGTGCAACTGAAGAATGGCAATAACCATGAAATAACGTTATATTGTACTTCGTATTACGAAATTTTCATTTTTTCAAATTTTCTTAATCCAGACCTGTTATGTGTTAATTGTCTCCTTTTTAAAAATTTTTTGAATTTTGATTTTCTACGTATTGTATTATTCTTATATTTTTTGAATTTAACCATAAATACATACTAAAAACCACAAATTTACTTAAAATTTTTTATTTTGAGTTCTTTTTCTAGTTTTACGCCTCACGGTTAAAAAACGTGGTAAATTTTTGAATTTTGAATTTTTTCAAAGTTTTTAGAAATCATATTAAGAGGGCAGTGCCTTCGGATTTCAAACTAGCAGTGCTAGGTAAACGAATTTCTTAGTTCAAATCATTTTTAAATTATTCATACCTCGTGTAACAAGTTCAGTTTTGATAATCTTTGGAGGTTATGGTAAGTCAATTTTGTACAATTTAGTCGATAATTTTGTTTAGTTTGAAAAATTTTTTCTTCTTATTTTACAATGTAATCGTAATCGATGCGTGCAACTGAAGAATGGCAATAACCATGAAATAACGTTATATTGTACTTCGTATTACGAAATTTTCATTTTTTCAAATTTTCTTAATCCAGACCTGTTATGTGTTAATTGTCTCCTTTTTAAAAATTTTTTGAATTTTGATTTTCTACGTATTGTATTATTCTTATATTTTTTGAATTTAACCATAAATACATACTAAAAACCACAAATTTACTTAAAATTTTTTATTTTGAGTTCTTTTTCTAGTTTTACGCCTCACGGTTAAAAAACGTGGTAAATTTTTGAATTTTGAATTTTTTCAAAGTTTTTAGAAATCATATTAAGAGGGCAGTGCCTTCGGATTTCAAACTAGCAGTGCTAGGTAAACGAATTTCTTAGTTCAAATCATTTTTAAATTATTCATACCTCGTGTAACAAGTTCAGTTTTGATAATCTTTGGAGGTTATGGTAAGTCAATTTTGTACAATTTAGTCGATAATTTTGTTTAGTTTGAAAAATTTTTTCTTCTTATTTTACAATGTAATCGTAATCGATGCGTGCAACTGAAGAATGGCAATAACCATGAAATAACGTTATATTGTACTTCGTATTACGAAATTTTCATTTTTTCAAATTTTCTTAATCCAGACCTGTTATGTGTTAATTGTCTCCTTTTTAAAAATTTTTTGAATTTTGATTTTCTACGTATTGTATTATTCTTATATTTTTTGAATTTAACCATAAATACATACTAAAAACCACAAATTTACTTAAAATTTTTTATTTTGAGTTCTTTTTCTAGTTTTACGCCTCACGGTTAAAAAACGTGGTAAATTTTTGAATTTTGAATTTTTTCAAAGTTTTTAGAAATCATATTAAGAGGGCAGTGCCTTCGGATTTCAAACTAGCAGTGCTAGGTAAACGAATTTCTTAGTTCAAATCATTTTTAAATTATTCATACCTCGTGTAACAAGTTCAGTTTTGATAATCTTTGGAGGTTATGGTAAGTCAATTTTGTACAATTTAGTCGATAATTTTGTTTAGTTTGAAAAATTTTTTCTTCTTATTTTACAATGTAATCGTAATCGATGCGTGCAACTGAAGAATGGCAATAACCATGAAATAACGTTATATTGTACTTCGTATTACGAAATTTTCATTTTTTCAAATTTTCTTAATCCAGACCTGTTATGTGTTAATTGTCTCCTTTTTAAAAAAAAAAAAAAAAAAAAAAAAAAAAAAAATTTTTTGAATTTTGATTTTCTACGTATTGTATTATTCTTATATTTTTTGAATTTAACCATAAATACATACTAAAAACCACAAATTTACTTAAAATTTTTTATTTTGAGTTCTTTTTCTAGTTTTACGCCTCACGGTTAAAAAACGTGGTAAATTTTTGAATTTTGAATTTTTTCAAAGTTTTTAGAAATCATATTAAGAGGGCAGTGCCTTCGGATTTCAAACTAGCAGTGCTAGGTAAACGAATTTCTTAGTTCAAATCATTTTTAAATTATTCATACCTCGTGTAACAAGTTCAGTTTTGATAATCTTTGGAGGTTATGGTAAGTCAATTTTGTACAATTTAGTCGATAATTTTGTTTAGTTTGAAAAATTTTTTCTTCTTATTTTACAATGTAATCGTAATCGATGCGTGCAACTGAAGAATGGCAATAACCATGAAATAACGTTATATTGTACTTCGTATTACGAAATTTTCATTTTTTCAAATTTTCTTAATCCAGACCTGTTATGTGTTAATTGTCTCCTTTTTAAAAATTTTTTGAATTTTGATTTTCTACGTATTGTATTATTCTTATATTTTTTGAATTTAACCATAAATACATACTAAAAACCACAAATTTACTTAAAATTTTTTATTTTGAGTTCTTTTTCTAAATGTTATAACTTTGGCTATAACCTTAAGATAATTCGAGTTGTTTTATTATTTGGTATTTGAGCTTATCTTTTACCAAAAGCCATTAATACCATAATACACCATCGGTGCGTCCAATTGTCGCGTGTCCAAATATCCGCGTCCAATTGTCGCATCACCAAATTGTTACATGCGTCTAATTGACGCGCGTCCAAATTTTGGCGTACAATTGTCGCGCGCCCAAATAACCGCGTCCAAATGTCGCGCGACCAAATGTCCGCGACGTTTTGACGGGAAACCGATTTTTGTAGGCGTATTGCCTTTCAAAAGATGCACAAACAGAATGTTGACAAGTGCTGCCATCTTTATGTTGAGGTCGGGAAATTTTCAGACCACCCTCGTAGCTTTCACCAATATAGTAGTTTGCTATCGTTAGATAATATTCATTTTCCGGTTTCCAATAACTGTTTTAATTATTCCATTGATGTGCAACTGGATTGCTCAATTAATTTGAAAGTCAAACGGCGTTCAAATTCAATAATTGATGTGCTATTTGATTGGTATTCATTATCCAACTTAACTTGGCGTAACTACATTAGTTTTAAACTTTTAACCACATTTACGTGCACAGTATTTTTTTACTATTTTCAGTATTCTAAGAAAAATTATTGAAAAAAATCATTTTTAAACAATTCTTACAATTTTGCCGCGTCTGAATTGTCAGGGTTTATTAATTGTTTATATTATGAGTAAATTTACATTTTCGACAATAAAGCTTAATATATGTGTTTAATATAAGTATTATATATTAATATAATATATAAATACCGGGTGCTGAATGAGTTAGTCGAATATAGGAAATTAATATGTAAAAACTTAATTAAGCAAATTCCTGCTTCTCTAATTATTTTAAAGAAAAAAGGAAAAACACAAAAATAATGCAAAAATATAAACTACAAATGATAAGACCATTAGATTTCATCTAGCTTTTACTTCAAAGGTCAAAAAATGCTTTTGATATTGTTAAAATTTTCAATTATAGCACTGTCTATGTAATAAATTCAATTTAATTTATATTTCCAAAAACAATTATCATGAAAACTTTCATGGCCAGTCCGATAATTGAAATTTTTAACAATTTCAAAAGCATTTTTTGACTAGTTAAGTAAAAGCTAAATGAAATCTAATGCTCTTATCATTTGTAGTTTACATTTCTGCATTATTTCTGTGTCTTGCGTTTTTTCTCTAAAATAATTAGGGAAGCAGGAATTTGCATAAATAAGTTTTTACATGTTAATTTCCTATGTTCGGCTATCACCCTGTATATAAAGTAATGTAAGCCCCCAAAAATATTGAATAACAAACCTGTGTTTCAGTTAATCTTGAAAATATACCTATTATTGAAGAAATCTAAATATTGCCAGGATACTATAAAATTCTAAAAGAAAGAATGGGTAATATTAACAAATGGATTACCAATTTTGGAATAAATTGTAACTATTTGACAAGGCATCCTTAAAATGTTGATCCAATCGGTAATAACTAATAACCTAATAAAGCATTATTTGTTTATAATTAAATTAAATCAATAAAAAATGAATCCAAAAATTTAAAGTTAATAAAATACTTAGATAAAATAATAAAACATTAATGCCCGTACTAATGCCCGTACTAATAGTCGCGGATCAATCCGAGATTCAAGATTAATATCGTAGCTGTTGCTACGATACGGACTAAATTTCAGTAATCTCATTGATAAATCCTAGGATCATCTTGAACCTTGACTTGATCCGTGACTATTAGTATGGGCATTACAGTCACAGATCAATCCGAGATTCTAAATGATCTTAGGATTTACCAATGAGATTCCTGGAATTTAGATCGTATCGCAGCAACAGCTACTATTTCGAGAATTAATCTTGAATCTCGGATTGATCCGCGACTATTAGTATGGGCATTAGTGTGGCTACCATTAAGGGTAGAACAACATAAATATGTCCAATAGGATTCTTCCATACAGTCTCGGTTGGGTAGATCCGCAAAGAATGATTAGTATGAGACTGAGAATAGAACGCAAGCAGTTACTTATTTTTTGATAAAATAAATCAACTGTATTTTCGATAAATTAAAAAACGTAAGTGACTTCAGTTGCGTGATCTTTCATTTAAATAGATAATTCCTTCATTGACCCATCCAGAACTTTTCTTGACACCAACAGTGACAGTAGCCTTTATTATCTCATCAGTACTGCAGCGATCAACCGAGGTTCACATCTCGTTAGAATAATGTCGAAACTTGAGTCTTATTAGTCTAGGTTAACGCGATCTTTGTTTATGTCAAACCATCTGCATTTTTGTTTCCTAAACAGAAGGTTACAGCTACTGTTTGCTGTCAAGAAAAGTTGTGAATGTGTCAATGAAGGAAGTATCTATCTAAAAGATCGATCACGCGACTGATGGCACTTCCATAGTTTGATTAATTTTTATTAATAAATAAAAGTATTCATATGTAGAATGTAGGTTTAAACGACTACTTCTTTAAAAAAAATGCTGTATTGTTTACTATATATTTTTTTATTAAAAAAAGTATTCAGCTAAATTTAGCTTGAAGCTTTATTACTGCGCTAAATAAAATTTTGTGACATTTATAGAAATGCACAATGTTACTCATAACTTGAATATTAAATAAATTTTTTATTCAGCATTGGTTCTCTTGTATGTCGTACTTTATGGTTACATAATTTAAAAAATTATAATAGGTGGTATGTATCTGTTATTTATGTATGTTTTAATAAACTTTTTGCTGTGACATACCCGACTAGTTTATATTTAAAAATATTTATGCACTTGCAAATTTAAGTTTATGTTTGATTCGAAATGAAATTCTATAATATGAAATTTGAAAAACTACGCTAAATTTGCCAAGTTAAAATGATTGTTCGAGAAAAGCGTGACAAAATACATTAATATTTTAGAATGTAGAATAATATAACTCGTTTGATTTTTCTGTGATGTTAATAAAGCCGTCAGTACATAATCGGGACCGACAGAGCCTACAGCTAAGGTGCTGAACCCCGGGGGGCGACACATTCAGCTTTATAAATCATTGATGTTATTATCCGCGAGGGGACCAGGTGGAAACAGCATGGGTCCGTGCCCTGTACGTCTCTCACACAGTGTCCGCCAAAAGAAACAACTCCATTACAAAGTGAAAGATACTTTTTTATTAGTGGTGTTTTGTAAATGTGTGAAGTCATCTATTAACTGTAGTTTTTAGTAATCTCCAGAATTTTCGAACATTAATTATGGGATAAATATTTTAACATCTTAATCAATTTTATGTTCCCAAATTAACATAATTTGGTAACCTTTCTTATTGCCTTTATGTTTACCAAAATTTATAACCCTTTTGTTTAATAGAATTAATTTCCTTTTTGTTAATTAGCTTTTAATTTATGGTTTCAGACTTCTGTTGGCTAACCTATCAACTCGAGGAAATAATATACATAATAATAATAGGATACCTTGCACAAATATGAGTAGTTAAGAAGTTAATAAAATAAAAAATATTTATTTTTTAAAATAAAATTTATTTTTGTACTAAACTTACGTAACTTATATATTATAGCACTTGGCACAAGTAATTAAATAAAGATATATATATAGGTAATTACAATTGATAAACCATTTATAACTTTCATATAATATTTATAATATTAATGATAGATAATTATTAATAATATATCGCAATTTATACTTCACGTTTATATTACATTGATTGATTAACATTAATTTTTAAAGCAAATAAATTCATCAAGAGAATGTATACATTTAAAAGTGACGACTTACTCGAGTCAATTGGAAAATTATACTACATACATCTTTCTTTTGTAATGTAAAAGTGATGGTTAGGTGATAAAATAATTATGATTTATTAAAAAAGTATTTTAATAATATCTAATAGTAACGAAATTACTAGTTTCATAAAATGCCGCAAATTGCTTTACGCCTTATTGAACTTAATAAAATTACAGACGTTGTTAACTGTACACATTATTAATAACGGAATAAATTTTATTTATACGTTTTATATAAAATTAACCAGTAATTGTATTTTATGTGCTATATCGGCTATGTAATAATTCATATATAAATCAAAATATCTCATTCCGTATTATTTATTAGGCATAAATTAATACCATATGATATTCACCTAGGGGCTTGTCTTGTATGCACTTTTTATAAAATTAAATATTTTATAACATAATACACATAGTTTTATTGTTACACATGATTACTGTTGCCACGCTCAGAATGCTCAATATTGGGTCGGAATTCGGGGCCCGAATTTTTAAATCGGGACGGCTACAAAAGAAAAAAGACTTTGATCATTCATTTTTATCATAATTTTTAGCTTATCATTATCACTAATTTTAGTGCTTTATGCTTTATTGATCTATTAGAGTTGCAAAAATTTGAAACTATACCATAAAATTATATAATTACCGATTCATTTAAAATCGGGACGTTAGGCGTCCCAGCACTTGGTACTAATTGGGACAACTGGCAACCCTACACATGATAAACATATTTATCGTTTAAATCTCTTAGTTTGGCATCGGCAGAAAACCACATAGTTTTCTACATGATTTGCAAATTTTTATCAATGGGGATCCCAAAAATCTTAATGTTATAGGCTGGCGGGCGACGCCGCACTCTAAATACTATACTTTAAAGGTGTATTCCGAGTGGAAGTGTCAAGCGTTGCATCAGAGTCGAGAATAAAGCAAACTTTGTCGTAAGCAAACCATATGATATGACGTGTTAAATGATATGACGTGTTACATGTTCTTTGACTCCTAATTTCTAAACGAAAGGTGAGGATTTCTGTTTGTTTTTGGCCAAAGTCAAGATGACTTACTAGGAAGTACATATTATTAATGGGGTTTTTCCCGGGTAGTGTATACTGCCAACTGTATGCTGCCAAAATTAAACAAATTTTATAGACTACAAATGGAAAAAAAAATTTGAAAACAAAGTTCAAAAATGAATATTTTTTATAATATAATTTGTACTATATTCGTATCAACTCTCTCGTACCAAACCCCAAACCTAATATTCCATCATATTATCATTATAGGTACTGCCGCTGATAATCCGCTGAAATCCATCACACTTTTGTGAAAACTTTCTCCTTGCTCTTCTGAATAGGCATCCATATTATTGTAGAATTGCTTCAAGTGAGCATGTATTGTGTATAGTGAGCATTATGCAAAATATAAGGGACATTCTGCAGCCCATAATTTTAGAGCTTTTAAGCATTCTTCAATCACCTCTTTATAATTATTGTCAACTCTGTGGTTACCGAGAAAACCATGAACTACTGCTTTAAAGCTGTTCCAGGCTTGTTTTTTAAAGCATTGAGTAATTGTGTGAATTCATCACTGACCATTCTTTTCTTTATTTGTTATCGGACGAAAATACCCCGCTTTTAATTTGGCTTCAAATAATTTCGAGAAAAATTTTTTAAATATTGGAAAAATTCAAAATTTTGATCAAGAGATTTCACGAAATGTTTTATGAAGCCTATGCTGCTTATACTATCAACCAAAAATTAAAAACTTACTTATCGACGTAAGACAGACAAAAGAAAACTTTATAAGGCAAAAACAAAGATTTTAGTTCTTTTCAACCTCGGTTGTTAGAATCAAAATTTAACCATTAAAACAGAACCTCAAAAAAATTTTTATTTTGACCTGTGTAATTTATTAGAATAATAATACTTACACTTAAATTGCACGCTTATTACTTTTAAAATCGTATTTGTCTAAAAAATGTATAAAAACTTGAAATTGCGTTAATAATGTAGTTAAGGTAAAGTAGTAAGCGTAAGTTGATCGTGATATGTTGTTTTTCTTGATATGCAGCCATGAATGTTGTGGAGAATCAGTGACCACAGTTCTTCCTGTCTTCAAATTGCAATACAATGTTTTATTTCAAAATAGGTTCTAATCAAGTAATTTTCAGTTATTTGGAACATTTTTAATCTACATACAGGCTACCGAAGTTTACTTTCAGAGATGAAAAAATAAAAATTCAAAACTCTCACAAAAAAATTTATGTTTTTTTTGGTTCATTATATTGCAGTTCTGATCCATGAATATTATGAAAAAGTGGTAGAAACAGTGCAATTCTTAAATGGCCACTGTACCATCCTCATATACGGCATTTTTTCTATTTTTTGAAAATTAACCTTTCAAATAATCTTTTTTCGAGAAACTTATAACAATTATATAAGCAGATTATACAGAACAGTAACTTTAATGGCTCAAGTATTTCAAGTAAAGGTTACAGTCATTTTTACAGTCAATTGTATAAAATAGTGGCTACTGTTACTAACTTTCTCTTATCGTAAAAATCCGTAATTTCAGGTACATTTGTCTCAAATCTTCACATTTTGAATGAATAAATAATAATTAATGATCTTCCGGTTAAGCGTTATTTCCGTAAATAGATAGCCCAGAAAAAAAAATTATATGTAATTAATGTTCAGACATAAACTGTAGCGCTACAACCCAGGATGGGTTTTGGCTGACCATTTCATATTATGAAGAGTTTTCAAGGCAAAACCTCGGTGGTTTGCCATTCCCTGCCGAGGGAGGACGGTTAGAATAAAGGTTTTGCTGCACTCAGGGATTGAACTATGGATCTCTGCTTAGAAATTGAATTACTTAAGCATTAGACCGTAACCATTCGTTATTCAGACATAAATCAAAAATTAAAAAACTTATAAGATTATTATTTTATAAAATAGAAACAAGTACAGAATTAAAAACCAGCAGTGTGGCGAAAAGCTTCACACCTACCGATTGGGAAGCAAAAGACTACGGTTCAAATCCTTGTCACATTGGATACATTGCTGTGATCTAAAACCAAAATTAATCTGTTGGCTATGATGAGAGCAAGGGGAAGTTACCCCGTTAATTAAATTCCCTAGTAACATTAGAATTTAAAGATGCATACCTCTGCCATATGTGGAAAAAGTTGTAGAAGTTTACTTGATAAGTGTAGAAGTTAACTAGTTAAGTAGTTAGAAGCTAACTGTTAGCTTATGGGATCTAACTCAACAGTCTTGAGAGCACAGTCTTAAGTTATTACTTCGATAGGTAGCCATCTAGAAAATGTAGGTTAAAACATATAGAGAAAATACAAATAAATAGTAGTTATTAACAAAATCAATATATATCTTCTAAACTTGGTTGAATTAAATTTAAATAAGTTGGTGAGAATGTAAAATTAAATCTTTTCTCATCGAGGTATATCTATAACCACTTCGTCTGCAGAAACGAAATTATTTCACCCTTGAGATATAAAAAGTTGTTAAAACTTTGGAAGGACAAACATTCTAAATTCTGCATTGCCATTTATTCTTGCAAATGTATGATTATTGATTAGAAACACTAGTCCAAATAAAGTGTTTTTAAATTACCGTTGCGTTGGTGGCGTTCCTAACGCTACCGAATGTTAACGACATGGCTGCTCTATTACGTACACACTTGATGTTCATTTGAGTTAAATTCTTAATTATTTTATCGTAAAACCGCGGTAGAAGGATAATTACCAAATTGAATATCAAAGGAATGTAAACGTTTGGTTTATAAACACAACCTTCTATACCAAATATACGTATTAGATTAACTTAATATTTTTCCGCATGGTGGCGTTCGTTTAATATAAATCGCGAATTAAAATCTGATAAGTAATATTGCAAGATATTCCAAGTAGTCATTGTTGAAAGACCCGAAAGACGAGAAATTGAATTTTCATGTTTCATTGGTGGTTTAGTATTGCGAAAATTAAAATTCATAATTAAAAGAAGTTAACATTGAGAGTATTCACAAAAAATCAATAATTTTCATAAAATTTTGCTTCCACCTAATTCACTCTTGGACACTTCGCTACTAGGACAGTACCGGACATCTCAATTAGTTTTCCAATTTGTCGATAGCTATTTCTTTAAACTTTTTTTTTAGTAATAAACCAAAAGTTGTAGCAAAATATCTTAGTAGCAAAATGTTCGGGAGCGAATTGTTCTAGATCCGCATTGAAAAAATATAACTTTAAGTTAGACTGTAGGGGCCACAGATCGGTTCGTCTCAATGCATCATTAAAATGATATTTTCTTAATAATCACTTCTTCTTCTTCTTCTGCCTTTTCAAGTTTAGTAACATTTGCCTGTTCCGACTTCACCAACGTTTTCTCGGTCTACCAACGCTTCTACTTCCTCTAGGACTGTATTTAAGTGCTTGTTTTGGGATTCTGTTGTTTATAATAATCACTAATCTAAATTAATTAATTTTAAAATCGTTAAATTCGCAAGATTGTAATCTACCACGTTTATTCAAGGTTTATCTTGATTAAATGACTAATTTTACTGACTTTGAGTGATAAATGAAACAAGATTTGTGTAGTCGTTTTCGCCTAAAGTGGATTTAAAGTTTTACAGTTTCTTAAAACATGTTGTGTGCTTTTAGCATACAAAAATTGTTTTAAAGTACCTCAACGAACATATCATTTCTAAAATCTGATTACGGAATATTCAAGATTTAATAACAAAATCAGTTTTTTTTTAATTAGAAAATCCTCTGTATATATAGCTACAATTTTTGTTTGGCCAACAGATTTGGAGTTTGAAAAATAAACTCACTTACTCAGTAGTACATTTTAAAATTTAACAAAACAAAGGAAATGATACAATTGTCTGGATACTGTGGAGAGTAGCATTTATGTGGAAAACTCATAATTTGAGAGTGATCAATAATAATAATCCAACCCAACACATATAATTCCACACACTATTCTACATCACAGTAAAGCTTCTGTACATAGACGACAAATTAATTTTTGAAATGCATCCAAGGGTAAAACAGTTGACAATAATATATACATATTTAATTTCTTGATCAAATATTGTCGTATTGGTACTTAATTCAATTTATAAACCTTTTTATTGCAATTGATCGACTCTAGTGAAATCAAAGTTTAATTTTATATGATATCTATCTATTACTACGTATTATTCTGAAGAGGACCCAAGCGAATTGCCAAAATCAGTGTGCATCAAACTGCACTCGCCCGAAGGGTTTACGTATAAATTGCATAGCGATTCCCTCCCCGTTTGCAGAGATAAGAGTATTAACGGGCTCTGCCGGGCATATGCTGTATTACCTTATCACACTTTTCCCTCGTCTAAATGATATCAGCTTTAAAAGCTTGTAAATTCACAATTTGTTCTAATATTAACTTAACAAGTTAGAATCGTTTATCGTCTGATTTGTGTGTACCTACCTCTTAATATATTGTAATCGCTTAAACTTTTTAATTTCAAATTGATTAATTATTTCTAATCTTATGATTAAATAATATTAATTGCTTAACATTATTATTGTGTATTGTAATTATTATTATTATTTAAATTTATACCTTACCATTTTAGCAACAACAACATTGGTTTATAATTAAATTTAATAAAACAATAAACACTTACGTAATTGCTCCATTAGCAACATTTATTATAAATTCAATAGCAAAGATATTTCAAATTAATCTACTCAAAAGCCAGTTAATAAATATAAATGTAATATAATAATGTGATTAAAGATGACTGACTGACTGACTATACATAAAACAATTTGATAAATGAGGTCAAATGTTAGCAAGAAGTTAATTAGTTGTCTAGTGACTCTGGTGTGTTCATTAGTTTACAAAATATTCATCAAAGGCGGACGATTTGAAAAGGAAAACTGTAGAATGTTGATTATCTACACATTACATCCATAAAATTAAGTATTGTCGATAATGTAACAACCAAATATCGTAAATATGTAATAGCACAAAACCACATAATTTTTTAATTTTATTATTTAAAACATAAAAAAATATAATATGCAATTTGTTGTATTATTTGCATATAAACCAGTAGCTTTAAAATATAAAATGCAAACTATGTTTTTCTGGTATCGTGTATAAGAATAATTAAAATTATTTTTAAAAATTGAAACGAAAAAACTTTATTAAAAAATCCAATTTAAAAACGATATTGTAATGCCGTTAAAAAATGGTATCAGGCTTTTGAATTTATATATCTATATATCTTAAATCTGAAGGTATAATTAATTTAGGAAATATTATTATGCTCTGCACTATCGTTATTCATTTTAATTCTTTTAGAGATATGATTCTAGATGAATTATTATCTAGGAATCCTTGATTATATTATAAGTTCACACCTTCGTGCTCAAAAAGTGGCACCCCTGCCGTACAGGTAACGGATTTTGACCCGTTTTTAGTATCGCGTGCTGATATTTCAATTTGCCGACCCGTCGGTCGTTTTTGTCTTGTTTTGATCCAGCACCTTTGAAATATTGGCCAGACAGCTTATAGTTTCATGCAACGTCATTCTTATTGAAAGAGTTATTCCAAGTGTCTAAACGAATTTAAAGTGAAATTTTAATCGAATAATACCACGCTAACTTAAATTGTATATTATCTCGACAGTACAATACCACCGCACTAGAAAAAGAATTGTATTTGTTCGACAAATTCAACGTCAAAGATATATACTATAATAATTATTATATTATACTATATCTATATTATATCTATAGAATATCAAAAATCAAGCTATTTATATAGCAACTAATTTATCTAATTAATTTAAATTTATAAAAACTAAAAATAATAAGCTATTGAAATACAATACAATGGTATATACTATCTATATACCATATACACATATACTTCATATTAATATTATACCAATATATTAAATATATACAATATTATTATACACATAATAAACTTGAGAACATCATAAAGATGCCGAATATATTATTAATTATAATATAATAAATTATTATGTTTTGATATTACGTAAAGAAAAAAGAAATTAAACAGCGCTAACATCAAATACATTTTTGTATGTTTATTTATTTTTCTATTTTTTTATTATATAACTACTTATGTGTTTTCGACTTTATTTTAAATTAGCTGTTAGCGATAATTTTATTTAAAATAATACTTTATGTTGAGGTTTTCCATATCAATGTTTTCGATATTTAAAAATGCTCTCTGTGACGTGGTTTTAATATTTAGTTTAATATCCATCAGGATATTGACGACATTTTATCGATTACGTTTTATCTGCTGCTTTGCAGTTTATGATAATTAATTTTATGCTAATAAATGCGATTTTATGAAACACCAAAGACGTAAATGCAACATGTACCTAAGGCAATAAATACACAAAAAAATAAATTGAATGCACACGTGATCTGAAAAGAATTAGCTTCAAAGTTTATTGGTTTAAATTAAGTTGTTTCAACTTATAATGGTCGCTATATTCCTTTTACTCTTGTACTTCATTATTTCAAATACCGTGAAACATAAGTGCTGTGTTCACGTACTTTATTACCAACTCGTTTAATTATTATTTATTCTAAAACTAATTGTCATCATATGAGTTAAATAATAATAGAATCTAGCGTGCATAATGTGAATATTAAAAAACAAGTTAAAATATTAAATTAAACTATAAAATGAAGACGCATACAACCTTTTGTTTCTTTTTTTATTCTGTAGGAAATGGCTGTCAAATTAGGTCTAATAATGTGCATTACATTACAGGGTTAAAATAAAGATAAAATCACACAGCGTCAGATCTGGAAATCTTGCGGCTATTCCAATTCATTTATAATTTTAAAATGAAAATTTTTTCCTTACTTCATTTTAAGATTCTTGATGCATTTGAAAAACTTATGATTGAAACGTGGAATTGTTGCAATGACATCCAAAAGTGTCGCAAACTTAAAGCTTTGCGGATCGTTTTTTAGAGAACCACGGAAAAAAAACAGAAAAAAGTTAAAATGTTAAATATTCTTGTAACTCCTTGTCAGATTGTTGAACAGAGAGTGAGCTAATTCAAATTGTTGCATCTCCCAATTTAATATTGTTGATGTTTGCTGTAAACAAAATAACTTTGTCTTTGTGTTTAAATCAAATCAATTCAAAATTGTAGACAATTAAAAAACCTAGTAAGTCGAGTTAATAAAAATTGAATTTACTACACAATCAAATTAATATATTGGTAGTTTTTAAGTTTAATATATGTTGAGTATTTACATTTTATTTTAAGAATGAAATTATAGGAAAATTTATAAAAATATATTAATAGAAATAAGCTATTCCTTCAATTTTTAATAACTCGACTTAGGTTCGCTTTTACAATAGTCGGTTAAATATTATTTATCCAGGGTGTAACGTTATATGGATGTTTATTGGTTGATTGTTTAGTGTGTTTATCGTTGATTGGTTCATAGCTATAGGTTAGTTATAATCACACTTAACCGACTATTGTAAAAGCGGACCTTACTAGGGACTTCAATAGTACTATCCAATGGTAGTATACAGTAAGAAATTTCCTAGTAAATGTAGGAGCAAAATTAGTCGATGGTGTTATAGATCTACCGAACTACCGGGTGAGATAAAACAGCCATAATTTGTATAAGGAGTTATCGCGTGGTAGAAGAAAAATCCGATTTATTTTATTAATTAATTTGGCGTTGCCAAACATACTAAATTCTAAAGTTTTCACTAAAATTGGGAATTTCACACATAAAAATTTCAAATCTCGTCTGTGTAAATTAAAGTAGAATTTTTTTATGTAAAATCGCCGATTACTTTTCTTCAAGATGATGTAAATGTAAATAATATTTCTTTATGATGAAAAATTACTGGTTAATTTTCTTCAAGAAGATGTAGTTTTATCAAGTAATTTTACAACATTACGGAATTTTACAAAATTAAATGGTAATTTAGGCTAGGCATATTAGAATAAAAATGGGTGGCTGAATACAAATTTGAAGTTTTCGGGCAAAAATTTGCCCTGGAACTTTGTTTTTTTGGCACGTTTTGCCCAAATTGTGGCACTTATTTGTTCAGTTTTTGGTTTATATCTCAGAAAAAAAGCGTTTTTTTGACAAGCCTATTCTACATAAAATTAAAGTAAACAAAATTTCCTAAATTTCTCATATATAACGGTTTTTAGGAAGATTAACCGTTCCGCCGTTAGAGCGCCACATTCCCATATCTAGTGAAATTCACCGTTTTCGCGGAAATCGCCTATTCTATAAAACTTAACTTACTGTTGTATCAATTTATTACATCATACAATTCGTAAGGAGTGACCGAGTAAAACATCTTGCTATAATGAACAATGCGATCAAAGTAGGCGCGACATTTTTCCTGTTAATAAATAATATGTTATCGACGGTGGGTTCTTATTACACAAAGTTGTCTGGCCCTAGAATCAATTTTTCTGTACAATATGCAACACGTAAATTAACTAGGTACGTCATTAATATCTATGGCCCATTGACAGTAGTTTTCTTCGATGGATATCCTGAAGGTACGAAAGGTGGAACAAAAAGTGCTGAATGGCTGAAGAGGTCTATGAAAACGCTTTCCGCTGACATTCTTTTCGATAAGAACATGATACCAACCATAAAGCAAGAAAAATTCCGGGCCAATACGAACAACAAAAGAAGATTGATTTCCATGATCATAGCTAAGTTACAATCTCAAAGAATGACATAGAGACAGGCCACAGAAGATGCCGATACAATCATTGTGAACAAAGCCCTGTTTTTGGCTGAACATACTGAGACTGTGGTGGCGGTTATAGAAGACATTGACCTGTTGGTCATCCTCACAGGTCTTTGCCAACAAGAAAACATATTTTTTCTGAAACCAGGAAAGGAAAAAGTTCCTCCAATCACCTACTCTCCTGTGCACGCTCTGAACAACACAACTATTAAAGAACTCATCATGTTTCTTCACGCAAATAATGGGTGTGATACAACTTCATCACTTTACAATCAAGGGAAATTGAACTTTGGGAAAACTCTCACCAAAACCCTTGCCGATGTTGTAAGTGTGTTCAAAGAAGAACTGAACTGTCGATAAACCGTCTGAGGTACATTAACTACAAGAAGGCATCTTTCAAGACAAAAATAGCTGTACTACCACCATTAGCCGCTGCAGCCACACAGCACAGTTTCAGGGTGTATCACCAGGTGCAGCAATGGCTGGGGGTTAATAAAAATGGCGAAAATTGGGATTGGAAACAGGCAACAAATTGTCTGAAACCAATCACCTCTCTACAAGCTTGCTCCTCCTGAACTGCTGCATCTAGTGTCATGCTGATGCGTCAAGACTTGTGCAAAAAAAGACAGGCTTCGATTGCACCAATCTGTGCATCAACTGTGAGGGGTCGTTCAACAACATGACAATCGAGACAGATCTTACAAATATCTTTGAGGATAGACCATTTGACGTCAAAGTACAGCAGTACTTCTGCTGCAGTAATGTTCCTGTTTGAAGTAGTTCATATGAATATATAAGCTGACCCACAATGTCTGTTCATTACAAACTCCCCACCACCGGAAATTAAGGAGAATAGTATATAAACGCACTGAAGAGGACATGACAGTTCCTTGAAAAATGAAGGTATGTACAACACTATCTTCAACAGTAAACATGTGGAGATTACTACTCACCTCATCTAAAATTGCATTTCATTCGTTTGTCTCCATTTTTTTCAATTACTTTCCCTATATTCATTATTCATGATTTTTGAATTTATTCATATTTTAATATCATTTTGTATAGTCCTGGAATATGTTTTTTGTCGCGTCAAAAACTGAGAAAAGTGCCAAAATTTGAGCAAAAAGTGACAAAAAACGAACTTTACCTGTGTACATTTATTTTATGAAATTCATACATGTTTTTCTTAGAATTACGTTTGTCAAGATTATTCGGATTAGCTGCACGGGTAGTGGTTCAATGTCCACTTTGTACTGAAGCTCTAAGCTTATTGTACCCCGTTTTCCATTAAGATGTTAAGGAAAGTTATTAGTATTTCGACCTTTTGGAAATCCGGCCGAGTTTGAAGAAATCTTTTATTATTTTATTTGTAGTTTCATTTTATTACTTGTAATTTATAAATCTTAGGTATAATTTCATGTAATACTTAGTATTTCAATTAATTACTAAAGATAACAGAAGTAGCAAGTTATAAATTCAATATCAAACTATCCAGTAATAAGATAAAAATAATTATCCACAAATGCCCCTGTAGGAATCCACTTTAGCACCAAAACGAAATTAGCTCGTTGGATGCACTAACCAATCCTTTGAATTAAGAAAATTTCTGTACGCCTATCTTTCCGACACTCCGATTAGAAGACGGCCGATTTAAACGACCAAAGTTTTTGTATTGCTACTTTAAGGGTCTAGGGTCTCTACAGTAAAAACTGAGAAATCCATCCACATGCGTGTGAAACTGCAGAGTTTGAGGTTTTAAAAAAATATTAATTATGTTTTTGTGAAATTTGACTTGTTGCCTTAGTTAAGGCACCGCCTCTTCTACCTACCCCGACAAGCCGCCACTGGAGGAATCATAATGATTTTTTATTACTTTTTATTTATTAGTTTTAAAACCCGGCGTTATCTAGGTGGACAAAAATCCCACCGTTACATAAGTGGGGCGTAACAAACCCCAAATATTAAAACAATGTAATTTTATGTGACCTTGTTTTTTTAAATTTTTTATTAATCAATGCTCTTTGTAACTATTTAAGAACCGTATAAACACCAAAGGAATAATCCAAATCGTTTTTTCTTGAAAATAATAAAAGAAAACGTAGAAATGACCATTTCCGTAAATCAAACAACAAATATTAGTAAAATCACTCAAAACAAAAATCGAGCATCCTATTTCAAAATTTGTAATTGGAAACAATAAGCAAATAATACAGGAATACATAATAATATAATTTCTACCAATAACGAAAAAAAAAATTCACTGTCTGAATTGAAGCAATTTTGATCCTCTCCGAGCACTTTAGAAGCATATGCTTAACTGACTGATCACTTAATAAAGCACTAACAGAGATGATTTTGATAGTGCCAATACATTTAAGAAGCTACTGAGACTTACATGTACAATGCACATGGGATAACTTTAGATACATTTTTTGATCAATTTTCAAACGCTGGGGTGTATGAGACCCCACCTAGGTAACTCCGGGTTAAAGTTCTGGCTTTAATATTTTATTAATTTAATTTTTCTATAAATTAGTACATGGAAATTCTGAGATCTATAATTGCAAAACTCCTAAATTTTTATTGATTTAAACCTTCAACTCGATTTCATCGATTAGAAAATTGGTTTGATGAAATCGATGACTGAGGCTCGATTCGCTTGATTGCAGAACTTACCTTCAATTCGTTCTACAATTTTCAAGCTTATAAAAAGAGCATCTGGTTTACGCACTTGAATCCATAATGTACAATTTCTAGAATTTTTATTTAAAAATTGTATAAATATATACAGGTAATAAGTGCATCAAGCCAAAAAAATAAATTTATAATAAATAATATTCTATTCATTATATCTTTATTATTTTTTTTAATTTAACATATCTTGTTATTTAATTAAAAGACAACTTAATGATTTATTAGTGACTTAAGAAAGGACGTTGTAATAAATGATGTGAAATAAATTAATAAAGGACTAATGTGATGCGATGAATAGAATACGTTAATGAAAAAGAAACAATAAAAGGTGAGTAAATTAATCTAAATACCATCGACTTACTAATTCTGTACAGATTTAATCGAGCTGAGATGTAGTAGTAATTAAGCAATACGAGTGCGCGTTGCTAATTATTAATAGGATGGATAATATTTAAATTTATTACGGAGTAATTTTATAACACTTTATATGGATCTATAAATGAAGTTGAAATACCTTGTGGGACGTTTATTTATTAGCATGACAATTTTTAATGTTCACGTTTTTCAAATACGTATATCCTAATTACTTTAAAATTAATTCCAAAATGGCCATTTTTACCACTGCCAAAAAACTTTGATTTTTAGAGTTTTCGAATAAAACCTAAAAAGATTCAACAGTTGACTCACACTGACAAGTTGACAAGTGACACAATATAGCTGACAAAATTTGTTCCAACATTTCAGTAATCTCATTCAATCTGTGCTTTGTAGTACTTGCAATACTTTATTGCTCGATAAAATGGCACCTAAAATGTAAATATTTTTCAACATGCGTTTTACGTAACTAAATATTTTAAAATTTATGTTATGGTATCGGCTGCACTATGCAATATTTATTTAGTATTGGGGCTTACTGCATTGTTGTTTCTTGCAAAACACAACACGTCAATCTTAAAATACTTTAATGTAGAAATAATATCGCAAAACTTTTTAACTAATCTAGGGACATTTTATAAAATTCAAGTAAAGATTTAAATAGATTAATTTTTGAATTACAGTCTAAAAATTGCATAATTAAAGTGGCTTATAAACTTAAAAAAAATAGAAGTAGGCACCAGGCACCAACAGTTTTTATATTTCTAATTTCCTACTTTCTCATGTTAGGGTGGAAAGTAGATACTTTCAGTACACAACATATTTGTATTTATGCAGGTATGGAAAAAAACTACTTTTCAGTTTACAGAAAAAATAAAAACAAGCACAAAAACATTCTGCTATTGAAAAATTGTAACAAAATTTGTTCAAGTATTTGTAAGTATTGATTAAAAATTATAGAGAAGAAAATGAAGCAACAAAATAAACTTTCCGAAAGCAGTAATTATCAGATAATTAACCTGCAATAAGAAAATAATAAAAGTTTCAAAGAAGAAATATAATATTATTAATTTTCAGAAGGTACCGCTAAAAATATAGTTAGTGTTGATGGCTACTTAATGATCTGAGAACCTAAAGTTATATTAAGATTAATGCGCTTCCTCACCAATAATAACATCGATGACGTTTACTATTTTAGCTCATTTTAAATATTTTCTCATCATGCTACAATTTTATAATCAATCAAAGTACATAATGGACACTTTTCATCATATACGTACTATAATAAAGAAAATCAGAATATTGCGGAATTTCTTGCAATCAAATTGGTTACAATATTTATTTAAAATATTAAAATAAAATAATACTTCTACGTATTATTTATGAGAAATAAAAATCAATTTTTATAAGTAAATTTAAAGAAACAGTTTTTTTTTGTTTTGTTCATTTCTGGAAAATCTAGAAAACTATTTTCGGTCAGGTCTAAATAAAATTCTCACTTTTCATTTTATTATTTAATATTTATTTCATATTAAATTATCATTTATTTATTTTAATATATTAAATACAAATTAAAAAGAAAATTTTACAAATTTTTTAAAAACTAGGGGTCACACGATTTTTAAGGTTTTTAGACCCTTCCCTCCCCCTATGTCACTTTTAGTCACATTTAGTGAACCCCCGCCCCCCCCCAGTAACGTCACACTTCTACTCTATAAAATTTAATAATTTATAGAAATTCTTTTTAACATCTAACTTAAATTAATTCAATTTTGCAGGTCTTAAATAACAATTTGTTTTAATTAATATTTAATTATTTTTTCGGCTGCATGAAAAAACGCACACAAGCCCTACTTATGTTGCTACAACCGATCCGTGGATCAAACAAATATTTTTAATTTTTTTAAAATTTATTTGTGACCCCCTGTCACATTTTTGTCACAAATCTGAGATGACCCCCCTACCCCCTAAGGTGTGACGTAATTTATGGATGGCCCCCGACGAAATATTTTTGAAGTTTTGGTTATATCGATGAGTGATAGTAAATTTATGAAAAGGTAAATATCCCAAAAAATTTGTGTGCACAAAACTCAGAATTTCAAAAATTTCTAAAGAAATTGCAATGGTTTCTATTAGGAGAAAGTACTGTATTGTTCCAAATTTTGTTATCCTTTTTTCATTTTATTGCTCCTTTACTTTTTTCTTCTTACCTTCTACAATCCCAAAACTTGATGAGGTTTTGCTAACCAGCAAACACAACCATAAAGTGATTTCATTTACAATACAAAAATCAATACAAAATTACACAAAATCGATTTTCAATAAATTTTAACCAATATTAAAATTTTTCAAGAACCCTCACTGTGTAAAATAAATTTCAGAAATTTCTATTAAATTTAAATGATTTTCAAAGAATTAGAAAATAAATTCAAATTATTTGATTGACTTTATTGTCGAGTATTGCACTGAAATGTGGGGGCTAGTACACGGAAAAAAAGGATTTCTTAAATGAAGAATAAATATTTTCTTGAAATTATTTATTTCATTTAAAAATATAATTTCTTCACGCAATAAAAATGATTGTATTAAAAATATCAGATTTCTTCCAGAAAGAATATTTTTTTAGTTATGAATAATAGTTTATTATGAATATTATGAATATTATGAAATATATAAACAGAGAATTTCTTAATTCAAATGGTACTTATTTGAACCAAGTAATTTTTTTTCCGTGTAGGGAGTTTTTGCATGAATGGATTAACGAGATTCCACACAAGCATATTTTTTTTCTTTCTGACTCACTCTTTTCTACCATCTCTGAGCCTTTTCGTGCCATACCCGAGTAAACAGCCCCGTGCTATACTTTATCCAAGTATGGCACGAGAAGGCTTTGGGACGCTGACGAACTAGTTTAATTTTGCCAAAAAAGTTGCCAAAAAATCTGAAAATTTTTCAACATTTTTACCGTTTATTCCACATTTTCAGCCATTCATGCCTGTCATCGAGGCCGTTCTCGGAGTAGAAATTTCGTTAATCCATTCATGCGAAACGGACTGAGGGCAATACTTGGGAAAATTTCCCTCTTGGCGGGGTCTTGTCCCGGGAATTTTCCCTCCTTCCCGGGGCTGTTACCTACGAGTATTCTTATTCCTTATCAATCAAAATATTTGGTTTTTATAAAATATTAATTGCAAACCAAATAAATTATTAACTTCTTTTATAAATACTAAATTTTACTTCAAAAATTCTGAAACTAAATATAAGATGTCTTCGGCATAAAAATTCAAAATTCCTAAAAAAATGTTTAATTTTTTTTAGTTCGAATCGACACGAAAAAGAGATTTACCCACTGGAGGTAAATTAAATAAATAAAAATTAAAATGGCAATTAACAAGAAAACTGCAAATAAAAGCAATTAGAATTACTTCAAGACAGGGTAAGCAGGGTTGTAATAATGTTATTTGAAAATGTTCATAAAATTCATGAAATATTTGTTATACTGATAAAATTTAATAATATATTAGATGTATTTTTCCAGCTTCCAAATTCAAATTTTCACAACCACCAGAAAAACAAATATTCTTTAATTTGCCTGGCTATATTTAAAAATCCATAAACAAGTTCAACATTATTTAAATATAAAATTTGCAATTTTGGAAAAGCTTTTGTGTGATAACTGCCTTGCTTCGATAGTTTCCAATTATTTTACTAATTAATTAATATAATTATGACTTTTCAAAATTATTACAAAAACATTAACTTTAATCTTTCCAATTTCTAATTCAATTCAAATTATCAATTCTAGTCCAAAATAAGTATTAATAATTCACTTTCATCAAAATTATTTTTCAACAATGTCAAAATCAAATAATCAAATCAACTTATAAAAATAATTATTTATTCTCTCCAAAATATCTAACTAAAAAATCAAAATTCAAAAAACCAAACACTGGCAAAAGTCTCGCTTTCCCCCACATAGTGTCATAATGTCAACTTAATGGGGGAAAAGCAAGAAAATTAAAATATTTACAAAATTTTAAAATACAACAATATTAATAAAATTAAAAAAGTTAAAATTTTGGGTTGTTATGTACTGGAACGGATTTACATGTAACGAAGCTTGAAGCTTTTGTTAAAAAACTTTACAATAAGCTTAATATAAATTAGCTATAATATGCGTGAAGTTCCCATATTATCTTGAAAGCTGTACCTATTTGTTTATTGTGGGTACTTAAGAAATTTAGTAGTACTAGGTATATGCTCAATTTAACTGTCGAAGTAAGTTATTAAGTTATCAGGTGTTGGAAGTTGTAGCCAATTTAGGCAGGTGGTAATGAGGTTTTTCAAGTAGGAGGAGCAATTCATTCTGTTCCTAATTACTCTGCCCATTTAAATTTAATCAAACCAAGTATAGTTAGAAGGAAGCAATTTTTTATATTTTAAACTTTTATGTTTAAGTTGTGTGGGTTTTAATTTTACATAATTTTAAACTTTTTTTTTTACTATACCTGGTTAAATATAAATGCGTTTTTAAATATAGGTTTGTGGAGTATTAGATATTAATTTAGATAAGCTATTCAAATTTTAACTTGTTCATAATAAAACCAAGGTAAAACATTTTAATCGAAATTTGATTAATTGTTTATAAACCTAATAATTACCGAACTACCGTTCTAAATAAAACACATGTTTCATTATTTTTAACTTTAATTCAATTTTATTAAAACAAAGCTAACTGCACTTTTGTCACCAAATATTCCGAGATATTGCACAAACACATCGCCTAAAATATGATCCTATTTCA
The DNA here is from genome assembly GCA_949152465.1 of Cantharis flavilabris. Taxonomy (NCBI): domain Eukaryota; kingdom Metazoa; phylum Arthropoda; class Insecta; order Coleoptera; family Cantharidae; genus Cantharis; species Cantharis flavilabris. The sequence goes on along the minus strand of OX424438.1, from coordinate 35,858,050 downwards.
TCGCCTGATGATACTTACAGTGTAGTGTATTTGTGATAACTTAAAAACATTTTAGTTCTAAAAAGTGTTTGTGCACATCTTGGGTTTTTTTAAATATTGATGTGGTTAATATTATGGTCCAATTTGGTCCAACTTGTTTTAAACAAATCAAAATTGGTTGTCTTGTTAATTTTCAAAATTTTACGTTATTTTTAACTTAAAATTATTGCATTTTAAAATTTTAGTCCAGTTATTGGTTCAATTAAATTGGCGAATAATTAAAAAGCGTAAAAAATTAATAAAGTAATAAAAGTTAGTTAAAAATTTGACTTTGAATGTGTTCTTATGAACGTTTTTAATTACAATAATAATTAACGAAGCATAATATTTCAATAAGCCGTAAAAAATTAAAAAAAAATCAGTAATTTTGTTTTATATAGAAGCGAGTTTTATTTATATTGCATCATAATTTTGTTAGCATAACCGCACTACCCTTTATTGTCACCCTCCTTCCCTCCGAAAACCAATTAGTGGAACAGAGATGAGTTGAAATAGCCATCTTACTCTTGCCCCAATTAATTACTACGACCCTTTCCTACCGTATCCAACTCGCGAAGATTGGCTTTAATGGATTTTGTACCAAAACATATTTTATGATTAAACCGGATTTGTTTACAAAGGAAAATTGGTGGTAGTTTAATGAATAACAGATTTATATTTGTAATTAGGTTGTTTTATCTTTTGAGTTAATTTAAAAATGGTTTATCAAACAATTTAAATTAAGAAAATTAAGACAATTACGGAGGTTTTATGTTTTATTTTAAATAAATTAGTCCGGCTATAAAATCAAAGCAGAAAGGAATTTCAGAAATTATTATTATTATTATTTTATAATTTATTACACAAAAGTATGAAAATTTGTATAAACAGACAAAAGAAATAAAAATACAATTTTTAGTTTCGGTTTTACAAATTGAAGAGTGTTGTAACGATGTAAATAATATCATCAAGGGGAAAATAGGCTGTTTGTAACAACCGGCATGTTTAGCTTACAGCTTTCATAAATTTTCATTTAGTTACCGCATGAACATGATGAAGGTAAATAAAGTTGACTAAAAAGTGGTTTCATGATATTTATGCTGACAAAATTTTATACAGCAACAAATAAAGAAGAACGGGACTACTATCCATGCTATGAAAAATAATCAATATATTATAATTAAGTTCTCCTAATTTGAATTGTAAAATTAATTGAGGTGATTACTAATACTGAATTATAATCGTAGGATAATAATTACAGAGCAATTGTAAATTTCTCGTATAAAAATCCGAACCACTTTTAAATCACTTCATTTATGGTTGCACTATCATTATATAACTTTCAAAACCTGAATGCTCTTCAGATTTACTATGTAGTGTGGGCAGATGTGTAATTCCGTATGTTCGTTCTTTTTATCATACAATTTTGCATTTTTTTGGATTCTCAAGCCGGAATCCTACAACTGGGTACTTGACAAATATTTGTCACTTGCGGATACTTGCCACCTCATGGCAATTTTTGGATTTTGGCCACTGTTCAAATTTTAGATTTTTACAATTTTTATTCATTTGAAGGATTGCTTTTACGCTAAAGCTAAATTTATGCAAACGGCGTAACGCAACGTAACGAACGCAACGTAAGATTCACGTTGGTTTATATTTCATGCTGGACCAATCAGCAACGCCATGCTATACGGCGTCAGTATAAACTCAGCTCAAGTAGTAGTATATGATTTTGATCCATTATTTTTGCCCACTGCACTGCCAATTACCTATTTGCATCATCATCGATGCTAACTCAACGTAAACGCCTGGGTACACCACTGAGTAGCAAGCACGCTAAACCAGATAAGTTCATTTTGAACTTCTTTATTATGCTGTTGACAACATCCACCAAAGGCAATCATTGCAATATTAATGCAATAATTTATTGGGATTATTTTATGTTGTCAATTTTTTAAATTGTTATTGAATATTTAAAATTGGTTAAAAATGGTTAACTATAGTTATCATTTAATAAGGACTTGAAAGAACAGTAATTTGTAAAACTCCTGTATTGGTTAATTGAAAATTATGAAAAATACAAAAGAATTAATTTCCTTTAAGTATTTTGATTGAATAATCAGTGTAGTCCACAAGTTAAATCTTGATTAACTGTTGGTTTTAATTAAAAATGCGATGATTACTGTTTTGAATAATTATTTAAAAAATAACACGTATCACGCACAAATAAGTATAAGATTCAACATCTAAATATTGCATGACTGGTCAGAAAATTCTTTTGCTTAATTTTTCAGAAAATTGAGTTGTATCATGCTAGTACAATAGATTTATAGTGCAGCTTACAAAATGTATGGAGCGGCGTAAATCGTGTGATAAAATATACCTGGTTGATTAATGCAATATTTAAAATAGTCCGCTATTAACAAATAAGGAATACCCGGTAGCGCCGTAATAACGTTTTAAGGTTGAAAATTAACTATAATTTAATCTCCCCGACAAGTTTTTTATTTGGAATTTTTTTAATTTCTTGTACATAACTAGGTGTCAGGCACGCTATGTTAAAAATAATCACTCAATAAAAGTCGGAATGTTCAGGTGAACTCATAAAGAAAATGAGTTTATTACCATTTGCAAAAATTGATAAACTAAAAGCAGTAAAAATATGCATGTCGATTCAAAAAAAATTATTTAAAAGTTTTCGATTAGGTAAATTCCGCATTTACTATTTCTTTCTCACTTAATTTTCAGTTTTCATAATTTTAATTTATTATACTAAAATAGTATCGATTTACACTAACTTATCACGAAATAATACCATGCGGTACGAGCGGTTAGTTTGGTTAGCCATACGCAGCTAAAACGCAATGCTATCCAATAGTAACATGTTTTATTTCGAACCAAAGTAACTTTTCGTGGCGCATCTATACATTTATACACTTCAGTCGTCCGTCGATTGTACAAACTTGCTATGAAAACTCCTACTTTCGCCTCTTAGAAGGAGAAATAGTAGAGAAAGCGGTCAGAATAAAACAAATATTATTGTCCAACACTTAGGGTTCATTTATTGACTCATTGACCCCAAGACTACAAAATGCAAATTTAAATGAAAATATTTAAATTTTTTTTCAATTTCTTAATTCTCATTTATTTCTTTAATAATATCCAAATTCAAAATTTTAAATTTACTTTTCCAATGTTAAATGAAAAAGTAAAATGAAGAGATAACTCGCCCATGTGTGACGATATCAAATTTTATTTTGTGATACATTCAATTTTTAATTTCAAATATTTTAAATGCCACCATATAAATCAATTATAATTTTTCCAACTATCCAATTTCGCTTGATCTTTTTAATCTTCAATTCAAATCAATTTATTAATAATCCAAAACTTTAATCTGTTCCAAAATTAATTCAATTTCGTCCTAAAAATACAAAACTGAAATTAAATCGCAATTAAAAACTAGGAGACAAATTTTGTCTCACCGCTTAAGCGGTTAACTTAGCCCTATAAAGATCTGGTTTCCTCACCTAGTTGTTGCAACGTCAACCAGTTAGTGGGAAAACAAAAAATTAAAAAATTTTAAAAGTTGACAAAATTGGCAATAAATAAATCTTTAGAATAAAAATTTGAAATTTTTTTTTTACATATTTTTGCGAATCCTAAAAAAACGATCCGGTTTAAAAATAGCCATACAATGAAATGATGAAAAATAGCAAAATGTACTTTACACGCCTAATTACGTTTCAATTATTTACATTTAATTTACTGGATGATGATGAAAATTTGTTTTCAATTATGCTCTCATGTTGATTATTATTTTGAAATGTTTAATGTAAATTTTAGATTAAAAGAGTTGATTAGGTAATAATAGATTATTATTCATAATATTATGCGAGTAACTGAATTTTTTTGTAATGTTAGTATCATTAAATCCTTTCCATAATTGAAAGGATAATTTTGAATTTGTAAATATGAAATATTTTTAATAATTCATAGCTTATCTTTAGCTGTATAATATCGTAATAATACCTTAATAATATATTTCTAGATGCATATGTTGCGTGTAAATAGTAGGTAATACATTTATAGATTTTGGACTGAGAACCTAAACAATAATCCAAGTTGAAAATAAATGGAAACGACGTTAACAATTGAGTCATTATAATTGTAAGAACTTATAGAAATCTGATATGGTAAAGGAAGTGTTGTAAAAGTACACGCAAACGTACGGGTTATTTAAAAGGGATTTTATGGTTATAGGGTAGTTTTTTAATATTACGTTTATTTAATATATTTTTTTATTACATTTTCTGTGTATAACTAATTTTCTCAAATAGATTTTAATTATTCATAAACATGTGGTACTGTTTCCTGCTGCTATTTTATGTACTGTGTGTGTATCTAGCTATTTCTACGTTGGAGAATATTAAAACTTTCAGATAAAATCAAATATTATAAATTTGGAAAATAATTAATTTGTTGGAATTACCGTATAATACGGGATAATAAAGATCAAGAAAGATGTGTGAGAGTTAGTTAGCTCAAGTTTTAATATTTCTTGATTATGATTTTCTAAGAAGTCAGCTAGGGAATATCTTACGTAGAGATGTTGTATAGTTTGCTTATACATTTTTTATAATAATTACATTGTAACAGTCAGTTAAAATTTAAGCTTTGCAAATAGGTAATTATTTTAAATGTAATCTTCGCAAATAGTTCAGCTTTAGGATTCCTCCTTACTTCTTATATGTTATTTATGTACAGAATAACAAAGTTTTTAATAAATATATTGTTTCTCACAATCCTCACCCTGGTCTGAAATCGTTTTGTTTCGTCCCTAGCCAAACAATATACTATTATTTAAAAAAATTTATTTTTACTCTCCCCATACGAATACGTATATTGATATGATTTTTAATAATTTATTAATTATTTATTAACGGGCACTTTTTAATTTTAAAGCTCACTTTGTTCAAAGTTTCTATCACGCAATCTAACTCAAAATTAAACAACTTTTTGTCAAAATTTAACTTTACTATCACAATATAAAACTAATTTCATTGGCGTTTATTGAAAACAAACGCGGACCTTTCCGCCATTTTCATTCCAATATCGTTTACGTCCAGCACTATCCTGTTGGCTTTTAAAATATGTCCAGAACCATACTGTTGAAGCAAAACGTGCGCGGCAAGTTCAAACAAATAATAAAATAAAGCTTATTATTTTGGGTATTGGGTACTTAATTTCGCAAATAAAAGATATATGTGTACTGAGTGCTACTAGTTTCGAAGCTTTTTTTTACTTCATCTTTAAGCAATCAATAGTCAATTTTTGGCTACAATTTACATATATGTTTAAAAGATTCATGAAACACTTCAAAATAGTATCTGGATATTTTACAATATTAATTCTTTTAAACATATATGTAAATTGTAGCCAAAAATTGACTATTAATTGCTTGAAGATGAAGTAAAAAAAAAGCTTCGAAACTAGTAGCACTCAGTACACATATCTTTTATTTGCGAAATTAAGTACCCAACACCCAAAATAATAAATTTTATTTTCGTCAAATTACTCATAAATAAAAAAAATAAAGTTTTTCCTACAAATTTAAAGTTAAAAACACGACAATATATAAGGGAAAGTATTGTAAACCACTCAAAAATCAAAAATCGAAATTTTGGCATTAAAATGTTTCTTATCATCTCCTGATAAGTTTTTGATGAATTTTAGTTAGATGTTCGTCTGTATATCTATATGTCTGTGTGTGGTTAGTATACATGAAAATAAATAGTAAGAATTGCACAGGTTAAACCACGCAACCAAATGTCAAAAAATTTGGCATAAATGTACATCATAGTTGAACTTAGAGGCCAGCTGAAAATGGTGAAAATTTCTTGAAAATTGAGGAAATGATAAATAAAAATAAAAAAAGTTTAAGTGTCAATTACTTTTGGACCACAATTTGTTATATTATCCAAATTATTTAATGGTACCGTGTTGCATCTCTTTCTAAAGCACGTATATCGAGATAAACGGTATGCGAGTCGCGTCGCAACTCGATTCCAAAAAATTTCGGAAAATAACTCAAACACGTTTATGAAATTATGACATATTTCCGGGTTTTAAGCCGCGCGTCCCGCGTAGCGCGATTTTTTAGCCCCGCAAATGCGACCTGTCTCTTCCTTGAAGTCTTCCGCATCGAACGGTACCCGGTAAATTTACCCTCTAATTATGTGTGCAAAGAAGTAAATTTGCACCTTTAATTTAACGGGTTTTCAAATTTTTTTGAGATTATGTATATACAGGGTGACCCAGACCACCCGTATCAGTACTTTCTTTCAAAAACGGTAAGTCGTAGAGAGTTGGGCTAAAAAAATTTATTACAAAAGCCCTAATGACGAATCTAATGGTGATATTATTATTTCCGGGAAAAGTCGGCATCCAGAGTAGTTTGCTCCAGAAAGTCAAGAAATCCAGAATTTTAAATGGCACCATATGTCGAAAGTAGTATCGTTGGAAAGCTCTTTAAAAAATAAGCAAGTTTGATGATTTTTTTCAGGAAACCTCATTTTTTTGTTTCAATTTTCCACAAGTGCATCGCATAGTACTACTATACTTATCTTTAAAATCAGTTTTTCAAAATCGTTCTACGATATTTTAAATTGAAAATATACCATTTGTCTCCTATACTTTTTGATAAGTTTTTTTAGTATTAATTAATAAGCGACCTGAAGAACCCCGGTGCTGTAGGAAGAATACTAAAAAACTTGGCAAAAAGTAAGTTCTGCGCGGTAAAACGGGTGAATTTGAATAACTAAACCTCTTGACTTAAGAATGATATATCTTCGCTTTAAAAAATCCTAACATGATTTTTAAAAATGAATTTTAAAGCTAAGTAGTAATACTTTGCGATGCATTTGTGAAAAATTGAAACAAAAAGTTTCCCTGAAACAAATCTTGAAAATGGTTAAAATAGCCATTTTTTGACCATTTAAGCTACAATTTCAAAAAATACTAACTTGATGGAACAATTTCAAAGTCAGATTCGTTTTCAGCGCAAAAAAAATCTATTAGAATCACCCCCGCCCATTCTTGAAGCTGAAAAAAGTTCAATTTTGTAACACTGTATTGACTTTAATATTTTTGCAAAGAAATAAAAAAATTTCAAGTTAAATTTTTAAAAATTAATTTTTTAATTATTATTAATTAAATTATTAATTTACTTTTTAATTGCAATTTAATTTTAAAGACTCGAAAATATGTAAAAATTTACACGAAACATGTCGTCAAAATAAAGATCATTGAAACAAGAATTTCATTAATTTACCGAAGAAGTATTTACATAATCACAAAAATAAATTCAACTTCGTAAAACAAATCCATTTAATTATTTAATTAAAAAATTAAGTCAAAATTGTTGTTGAAAGTAAAAATTACAAACTTAAATGTTTTCTTGGAATTTCTCTATTGGGAGCAGGGTGCGAACATCAGCGCCAATTAATTTAGTAGTAATGCTGTAAAATGTTATTTTTTTATTAAAAATTTTTTTTTTTAAATTAAAGGCCATGAAATTCGCAACAAAACTTCTCTAAAAAGTTTTACTATAAAACCGATCTTTATATGAAAAAATGCGGCTTTAAAATGTTCAATTTACATTGGTAACAGGACAACTTAAAAAGTTGCCACTGTTTTTGTACAATTTGCCCGCAGCGTACGCTGGTGTCGGTTTTTACACCCCCACTATGTCCTTCGCACCCTGGTAAAAGATAAAATCTAAGTTAAAATGACAAACAAATTTTTCTCAAGCATAACTGTTGTTGAGCAGTTAAAAATTTTAAAAACCTATTCAAAAAAAATTTTTTTTTTTCTGTTTTTAAACTATCGATGGTACTACATGGTTTAGTGATATTTTAAACTGTGAAATTATCTACAAACTAGATTTTAATCTTTTAAATTTATGGTTCCACGACAAATCATCACTTACAAATGATCCCGTTGTCAAATATCATCACCACAGACCACAGCTACATATCATAAATATGTAACAAGGGGACGCCAAGAAACTAGTTTTTATACCAAATAATTGATACTTTTCCGGAAAATTTTTCAATTTTTCAACATTTTTACCATTTATTCCACTTTTTCGGCCATTCGTGCCTGTCATCGAGGTCGTTCTCGGAGTAGAGTCTCGTTAATCTATTCATGTGAGTCCCATCGAGAGCAATACTTTCCATAACAAATGTTCCCTAACCAAATGATCATAGCGCAAATAATCCCAACAGTTTCAAGTTCCACGATTAAAATATAACTCTAATATCCAGAACAGACCTATGTCTTTGCATGGATATTTTTAAGGATATCGCAAACAATTGCACTCAAAAGAGTGCCAAAATAAAATTCCGTAAAACCATAATATCGCAATCAAAAATTCCATATATAGAAAGAGGGGATTTTCAAATCTACTCAGTACTCACTCTTCAAAATCATTCTTGAAGCTGTCAGAAGTCGAAAATTTTGCTTACTAATCCAATAAGCTCTCAGACATTATCTTTTACAATTTTACATAATATACTTACTAGAATTTTTGGAAAACGAGAAATTATTACCTTTCTTCTATAGACTACTTCCAGGTGTATGTTGTATTAGAAAATAGTATTTACACCGAAAAAACAGACCGTTAAATTTCAATATTTCGCCGATGCATTATAAAACTAACATTAAGATATTACGATATTACATAATATAATTTATGTAAGTCGTAACATTTATATGCTTGGCCTATGTAGCATCGTCAATATACATATTAAAATTTAACCGACAATTTTTTCAGTGTACAAGCTTCCATAAAATATTCGAACAATAATTAAAACCCATTTATCATTGAATAAATAATATATTTATTTTATACATGTGTTAATTATTGATTTTATTGATTTCTGATATTTAAAATAATAACCGATGTAATTTCTGTAAATTAATAACAATCTATTTACAATAAGAGAAAATAAAATTTTTAAGCAAACTTAATACATTTGTTGATTTTAAGATTTAAAAAATATAATAAAAATTTTGAATATACCTAGTTACAGTTTTTACAAAACATTTTATTAAATTTAATACAGGACTATCGTACAGGACTGTACGTAGGTACATGCACATCATATAAGTAGATTATTAATCTATTCTAACAAGTTTGAATTTGTATTGCTCAACTATTTAAATTATTAGTTTAATGTCTATTATTAATAAACAATAAATAGTTTATTAAAATGTATTTATGATACACAAGGAGTTTATTGTTTAATTATTATGTACAATAATTGCAGTTGATAACACATCAGTGTTTAATATAAATTTGGATTATAATTGGCATAGTAGAAATATTTCGCTTTCAAACATATTATTATTATTATTATTATTATTATTTAAAATTTATTATAACTAAAGAAATCGTTGCTACTGTTTATTACTGGCCAAACAGAAATATTCATTTGATAATCGAAAAAGGCACAATTTTGAATGAAAATGTGAAAAATTTAAAAAAAAAGTTTTCATCTTTTTAAATTACTTTTCAGTAATAATTTTTTGGATAAAAATATTTCTACTTCGAAATTACTTATGCTCAAATTAAAAATATAACTAAATATAAATATTATTGCACACTTCACCTTCGCACAGAACTTCAAGTGTTTAGCAAAGATTCTATACTAAATGGATTTGGCCTTCTGATTTTCTCATCGGGTGGACCTGCTGTTAGATCCACCCCAGCTTCCGTAATCGGCATACTGTATCCTAGTTCAGAACCTTTCAAGCTCTCAGTTTCCGCCCCCGAATCTCCCACCACATCTATATCACTATCACTGTCTAAACCTTCGATGCCGCCGCCACCTCCGCTACCTCGTTGACTCAAATACTCTCGTTTGAGAGCCACTAAATCAACCGCTATACCTTTAGCGCGTAACTTGCGAGCCTGTCTTTCTAAAGCTTTTTGAAGCTTTTTTCGCCTACGTGCCCGTTCACGAGCTTTCAACTCGTGCGGAGGTATCGGTTCACCGGAGCAAGATTGCGGATGAGCGTTATGTGCAGGTCGACCTGGTCCTTTTTTTGTATGTTCTTTTTTACGCCATTTTGCTCTTCTATTTTGAAACCAAACCTATAAAAGATTAAATAAAATAATTAATTTTTATTTTAAAAATTAGAAGTAGCAATAAATAAAATTTAAATTTTAAAACAGGGAAGTTTACAATAATATAAATGAAACTGTATAAAATTTATCACATTTAAAGCTTTAAACGCTATTACTTTATAAGACATATATATAAATAAAGTCATCAACCTTAACACAATCAATTTGCATGTATATCATGCAATTACAGCAAACTACTGCCGCGATACGCTTCTCATAGAGCTAAAATAAACCCTAGAGTAACGTAAATACGGTCTATGGATTCGGTAACGGATACACGCTGTATCAGGCTGGCCACTACACGCCACTAAGACATACTGCCAACATCACGCCCCCAAATTACCATGTTAATTATAGTGTTATACCTTTGGGGCGCTAGCTAGCGTGCTTATGAGTAATATTTGGGAAACGGGGTTTAAAATTCATTAATTTTCGTTCTAGTTGTATCTAATATGAGTTCCTATCTCGCTTTAACCCAGGGTAATTTTAATAGAAAATAAAGATAACCGATCGGTTATACAAAGAGCATTTAAATAAAATTAAACATTGTTTTCACTAACTGGCAGCTGACGTATGTTTACCAGTTTGTGGACTGTTACATTTGAACAGCGATTTAACAAGAACTTAATGATGTCGAAAAATATGTTAATTGCTGATGCGATATACGTTATATCTAATTATCAATTCCTTGCTAATAATTGTATCACTTATCCCATATAAATTGAGTTATGGTCAAATGTATTGATTTTTATGAGTTTATGCGGCAAAATGTTTATAAAAGATGTCCGAATTAGCGTTTTAGCGTTGGTTATAACTTTTACTTGTACGGTATTAGATAAAGCAGTTGTTTAAAAATTGAGTTTTTCGAATTTATGTGATTCCGTGAACTTTTGATGACATCAAAGAGCATATGTCTTGAACATAAAAATCCCCAAGTTAGGTTGCCTTTCGTATCGACAACCAATACGTTTAGACCTCGAAGTTCAAGAAGGGATGTAAAAAAGGTTAGCTTCCCAAGGGATCGATCCGATACCCACAAGATTAAGTCCTGATACGCACTAACTCGTTGTTTTGACCGCTACATCAGCTGCTCTAAACTGACCAGTTTTGTGGGGTGTTTTTAAATTGATAGCAAGGCAAAAGTTTTAGATTTTTTAGGTATTAGGGTGTTTCTATACTCAATTTTATTTAAATTGCTTCCAAAGTGCGAACAAGGGAATAACGATAATCAAATTTTAGATAGTTTTGTTTGAATTGGAGATTTTATAGAGATGACCGCGCTTTAAGGATTTCCTTTTTCCTTTATCCTATCATGGAATAATTCTATCACGGTCCCATAAAATTTAATCAACTTAAACACAAAATAAATTTATTTCTAAATTTAATCATCCCAATTCTTTGTTTGTTGCTACGTTTCCATTCACTTAGGTTTATCTTAATTAATATAAAAGCTAATAGTTCCCGAAACGTTAATTATCATAATTGTGGTGCTTAATTAAATTCCTATCTTTATTGTTAGTGCTTAAATCGCCAAATAAATCAAATTAGAAGTGAGTTTTTGAGAACACAATAATTAGTTACTTCCATTCTAAGAAGCTAGCTAAATTTGCATTTTTATCACAATTTTTCATGCTAGCTATTACAAATCGACTTTAAATGAGTTATTATTTTGCCGTTAACTATACTTGTAAAATATAACGACTTTATTGTATTACGCTTTTGTGAATTAGTATGTAAGTAGTTCACCCACAATTATCTTGTAATCAATCTTAAATCTCACTTGAGCTTAACCAACAGCCTAAGTAAAAAACTTTAACACTAAATTGAATTTTCGTTTAAACCTAATGTTGTTTATATTTTGTGAAACTAATGATGGTTTTGTAAAGAAAACCACCGCAATTATTTGGGAAAACTTTTTAAGCAAATTAAAACTTTTCTAATACCCACCTTGAAGTTTTATAACAAAAAAAATTATAAGAAACTTTCATTAAGTGATTGAAATATGGGAAGTGTTGATAAATAATGCATATTTCAGTTTTCATTATTTAAAACGTTGAAAATAACCACTACCAACATCAGATTGCGAAAATACACGTAAGAATTATTACCACCCGTAAAACTGCGTGGCTAATTGCTAGGCTTACTCGGTGTAGAGCCATAAAATGGTTTGTTGGAGAAATAATTGGATAATGAATTGCTTAATCAGTATGAGAATTAACAAATTTATTTATTATGATTTCTTTTAGTAAAAATGCAAAATACTTACAGCCACTCTGCTTTCTTTGAGATCTAACCGCATTGCCAATGCTTCTCTCATGAAAACATCAGGATAATGACTAGCTATAAACGCCCTTTCGAGCTCTTCTAATTGCCAACTATTGAAATTAGTTCTACTTCTTCTTCTCTTTGATGCCGCATTTTCGGAATCTGCACCTTCTCCACTGCTACTTGCACCTCCTGCAATATAAACACTATTTTAAATTATTTTCTTCATTGAACCTTCATTTAAATTATTTCTAACCTATAAATTATAAAAAAATCGTAAATAATTTTGTGAAATAAATGGTAACTATTAATTTAAATATTGTATAAAATTATTACATATTAAAATTTATAGTCGAGTATTATAATATGAAGTGAAAGAGTTATTAACAATTTTGTGATGATTAACGACGTCAAATTTCTATTTGTTATAATATTGTGCTGCGGTAAGACTATAAATTAACAATTAATACCGACAATATGCATATTTGTAAAATTAATATACACAAATATAATTGCAATATTTGTTACCTTGAAAATCGAATAAATCATGCGACAATTGAAACCAATTTAGTTCTATTTGCTTAATTATTACAAAACAATATAAACGCTATAGCATGCAAGTGTTATACCCTACCTACTAGGTGTTATTAATATATCGCGTTTCTTCTCGTGAAATATAAAATCATGAAAGTATTAAAAATAATAAATAAAAAAAATACACTTTTTCAACTACCTGTAAAATTAAATATATATGAAAATCAAATTATGTATCAATCAAAGTGCAAGCAATGAATTAACTGTGCTCAATTATTTATAAATTAACTCGAAATAATAATTAATCAACACCTTTTTGGTAAGATTTCATTAAGGAGCTTTCGTTATATAAGGAAGTATGGATGGTTTGATAAAATTAATGTAGAAAGTCATTAATCAAACAAGGTTACTTAAGCATAAATTATTCCAAATTTTCTGATAGAAATTTTATAACTAATGATATAAACAGTGAAAATTCGAAGAGCGGTGTGGTTCATAAATGAACCCAGATGAACATAGTTTACGTATTATATCATATAAACTCGATAGCACACAAGACATTCCAGTATTTGCTATAAAAATATTTTTAATGATTATTTTCATCGATCACTATAAATATTTATAGTCATACGTCTCTCTGTTGCTTCCCGTACCAACATTGCTTGACTTCTCAAGTTTTTTCATTTTATTCAAAAAAAGCTCTTGTGAAGACTAATTTTCAAGTGCTTTGCCTGTTTCTTTCCATTTAGCCAACCGCAAACCATTGATCTTAGATTTTAGCGGACCGCACCTAGTATATTTTTATTTGTATCTGTGAACTGCATAAAGATGGACTATATATTTTTCTATAATGAAATCTCAAAATGGAACAACCCTCTTCTTTTTCTCAATTTAGAACTTCGTCCTGTTATTACTACTAATGTGCCAAGTTTTATGCTTGGCACTCGTGATTATATGAGTACTTGAATAATATTCTAGTAGAGGGCTAACCTTGTAACAAATTCTACTAATTTGTTTTATTTTTTCTGAGTACGCCCCTGCCTAGATGAGTCGTGCGCAAGCGAGAATCTGATTTGGGGATGGAGTTTGCGGTTTTGAACGCGAAGAAAGAGACTTTTCGACGGAGGTTCGAACGTCGAGTGCGTGTTTCAAGTGTAATCTCGTCAAAATTTTGGTAAGTTTTGCTTTTAGGCTGTAAACTTTGTAGACATACCTTTTCATTTGTGACTATTTGATTTACTAACACCTTTTTGAACCTTGGAAATCGTATTTATCACAATTACAAGATCACAAAATCGAGTTTTTTCTTGAAAATTGTTGCAGTCATCTGGAGAGTATTTCGATTTTATTTAAAACAAGTAATTGTTGGTACTATTGGTGTAGTCTACTAGTCCTTTTATGTTTCTCCATTTGTGATAATATTGAGACAAGTGTAGATACGATTTACGATTTCTTCTTTTTTTTCCATTTTAGTTGTGGCGGTCGGTCTGTTGGTAGCAAACTATATTTTTGCTTTTCACAGAAACCTCACCATCGCTTCCGACACATTTACAACTGGTCGTAACATCTTGGGCATCTAAGCAAATTTAAAGCTGGTTCTTCTTTCCCAGCGTGAAGAGAAAATTCTGTTTCCCTGCAAGGGAAGACCTTTCTACATGCATAGCTCATAGTTTGAACTTGGACTTCAGATCTTAGCAGTGCAGTCGGCTCGACTACAGGCGTTAAATCGCGGTATCCCACTTTGTCGCTTGTTAATTTTAACCGTACACTAGACTGCTGGTTAAAAATCAAATTAACAATATTAATAACTAACCAGTCTATTGAAAGACTGATTGTAATGTTACAAGCTATTTCATAATATTCATTTTAAGCCATTATAGATGAGATTATCCTTTAAGAACGCTATCGCTTTCAATATCTGCCGCTGAAGTGAAAGCACATTTGGTAATTATATTATAGTAGGCGTTGGAAATAAAAATATTTGTCACCAACATTTGTCTTCTCATGCCTCCCCAATCGATGCACGTATTGAAAGCTCTCTCAAACCTAGACTTTAGATCACAACAATATAGCTGACAGAGCGACCGAGATTACAACCGCATTTTCCGTCTTTTAGTTTGCCACTTAAATGACATGATTCTAGAAATCTGTAGCTTAACTAATATTTTATAAACTTAGCGGAATGATAGATAACAAAAAGTATTCATTTTTTAAAATAAAGAACCAACGCAATACAATATACTATATTAACATATTGTGGCAAATAAATAGGCAATAGGTAGAAATAAGCAAATAAAAATATTTTACGGACCATAAGCAATTGTCATCCCACTTAGAAGCTATCAACTGAGTAGAAAAAATGGATGAAACACTATAAAGAAAAGTGGCAGAAAAACACAATAAACAACAATCAGAGCAGGAATATGGCAAAAAAAGTATTTATTCTTGAAGAAGAAAAAGAATCAATCTTCCAACATTGAAGGAAAAGTTAGAATTTAAAAATCCTATTATGCTCGACCTGTCATAACATAAGCAATCGAGACTCCTTGCTAACAACAACAGAATCGAGAGATTAGTTAGAACTGCTTAAATGAAGCTACTAAGTGTCATGGCCGGCAAAACGCCCAGAAATCGTTCAAGAAACAGCACCATCGGAAACTTGTCAAGCTTAAGGTATTGTGACCTGGGGAAGACAAACCACAACAGAGTAGAATGCCGATATTGGAAGAATGGACAACTGATTAACCAAAATCGTAAAAAACGGAAAAGTGAATGGATAAATACCGGTAGGAAGACAGCGACTGAGATGGCAAAATAGCTGGAAATCAATAAAACAAGAAACCAAACAGATTAAGATCTTACGCTGAAAGTAATAAGTCTTAGGCATAAGTTCAGATAAAAAAGAAGAAGAAAGAGCAACAAGATCAATAATAATAAAATAACTGCAGAAATTGTTAGATGGGTTCATTGATTGCTTTTGCGTGTTATTTTCTTTTGGGAACTAATTTTAGCTTGGTTCTGAGAATATGTGCCAGTTAGGTGTACGAAACTACTAACTCTGCAGATGAATGTTTTTAATTTATTATTTAATTTGCAACAAGAGATAATACCATCATTGGATCTCTTTAGCTAGATGCTAAAAGATCTAAGCATACAAAGACTACAAGAGGTTGTAAGAAGAAGCAAGAATGGAAAATGGGAAAAATCTTACATTATACAGATTATTAATTAAGAAAGAAAATTGTAGTTAGTGTTGAAACTCTAGAGAATTATCTGTTAAACATCGGAAACTAGCTAAGTGCTAAAAGAATTCACAAAAGACCAAAAACAATATCCAGACAAATTTTGAATGAAGAGCAGATTGGTTTTAGAAAAGCAACATTCAGTGTTGACCACGGAAACAATAGAAGAATACAAACATTTTTATTAAGAACCTATTGTTTTTATAGGTTTTGAACAAGCATTTAACAGTTTAATGCGAGAAAAACTTAACAAAATCCAAGTACACGAAATGTGATAACTACGAGCAACCAAATGATGCACAAAGATAGTACACTTCAAAGTAAATTTTGAAGAAAGAACAAATAATGGAGTCAGCATCTCTAAAGAATGGCGAATGAAACATTCCTAGTAGCAGCAAAGAGATACGAAACCTCTAAGAAGAAGAAGAAGAAGATACAAGAAAGAATAAACTTCATTGTTTGAGATGAAAAAAACCGGAGAATTGGCAGATATTATGTTTCATGATTGAAAGTAGCATAATTTATACATACTTTTTTATTTCATACTTAAATTATTCCAAAATTTCATCCAGCGCCTTATTGGGGCAGCTTTTATATATTTATTATCTTAATATATTATTTTTTATGTAGAGAAAATATCTGGGATTAATTAATAATAATTTAAAAATGGACTGTTTTGACTCATTTTTTGAAAATTAAAAAATAATTTCCGATGAAATTTCCATGACCGCTACTGAATATGGTTGGTACTACATCAAAATTGTGTAAGAAACCAATTAGGTGTACAGTTATTTCATTTCTAAATTCGCTACGTTGGCATCGTCAACACAAAAGTTAATTAATTGTTTCTGCAAAAATCGTTCTATCTCACATTTCATCAATCTCAACAACAATCAGAAGACGATTCCCTGCTTATTGCAGGAACATGTTTAAAATTTCTTCACCTCTAGTTAAATTTCAGGTAAGTATAAAAGATTTTCAGTTTTGAAATCATAGATTAAATATTTTTTAGATAATTATGTGTATTGAAAATTTTTTAAATGGGTAAAAAATAGAAAACTACTAAAAATTCCATTATAATTTATAAAGTAAACTCTGAGAAACTTTTTACCATTAGCATGTTTAACGTAACATAATTGAGTTAGTTTGTTCATCAATCAAATTTTTAATTTTGTTTCCTAATTGGGCATATTCGGAAAATAGAATCAAAAAGAAAGTTTATATCTAAAATTAATCTCCACCATTAAATATAAACCGACCTTGTAAAAGTTGTGGTTGAAATATTATTAATATTTCTTATAATAAATTTTGTGTAGATCTACATAAAATAAAGTCAGGACACATTAATTTCCTGAAAGACGTCAAAAACACAACACGAAATGCAGGATACACACACAGCAAAAGTTTTAATTTAGTTTGTGAACGTCTGGACATCTCATAATTCCTTAACTTATTTGTTTCTATCTTGCGTATTCCCCAGTCTGCCGCATTTCTATTTTATTTATGAAATATAACTTTATCTACACCATATATCTGCGTCTAGTGGGACAGCAATTCCAAAAATTGAATAAATCAAAACAAATGCACAACTCACAAACTTTAACCTAAAGATACAAAAGGACGAAATTTGCCAAAAATTGTTCGGATATACTTATCAGGAAAATTCTATTTGTTGCGACGAATTGAATCTATATATCATATAACAATTCGCAAAAATAGTCGACAATTTAAAATTATCTTGATCGTACGTACAACCATACTACAATTTATTTTATTGTTCCTATGATAAATGAATCGATTTGGATTTGATTAAAAGTGTAACTTTTTGCCAATACAGCATATCCTTTAATTACTATAAATTGTTTTATTATATTATATTACTCAGCAAACAATTTGCCTTTTAAAATTTAATTACTATCTTCTATATTAATTATTATAACAGCTCAGAATTAAGATTTCATTATCGATAACAATCAAATCAATAATATTCAAGTTAATTAAACTCTAATACCATCAACCAATAAAATATTCTCATCTGCAAAAGTGAATGTTTTTTATGCAAGACAAAGATGCCGATCAGTTTATTTTATGTATTCCGATATAATAAATTTATAATTTATATTATCTTAGAATAGATTCTTCTTATAATTTTGAACTTTGAAGTTGATGTGAGTGTATGGGAACCCTTATATTTTTAAATCGCAAAAATTAATGTAGGCTGTGACAATTTTGATTTTCCAAATGCGCTAAATATAAAATACGTGAAATTAACAACTACATTAAAAAAATTGCACCTTAAAAAAAAATTAAAAACTCAATTGCAAAGTGGTTTACAATAAAATTTAACTTGTTTTTTAATTGCTTACTTGTGATTATTTATAACTTTATAACTAAGAACCTGATATGCAGCACTAATAACTTAATATTTAGTCATAAATTTACTCTTCTTCGACAACAGTAAATTGAGTCGAATAACTTTACGATGAGGCATATAATTCGAAATTATCAGAAAGCGTTCAGTGTAAGAGCATAGTAATTGAAAGAAATAAAATTCAATTTATGAGTCTATTAAATTTACTAACTTTGAAATAATTATAAACGTGTGTCATAAGTTAATCACAAAAATGGTAGTTATCTGTTCCCTTTGCCAAAATTATATAGTATCAACTATGTGGAATCAGCATTAAATTACTTAGTACGAAAATTGTACCTCTCCACTTGACTACTTATAATTATAAATTTTACTAGAAATATTACTTAAGTATAATATTTACATAATTAAATCAGATTTATTTTTTCTTAAGTTTAATATTATAATTTAATACTTAGCTCATTTAAATTTAATTAATAAATTAATAATTAGTCAATACTAATTATAATTAAATCTTTTTTCGGCTCGGACCCTTCCGTTTATTTATATTTTATACGATAGAATAATAATTATTATAATATTAATTTATTATTTATCCTAAGAAGCTGATTCGAACATTTTTGATTATATGGTTGCCAACCTATATCGAAGGTTGGCACTATTAGTTAAAAATCTATTACTCACGTTACTCGAAAGATTCTTTGAAAATTTGAGCAAATAATAAAAAAAGAGAACACAAATAAATTAAAAATTTACCAATTTTGATTATGAATTTGGAGTTTTAATTATTTCTAAAAATGACATTTAACATTTGTTTTCACATTTTTCTAACCTTAATTGCTCTTGTCGACATCATTAATTGTGATCGTAATCGTCACTCTGACTTTTTGGTGCTATAATTCTTTTGCATGAATAATTTGGCCATTATATTAAAATTAATTGTCGTTTCACCTATATATTTATAGCTATTAGATAAAGGCGTTATAAATAATTATAAACAGTTTTTTTTGTAAAAAAAAAACGTTATAAATATACGGCAAATCTCAATTTAATAAATAATTTAATAATAATAAATTAAGCTACTCTAAATTACAAATCCATTTTTAAACTTAATTTTAGGCAAATAATATAACTTTTGCCTAAAGTTTTGTTAATTAATGCCGTAAAATGTTTCTAAAATAATTCTCTTAATTTTATGCAAGCAGACAATGCAAGGGAAGATTAAAATTGTAATGTAAATGTGCATAAGAAGGTAAAATCTGATGTTTATTGCTTCATTTATGTTTGCATACTTCTTAATGGACTAATTTAAATTTGCATTTCGTAAGTACACTTCTGTACCTACTTGTACTTTTGTTAGATTAAAATGTTGTTTTAACTTGAAGTAATACAGCCATAAACGAACTAATAGACAATAGCAATTACATACCATAAAAGAGTTGTTTGCAAAACAATGCTATTTTGGCTACTTTGAAATTTAAAACCTCTGTTTATGCCCAAAACTATTAAAATTCTAGATCGAATGATTTTTGCAGCAGCCACAGCTGATTATTTGAGTCTACTGAAGATTAGAACAAACTGAAACTGCACATCATACTAGATATCCCCAAACAGATCTCAACTGGGCATGGAAGAAACGCACGCATTTGATTCATTTTAAGCCAAAACAAATAATATTTTAGGTATTGTCTCCATTGCAAATTTTCAATTTATGTTATATTATTAAAGCATGAAGGTTCATTACCCTCATTACCTTGACGTCTTTTAACCCACGTCAGCTTAGTGAAAAGGCATTATTAGTCGATATTTTATTCAGAACGAATGCAGCTAAGCACCAAACCCAAAGTCATCTTGTGACGGTTAAATGCAATTGGGGCTATTGTCTGTATCAATTTGGTATTTTATCAGAACTATTTAAACAATACCATAGAAAAATTCTAACCCTACTTAATGTGCCTATTAGCATCTATTATTAGCTACCAACCTAGAAGGAGAAAAAAAATACTATATTGCATCACATTTTTCTTAATTTAATTAATTCAAAATATTGCGTTACAACTTGTTATTAAATGAAGCACCAAAAAACCGATTGACACGTGCCCACCTTTTTTAATTATTTCTGTTTTGAAAAGAAATAAAATAACACAAACCTCGCACATTATTTAAAAATTGAATGCAAATAGCAGCTAATTATGTACTACCCACATATTTTTTAAGTACTGCAATTATTTAAATTTACAAAATTTTGTTTTTGTGCTACTGGTAGGTATATGCTATAGGTAATAATATATTCAAAATTTTGTTTATTAATTTAAATAATTATATAGCCTTTCTGGAGCAATTATACGGCGCCATTTATATTAAAAGTAGAAATTTATTTAAAGTCCTGAAAAAACTTGAAAACACTTTCCTTCTTGGTATTTAATTCCAGTTTTACCAGTTTTGTGTTATACATACAATATTATTTGTACTCTTCCCGTGCTTATCATATATATAGGTAATGATATGTTTATGATATTGTTGAAAATCTTAAACTGCCCGACGGTTGAACCTCTAATTTTTTGAAGGAAGAAAAGGAAAAAAGTTGATTGAAAATCGTGAACTTAATAGTGTGACGCTTGTATAGGATAAATCATAAAAATAAAAATAAAAATAATTTTTAATTATGTTACAGCAGTATAAAGTCTTTAATGTTTTCCTGTAAAATCGTACTATTTTATAAGTCATAAATTGAGATATTATGATAATAATACACCTTCAAGTTCATTCGCTCGCTATTAAGTATGTGAGATTTACTAAATTGATATAAACTAACCATGTAGTTTAGATAATGATAGTTTTTACCTTTTTATATATTTTGTTTAAAGCACTTACAATTTCAAACTATTTCAGGGATTCAACGTTGGGTGATATATTAAATTTTGCAGAATCAATACCATTGATTAAAATCAAAGCTAAGCCAAAGCAATTTACTGTATTTTTACTTAAAAAAAGTTTTTCAGTTATTTTTATTAAGTTAATTTAATTTAACTTAATTTGATAAAAACTTGGAAATTTTACAGGTTTTTCATGCAACTTTATCTGCATCATGCATTATACCTAGCATTTACGTAAAATTATAAAGTTATGTACCTAATTGTATACTTTGCGTAAAATGTTATGATGTTTATTATATGAAAGAATTTATTCAAATTTGTTACCTAGACTATATCTAACTTTATGCGATTATTTAAAAAAAAGTGCTAAACCGAAAAGGTAACTCACAAAATATTAATTTACTATTTTAATTAATATAATTATTTATTTTATTTTGTTGTTTGTTATTAGTATCAATTTATAAATTCTTTAAAATGCTAGTTTCCTTTGTGCAAGTATAATATATTATTATAATAGAGGTAATTAGGTATACTAATAATTATATTATACCATAATAGCTTCCATTCCATAAATTGCCTAAAACTTGTTAAACATTTTATGTTACATATGTACATATACAATTTATAATTCAGATATTACATAATATCCTATAATATTGAAAAAAATCAGCTAATAAAAGAAATGAAAAATATGAAAATACCTGGTAAACTAGTAAGTACCTACCTACTCCTAACAAAAAAAAAAGGAAATTTAAAATAAATTCAAGATAAGGCAAAGAGAATTACGATTTTTATTTAACTTGTTTTGAATTTTGATGAAATTTAGAATTTTCAAATACTTGAGACTACAAATTGATAACAATCCCCCTTTTTTGTAATTACTATCAAAATAGTCCATTCCCTTTCAAATTACCTGCCCCCACCGTCCCGAACAATATTTAATAAATGTTTTCTTTATTATTTTTTCTACTTCATCGTGCATTTTTTGGGATTTCTAAAATATTAATATGGTTAATATCGAGTTCCACTACTTAAACCACGTATCAATCGAGTACAAATTAATAGCACAAACGAGAAAAAAAAGATATAATTAAGAATAGAAAGAAATGGAGAGCGACAATAAAACAAGCAAAAAAAACAATGTAATTTATAAAAAGTAGATAGTAGAACAAGTAAATCTGGGGATTTTCCATCTCAGAAAATAGATTTAAAAATACCAAACGGTGCGGCAATATTCTACAAGAAAAGGAATTCTGAAGAAGACGAAAAAGAACGGTTAGGGAATACAATATAAATTACATTGACGTTTGTCAAATTGACTTGTTTATTTTAAACCAATCACGCAATCCGATTTTTAAAAATACACAAAAAATAAAAAATTTTTTTTCACAATTCCCACTTTACTCCCGCTTTTGCGGGACTAAGGTAATGCTTTTTTTCCCTCGCCATTATTGCGCGCTATTAATCTGAAATTTTGCATATGGCTTCTTACGACAAATCGCTGAGGGATTACTGTATATAGCGCCGTTTTCGAGTTATTGCAATTTCAAAATTTTTTTTGCATTTTTAGCAAAATTGTAAAAAATAGTATATACAGCTTGGGACTAAGGTTCTTTTCATCCCGTATACAATTAGTAGCAACTTAGTCCAATGATGTATATTGTATAATATACCATTATGATTGATGGTTTTCTCATGCAAAAAAGAAAAAGTGTTCTTGATTTTATTTGACAAACAAACATCTGATATGAAAATATATATGCTGACTTTCCTTTTTCTCAGTTTAGCTATGTATTTTTCATATGTATTTATTGCATCTGTCGATTCATAAATACCTATTTTTTAATATAATAATAAATAAATTATTTAATAATTAATTTACTTTTTGACATAATATTTGATTTTTATTCTGTCTTAGGCAAAAGAAAAATTGTACCATAATCGATTGATACGTGGTTCAAGTAGTGTAACTCGATATTAATCCTATCAATATTTTAGAAAACCCAAAAAATGCACTAAACACTTTTCAGAACTAAAATGTTTTTAAGTTAACACTTAAAATGTTTGCGAATTTATACTTGCAGTGTATTTATATGGGTTAACTTAAAAACATTTTAGTTCTGAAAAGTGTTTAGTGCATTTTTTGGGTTTTCTAAAATATTGATATGAAAAATTTTACCGACTGAGCTAAGCAAAAAGACAAGTGTTATAAGGAAATAAGTAAAAAATATACTTCAATGTACTAGGAATATACAATTGGTTGCTTTAGTAACAGAATCTGATACTTAAATTAAATAATTACTTTCGTAAGTCATTTTCTCGTAAAATCAATAGGTATCTGGTAGAAGTGTCTTTTATTGGTTACTTTGAGCTTAATTTGAAGTCTAGCCGAATTTGTGCGGCCTCGAACCACACCTGACTAGAGTCAATTGTTGCAATTAGTTGTAAACAGAGATTACAGTTTTCTACATATAATTTTTATAATTAGTGATTATTAAATTTATAAACCCCCCGCAAAATATTATTCGGACCCCTACCATAAAAAACACAAATTTTCATAGATATATTTATTTAAAAAAATGTACATTTTGGGCATCAGTTTCGACAATGTTCTACTCTTTTCATGATACATTGGAGCCCCCTAATCTCTGTAGCCCCCCGCGTTGCGGGGTCCCGCGCATTGTATTTCTGTCCCTGAAGATGAAATACGATGTATACCGTTTAATATTAGGTATTAAACTTTTTTTAATATGTTTAGTTTACTGTAAGTCTATTACAGGGTATATAGATCAAGTTTTTTCTATATCTACTTGATTTGCCCATAATATCTATAAGTTTCATTTTTCTAAATTTAATGAGAATATTAATTTATAGCAAATGAATGATTTTAATAGTCATCGTATAAGTTAAAGGAATGGAATTATTTTCAGAAACCGTTTTTCTAAAATCACAGCTATCTTTTTATTAAACCAATTTTTTGTTTACATAAATGTAATTTCTGATTTTGAAAAACCCTGAAAGTTTTTGAAACAAAAATTCGGTAAACTTTGAATTAAATATTATTAGTTATTAGTATAGTTTATAATACATTATATTTTACTGCTGTTTAATGATTGCTAGAAATTTTTCGTAAATGAAAATTTGCAATAATTTTCACGTCAATATGCTTATTTTCAGTACATCCCACGTATTAATTTCAAGGTAGTAAAGGTAATAATTATCCAATTTTTGTTTCCCATCACCGCACCAGTGTGAATAAACGGTACAATTTTTATTAATTTATTGTAATAAGTAGTTTTATATGACCATTAAAGCAAGCTTAGGTCGTAAAATGTATGTTAATCAATTAAATTAAATTAAAAGTGGTTTATATTAAATTTTAACTATTAATAATAATGTTTATGCCATGAATGTTAATTTTTACATTAACCAAGTACTAAGTCATAAACTGATATTGAATGTGGTGACCTAAAATTAAAAAGTATGCAAATTTATTTAAATTCTTATCGGGTTAGAAAATAGTTTTTCAATTTTTTTATTATACCTACTACTGAATAATTAATGAATCAAAATTGTTAAATCCAAGGTGTCTATATAATTGAATATTTTTTGCTTATCTAAAATAAAACAAATAATTATAATTAATTTATGATTTACCACTTTCTAAGACCTAAGATTAATTCAATTGAATTTCAATTTATTTTAATTTGTGTGTTCTTTGTTATTACTACAACCTAAGGCAAATCAGTTTAAAGGTAAAATTTAAAGATCAAACTAAATTAATATATTCAGACTTGTATAAAATCGTAACCAATTATTGACACGCAATGTTCTCCATTCAATTGTCACCTTTTTTCAACTTCACTTCTATTATACATTCAAATCTTTAAATTTATGCAAAAGTGAATAATAATTAAAACAATTCCCTGATTCTTGAATAATATACCTATCAAGGTTGAATATTTTTTTATCTAAAATATATAAGCAGAGCGAAAGCAAAATTTGCTCGTAAAAAGGTAAAATATTATTTGATCTAACAAATGAATTAGTTAATTAAACTAAAAATTTTTGGTTGTAGTAACAAAAAAGCTTTGTTAGTGCTATTTTTAATAAAAAAATTTGTTACTACAACAAATTTTTTTTTTTTCAGTTTACAACAATCAGTACAGCATTGTTGTATATCTGCGTTCATTCTTTAAAGATGGCTAAAAGCTCTTTTCATACCGATCTGTTAGTTTATTTCAAATTGCATTCATTCATCACGAATTTATTACTGACCTTGTTCTTACGAGCTTTTCTATACATCTGTTTCAGAAACGTCACATTTTAACAATTTGGAATCAAAATCTTACGTTTGTATTTCTCCTAACATAACCACACTTCAGATTTTTACACTGAAGTTGGCGTCAACACTTTGCTGTTTAAATTAAATTTTATTTTTTTATTAGCATTCTTTGTTTTTTTTATTGTTTTTTTATGACTTTGTTAGCTATTGAATTATTTAAATCTTATATTAAAAACAAGTGGAAGTAAAGAATGGAATAATTAAAGATAGCAAAATTAATGGGCTTAACAGTCGAATAATAGCAAAACACATTAACCCAGTGACACACCGTAAGATACAGACAAATAACTTTATATTACAATATTAATTTGATCAGTATTTTCAGAAAGCAAAAAGTAGAATTATAAATAATGATGCTATTTGTACGAATTTGTTCTTATTTAAAAAAGATAAAGGTACTTGATGTGTTACCTAAGTAAAACAAGACTTTTAACTTAACCACATAACATTCAAGTCGAGTATCAGCATCCCTTAACTTCAACAATCCCCCACAGCTTTCAGTAATCCCTAGTTACATTTTTATTTCGCGATGATTTATATTGGTATTAGGCCACTCTACGCTAACCTTCTGATTTGTTCTATACAATAATAATAGAGTCTGGCTGGTAAATGGGGCTCAAGGGGGTGATATCTCAAACAGGGGTGCAGCCCTTACTCAATTTACCGCTACATTATAGCAGCGCGTTGTTTAAGTTCAAGTCCCTTCCATCCACATTTGACTTTCAACGCGCATCAAAGAATATTAGCTTAGGATTACTGTTAATCTAATATTTCGTCTAAACAATGCTTTTCTCCCCTTTTTACATCTTTTGCAGTTTTTTGGTTAACCAAAGCAAAATAGAAAAGGACACAAGTTAGTCAAGAGGGTGATTATGTTTGAATTGTAATGGTGGGCTTAACACCGCAAGGGCGCATAGTAATATTCAAGCCCGTGGACGACAGAGGAATAAAAATTAAGGTTATTTTTGGTGGTAAATACCCTATTTGTTACGCGTGTCACCTTTTAATTTTATTTATCGTTGTTTGAATTAGTACTAAGCCTCACTTAAAATATTTATGAAGCCAAAACGAAAATTATGAAGTAAGAAATTGCAGATTTTGCGTAATTTTTTCACTACTACTAAAAAATATAATACTAAAAAACAATATTGATTGCACAAAATAAATACGGAAGACTTTAATTTTGCACCAATTTGTTTTATGCTCTAGAGTTTATTATTAGACAATGAATGATGAATTAGCTAAAAATTGCAAAGCAACCTAATATAGTTTTTGTTAAAAGGAACTTATTGCCATAAAATTTATTCATACAATCTAAGTTATACATTAATTAAAAATTTAGTACCTAATTAAAAGGCAATTTAAAAAATAATTTTTTATTTTATTTAGTAGGTAACTCCAAAATTACTTAATTAATTTTATTGCACATTAAACCTACTACACCTACTTATATAATATATTAAAATTAGTTGGACTTCAATTAATTTTATCATTATAATAATTTCCTATCTTTACATTAAGATTCTATATTCCGATATGTGTACATTCATAATAGCAACAGCTATAAACTTACACACATTGTAGTACGTAAGCTTTAATTAACGTTAATATTCTGTTACAATTAATTAAGAGAATTCGCAATTGCGTTGTCAAAAATTTGATATAAAATTTTTTTTATATTATTTACGTAATACTTGATTACAGCTGCTTACGGCCACTCCGACGAGCTTAATTTATTTATAATTACTCTGATTAGCTTTTACGTTCATTAACGACAATGTGGTATGTTCGATGTAACCCATCATAAGTGAAATTTTTTAATAATCTCGGTATAATACTCGTATGATAATCCTGAATTTTGAAACATGTATAAATATTAACGCAGCAATTAATCTAGTTTAATTAGTATAATAATTAAAAATTAATTAATTAAAAAACCAATAAATCTTACATTAATAAGATGATGACTATCAAATCTATTTTAAAATATTAACAAGACAAGACGCAGCAAACAAAGCGAAAAAATAATTTTTTATTCTTTATCTTCACTTATGATTTACAATGCAATTAGCATAATATAATAATTTTGTATTATAAATAAATAACAA
Source organism: Cantharis flavilabris (assembly GCA_949152465.1). NCBI lineage: Eukaryota > Metazoa > Arthropoda > Insecta > Coleoptera > Cantharidae > Cantharis > Cantharis flavilabris. The sequence goes on along the minus strand of OX424438.1, from coordinate 35,830,096 downwards.
AGCGTGAAAATTGCGGCAGTATGAGGCATTCTTTAGATAAGCGCGCAGAAAAAAATTAGATATACACATAGTATTTCACTATTTTCCTGTAATTCCAAAATTTATAACTTTTATTACATTAACTTCAAAAAATGATAAATATACCGACAAAATCACCAGCATGATATTATAATTAATTTGTTAACTGCGGGAAAAATTTAATTTTTAAACTTAAAAATATATCATATAAAATCAAAGAATAATAAGCAAATAACAACAAACTATTGGCGACTAAATAATAGTACAACAGTAACAGTTTAAGATTACAGGTTGGCAAGTATGATAAATAGAGCAAAAATAAAAATTCCAGCTCGTGAATGTCAGTTATTCCAAGATACAATAATTTTTTTTCTTTAGTTTCGTTCCTCAATTATTGCAATAAAATAAAACAATTCTTTCCATTTGTATTTTTGGCTTCTATAAATAAACCATAAGGAATATTTTATGGAATTTACAAGAAAAATTAGACCATAATTTTTCTGTCGACAAAAAGGTGTTTATCTACTTCAGTGGTAGAGAATCTCTCTTTTTCCATTATTTTGATAGTATTTTTGTTTCGCCTTGGTGAACTTAAGGAACCAAATCGATCAACTCCAGTACGTGGTGTGAGAAATATTTTCACGTTTTAAAGTTTAGTTTTAGGTGGATTATTTCAATCATTTTCGAGTTACTACCAATATCTCTACACTCTATCGATGGCGATGGGGTAGACTCAGAAATTATTAAATCTTATTCTGCTTAAAACTTGTTTGGTTTTCTTTTATTCAAGTACTTCGTCATCACTCATCAGATGATTTTTCCATTTTAGATAAAAAGGAAAGTTCTGAAAAATAGTTGTTAAGATTTTTCTCAATTTAGTGTCATCTCTATGTTAAGCCTCGGTTAAGCCACGTTATTAAGCCTCGATTTGAAATTCGCCACAAGAATTGACAAGTATGTAAGGTCTACAATTAAAAGTGAAATTTGAGCGACGACAAAAATATAAGTTAATACTCAGATAACATGTAAGCTTACGACAAGATTGTCGTTAGCTTGTCGTTGGCTTGTCACGACAAGCTTTAAGTAATTAGCTTGTGAAAACCCTACAGCAAGGCTGTCGCCGACAAGCTTAACATAAGAAACCCTTGTCGCAAGCTTTACGTAAGGTTTTCATCGACAACAAGCTTGTCATGTAGAGAAGCTTTTTGTAAGCTTGCAGGCCTTCAACGACAAGGTTGCTGCAAGCTTAAATTGCTATCTGGGTATGGATTAAATCTTGAAATAAAAAGAAAAATTTATAAAACTTTTATTTATCAAAAATTATTAATAAGTAATATTGAATAAACGGTTTTATTTAAAGATACAATCAACCCCCGTACAACGCGATTGATTCGTACCGCGTTATATGGAACCGCGTTATAAGAATCTTAGAAGTTCCTATGTGCATTTTTTCTTTACATAAAAATTAAACTCTCAAATATGGTGTTGTCGCAATTGGCATAATTCTAGTTGATAAATTTTGAAATTTTGGTAATTAAGATTATGGCAATTGTAATTTATGGTAAAAGGATTAAGCAATTGAGACTTAATCAATTATTGAGACTTTCTCAAAGCACAAAATTTATTATAAGTTGTTAGGATGTTGTTGTACAAAACCGCTTGATATGACCACTTTAATACTTATGACGCAATTATAATGAGTAGGTACAGGAAAAGCTCGAAAAGTAAAAATTGATTTAATAGTATATTGTTTACTGATGAAAAAAAGTGTATTACTAAAAGAGAAAAATCGACCAACATAAAACACAATTTACTTCATAAATTGAAATGGTAAAAAAAATGAACAAATGCAGTTTTGTCGAAGAGGGAACGGTAGCTCTTTTCCAGTAAGCTGAAGAAAAAATTAATTTCCTTTTCGGCTGGGTGGAAAAGCTCTTTTTCGTTGAATGATATCAGTGCGCAAACACAAATTTTGCTCTCCACCAGGAAAAAAACTATTTTTGTAATCAAAAATACATTATTAGCTATTATTAATTTTTGTATTTTTGCTTTTATTTATACCTTTATTTTAAAGCTCTTTGTCTTTGGGAAAAGTTTTAAACGTTTAAACCCCACCATTGCTTAAACCGGGTTGGAAAATTTGTATGTTATCTTGCTATATATGTATTTGAAAGTTCTCCGGAGCACGGAGAGAGTCCTAAGAAAATTACTCTCTCCAGGATTTGAATTGTGTACCTTAGTATAATCAATTCGCGCTAACTACTAAGCCAACAACCGTATATGATTGATAATATGCTATGCAAATGTTATGATAGCTTAATTTGAAAGTTAATAAATTTATTATTATTATTACTACAAAAAATATAGAAGAAAATAATTTTCTAAACGAAATTGTTCTTCTTTATAAGAACATTTCATTATAAAGACAGCGGAATGGAAACGATACCATAAATATCACATAGTTGCAATGTTTAATAATGCAATATAAAGTAGCTAAACCGCAAATTCCTTTAGCTAACTAATTTTACCTACTATGAAAATCACAAAAACTCTTTCAAGATTTCATTAACGTCAGGCACGTCTTTAAATATTATTATTTATTAGATGTAATCGGTAGCATATAAAAAGAAATTCCTGATGGTGGTTAAATATTGCAGCTTTATACTGCTAATGCTGATTACAAAAGCATTATAGGAAAAATAATTAAAAAAGCCGTTTTCGAGTTATGGACCAAAACCCTCAGACATTTTGTCCGCCATTGAGATTTTTATCCCTAATTTTTTTTGTGTTGACATCATCGGTAATTCTTAAAAATTGCAACCTTTATTATTCTTCTTAGATTTGAACTGAGCAAATCTTTGCGAGTACGAAAATGTCAAGAACGTACGATCTTGAAACTGAAAGTTATCTGTTACGGAACAAATATATACCTTGAAGTAATGAGAGTATTTATAGGCTTCAATCATTTTGTTGTTAAAGTTAAATTTAAATTATTTTGTTTTGGAATTATTTCAAAATACTAAGACGACATGATTCATCAAAAAATAAATATAAAAAAGTCAATAGTATGCATAAAGTGATATTTAACAATTTAAATTTAAAAAACCTTTTTAAGAAAATTCCAAATTTTACGAGAATAGAAAATCTGACTCCCAATATTTATTTAACGTCACGAATAAAGAAGGAACAATAATAACTTATTAATAAATTATTATCAATAATAATTCTTATCAGTTATTTATTTTGTTGTTTTTTTTTAGTTATCTAAATAACAAATATGTATCTATGCTTAATTATAAATTCGTGCAATTACGTATAAAAGATTACCTATAATATTTTATGCCACCCACAATGAAAATTAAAATTTTTATTATTTAAATATTACTGATATAAGATTTTTTGGTCCACAATCAAGACAGCACAATAATTAATTACAATATTGTTTTTTGGTTATTCCAAATTACTGATATGCTTAAAATTTAATGTCTTTACAATAATTTAAACTATAAAATAATATAAAAATATTGAAATTAAACATTTGTGTTTAAAGAATTTTCTTTATGTACTATAATTAATTATATGGGGCGAGAAAACGAATAATGCTCTTACTACATATTATTATACACTTAACTATAGCTATAATTTAACCTCTGTTGCAGATTAAATAGTTACAGTTAGCAATGCAATCGATTGGTGATAAATGATAATTTAATTTTATGCAGTCTGCATTATCACTTTGCATTAAAAATATTAAAACATAATATTGTTCAAGAAAACATGATTGTATGGAATTAATTCTAGAAGTTCAGAAAAGCATTATTTATATTGTTATTGTAGAGTAATTAATTAAAATTTGGAGATTTTGTAGTTGGGATATTAATTTTAGTTTTATTTTTTTTAAATTTAAAAGGAAAAAGTTAAAAAATATCAAGAGTGTTGTGATTGGTCTATTTTAAACGTGTTATTATTGAACATAATATTAAACATATAGTATATTCTAATATAAAAAAGATTAATTTTGAAAATTTGAACTATAAAGCACCAAAGTGTGTAATCTTCTATATAAATAAATTAGGTTCAATAAGCCGAATATTGTCCCAGAACTAAATTGTGATATGTTATTAGAAACACTCTGTATATTGCATAAAAATATGTTTTCCTTTTGTATTTCTGTAATGCACTCTTGATCAGACCATTTGTTTATTACACATTATAACATTACATAATCAGTTCTAAAAAAATAATAAATGTCGAACTTGACAAGGTGACAGGACAGTGGTAGAAGTGGTAGAAATATCCATTTTTGTTCTGATTTCTTTCACTGTTACAATTCCTATCAATTTAATTTCTTATATTCCTTGAATTTCAAGTAAGTATGTATATTTTGCATAAGAAATTCTTTAAGGTTATCAATTAGTACTACTTGGAGTTATCTATTTAATTACAGTTGATTTTAATATCTTTATTATTAGGTTATTTCCAGTGATAGTTGTATCACCAAAAAGTGAGAAAATAGAGATTCCGACAATTAATTGATTGTGTGAGTGACATGAACTTGATCAAAATGTGAACCAAGCAACTAAGTCGGTAAGATAATGAAAATTGATTTGTTTATCGTAATATTTATACATTATATTTTTATGCATATTCTTGGTAATTTTAATAAATAATCAATTATCAATTTATTCTTGGTAAAGCACACACTGAATATAAGTACTACTTCTTTTCTGTAGATAATTTTTTGCATTTACTTTCTCAATAAATTATAAATTTTTCTTACGCAAGTTTAATATGCAGAAAGTATATATTAAGTATTATGATTAATTGATTGATTGTAAGTTTGCGTGTTAACAGTTTTTACTGTTAAATAATTACTTACCTAAGCAATGGGATAAAATTGCGCAATTAATTATTTACGATATAATTTAATAAAATATAAAATTAATTAAAACATAACAAAACTATTATTAATTTTATTATATTTTTTTATGCTATTGAAATTTCTCACATCTAAATATATTTTATGCAGGTGTTTTTATTGATAATGTTTATAACATAATAAAATATAATGCTCATATATCTATCTTCTATAAAATCTAAAAAATACAATAGTCTACTTAGTCGTGGTTTAAATCCTACGTAAGCTGTGGTACCTAATATTACTTCAAATTTACAATAGACTTTGAATTTTTTTTTAAATAAAATTTGAATTTTTATCAAAGCTTAATTTTTTACAAAAAATTATAAAATAATTTTTATTCTTATTCTTTTCTTAATCCAGAAACAATTAAATAACTCAAATATAACTACTATTTAATATATTATTGTATGTAAGTGAGTATAACCTTTTTAAATATTTGCAATAAAACTAAGAAAGCAGAAGTACGAAAAAAAGGAAAAATAAATTTGTGAGTTCATTTACTACATTATAATTTATACATACCGTATATTATAAATAATTGTAATCAATTATTTTTAATGTTATTTTTCAATTATTGCAATTTATGAGATTTCCTCAGTAGATTATTAAATTTTGAATATTATCTCGATTTTTTTATTTCTATTCTTTTACAAACTTGTTTTATACTTCAATATACCAATGCCAATTACTATTCGTAATAGTTTATACCAACCTCTATGTCAATGTACCTACACATCATGTGGCTGTATCATAAATACAGTAATACAAAATTAAATTAATATATCTGTACATAAAATAAATAATATAAAATTGAAAAACGAGCTAGTCACGAAATAACTAATTGTTGAATCACTATTAGGAAAAGATTGTGGTTTTTATTGTTTATTTAGATTGTTAATTTTTAAATTTTATATTTTGTAGACGAATATAAAAGTGCCGAAATGAAGTTTTTACGCGCAGCGATAGAATGGCAAAAGCTACTTAAGAGAAGAAGAAATACACTAAACATCAATGAGTTAATGAATAACTAAAAAAATATCATTACGAAAATAAAATAAATCAGACCAAATTGCTGAAGAAAATGTTCCAGTGCCATCCCAGACGCAGAAGATAATAATAATATGTAAATTGTTCCAAAAAGAAACAAAACGGACAATTTGAATATAGCGTAACTGACCATAGGTGATGATGATACGATGATGATTATAACCATGATACACATGGGATGATCCCATCCAAAATTTAAGTTTTTTGATCACACTATTTGAATCGTGACGTTACCAACCAACAAATTTTTTTAAATAAAAATTTATTTAGTATAAATTGTTTTTGTTTAATTGTTACAAACTATAAACTCTCGATTATAGGCATTATATTAATTAGAAATTCATTAGGGAGAGTTATACCAACAAAATTCAAGCCGGGTTTAGCTGAACTAATGTTTAAACAAATTTTTCAAAAAAATGTTGAAAGGTTTAGCAAAGGATTAGATAATACCAAGAAATTTTTAAAATCATATCTATTTGTATTACGGCTCCAATAACCTCTACCATTGATATGTTGTTCTAATTGGTAGATACAAATAATAGTATACATTTTAGAAACATATATATAAATAATATGAGTTTCAAAAACATTTCGTTATTCAATTTTTTGTTTGTTGACTTCAAGACACAATATTAAGTTCAGACACTGAAGCGCTGACAATAAATACCTCTACTGGTGCTGATGACAAATGTTGAATTTTCTGATTTTATTACTAAATTATTACCAACATGAAAACTAATAAAATTATATTGTTAGGTTAGGAACCCAAAATTTTTTTCTGTTCCAAAACTATCAGTGTCTAAATAAAACCAACTCTCAGTACAGCGGCCAAATAGAATGTTTGGTACGCCTTCAAGAACTTCCGTTTTTATTTCAAAAAATAATAATAATAATTTGTGTTATTTCTGTTACAAGCACAACAAACACAGATTTAGTTTCTCAAATTTGAATTATTAACAAATTGTTTTAAGCTTTTCCTAATTTGCTGAAAAATTGTTGCCATCATATGTTTAATTTTCAAATAATATGTAATAATATGTACATAAGCATCAGCAGATGAGCACAGCCGTAAGAAGTTTACGCTTCTGGCCCCACATGCCCCGAGGTACCCAAACTGATAAAAAGTTGTTATTATTTCATTTTAAGGATTGAACTCAGAACCCACTAGAATTTTTAGGTAAAAAATTTTACTTTTTGTTCGTCAAATACCTAATCATCTACTGATCTACATCTAGCAGGTTTATTATATTACTATAGTAATTCAATAGCATAATTTCCCTAAAATTTTTGAAGAATTTTAATTTATTATTACAGTAAGTATAACTAATGTATAGTAAATTTACTAAAATATAAAAAATCGATACATTTTTCAGACAATTGAATTTTTCTAGAAATGTTGCGACATTCTTATATAAAAGTAAAACTAACCTTTACCGGCATGAGTTTCGCTGCCACTATCTTCCGATGGGGGTCCAGGGGGTGCTCTTAAACCAGACAATAAACCCGTGGGATACCTCGGTCTGCCTAATGGTGCAAAAGCACCCGGCATTGCCAGCAATTGGGCAGCACCCGGAAATTGCAACAATGGGGTCCATGGTGGTCTTGGTGTTAGATGAGCTGCTGCCGCCGCGTACAACTGTAAAGGAGGCGGAAGCCCACCAGTCTCTAACACCATATTTCTTAAAATATTCACTTTAATTTAGTAATTTCACTTTCACTTAAATTAAACATAGTAACGATTATAAATCCATTGTTTCCTTGGGTTAACTAAGATTACAACGAAGCTGATAGTTGCGTCGGTTGAACATGCATGTATCGCTTCAACAACAGTTGCCGTGGACGTTTATTTCAAAAATATATATAATAATTATATTTAATTTACGATAATTGCAGCTTGCAGTTACGTGTATTATTGATTTCTCAAGATAGCTAATTAATACTTTTTAATTAATATTCTATTCGAGTGTAATATGCCAATCAATTAATAAATCAATTTGATCATTTTTGCTTCATCAATATTCATTTGCACGTTTTTGAAGATTTATATTTTCCAATTAAATGAATTAGGAGTTCGTGTTGAAAAATTTTAATTCAATTTCTTGCCGAAGTTTCACGGATTTTTGAAGCCACTTTGCGCCAATAGAAGTTTTGTATCGGATAAATACAATTTTTGTTAATCCACTTTAGATCGATGAAATATACGAAACTGTTAATTACGTTGGGTCTCTTGTATGACGGATTTAAAAATGTAAACGCACTCGAAAAATTAATTTGATGTTCATATGCACTATTGTAAACACGAGAACTTTACTAAAGCGTGTATCACACTTGAACAAGTTACAGGTTTACTAACAGCACAGTACGAGCGCAACACAAGATAGGGGCGGTTAACTTTTCCGCCTTTCGTTTTCAGAATCGTTCGTTGGTTGAAATGGTTTACACCCATTAAATTCAAACCCGCCTTAATATTGAATTTCATTATTAGGTTTTAGTGTACTTGCCAATATGTTTTAATATATCAGATCTGGTTATCCTTTTTCCCGAGTTAAGTGTTTCCTTTATTTTATTATAATTTTTATAACTAGGTTTCATGTTAGTATGAGAACTATATTTGTCTATTTTGAACATCAGGCAATTAGACCCTATTTTAGTAATGGGTGTTTTTGACCTGTTAAATGTAACTATTATATTTATTTATTAGATATAGTAATAAAATATCGGGTCTGGTATAAAACAATTAATGGTGAATTTTACAAAAATTATTTTTTAATATAACATACAATTAAAATTTATAATTTCTATTGATAAAACAATTACATTCATTGGGATTATATTGTTTAATATAATTTTAATCGTACCAATAATTAAATCAACTCTACAAATCAATCAAAAGTCAAAAAAATATTTATCAGAAAAGTAAAATTTACAAAATTAGTAATTTGAGTTAGTTATGGTTTTGAAGTTTGTATACTCTTTAATATTTTTTTGTAATTTGATTTGAAATCGAAAAAGTTAATTTGCAGGCAAAATTTATCAATCTATGATTAAAGTAAGTTTAAATAAAATTTCTAAGTGAGAAGTGTATGTAATTTATACATAGAGAGGTTTTTAGAAACTTTAAAAAAATAGTACCTACTTAATTAGTTACTTCGACTTATTTATAAATAAATATTTAAAATTAACATATCTACTAAAATCAAGTAAGTATAACATTCAATTTGGTCTAGAATGTGAGTTGTACAATATATCAGCTATATTATATCGATCGCGATAATAACATTATTGCACTAGCAAAATTGCATGTTACGAGCTCTAAATATATGTTACATTTTAATAAAATTAACGATAGGAACAACCATAAAAATATTAAAATGCAAAATTAGTTTTACATTAAATATTGTGTGTTAAATGTTACCATTATAATTTAATAATATTATAAAAAAAGAAAAAGAACTCAAAATAAAAAATTTTAAGTAAATTTGTGGTTTTTAGTATGTATTTATGGTTAAATTCAAAAAAATATAAGAATAATACAATACGTAGAAAATCAAAATTCAAAAAATTTAAAAAGGAGACAATTAACACATAACAGGTCTGGATTAAGAAAATTTGAAAAAATGAAAATTTCGTAATACGAAGTACAATATAACGTTATTTCATGGTTATTGCCATTCTTCAGTTGCACGCATCGATTACGATTACATTGTAAAATAAGAAGAAAAAAATTTTTCAAACTAAACAAAATTATCGACTAAATTGTACAAAATTGACTTACCATAACCTCCAAAGATTATCAAAACTGAACTTGTTACACGAGGTATGAATAATTTAAAAATGATTTGAACTAAGAAATTCGTTTACCTAGCACTGCTAGTTTGAAATCCGAAGGCACTGCCCTCTTAATATGATTTCTAAAAACTTTGAAAAAATTCAAAATTCAAAAATTTACTATTTAATTTATTTATTATTTATTTATTTATTTAATTTTAAATTATTCATACCTCGTGTAACAAGTTCAGTTTTGATAATCTTTGGAGGTTATGGTAAGTCAATTTTGTACAATTTAGTCGATAATTTTGTTTAGTTTGAAAAATTTTTTTCTTCTTATTTTACAATGTAATCGTAATCGATGCGTGCAACTGAAGAATGGCAATAACCATGAAATAACGTTATATTGTACTTCGTATTACGAAATTTTCATTTTTTCAAATTTTCTTAATCCAGACCTGTTATGTGTTAATTGTCTCCTTTTTAAATTTTTTGAATTTTGATTTTCTACGTATTGTATTATTCTTATATTTTTTTGAATTTAACCATAAATACATACTAAAAACCACAAATTTACTTAAAATTTTTTATTTTGAGTTCTTTTTCTAGTTTTACGCCTCACGGTTAAAAAACGTGGTAAATTTTTGAATTTTGAATTTTTTCAAAGTTTTTAGAAATCATATTAAGAGGGCAGTGCCTTCGGATTTCAAACTAGCAGTGCTAGGTAAACGAATTTCTTAGTTCAAATCATTTTTAAATTATTCATACCTCGTGTAACAAGTTCAGTTTTGATAATCTTTGGAGGTTATGGTAAGTCAATTTTGTACAATTTAGTCGATAATTTTGTTTAGTTTGAAAAATTTTTTTCTTCTTATTTTACAATGTAATCGTAATCGATGCGTGCAACTGAAGAATGGCAATAACCATGAAATAACGTTATATTGTACTTCGTATTACGAAATTTTCATTTTTTCAAATTTTCTTAATCCAGACCTGTTATGTGTTAATTGTCTCCTTTTTAAATTTTTTGAATTTTGATTTTCTACGTATTGTATTATTCTTATATTTTTTTGAATTTAACCATAAATACATACTAAAAACCACAAATTTACTTAAAATTTTTTATTTTGAGTTCTTTTTCTAGATTTACGCCTCACGGTTAAAAAACGTGGTAAATTTTTGAATTTTGAATTTTTTCAAAGTTTTTAGAAATCATATTAAGAGGGCAGTGCCTTCGGATTTCAAACTAGCAGTGCTAGGTAAACGAATTTCTTAGTTCAAATCATTTTTAAATTATTCATACCTCGTGTAACAAGTTCAGTTTTGATAATCTTTGGAGGTTATGGTAAGTCAATTTTGTACAATTTAGTCGATAATTTTGTTTAGTTTGAAAAATTTTTTTCTTCTTATTTTACAATGTAATCGTAATCGATGCGTGCAACTGAAGAATGGCAATAACCATGAAATAACGTTATATTGTACTTCGTATTACGAAATTTTCATTTTTTCAAATTTTCTTAATCCAGACCTGTTATGTGTTAATTGTCTCCTTTTTAAATTTTTTGAATTTTGATTTTCTACGTATTGTATTATTCTTATATTTTTTTGAATTTAATAATATTATGTATCTGCACTGAAAAAAAAAGATTTTAAAACAAATATTTTAGTAGCTGTAACAATTCAAGCTTTTTTTGCTGGTACAACAAAGTTTTTTCTGTTAAGAAATATATTTGTTAAATCTACTAATTTCATGTTACATTAATATAAATATTCAATGTTGAAGCCAGTTTTGTTAAAAATAGAAATCTTTTTTTATTGTGTTTAGTATTTTTTGTTTAATTAGTAAAGGTATACAGTTTTGTTCTGTTATACCTACCATAAAACATTTTTTGTTAGATACTATACGTATTAGGAAAATATCAAAATTAATTAGACCCTTATTCTTTAATAGTTTACCAAAAAGTAATATATATTGTTTCTATCAAAACTATGATTGAGTTTAATTAAAATATTATAGTAATTTATTTCCAGGTAGGAAACCATCATGGAATTATTAATATTGAAATTTATTTTATCTATGCAATAAATTCAATAAATAACAACAAAAACATTTAAAAAAATTAAAAATTTATGTAGTTTGACATGGAAATTTCTCTTATAGTACAAGTAAGCTAATGAACATTATCCGTTAAATTTAACAGATTGTTAAAAGTTTAGTGAATATCTACCGGCATTAGAACTATATTTTATATTTTCACGTAGGTGATTTATTCAATTTTGAAGTATTTTAATTATTTTTTAATTAATGATAGAAATTATGGAATTTGCTTGTATAATTTTCTTATTTTTTTGCTACCGGTTTTGCTTTTTGTAGCATCGTCAGGTATTTTATAATTTTTCTAAAAAATTGTCAATTATTTTTAAAAAGCGAAACCGGTAAAAAAATAAAAAAATTATAAAAGCAAATTCGTTAATTCTTTCATTAATTGAAAAATTAAAAAAGCACTTATAAAGTAAAATAAACTTACAAAATAATTATTTAAATTATATTGCAATTATTATAATAAAATAAAATACTACGTTATCTAGAAATGCATTAAAAACGATTATTTATATTGAATTTATTATTATATTCTTAAAAATGCATAAAATGTTGATGCTGTTGCATATTTGAAAACAAGAGTCTATATGCGCGTCGATTTTTAATATTCTGTGTTATTAAAAGTTAATGTTCTAATGGTATTTCATAATATCAATTACGAAAAACGATGGGTATACAATGTACGATTAAAACAAAATATACTATAATAATAGGATATTTCGCCACAAGGACATTTCACTATTAGGATGTTTCGCTATATACCAAATCTGGTTCTTTTACAAAAAAAAACTTTATAAACCAATAGCTATTAACAAATGGAAAATCTATTAAGAAATACTAATCGGAACCTATGTATAATTTTACTAACAATTCAGGAATAGTATAGCAAAATAGCCGATAGTAAAATGTGTGTAAATAATATGAGAAATATTATTAATATATAATTTTCTTAAAAATATATTAAAGTATTACATACTAAATTAAAACGATAAATAGTAACTAATTGGTTTATAAAATAATATATTTACAAAATAATTTTATTTCAATAGTAATAGAAACATATCGTAGTCGGTATCATTGTATCACACAAATTGCATCATGCAATTTTTAACATACAGTTTTCTCAGTGTGCAGATTTTATGTATTATAATATATTGAATTGTCTTATATTTCATGGTAATAAATAAATTAATAATTTCAAACAGATTTTTTACCAAAAGAATTGGTATAAATTTTTTAAATTTACTTAAATAAATATTGAAAAATGGATTTGCTAAAATAAATTTGATATTAGTATATACTGAATACAAAAACCTCTTACTATAATATTATCCAATTATTAAATTCTAATTTACTAATTACAATTCTACTTCTTATATAGCTTCTTTTATAATCTTCTCTATTATTTTAATTAACACCTGTTTTTAACTTCCGATCTACACCAATTAACAAAATTCCTAAATTGTTCTTTATAAACTTTAAAATTATATTCTCGTATATGCGTATATCAAATTCAAATCAAACATTTTTTTCCAAATTACACTTTAACTTCAACAATTTACAAATTTTTAGAATAAATTTTAAACAGATTTTAATTTTGGATTTCTCTTTTAAAATCCTTGTTGGCGAAAGCTTTTTAAAGTCTCTGCCTTACCCGTTAGTTTACTCTAACCGAAGTAAATTGTGTAAAATAGTTTATATATAGTTGACCTTTCATTGTAATAAGTAAAAATAGTTGAGTAAGAGGTCAGCAAGAGAACAAAAATTAAGTTGCCCGACGTTTCGGGTTCTTTTTATTAACCCATTTTCAAGGGTAAAAATAACAAAAATATATGAAAAAAAAACATGAAAAACTTAAAATCAAAAAACGATATCAAAAATTAAATACAAAAATAATAATTGAAATACTTACAAAAATTTAATATTAACATTAGAAAAAAATAATAATTTAATAATTTCAATTTTTATTATTTCTCTCTAATGTTAATATTAATGTTTTTCATGTTTTTTTTCATATATTTTTGTTATTTTTAGCCTTGAAAATGGGTCAATAAAAAGAACCCGAAACGTCGCACAACTTAATTTTTGTTCTTACTGGCCTACTCAACTATTTTTACTTATTAAATTGTGTAAATTACAAATTTTATCAAAAGTAAATAAAAATACAATTTTACATTTGGACGAAAACGTTTTCTTGATTATTTATTTTATTGAATCATAGATTTACAGTTAAATCGCATAAAACTTCGAAGAACTGCTGGAAATTGCTACCTTATTCACTGTCAATACAGGGTTAGCAGCGACGTGCCATGCCCTGTTATTTTTTTAAAAAATTTTCTGGTGTATCCTGGACCCTACAGCAAGCATCCACAATACGGGCTACCATATTATCTTCTTTTATGCTAAGTGGGATTTCGTATAGTATAAGTGCAAGACTCTTCAGTTTTGAAGATTTGAAGGAAAATTAGCAAATGGTGTTATGTTAAAGAAATGCATGGCTCTTATCTACACTGAAATTTTCTTTTACAACCAATGAACTTATTTATTACTCTTTCATAAATACAATAAACAAATTCATTAAAACCAAGAACATATTTTTAAACAATTCGTAAATATGAACATTTTTCGTTAATACTATATCATTAACATTTTCATAATAATAGTAAGTTTTAGTTTCTTATTGGTTGAAATTTCATTGATTTAATGAAACCTTCATTGAATTTTCATTGTATAGTATATGACTTTTAGTTTAGTGTACATCTGCTTATCCATTGACCAGAATAGGTAATCTCGAGATTCTGACATGGTGTTTGAAAAAAGCAGGTGTAGGGACTCCATCCTGTTGAAACAAGTTACGCTCTCTGATTGTTAGGTTAGAGGTACGTAAAAGTGGTAAAACCTATTGGATATATTGGATATTGGATAAGTATTTCCACTGTAATAACAAAGGCTCAACACGTGTTTCAAATTTCGGATTCTCATCTAAATTCTTTTACATAATAATTCCAGGTTTGTCTGATGAAGATCTGAAATTCGAAACACTATGTTCGACCAGAATGTAACAAATAATCATTCAATTTAATAGTTTTAAAAAAGTAAATAAATTTAAATTTAAAATAAAAAGAAATTTATATGTACCTATGTAGTATTATAGTTTAATTTACGCCACAGATACTAAATCGTGTAAACGTAATTTTATATGAATAGATATGGTAATTAGAATAGAAAGATGGTTGTCGAAGGAAATAACTTCAAAAATAAATTCTTCAATTAGGTACTTTGATTGAATCTAATTATCTTGTTTCTAGTTAGAATGCTAATCAGTTAATTAAGTATTTAAATTGTAATTATTTCTATTTATAATGTTACTTTAGAAGTCCTTTAATTTATTTTATAAATATTTTTGTTTAATTAAGTAATGTTATCAATATTTGTATTTTATAAATACCGACAAAGGAAAGACGTACGTAATTAACAAAATCTCAGATTTCGCTTATAAATATATAAAAAATACTTTAAATCTTTCAAAATAGAATTTAACTTATGGAGATTGGTACGAAACTAATTAAAATTAAAATAAAACAGGTCAACGTTTAAAACGTACGCAGAAAAATCATACCATACTATTTAAAGATGTTAGAAACGGAACCTTACATGTGTTTTAAGTTTGACCTAATTATTTTAAGTTTCTATTTCGAACAAGAATAGGTACAATTGCGATATTGTTCTAAAGAGTTTTGTTGATGCCCACAGTCGTAATCTCAAATTTTATTAGTTTTAAAGTAGGTAATACCTTATACATGTGGGTGAAAAGTGAATAACTTGGTAATTTGGAAAATTGTTTTTTGAACGTAGAAAAAATATATCCTGATTTTTTTTTGTATTTACATACTACGTAGATAATCTACAAAATTATTGATTACTTGTGTAAAATAAATAATTACTAATGGTAAATTATATTAGAAAATATTATACAAAATTTAATAAAATTTGAATTTTTATGTAATAAAAGTTATAACAACATTTAATGTAAAATATAGGTTTAAATATTGGTCCAAATTAAAACACAAACCAAATAACTTTTCATGTTAATAAATATTCAGGAGCGATACACCAACATCAATCATGAACTAAAGTGTGAGTTGTCATCCCCCTTCTCATCTTATTGTAGAAATGTTAACTATGTAATAGGGTGATAATAGTTTTCATTTTAAACTAAATTAATTATATTTAATTTATAAAGTTTTATTCAAAGTAATAACAAATTATAATTTTTATAGTAAAAAATACACATTAATTAATTTTGTTGCGATAGTGCGATAAAATATTATTTGATTTTGATAATGATTCCAAGAAAGGAAAAGTTTTAATTTTAGTTTAAAGACAAAGTATCCTCTGTATGCGAATATAACGGAAATTACATTTCGATAACCAAAATAACCTCAGCAGCTGCGAAGTATTTTTGATATGATTTAAGATTGATGAGTTAATTAATTATATAAATTACAAATTTGGAAATGTAGAAGTTAAAATTATTGTCTCACCCCTCCCTGTACTGCGTATCATGCACATAGATTGACCGTCCTCACACCCGATCATAGGAAATAATGTGGAAAATTGAAATTTTGTGAATTCCTGCTTCCATTGTAGCAGGAATAAATAAGAATGAAAAATGTATCAACTTAAAGATATTTTACTTCCGCCCTTAAAAATACCAAGACACAGTTGACAATTTGTTTTTTGGTTGATGTTAAAAATTTAATAAGAAAATGAAAAAATACGAAAAGCAAAATTATTTATTAATTTTCTTTCAGTTTCCAGATGTATAGATAGCATTTTGCCTGATAACTTGCTTCAAATGATAAAACTTCCTATATCGGTACATGTATATACAGGCTAGGTATAATGATATTAAGCTGCCATACCTAGTCGTAACTTGCTTTTTGATTGAAAATTTAGTTTTATAATATAATATTTAGTTTATTAATTTAGTTTAATGTTGTTTACGAAAGGTTGTTACATGAAATAATTGGATACAAATTGATGAAATAATATTAATGGAAAGCCGACGTAAATACGTGTGGTCTCTGTGAAATGGTTGTAGGAACTCTTGTTTATGTCCTGCATAAAAAGTCTCTTGGGAACTTGTGTTGCCAAGGTATCATTCCTGTTTGTGTGGACTCTCGTCGTTATCTAGATTTAGATCAGTAAATATATGCTGTGCACCAATGCTGTTCCAACTGCTACACACTCTCGTTTTTAGAAGAGCGGTTAAACGAAGAACAATAATAAGTAATGCAAATAAAAACTTTAATGTAAATCAAAAATGCCTTATTTTTGCCTAAAATTAAGATAATAAAATTTAAATATCTTCTAAAAAATACGCGTGTTTAAACGATCAATTGAAATTGTTTTTTCAGCATTGTTAACTTTAACAGCAAAGTGTTTTTCGTGTCGGCTAAAAACTAAGGAAGGTCCGCTGTATGCTGGTTTCTAAATGGTCTTAACTGTGTCATTCCGTATATAAACATGTGACCAAGTTGCAAGATCTTTGAAAACAAATATAGTGTAGATTGTACGATTCTTTATTTGAACCGGTTTGAATTTTTCAAAAGTTGCTTGAAGCGATTTCAAAAATTCATCAGTAGGGACGGATATTTCCGTTGTGAAGAATTCCGTTCGTAAACGAAGTGTTGTACCCTACACTAACTTTGAAATTGTGCATTGTAGATCGTCCCTGTAGGTGGTTCTAAATTGTCCTTTCGGTAACAAATTATTGCACTTTTCCGTGATCTGTGTACGCGTTCGATCATGCTGTAACTTTGAAGGTTGTATGATGAAGTTCGAATGCGCGTGATCCCAAGTAAAAGTGAGAATTGTTCGAATAATGCCGATTCGAATTGTCTGCCTTGACCAGTTGTGATTTTAAGGGGGACGTCAAATCTAGAAATCCAGTTTGAAATTTTGACGTCCTGCATTACAAGTCTCTTGGTAACTTGTGTTGACGAGGTATCATTCCAGCATGTGTGCACTCTCATCGTTATCTAGATTTAGATCAGTAAATGTATGCTGTGCTCCAAATGAAAAATTGTAATTTAATCATTATTTTCTTTTTCCTGCTGATTATTATGTTAACTGACCTGCTAAATACGAATATGATCCCGTTTTCCCTCATCAACCGGCGTTTTCGAAGAATGCCACACTCTCCATCTGTTTTTGTCACTTTTTGATAATTTGCAAAAATGAAAATGATTATTTTAGCCTTGACATTTCTTCTGGTAAGCAAGAAAGTCGTTTTGGGAGAAGATTTAATTAAATTGTAAACAAATTATGAAAAATTATCGATTTTTTCGTTTTCTTGCTGAATTCTTTTACTTATTTTCTACATATTCTAGATTCTAGCTTTCCCCATTCTTTTCCAAATACCCCAAAATAATAAAAATTTTGGTTTTCTTTGATTATTCGCGATTTACATTAAACGAACGCCACTATTCGGAAAAATATTAAGTTAATATAATGCGTTTAGTTGGTATAGAAAGTTTTGTTTAAAACCAAACGTTTGCATTCGTTTGGTATTTTATTTTGTGAATTATCATTTAACCGCGGTTTTACAATAAAATAATTCAGAACTAAACTCAAAACAACATTAAACAGAGCCGTATTAAGGGGGACTAAGGGAACTGCAGTCACGCGGTTCCAAATTTCTAGAGGCCTCAAAGAAATTGAAGCCACAAAATTTAAATCTCCAAAAGAATTCAGATTAAAATTAATTAATTAATTTATTTCTTAAATTAAATAATTTAATTAAATGAAATTTTTAACAAAAGATTTCTAAAAAGTTTTGCTGCAAAAGCGAATTTTATATGTCAAAAAACCGTTTCAAAATAATGTGCAATTTACATTGTTAACATAGGAGAGTTTGAATATTTTCGTTAATTACTGCACTTCGACAAACAAATTTTGATGATTTAATTACTGAATTTGTGCAGTAAAAAGAAAGAAAAAAAAAGGAAGAAAAAATGTTTTTTAAATGTTATTGTATGACACCTACATACAATAATATTTTATAAAATAAACTATAATTAACTAAAATTTTACGTTTGATCTAAACGAGGTTGATTTTGAAAAATGAAAAAAAAATTTGCGGCGCATTTTGTTGAAACATTCAAAGCCAAGGGGCCTCCAAAGAACGTTAGCCCCGGGCCTCGCATATTCTTAATTCGGGGCTGCATCAATTTATACGTAATAGAGCGGCCATGTTCTTGATATTTGGTAGCTGTACGAGCTCCAAGATAAATCGCGAATATTCTTTACAATATATTATTTTTTATAGTATTGAAGGCGCTATTTACCTAATCTGCACCCGTTGCTGAAAAAGCTTGATCCGGCACTGAATGCATCAATACCAAACCTGCACCCTTATCAGCTAAGCTGCCTGTAATTTGGATATTTTTAATTATATCATTGTTTATCTATAGGTATTATAAATAGATAAACAATGTTTATATCTTTTAAAGTTTTTTTCAAGCAGAACAATATCTGGCAGAAAACAAAAATTATTGTGTAGAAATGAAAAATAATTCACCGGGTAGTTTTACTAACTTCAAGAAAAGAATGATGAAATATTTTGTAGACAATACCGAATAAGCTTATCTTGCCATTGCACCGACCCGTTACTACTCATGACATGAAAATTTATATTTTTGTGCTGTTAGTAGTAATGTTGTGGAAAGCGGTGAAATTTACCACACGTTTACTACCAATACAATAAGATTAACTTTTGACCACATTGAAATCAAGAGAATTTGATTAAAACATTTAAGTCAAAACTTCTGTATATTATTAAATTTTTAAATTAAAAAGTAACAAAACGATTTTTTAAATCTAAGGAATTATTGAAATTGTGCTTTTCTCATTTGTTTCAAAATCTATTTGCAAAATTAAACTGACTTTTTAGCAGTATACATTCAAAACAACTTTGGTTGGTAACCACAGCATTGGATTCGTGTGTTTGCTGGTTGAATTTTAGAGCGGAAATTCTGGGTTCCAATCTCGGAACTGACAAAATTTCTTAGCTTATTTCTATGTAATATTTATATAATTATAGAAAAAAACAAAAATATTCACAATAATTGCATATCTTTTTTCAGATTTTACAATTTCATATTAAAAAATATGATCAAATTAAAAAAAGGTAAAATTGAACTTCAGGAAAATTAGAAAAACTATTATAAAAATAATTAATATACTACTAATAGCATTTGAAGTTGAAGATAGAGTAAAAACAAAACCTTGATTTTAAGATTAGCACAATAAGGTACACCCTTAGTATAATGCAACGGTCGGCATTGTTCGGCCTGCGGCTTCTTATAAATCAACGTAAAAAAAAATCAAGCGGTTGATAAAACTACTAGTTGTCACAAATCGCACAAATTATGGCATTTCCTTGAAAAAAAAACGCGAAAAATCTGAAGAAAAGCTTGTTTGTCCCTGAATGCGTCCCGCATATTTTTCAATTTGCCACTATGTGGCCCTTGCCTGCCGAAAGGTTGCCGACCGCTGGATAATCCAATCATAATTTTAAAATTTAAAGTGAAGCAATTTTACAGAGGTTTCTAAGTGCTTTGTCTGCTAAGTCGAGCTACCCAGTTTAAATACGGGCAGAGTGTAAACTCAAATCCAATTTAAAAAAAGGAATGTGATACCACTGAAGAAAGTTTTGATTAAGTTAAGACGCTTTTATCAAGAATCGTACGAAGAAAAATGATTGTTTTCGGTTTTTCGTACCTAGGAAATGAAAAGACGTGTGAATCAAACTTGAAAATTAAGGCAATGGATGCTACAAAGAACTGATAATCAAAATTTCCTAAATATGGAAATTAATTTTCCAGATTCTAAAT
This sequence comes from Cantharis flavilabris, assembly GCA_949152465.1. Classification (NCBI taxonomy): domain Eukaryota; kingdom Metazoa; phylum Arthropoda; class Insecta; order Coleoptera; family Cantharidae; genus Cantharis; species Cantharis flavilabris. The sequence continues at coordinate 35,809,341 of OX424438.1, read as the reverse complement.
GATGACAAAAAAACCATTCGTTTCTAAATCTAAAATGAAATGGGTCAAGGTTTAAGTAGTCAATGCTCTATTTTATAGATAGATACTTTTCTTTCACAAATCATATCCAAAACCCAGTATAACTGTGAAACTGCTGAAAAACCAATGTTGCCATTTACCAATCGTTCCGTCTTGGGTCTGTTAGTACGTAAGAAGCAGGTCAGCACAGTTGATCGTGCTGTTGATCAAACTCACGTAGCATTCACAAAGGAGAAAAAAACACGAACAAATCGCAAAATTATTGCATCTATTAATATCTTGATTGATATTCATCGAATACAAATAAAGAATTAAATTAAATATTACATTATAATTTTTAATTGTAAGTAATGCGATACCGGTTTACGTCAAGAAAATTCCGATAGCTTTCACTTTAGTATTTATTAAGTTTAACAGAATTGGAGTACACCGATTCAAAAATAAAATCAGGCACTTTCAGTATGTCATATTTGCCACGATATCTGCACATAATACATAGTTACAAGCTAATTATTTTTTTTGTTTAAATGAACTACTTTAAATTTAAATTTAAATAAATTTTAATGTTTTTTTGTCTACAACAATTATAACAAAGTAATAATATTGCACTCGAAAATGGCAGATCTAGAAAGACACAGAATTCTGAGTAGCTCAGAAGATTAAAAAGATTCCCGAAGCGGCTCCAATTCAAAAATTTAAATCGAAATTTATTTTATTGTTTAAATTAAATCGAAATTACTGATCTAAACAGACGCAGATCTTTGTTTTTGAAGTTAAATTCGGCTATAATTATCGAAATTCAATTTAAAACAAATTTATTAAATTATGTTAGCAGCTGTACGGCTAGAAATAAACTGCGGCCGATCCGTCCCGGCATCTGTTTACAACGAACTCACATACCGTCAGTAGAATGAGGTATTCACAAACTTTTAAGTAAAAAATCAAAAGTTTAAAATTAATTGTTTCCAAAATTATCGATATTTAGAGTTTGCTTTACTTTGAAGTTATCATCTATTAAATTCTGCAACGATTTTACCACTTATATACTCATAATATCTTCTGGGAAACTTTGGCATCCTGTCCCAAACAAATACTTATGCCTACTTGTAAAATATTATTTGTTTTTAAATAATGAGCAAATTAAAAATAGAATGTTAGTTTCCAGATTTTTCAAAATTTGGAAATCTAAACCGCATAAAAACTCTTAAATGCCTGTGAGTGAGATATCCTAAAATATGGACCAGCATTAGTTGTATCTTTGGAGGATTCGCCTAGATTATTCTAGACTTTAATTTACAATAATATTATATTAAGATTTTCTTTCGATTTATTTTTTCCATATTTTTTAAATACAAAATTTTGCGTCGAGGGTTAAAATGAAAAGGCTTTTAACTTCATTTCCTATAGATTTCCTACTTACGTTAAGTGGGAAATCTATACATTTGTCAATAATAGTTTCAACAATGACAAAGCATAATATTTCATATTAAATAATTTTAATTTTTTTATTTTGCTACTCCAAATATTGATTGCGAATTTTTTTGTATATCATCGCCGTGGTTTATTTGAATCAAAGCCTAAGAATAATGATGATTAATTAACAATACGTACTACATCTTACGTATAAATTTGACACTTTTGCTTCCTACTATTAAGAGATATGTGCGGTAATGATGAAGTGCCATTTCCGCCCATTATCGTACATCCGTAGCGATGTTTGATTACCTCTTATGCCTTTTACTTTTTCCATGACATCCACTTAATACTGGTCATATTTTCTTAATGGCATAGCAAAGTAAATTAAGGAGTGCTAATTTATAGCATTTTGGATAGTTGATAAATAAAGCTACAATTTAATAAAAATTTTCGGTTAATAAATTTTATGGAACTTAAAAAAAGGGAATCTGATTTACGATTATTCGAATAAGGAACTTATTGGACAATTTGAAAAACATTACGTACGATAGCAATCATATTCATCTTTATAATAATAAACGAAAAAGATAAAATCTAAACCTAACACCACAATTCATTACATTACCGAACAAAATTCCACCCCTAAGTCCCAAAAGCAGCCGCACCGCTACAAATCAAGAGCACCTACCACAAAAGCAAAACAAAACGGGTAACAATAATAATCTTGCTTTCAATGGGGATGATCAAATCAGATCAAAGCACATATGTGCTGGATTACGCACTTTGGCACGCTTCTTTTATTTTACCCATGCGGGCAAAAAAAATTATCATTTTCATTCATCACTGACATTAAATTAAATGCAAAATTTATTTTTTTAATCGTTGTATTAAAATAATTCTATTAAATAATTAATATGGCATTCGCTTTATTAATACCACTAATTAACACTAAAACTACGGAAGCGTTTCCAGTTTCTGCTAATAGTTACATAATTAACGAGCATTTACTACCTGAAATGCAACAAAGTGTTTGAAGATATTTTATAGCAGGTTTAATTAAAGCGTTGATTAAAACGTAATTTTTTATAAACAAAATGTAATTATCTTATAATTAAAAGAATAACATGTTAAGTGACTTTGTATAATTTAATTTTACATTTGTATTGAGCTACATTAATTTGCTTTTAATGAAATTTCAATACATGTTTAACACAGTTCATTAACTTGATTCGTAGTGTAATCGGTGTTCGCGACATGCGGTGTTTGTGATTTGTACCCCATCCCAATGGAGTTCTCTTCCCTGCTTCTCCAGGCCACCGGATTGCAGATACCAACTATTGAAACCCTCGAGACTTGGCCCTTGCTAATTACAAATCTGTTACTAGTTTCTGACTTTGAACTACAATATGGTTGGTGATTGTTTGTGGTTACTCGGAATCGCAGCTAAACGTAATTATTACATTAGTTACAAAATTTAATTAAAATTTAACTTGCCTACCCAGTTTAGTTACCAAAAATATTTAATAAAAATTATGTATCTGTACGTCGATGTTCGATGGCGGATGCCGGTAGATGGGACCGGTAAAAAGAAAAAAAATGTATAATGCTAATACTGATATTTATATTAATTATCAAATGTGTTCTACGATTTTAGCAAATTCTGTATGGAATCTGGTTGGCTTTCCATAAATGTTAATTAATTCAAATTAATGGTACATAATATTATATTAAATTTGTTGGTGGATTGAAACCACTTCTCTCCTATCCCCGATTCCGCCTGCTAGGTAATGAAAATTTGACAGTAACTGAAGCTTAATAGAACATCATCATTAATTTAAAATAAAAATTAATAGATAATGTAATTTGTTGTAATATACACGGGCATTGAAAAATAAATAGAAGTAAGTGCATATGTTTCAGATTTTATAATTTATTTCCATTAACTTTTCTAACAAATGCTCAAATGAAAAACGTAATTTACTTTCTAAATTCGAGCAAGATAAAAATCCAATTATAACATTAGATTATCGCTACGAGTTTGACCTTTAATATTTCTCCCTTTACATCAGTTAATCTTCCTCTTACGTTCTATCTCATTCCCGGTTCATAATCCCTTTGCAATCTCAACCTCGTACTCCCTAATTAAGACCTCATAATTTTTTACTCTTTTTGGCACTGAAAGCGTATAATATTTTAGAGTGCAATTAAAAAAGGATCGTAATAAATGTCAAAGTAAATCATATGTACGTGTTCAACCCTGGTTTTCTTATTATTAACTGTATAAAGTTTAGATTTGTATCTAATATATTAGCGGCAAGAGAAAAGAAAAGGATTTATTATCTAGTAAACTTTTTATTCTTTCGGGAATTCACAATGATTACAAATTAATGATGTTTCGTCAATTAATTATTATTAATAAGCGGTGTAAGCTCAGCTCAATTTATGCCAACTTCGCTTGTCTACCTCTCGATATACTGCATACCAATGGATATACTCGATTTAACGTAATTTTCGGATAACTCAATTCCAGAGGAGTCGGCACAGCTTATAGATTACGGAAGACACATTTACCTATGAAGAGAAATTGAATGTCTATGAAAGTACTATAAAAGAGACATATTTTAAAGATTTTAAAAGTTAACTCAATCAATAAAACTTGAAAATATACAAAATTATCATAAATTGTTAATAAATACCAAGACACATCGCATTTTATTAAAACTTATCTGTACAGATTCTCTTACATTCGTTGACGAGAATAAATATTTTAACAGTTAATTTTACATTCAATTTGGATTAAGCCTTAGTGGTTGACAAGTTTAATAAACCAGTAGTTAATGACCAGATTGCTGGTATCATTGATATTTATGCAAAGCCGAACATAAATTTGTATTTAATTGTCACAAAGAAAATACAAAATGCTTTAAATATAAGTTTTTATCTGATATTTTTAAATTTAATTTCAATCACGAGAATCTTTAATTTCAATTTTTTATTTTAATTACATACTTTACCTACTTACCTATATTTAAATTAAGTAAAAATCAACTGATACAAAGAATTTGATATAAATTATTACAAAAAATAATAATATATTTAAAACAGCATATTACAAAAGTAGCAATTATCGTCGAAAACTCACATTCAAAATCGATTTGAATTTTCTCGAGTTAATTTCAGATTAACTTTTGAAACATTTATTCATAAAATATAATTTCCAATTTAAAACCTTCTTTAAAAAATAGAAACTTATAAAAAAAAATTTTTTCAGAAAATCAATAATTCAAAAAATTAAAAAGAAATTGTATTATTGTATTATTATTATTTTTTAAATTTAATCATAAATATATACTACATACCACATATTTTTAGGTTCATTTTCAAGATCTCTTACTTACTATTATAAGGTTATTGTATTTTTTATTGAGTGTAGTGAAAACTGATACCTACTATTAATTTCACCCAAAAAATTTAAGGTGGATACGCAGCCGTTTCAGGAAATTTAAGGATATACGTTGATAGGAGCTTATTTAACAATCGGTAGTCTGACGGTTAGCACTTTAGATTCGTTCTAGGTGAGTATTATTTTTCTTTTTTCTGTGGCTGCTCCTTTTGCATTCCAATTGATTTAATTAGCGAATGGAATTTTATATTAAACTAAATTGATTACCATTTTTACCAAATTTCCATTGGAAATGAAATAAAAAATGTTCAAGTATTATGGTGTTTCAAACATCAATTTTAATTTTTTTTGGTTAAATTATGAAGATTTTGTTCATTTTTGTAATTCTATTTAGTTTTGTAAATAATTTTTGAATTTTGTAATGACCCGCGGAAAAAATTTTAAGTTGGCGACAATTTTTGTGGTAGAAGGGGCTTTTTGCGGAGGTTGGCACCGAGACAGGACGTGTTCCGCTACGCTCTCGTAATTTTTGAATATTTTGGCCAGTTTTTCGCATATTTTTTTTGCACGATTGAGTTTGTTTAATTGGATAAATAAATTTTTTTGTTGAGACATTTTTTATTATTTCGATTTGCGTGACTTATCCAAATTTTGGAAGATTTGGATATTAATTGATGGTTTGGATTGGATTTTAATTGGATTTGAATTTGGATGCTGGATATTGGAATTATTCTAAATTTGGAAAATTGCAAATTAAAATTTAAAAATATTGTTCAAAGGAACGTGCGTTACAGCGATAGTGAGGACTGACTGGTTATCGCCACATGAAGTGAGATCAACCTTTTACCATTTGTAAATTTTATCAGTGGCGGAACTACCAGGGTGCGGTGGGTGCTACGCACGCGGGTCCCCGACTAAAAGGGCCCCCAGTTCTACTTCTAAAAAATTTAAAACCATTAAAAATATAATGAAATAATCCAGTTTTAGTATTTGTTCACAATGAAATATTATATCATTTTGTAAGGTGAAATATTTCATCTAGCCGTTGATAATAATCAAAAATTAATCTCAGGATAATTGGAATGGAAAAATAAAACACGATTACTCGTCAGCCGACGTTTCGCTGCTATATATTATATTTTAGTAGTCTTCTTTTATGCCTGGTTTCTGAGATCTCTGGTTATCCTCTATATAGCTAATTGAAGGTTAAAGTGCTTGTGGTTTCAGAAACCATGGGGATTATTGAGGAAAACAAAGTGGGATTCATATTTCAAGTACAATTTTTTGTTTAGTGATTTGTGACTTCAGCTTTGTCAGAAAAATCATTTTCAAAATTCAAGTTAAGCCACTTAAAAAGTAGACTTTTCTATAGAAGTAGACTTAAGAAGCCTCATAGAAGGTTAATGCCTGATTTCATAAAAATTTTAACAAGCCGTTAAAAATAGAAAAAGAACCCAAAATAAAATATTTTAAGTAAATTTGTGGTTTTTAGTATGTATTTATGGTTAAATTTAAAAAATAAGAATAAAACAATACGTAGAAAATCGATTATGTACAACTGAAGATTGGAAATAATCATGAAATAACGTTATATTGTACTATCGTATCACGAATTTTCATAATTTCAAATATTCTTAATCCAAACCTGTTTATGTGATAATTGTGTCCTTTTTTAATTTTTTGAATTTTGGTTTTCTACGTATTGTATTATTCTTATTTTTTTTAAATTCAAGCCGTTAAAGTTAACGGATGATTTCTATTGGTTTGTTAGCACTAAGGAATTATTTCCATTGGTTAGTTAAATTTAACAGCCCGTTAAAAGTTTTCTGAAACCTGGCATAAGCAGTTTATTGAAAATCAATAAGTTACTTGAAATTTAGATATTGGCAAAATAATTGATGTATTTGCTTGAACCTACGTCAATTCATCGCGGACAATTCATCGTGCGACAATTTATCGCGGACAATTCTACGTGCGACAATTCCTCGCGTGCAACAATTTATCGCAATTAACTATAATTAAAATAAAAACAAAAACAACAAAAATTTGATATTACAAAATTAATTAAAATTGAAACAACACATATTTTTATAATTGTAGTTGAAAATTATGAGCTATACTATATATACGTATTATATCTATTATTCTATAAGATAGAACAATTTGTGGCTGGAAATTAAATTCTACAAAAAAGAGTGTACAGAGACTGCCTGAACATTAAAGACAATACTGTAAGATTACGCTAACAGAGGTATAGCTCATAATTTCCAACTACAATTATTATAAAAATATGTGTTGTTTTTAATTTAATTAATTTTGTAATATCAAATTTTTGTTTATTTATTTTAATTATATTTAATGCGATGAATTGTCGCACGCGATAAATTATCGCGGCGATGAATTGTCGCGGCGATGAATTGTCGCGCGATGAATTGTCCGCGATGAATTGACGGTACACCTATTTGCTGATAAAAAAAGAAAAAAAAAAGACTGCAATAATAGTCGGATAAACCTGGTATAAAGTTAGACTTAGTATTATTACCAATAATAATTCAGTGTTCCCACAAGATTTTCCAAATCAAATCCTGCCATTTCCAGGTTTTCCTTCAGAATAAAAGAAAAATTTCCATGACATTTCGATAAATCAGAAAATAAAAACCATATCAATATTTCAGAAATCCCAAAAACTTGCACGAAACACTTTTTAGAACTAAAATGTTGTTAAGTTATTACATGTAAAATACACTGGAAGTATAAATTATCACAAACGTTTTCACCATATCAGGCGACGAACGATGAATTGCAACAGGCGATTTTTCGGATTTCTAAAATATTGATATGGCTAATATCGAGTTACTACCCCACTTAAACTAAGTATCAATCGACTAGAAAATAAAAAGGTAAAAAAATCTAAATTTTAAAATTTAAAAACAAATTAATTTTAAAATTAAAAAAAATTTTAATTAAATTGTTTATAGTAAATCTTAAATTCCCTAACTTTTCCAGATTTTCTAGGTTTTTCAAATATGTGGGAAACCTGCAACCCTATAAATTGTTATATCAGCAATAACGTTATACTAAGTTTATCCTATTATTCGAAATTCGGCCCTTAATCTAGTTTTGTTATTTGTTTATCTTAAAATTATGGTTATATTGTATGAGTTATTTATTTATTTTTTTTGATTTTTGTCTTTTATAAAAACAGGGCCCCCGTTAACAACTTCGCACACGGGTCCCTCAGCTGCTTGTTACGCCACTGAATTTTATAATAAAATTTCGATTGACGCATTTTTCTCTTCCCAAAAAAAAGCAAAAGCGAGCTTTCCTGCTACATAAGTAAATTCATAAATTGTAACAAATATTAGCATCATAAAAAATTGTTCATGTTGCCTCTGCAATTTCTATTAGATGAACTTTTGATTTAAGTACCTTATCAATTTCAAGATTAAAAAAAATTCAACTACCGAACTAAATAATTTTTAGAACTAAAATGTTCTAAGCTCTTCCAAACTTTCGAACAATTGTTCGGAATATCGAAACCGACTAAACTAAGTGATAACTGAATGTAGCAGCATTTGTTTGCAAAAATACTAAATTAAAACACAAAGACTGTCCATGGGCAACTATTAAATATTACTTACGATTAATTATAAGTTTACTTTAACCTAAAATTTGAAACACCCTGTAAATAAAAGTTAGTACCCAAGTGTTTCACATTTGTCTTTTTTAAAGCGCATTTAAAAAAGTAATCTGCAACTCATATTAGTTTTTAAAATAATAAATAAAATAAAAATATAAAACTTTAGTAAGTTAATAGCAGTGACAGCTTCCGTGTATTTTAAATCTGATACAAAGTGCGGTGCTGTTAAATAAAGTGATATCGTTCGTTCGTCTTGCTAAAAACTCCACTTTTCCACCACCATCAGATATAAAGCTTAGTAGTGGGGTTGCTAAGGGACGCTTTTATTCAATGCGATGTTCATTTATTTTAAGCTTCGGGCTGCTGGGACTTTTTGCGCCAGAATGCACCCGCGTCATCTGATAAACTCATAGAATAATGATGCTCTGATTTTATCGTCCATGATACTGAATTTCAAAGTAATTTGTTTTTTGTCTGCATTAATTTTTTTGTGTACGTAATATTTAATATTATAACAGTTTTATCGTCCAAAAATATTTACGGTGCGCAACGGTAGCAAACGAAAATGAAAATGAAAAATTATTTTTTCATTTAAACTTTGTGAGTTTTATTCAAGTAATTAAAAAGTTTGAGTATGACACTAATTTAATTAAACACTTGGCTTTGGAATTAGCAAGAAAATTGTAAAACTTGTCCACTGAAACCTAATTAGAGTGCATCCATCAAACGAAACAAGTTTAAACAGAGCGTTCAGTAACTGAAATAAATGAGCTTTATTCTATAAAAAAAAGTACGATAAGGCACGTCTAGTCTACGATCAAAGACCGTCTCGAGAGACATCTCGTGGTGTAGCAGTTTCCATGGTGATACGAGGAGACATTCGCTTGTTTTAATCAACGCTGTCATGGCAACGCAGATCCCGCCATTGGACAATTCATTTTGTAATTACGTTGACGACACCCCAGGCGGCCATTTTGAAATGAACACAAGCGCCCAAATTGCAGGCTTTCAAGTTTTTACCGGAAGAAGGAACAAGAAGCAAATGACCGGATGGAAGGAACGCTTCCAGAGCCCGAGGAAGCGAGTAACTAATACAATTAACGAGAGACAAGTGAAACCTTGCTATCGTAACTCGTCCTGGTGCGAGCGGAACCAACGACACTTTATTGTCCTATCTTCTTCTATCCAGCACACGCTTGATGGAATGTTGATGATTCCAAGTTGATTAAAACAGATTGAATGTTTTAACTTTACTTATTTTATCACCCCTTGCTTAAAGCATAGTTGTAAACTCGTTAGTTTTATGTTATGTCTAATAAATGAGTTTGGTACTTTGTTCACTTACTTTTCTATTTCTTATTTTGTTTTAAAACAATATTAAAACTTGTTCGATTAATGAACCGAAAAAAAATAATAATAACAGCCACTCACATTTTTATTAGATATTATAGCTTCAAAATTATTGATACTTAAATTAGAGTTAACGTCTAACATTATATACATATATTTGCATCAAATACTCTATAGCCGCACTAAAGATAATCAATATACGCCAGAAATATAGCTAAAGTAAATGGAAATATGCTTGACAATTTATTGACTCAATAATTTTAGTATATCACAAAATATTATTGTTTATACATTAATATTTATACGTTATAAATTGAATGGGGTCGCAAAGGAAAACGACTGAAGCTCGACGAGCGGAAAAATTATGTACCGCATCAAATATAAATTGACTCTCACACCAGATTCGAAATATCTGTTAGGGTGTGACTTTTATTTTAAATATCTATATATTACACGGTTCGAAACCTTTTCAAGTTAAAATTTATACCATCCAAATATTTTATTTATAAATTTTTTTTACATTATATAATTTACTAATTACCAAAGTTGTTACCTACTATATTAGGGGAAGTACCAAATTGGGTGCGACTCGTGCAATAATTTACATAACCGACCGCTTAAATAATGTCTATTAACCCCTTACCATAACAAATTTTAAATAAAACAAATTATTCTCTAAATTTAATGTATTGTTTAGCGTGAAATTACTTTAATCAAAAAGCAAATAGCAATATAAAATATTCGCACGCTGTACCCCCATCTACGATGAGAAGGATAATCAGTTAATATATGGTAATTCCCAGTGATTTATAAGATGATATAGATCGATACCTAGAGGAGATAGAAACAGGATTAAAGATGACACTGGGTATTAGATTTGTTTTGGGATTTTCACGCATAAAAGAGATTATGGCAAAAATAATGAATTAATGGATCAGCGTGAGAACGATTTTCTTTGTGCGATATAGCATAATTTTGATTTTATCGCAATTTTTTATTTAAAAAGATTTTTGTTTTATGCTTTTGTAAAATATATTGCCACATTTACGTATCAAGTCATGTATAGGCTTTTCCAATAATTTTATAAAACATATCCATTGATCAAATTTCTGTAGCAAATCTTTGAAAGCGATCGTTTTATTTTTAGTGTTTTCAGGATTTTATTTTGTTGCGTCAGTCTTTTCTTTACAAGAAACAAAGTAGGTACAAAGCACCTCAATAAAATTTTCCAAATATCGTGCAATACAGCGGTTGGTTGTAAGTTAAAAGACACTGATTTGTATTCTTGAAACATCACGGCAGTTTTACAGGCTACTTGATCTCCTCCTTCATCCAACAACCTGACTTTGCACCCTAAAAGGATAACCAAGATGCTACAGATTTTCGTTCCACGTGACTTGGCTTTGAAATAAATAAAATAAAATTAACACAAGTTTCAAATTATAATTTTATTTTCCTAATACGAAGCACTCGGATAGGTAAGTATATAACTTAATTTGTATGCCGCGAAACATAACGTCCTTTTTGTATAAAAAGCTTTTTATCAGATTTGATTAAGAGGGGTAATACAGTTCACAAAGTTGGGTGGTCTGCACTTCATGGATTAACAAGACTATTAGCGTAATCCATACAGGGTGCACAGAGACACGTGTCAGTCACACGACTCTAGGCTCACTTAGACACGGTGTTCTACTTATCAACTCACTTTGCAACGATCTATCTCTTAATTCTGATTGATGCAGAAGTGATTAATGATTCTCTTATTTCTCTTTTAAAAGCTTTAACCTTTTAGGGGTTTGCCTTTTGTTTATATTGCTTGTTATGTTAACACGTAGCTTTAAGTACCTTCGGTTTGAATTTATATCCTAATAGAACTTTCAAAATAGAATTATTTTTCAAATTAAATTTTTTATAGATGGAAAAGGGTGAGTAAAAATAAAAATTGTAAAATAAATTAACTTATAACAGTTTTATACGCTTTTATTATGATAGATATTTTCTTTAAGAACGCTGTGTAAAAGTAAAATGGAACGAAGTATCCTTAACAAGAACGGATCACAAGAACGAAGTCGCGATAAAATAAGCTCGAGAAATTCCCTTATAAAAGACATAACTTATAATTTCAGAACAGTAAAACTGACACGCGTTATATTGTTTGCGAAATGATAGCTGTACTTTAGATATATGGGATTAGAGAGGGCTGAAAATAGAATGTGGTTTAACTTGCCGCAATTCTGATATAGTGACTCAGATTAAAGGATAAAGTATTATAAAAGCTTTACAGAATATCGCAAAAAACATATTATTATTATAAACTACAATATTTTATTATTCAATTAATAATGCAATTATTATATTATATTATTATAATTTATATAAAATTAGTACACAATAGTAATTAGATTAACATGTGTACGAGGGACAACACAAAAATAAGTTTTGAAATAACTCTAGCAATTCCTAAACAGAATTTGTCAGGACAGAAAGAATAATTGACCAATACGAGTGCAGGATCCCAGCAGCACATAGTAGGTAGGACTTTGACAGTACCATTGGGCAAGACTACAAAAAATGCAGCAAGTCCTGCTTTAATCCAAAAAATTGAAAAGTTGGCAATCTCCTAGAATTTACATAACATAATCTCAACTAGATGTAGAAAAACAATTTATTTAAGCCAATGAAAATTTATTTCAGTCAAAGTAAAATTTATTTGTCTCAAATAAATATTGACTAACTTTTATTTGGCGAAATACAGTCAGATATTGAAACAAATAAAGTCTAAAAGTGGTGCATCTATTTAATTGGTCCAAATAAATTAGCCTTCTAGACTTTATTTGATTCAATATGTACTTACATTGGGCCAAAATACAAACATATTGCAATGGACTGAGGTGTAAAAGTTATAAAATATAACTTACCCCCAGCAATCGAATTCTATAATGAGCAAAAGACTCTTGTTGTTTAAAAATTAAAACAATCAAATTAATGTTAAATATATTTTACCAACGCCAATTAAAATTGTGCGTACCCAACTGGTGATATATATGTTACAACGTCCATCAAATTCCGTGCCGATAGATGCCGTCTTCCAATTTTCATGTTTTAATTTTCCAATTATCTCTTCTTATTTTTCAACTACCTATTATATTTATCAATTAACCAAATCTCCATTCAACTTTAATTTCGCATCCAATCAAATCGCCCATCAATTTTTCCAATTTTTTTCCAACTTCGAAACAACTTCCAATTAATCAATAAAAACAAATCTCGCTCACTCAATTAAAAACTTATTTATTCAAAATTTCAACAATATTGAACTTCAATAGCAAAAATATAAAAATTTACGCTTTCGCCTTCATACCAACTTAAAATGTTGGAGCGAAAAGACGCACAAATTCAAAATGTTACAACATTCACACAAAATTATTTACAAAATCAATTTTAAAATACATAAATAAAATTAATATTTAGATCTACAAAACAAGTTCAAGTCACAGATAAAATTCCATCTCAAAAAAAGCCACACTTCAAAATTAAAATTTAAAAATTATAAAAGAAAGATTTTGGAACACATTTTATTTATTTGAAACAAATAAATTTTGCATTGCTTCAAATAAAGTCTTTTTTCATATAAATATGTATTTTAATAAATCAGTTAATTGCATTATTGATTTCCTTCAAATATTGCAAGTATACAGTATGTTTCAAATAAACTAGGTTTGTGCCGAGAATAAAAAAGTTAATTAAAATAAATTGCAGAAATTAATCCTAGTTTTGATGAAAAAATAAAATTTAAATTGTGAAAAAATAAGTTGGAAGTAACTCTCTTGTGCAGTATTCAAAACGCTTGTATGAAAATGTTTGTAAATTTTCCAACATTTAACATTTTAGATGTTACAGATTACATTCTCAGCACTACATTTGCAGAGTTTTTGCTTCCAATGTCATCTTATATCTCATTGTCTGAGCTTCTGAGAATCTGGGCTTCCATTGTTTCTCATCATAAAATATTCTTGTTTCAGTTCTTGTTCTCAATGTTATTGAGATGCTCTCATATTTGCCCAATACAGCACATTAGACACTTGCTCCAGCTTTGTTTTTTACAATTATATATCGTAAAATGAGATTTAATAAAAGGTTTTGGATGCTGGCTACTCTCATTTTGTAGAATTTTTTGGATTCCATATCACATTTGGACTTCCTAAACGCACGATAGTGCACCGTTCTTTGGTGAAAAATAAGTAAAATTACATTTGCTTTTTGTTCTTGAACTTCTTGAAAAGTTTCCTCATTCATTCTGCTAGCATGTAAAGCAACGAGACAGCGTGCTTCAGTGCCATAATTTAAAGATGCCAATGATGACTTTGAATTTTGTGTTTTTTCGAATAAACAAGAAAATAAATTTTGTTGTTTCTTACATGAAGATGAGCTATGTCGTGTCGCAGTCACCAAACCTATAGACAAATTAATAGATATTTCTCAAACTATTAGTGAAAGTCTAAAGCCTGTCAGCAATATTGCTTTTCCCGGGTTTGCAAAGGTACAGAATTAACACATTAACAATTAACACATCAGGATATTTTTCAGCCTGTTTAACTGCAACAGTAGCCTATTTGAATTCTTTTCAGCTTGGAAATTAGACGGACTTGATTGTTTTTATTGGCTAAACTTGTCATTGAAAATCATGGATCAGCATTGTTTCATGGAAAAGAACATTTGCAGGCACCTGCTTTTTTGACCCACCTAGTGTTTTTGGGGTTTTGGTATGTTTTTCCACCATCAAACGGATATTCATGTTACGGTTAATGATGACAGTTTGGCCATTGACAATAACGTCAATGTTTAGCTTAGTTGGGCATTGACGTCATTGACAGGGCATTGACGTTAATGACCATGCATTTTGGGAGATATTGACAATTAAAATTTCATATTTTGTTCACGTCACGAAGAAAAACAAAACCACGATATATTCAGCGATAGTAGAGAGTATATGAACGTATAGAGCCAAAGTGTGGGAATTAACCAAAAGAAATACAGGACGTTTAAAAGCTCTGGAAATGGATTACTGGAGACGCTTTTGCGGTGCATCTAAGCTGGAGCATGTAAAAAACTTTGAAATTTGTAAAAGAATGGGTGTCGACCAAACAATAATAGACACCATAGATAAGAAACGACTGATGTGGTACGGCCACTTGCAAAGAATGGAAGATTTCAGATGGCCGAAAAGAATATGGGAATGGGAACCCCCAACAAAAAGAAAAAGAGGAAGACCAAAACTTACATGGCAGAAAGATGTCAAAATCGCAATGAACTCCCGAGGACTCACAGAGGGTGATTGGGAGAACCGAAAGGCTTGGCGCGAAGGGTACGAAATACGATTAAACAAATTGTAAACAATTCGCCAAATATAATATATTGAGATAATATTTTCTAACTTCCAAAAATCTCATTTGTAAATTATCACTGTAAAATGTGTGAACCCACCTGGTCACACGCTGCACTTCACGATACGAAATTTGTACTTGCCTTCAATTTCAAGTTTTAAAATTTTTACTTTCTAATGAAACCGATTATGATATTATTATTTCCAATTTTCCGAATTTAATATTTTAATTTAATCAATCCAATTTTTAATCATTAACAATCCAATTCCAATCCAGACTTCATCAAAAATTTTCTAAATAATTGTCCTTCCAGACAATTCAAATTAAACAAAATCACTTACTTGAAACCAATAACTTTTTATTCTCAAATCAAAATTTTAATCAAAATTACAAATTTACCGGAGACCAACTCCGGTCCGTCCGCTTCGTGCGGTTTCCAATCGGCAAAAGCCAGGTTTAGTCGCTAGCTGGCGCTCAGCTTAATTAACCCGCGGCAAAACCAAAATTTACAAAATCAAAAAAGAAAACAAATAAAATTTAACATTTTTCTGTAAATCACCCCCCTTACAGATTATATCACGACAATATATAAATATATTTTGTTTTTACATCATTGTCCAGGCAATGACGTTAATGGCCAATACAAGGTGGGCAATGATGAAACTATTATTCTACAGATTCCATATTCTATCACTCTTACATTGACGTCAATCTCCAATTTACGTCATCGGCCATATGATCCATTAAAAATTAACAATTGCCAGACTTCTTTATCTACTGCACAAAAATTAATCTCTTTCTCTTAGAGAAAGATTTAAGCATTTAGACTCCACGTCTGCTTAATCTGAATTGAAGAATGTTTTTAACTCTGTTTTAATAGTTGATGGTATTAATCATCAATTCAGAGGAACAGATCGCTTTATGTGCTTTGCAATGCACAAAGACAGTCATATCGAACAATTTGAACCAAGTACCTTAGCGTCAGCAGTACTTCGGATAACTTATTACTAAGCTAATGACTGTCTCATATTGAACGGACTATTCAATAATGCAAACTGCAAACAAATTTGGAGTTTTTTTTAGAATGCTTATCTTTACGCCTCGCCGGTGTAAGTCGTTACATATTGAACCAAAAGTATGATTGAAAGATAAAACAATAGAAGGAAATGTTGGCATATACTTGTATTCGGACCAAGCTGAAAATGCGCTAAATTCGAAAGAGCCTCTTTAAATTCTTTTAAAAAACCATAAAAGGATTGCTCTTGGCAAAAATTTGTTGTTCTTGTTAAAAATCTTTTAAATTGATCCATAATGTGTATTAAGCGACTAGCAAAGACTGTGGTTCAATTCCTTATAGCGTCGGATATCTTACTGTGATCTAAAGCTTCATATCGACCACTTTGAAGTCACCTTATTGATACTTCTTTGCAATTCCAAGACCTTTGAGTCTGCTGTGTATTTTGGCCAAACTACTCTATTATGGTTGCGTTGAATCACTGTGTAGGCGGTTAATGGGTTAATTAGGAAACAGATCCCAAGTGCTTGCGCAGGGAAGCATTCCTGTCCAATTATTATTCATATATATACAACTGATCTGAAGGGAGTTGTAGATCCAAATTATATATATATGAAATATATCGTGTTTGCTTTAAAGCATTGGTTCGGCGATAGATATGTTAAACCGTCATCTCAAATTTGTACGTTTGATGTGGTCGCTGTTAAATGGTCTGACTTTGAATCCCGCGAAGTTCGAATTTCTAATTTTTGGTAATCTTTGGCAGGTATTTATTGACTTTGAAAGCTGCAACGTTTATCTGTGATGATTGAAAAGTATCTAAAATCGACACCTTGAAATTTCAGCTTACAGGTTGCCACCCCTTGAAAAATTGTTGAAAATGTAGAAAAACTCAAGTAAAAACATATGATTTTTATTAATTACACTTAGTGGCTGTGAACAAAAAAAATCAGAGTAAATTGACAAGGAAAAAAAATCTTAAAATTAAAAAAAAAATTAAACCTTTTTTTAATTTAAATCTAAAAATATATAAAATAAGTGCATCAATTATTAGTAAATAAAGATTTATATTAATTTTTAAATATTTTATAAGGGTTTACGTCAATAGGTACATAAAATATGCAATGGGGGGTTACACCCCCCTTGTGCGAGAACCTGTCCTGGGCCGATTTAGGGGCTCACGTCGCCACTGGCCCTATACAGTCACTGTAGTATACGTCACAATGTAAAATAAGAGGGGTGGCAACCTGCAAGCCAAAAAAGGTGGCAACCTGCATTTTTACACCACTTTAGAATATACATGAAAAAAAACTGCCAATTCATGATATGTTTAGAATTTTTTTAAGAATAATGAAAATTGAATGAAAAAGCAACACAGCAAAAAAATGTACCTTAAATTGTCGATGAAAATGTACAATTTAAGGGCACAGAAGAAAAACACAATTTTAATTTTTCATTTTTTAACAAATAAAATTTCACACTTTATTTAGTAAACACACTGTTATTGTGTTCGAGTGCACCACAATTAGATTAAAAGCGACAACTACACGTTTGACATCGATGTCCGTCGAAATTTAGGGGATGACACTGCTAGAATGTCGAAATTCGGCAGGGGTGGCAACCTGAAAGCAGTGGCAACCTGCAAGCCTTTCCCCTAAATTATAGTTGATCTTTATTTAAATTTGGTTAAAAATGATTTATGTCATAATATAATACATGTCAACAAAAATGATCCGAAACGTCGGACAATACAACATTGTTAAATAGTTTTTAATCAAATTCAATATATTTTTGCCATTTATTATTTTATATAGTATTTATAAAGTTCAGTGGAAGCTGAAAAAATTTATTAGGTACTTACCAATGTTTCAGTAAAGCATTGTGGTCTTTTAAACGAATATTTTTATTAAACGTGCTTACTTTGCTATTGTCAGCTATTGTAAAGTCAATCCTTCTAAGATAAGTAACCTGTTAGAATGAAATATAAAACAAATAAATGTCAAAGTATATATTTTGGCACTTATTTGGAAACAACCTTTTCTCACAAGAACAGGAATAAAAAATTCTTAAATTTGTATTCCACTGGCATATTCTTGTGCCGCATACCATACTGTGAGAACCTTTTAATTTAACTAAGTATTAATTTTCTAAACTTGGAATAATTATTATTTTTACAAGCATGTAAAATGCTTTGAAATAGTTTAGAATAATAAATTATAATTATTATATATTTGAAAACCATATTGCGCTGCTACTTAATTCTTTCGGATGACTTACGCAGCACCTGAAAAATCTTGATTAATAGGTATTGTATATGCATAAAATAAATTAATAATTATTAATTAATGTTTTGGGATACACAGTCATGAGCGATGAATATTCTGTAGGTATTAAATACAAAAAGTCAATGTAAATTTATTAACGGAGAAAGTATTATATAAAAAAATTAATTAAAACAATAATCTAAAACTTTTCAATTTATTTTTAATGCACAATGTTTTATTGTATGTTAGCACATAATATTTTATATGAAGAATATAAAGATACAATTAGAAAAGTATGTAATTAAGCTGAGCATAGGTAATTTAAATTAAATTTTGTTTAGCTGAAGCGGCGCCTAAAGCAATATTAGAAAGGTGTTGATGAATTTTCAAAATTTTGATTTATAACATATACTCGGCTCAAATATTGAAAAAAGGCTCATCAATCATAATATTTTTAAATTACATTATAATAAGTATGTTCTAACCAAAAGAATATACTTTTGTGTTAAACATTAATTAGGTTTTTAAAACGATAATTTGTTTCACTACTTATTCAATAATGTCGAGTTTTTTATGCTCACAAAGTTACAATTTCAAAATATTTATTAAATAAAGCTTAAGTTAATCTAATTAATTATTGATAACTTGATAATCAACAGTATAAAGAAGGTATTTTGAACTGACCTTAAAACTTTGAGGTAAATACAAAACAACCCCAATTCTTTATTTGAACCCAATTCGACAAATAGACAGCTATGAAGTTTCAACGTGAAAGTACTAGTAAAGAGATTGCCGCTTCTGATGTAAATATCGAGTTGGTTGGTGGAAACAGGCCGAAATAAATTCTTTTGCATAAGCAACAAAGTCAGCAGAAATAAATCGAATGAAAGAACATTTTTCTCTGTTCCGCAGTGAGTGATGAATATCTTAAATTTAAACTGCGTGTTATTTTGTAAATTCTAAATTTATTTTTTTGCCGATTCAAAAAAAAGGTAATAAAAAATCTAATGTGAGCAGATCATAACTTATTTTCGGTTTTCTGCAAATACAGTATATTTAATTGATGAATTAAATGAATATCTGCTACGAAATTCCTATTGAAAAAGGAATGAGTTTTTATCAAAATCCAGAAAAAAAGATATTTTCCCATAGGAGTTTTAAAAAATAAAACTTTTCCATGTAAGTAGTATAATTTGGATATGTGTTATAATTTATAGTGGATAATTTAAATTTTGTGTGTTTCTAATGTAATAAGATAATTATATAGATTCTTTATAGTAATACAATTGCCCGGCCGTTTTGCCAATTATTTCCTCATTAACCTTTTATGAAACGTAAATTAGTGCTTGTTTGCAAAGTGTATTAAGATTTATAAATAATAAGCTCAACACTTCAAATTGGCAATAAATTATAAATTTAATAAAAATAGCTCTGGGTTGATTTTGCATCAAAAACAGTTAAAAAAACACCAAGTTTAATATTCATGATAGCTAAAGGAATAAATTTTTCAGAAAATTAAGTTATCTTTGCATTCTTTTTATGTCCCTATCCGAAATTGATTTTTAAAAAGAGTTGAGAAAATAATTTTAAATGAAAATATATGTTACTTGAATTGTTTTCAATCCAAGAATTTTTCTTGTGTAAATCTTCCGAAAGATCATCAGGGTCAAAAGGATCAGGAAGCCATGCCCAGCCACTTGGGACAGTTTACTGCGCCTCGGTCTGCAATAAAACGAACGACGCACGTTTCTATCTTGCATCTTGGTTTGAGTACATATGCAGTTTAGCACATTTACACTGTAGTCGATTTAAATCTGACGATAGCAATATACAAGTAGTAACAAATTTTATATTTTAGAAAATTGTTAAATTTTTATTTCTTTATTTTTTTGATCAATTATTTCAGTTGTTCAGGATTCAGCAAACCAACTTGATAGGTATAATATAGATATAGTAAGTAAAATGCTAGATGATGATAATAATAATAATATATATATAAAAATATAATGTATAAAAGGAAATTTATACATCCGAATGGTTCATCTTCGATCACTTACGTGTTTTACATTATTTATGTGTTAACCATTTCAGGAAATCGTTTCGTGTTCAGCAGAATTTTTATTAAGTAGTTATAAGAGAAAATAGCAAACTAAACAAATTACGTTCATTTAGACAAATATCCGAAAGTATGGAGTTGAATGGGCTAGAACAAGTCATGAGAACATTAAGACATTATACGAAAATAATCGTTTTCTTAGATTTAATTAAAAAACTATTTAGGCGTTACATAAAAACAGTGAACGTGTTTCAAACCCATATTTTTCTTAAAATAAATTATAATTATTAAGAAAGAAACGCTTGAGGTGAATGCATGATAGATTTCAGAAAAGATTTTGATGTCGGTTATGTAGACAAAAGTATTTTATAAATTATAGGTAAGGTTGTGATTATTCCTCTATATATTATTTGTACAACTATTTAATCACTAGGTATTTTACAATTAATGTTTTTTCATACTTTGGTATTTTTAATCCGGTTAAAGTTAACATGTTACGTAAAAGTGGAACCCTGAAGTTAAATGAAACTTCAACTGGATGTTACTGATGAGATTGTATGAGTGTTGAAATAAACACCTACTGTTATTTTTTGTTGTTTAAAAAAATTAATTAAATTGCCATATATAATAAAATCAAAGTGCGTCAAGTCAATATTTAAATGATTTTCCAATTAGAGAAGTGTAAATTTGAACACGAATTACAATCGAGGCGGAGCTAGTAGTAATCAATCACTTGATATCTTTGGATTGAAAGACATTGAATTAGCAGGAAATTGTACCGGAGTTTGAACGCGCTCTGGGCTACCATTACTCTTTGTCAACCAGGACAAGTCAAATATCATTTCAAATTCACACGTGATCTATGATTTTCGCATCAGAAAATATTGGGTAAACCATTTCATATTGTTTTACTTACTCAACTAAATTTAAAAGTTTCAAAAGATTAATTGGTTCACTCTTGCGTTACTTTACTAATCACAATTTTAATTGAATATAATATGAGATGCAATCAGAATGTCTAAATGTGCCTCCTTTATTTTCAAGCCATAGGCAAAAGGATAATAGCAAAATAATAATTAAACTATTATAATATTTAATAGGTTCTTATTCAACCGAGAAAACTAATTTAAGAAAAATTAATAAATAAGAAAATACATAATGATATTAATAGAAAAAAAGTAACAATTTTAACTTATTTTGTGTAAATACAAACTGATGTGCAATATTATTGATTTTGTTAATTTTTGAGTCCAATATTTATTTATTTTTATTTATTATTGTAATAAATAAATAAATAAATTTCATTCATTTTATTCAAATACAGATTTGCGATATTTTTTTTAACTTAAAACTGTACTAAGGGCGGATTTAATTTTGTTATTCATTTTGTTAATTTTTAAGTTAATTACCTATTTATTGTTTATCTTTATTTGTTTTCTATTGTGTATTCTCAAAAATAATGGTATAACTATAGCAAGATATAATATGTTGCAAGGCAAAAAATAAATACATAAACAAAGCAAAACAGTGAAACTGAAACTTTCCTGAAAATATAATGTTCACAGTGTAATTACTTAGTATTAATAAATCAATATTTTATTAGATTCATGAAAATTTTATAATATAGGTACATTAATATGCAACTACTATAAAATTTTTGTAAATATCGTAATACGAGGGGCGAGTCACAAGACAGTTTTTTTTTTACTTAATTTCTTCTATTAAAAAAATTAAAAAAACAAAAACAGCTTATTTATAGTATTCCTAATTAATCCAATCTTTGAAAAAACTGCTCATCGAGGTGCAGGACGTTTAGCAGATAGCCAATGGTTACTTCATAATTTTGTAAATCCCGGAGGATATCATGTCCTGTATTGATTTCTAATTTAAATAATTTTGAATTAAGTATTATAGTGGATTGCCGGAAGAAATTATTAATTACCTTTTTCTACACTTTAATTTACCGGTCAGCTTAACCAGTCGGTGAGCAAAGACCTTTCAGAAGTGGATTTTTGTATGCTGCGTTGCTGAGCCAATTTAGTTTTTTTCAATATGAAATAATAATTCGTAAGACAATTCTTGTTTTTAAAATTAAACTTTTAATAAATTTCCGATTCAAAATGGATCGAAGATTGCGAGTTGCCAGCTTATCACTGCATGCAAGGGTTTAGGACTGTTCGTCGCAGAGCGTTTCGTCGCAGCCGTTTCGCCGCAGCCGTTTCGCAGCGCACCTGTTTTGACACAAGACCTATTAGACGCGATCCTTTTCGACGCAGGATGATAAATTAGAAAAAATAAGATAAAATAATTTAAAAAAATCATATAGAAATAGAAACCGGTCTCTTCTGATATACCTCTACAAGGTTCCTAGGACATTTCGCTACCATTTCTACTTTCTTACTAAACTTACATGATTTAGAAAATTTGCTTATATAATTCATTCATTTTACAGTGGATCCGTGATTTGCCGTGGTTGCGCAAGTCAGAATAGCCCGGAAAGCCCGGAGTGTAGCGGATGCCGAAGTCAATCCACCTCGACTGGAAAGCTCTCCACCTCGACCGGAAGGCTCCACCTCAACTGGGTAGCCTGCAATATTCCATAAAATAACTATTTAAATCGCTTTGCGACGAACCGGCTGCGGCGAATTAATTTTGCAGCCAACAGTCCTGTTGCAAATTGTCCATGAGACCAATAAATTTTGCGTCAAAATGGTTTTGCTGGGAACCGGCTACGACGAAATGCTAGCGACGAAACGCTCGCTACGAACTATCTCATTCCCCTGCAGGCAAATATCCAAATCACCCAATCTTAAAATTATTAATTACCAATTAACGAATCCACACTCAAATCAACGATCAAAATCCAAATTCAAACAATTCCAAATTCCGCCCAAATTTTCGCCAAAATAAAATAAAAATAATTACTCACATTAAGGGCCTTATCAGTTTGACGCTTTCATAAAATCAATTTATGTTTTCTGCCTTTTTTGACAGTTTATACTTTCAAGAATATCCTGTAAAAATTTCAAGGCCGTGTCTTTAGTGGCAGCCTTCTAAAGAGCAACCGCTCGGAAGTATAAAATGCCCAATCTGCCTATAGGCGGAGCACCGATACTTTTACAACACTAAACGGTATTTTAGTAATATTAAAAATAAAACATAATTTCTAGAGCGATGCAAGGAAGGGAACACGCAGAATATCAATAAAAATTAAAACGGCTTGTTCTGGCACCTTCATAAAGGATTAAAAACGATCGAGCTCGCTAATTTCCTTGCAGTTTCAATATTTAACGATGGTTTTTATGCTATTCTAAAAATGCTGTTAGTAATGGACGTCATCATCAGTCCTATTGCAAAAGAATATGCCATGGAGAGCGATAAAAGACAAAGCAACCAGGCCGAGTTACGTCATGAAGCATCCTCAAAAGAGGGACAGACAGCTCGGAGAAAAGCTTCAACCCCTCAGCAGACATTAGTTGATGAAGAGGAAGGTCCATTGTATGGGTCAGGTATAGCTGATCAGCAGTTTTTATGGTTAATATCATTTTATCTTTCAAAAATCGATAGTTAAATCTTAAACGCGTATTTCTCGAAATGACATTTTTCAAATCTGCTGCCATTGTAACTCAAAGAGGAATTATCCGATTGACTTGAAATTTGTACTGAGTACTCTTGAATATATTTACTCTACTCTATTGGATGAAAATTGACGATTTGGCATTGAAAAAACCACTATTTTATAGGAAAAAAACAGACTTTTTTTTCATAACCACGCCATTTTGTCAGATTTTGATATTTTTCGAAAATCCTACGTCATTGTACAGGAAATACTTTCCAGTTTAACAATATTTTTTCTTTTTTGGTTTCAGCTACTCAATCGGCCGGAATCATGGCAGCAGTTCAGGAACTTTTTTTTTGGCGCTTCCGAAGGCAGCGCATAAGTCGCTTGGATATCAATATTTTTTTATGAAAAAGTTATGCAATGTAGGTCAAATATAGCCAAATATATCCTAAATTTTCCGAAACATTTAAATGAGTACTTTTCTTTCAAAAAATTACCGAAAATCACTCACATTTTCAGCGTTCATACTGGTATGGCCCCTTAAATTGTAATTTATTTTATTTCGCAAAATCAAAGAAACATGTCTCACAACTTGAGACTCAAATCCAAAATATTTGGATTTTTTTTAAATCACGTCCGTGCTTCTCCACGGACACGGCTTTAAGGGGCATATCACTCGTCTTTCGGTGCCAACATTAAAATTGTTAACACCAAACAGACCCACTCAAATTCAAAAATTTACAATAAATTATTTGCAATAGCAAAATTAAACATAAAAATAATTAAAATCCAATCTTTACAAAAATTTAAAAATCATTTAAAACAAAAATTCAAATTTCAAAAAAAACAATTCTCATCAAAATCAAAATTTTTTACCATCCAAAAAAACATAAAATAAAAAATAAAGTAAAATTAAATTATGTGAATAGCTATAAACTAGTTCAACATTTTTAGTCACGACTTTTTGTTATTGGAGTTAAAATTTTAAAACTAAGAGGGGAGCTTAAATGACTTTTTAAAAAATTTTTGAAATACATTTCAGACCCATACAGCTCTTACTTTTAAAAAAAAATTATATTCGTTAGAATGGAATGATGACTCAATGGGTAAATTTCTGTAAAAATACGTATTTTTTCAAAAATTTATTTATAAACACAATATTCTAAAAATTTAAATAACTCAAAAAAAATATTCAACATCAATACAACTTAACACAATATTTTTAAAAACACACAAATAATTCATCAACAAATAAACACAGCTAGAAGTTGTAACTTGTTTTAAAAGAATTGCAAAAACTGCAAAATTCCCAAAAAATGTGGACACCAGTCCTAAATATGGTTAGATACTAAACGTGTTAAAATCACGAATCATTCAAATCATGCCAGCGATGTATCGCATTTTGCTCAAGTTGGTGTTGGTGAACATCAAATTTTTAAATTAGGAGACAGGAATTTTTTGTACTATTTGGACATCATATTTCAATCCTATTTGCAACTGAATGAAAATCACCAAATATAGAGAAATAGAGAAATAAGGAATACAAATTTGTATATTTTATCGAATATTAATTAACCTGAAGTCTATTTCAAAAGTAAATGTAGCATTTTGGCGACTTGTGTGTCCTCATAGAATTATCAGTGGCAGAACTACCGGGGTGCGGTGGGTGCGCCGCACGCGAGCCCCCGGCTAAAAGGGCCCCAAGAATCTTTTGAAAAAAATTTAAAATAATAAAAAAATCACGTAAAAAAGGCTGGTTTTACAATAGTCGGATAAAGCTGGTATAAAGTTAGACTTATTATTACCATTATTACCAATAATAATTCAGTGTTCTCACTAAATTTTCTAAATCAAATCCTGATATGTCCAGGTTTTCCCTGACGAAAAATAAAAATTTTACATGACATTTCGACAAATCAGAAAATAAATTGGTAAAAAAATCTTAATTTTAAAATTAAATTAAAACCAATAATTTTTTTAAATTTTTAATTAAACAAAATTAATTTTTAAATAAAATAAAATCAATTTAAAATAAAAAAAAAATTTAATTAAACTGTAATTATTATACCAGGAATACCGTTATACTAAGTTTATCCGATTATTCTAAATTTTGCCCTTAATCTAGTTTTGTTATTTGTTTATCTTAAAATTATGATTGTAGTATATATGAGTTATTTATTATTTTTCTTTCATTTTTGTCTTTTTTAAAAACGGGGCCCCCTTTAACAACTTTGCACACCGGTCCCTCAACCGCTTGTTACGCCACTGAGAATTATGATGCTTTAATTATAATTATTATTATTATTGCTGAACGGGTTGTGGTTCCATGCCCATTTGCACTGAAGCTCGAAGCTTATTGTACCCTGCGTTCCACGTTTTACTCCATCAGCTTTGGTTCCTCAGCAAAGTTGAGTAAAGTTGAGTTATTTTCTAAGTTGTCGGATATGGCCAACCAAGGTGTCGTAGCCTCAGCGGGGATAGAACTGGACACACACACAGCAAGTAGCGTGGAATCTCTTCCTCATCACCGCACTTCCTGCATGTGGGGTCTTCTAGAACCCCAATTACATTGAGGTGTCTGTTCAGACAGCAGTATCCTGTAAGTAAACCTACTGTCTTCCTTAGCTGTGGTCTACTCAGCTTGAAGATTAAGTTTTCTTTTCACTGGAGGGCCCTCCAATGAATATCCGCGATTGCCTCAATCCCAGGAGGTCCCTCCAGTACGCCAGATGTTGTTTCATTAGTAGTTCCTTTATTGTCTCTTTTGCGGTCAGACAAGCTATCCTGCAAGTTGGTTTTGGTCTTACTAAATGTCGTTCTACTGCAACCTTAGCCAGGGCATCTGTTTTTTCGTTGCCTTTTATTCAAAAGTGTCCCGGAACTCAGATTATAATTATTTACCTCCCACAAAAATAAAAGGTCTTATTTTTCACCGTGAAAGGTGTAAGTAATGATGAAACAAGAGTGAGGTGAGTGAGACAAATTTAGAATTTCATACCAAAGCAACAACAGATATTCACAAAAAAAAAGAAAAAAGTCATCGCCCAGATGCTTTGGGGTTTTGTCCAAGGTCATTGATATGACTTCAAATTATGAGTATATCGGTCCTAATAATTCTCAATATACCAAAATAAAGCTACTAGAAAGAACCCCGCGGTAATCATATGGAAAATCTGTCTCCGTCAAATCAATTGGTTTTTACTTGTATGTTGTAGCTTATGGCTTACTGAACAAAAGATGTAATGGACACATAGCTCAATTATGGACAGTTATCGAGTTATTAAAAATTTGGGCTGCCGAATAGTCAAATCTCGGAAGGTATTGCTTTTTTTGAAAAATGTTTGAAACAAAAATGATAGGGATTTACAAAATCTGTTAGTTGGTGACATTATTTGTGAATTTTGAATGACATTGAGAGCTCCATGAACAAAAATCTTTATATGGCAGAGATCTTTTCTTGAAAATTGAATCTCACCCATAGCCCTCATGGGTTATTTTGGTTACTAATGGCTACTAAGAATTATACAAATGCAAATTTAAATCAAATATAATTAAGAAAACAATTATTGTTTTTGACATGATACTCATGTTTCGACCTTATTAGATCGCATCAGTATCACCTAGTTGAATTCTTGAAAATATTATTAGTAGTGTATAAATAAAAAAAAACGAAATAAATACAAATAAATCAAAATAATAATTTATTATTAATTTTTATTTACATTTTATTATTAAATTTGATCCATTTGCAATATAAAATTATATGGTTTACAACATTTCCCTGCGACATGGCGATTAATCTGTCTCGGTCTTGAAGATTCGGTTCTAATAATAACAGTAGTAAATAATTACTTATTAAAAATTTCCACCAAAGAGATATTATACTTTTAAAATAAATTATTTAGTTCTCTATTTCAATAACATTTATAAACAACACCCAACATACAATTAAATTTTTTTAACGGATAAGAAATACTTATATCAATAACTTAGTCCACTAATTTAAAATGTTCTTACTCGTAATCAAATTCATCCGAATATTCTATATGGATTTGCCTTTGTGTAAACGTTAAAATAGAGTCTACATTAAGAGATAATTTAAATCCAAATAAGTGCGGATTAAATAGTTTTGCTGTGCATCTGTAAAATCCTGCAGTTTTAAGCGTTGCTGGTCCAATAGTGATCAAGGTGCCATTAAAGTAGGTGTCTTCCTGAAAATACAAAATTGAATTTTTGCAAGAAAACCTATCCAAAATCTGTAACTTGAATTTCCACCCCATCTACATTAATAATCATGGCATAGTGTGAAATTTTCGGATTATACTTATAAAATTCGCTACCATCTTTCAACCATGTAATCGAATTAACAGAAAAATCTCTTCCTTGTGTGTGAACTGGACAGTGAAGTTGTATAATTTCTCCAAGATGTATTTGAGACGTAGGAGTACTTATAACTTAAACAATGCAAACTTTATTTTTCAAATTATTCAATTACCAAAACTCACCATTGACAAAGAACAAAGTAACAATTACGAGAAGTTGTTTGTTGGCCATCGGCACGACTTCTTTCACTGAGTGAACTGAGTGCTATGGGTTCACACATAAAAAATTGATAATTCTATTCTTAGCTTTTTCGATAATTTAATTGAATATTAACTATGGTGTCAACTTTAAGAAATTTATGTTATAAACTGTACATTCCAGCAAATAAGCGCTAATGTGATATTAAAAATTTAATTTTTAATTTTGCGGAACTAATGCTCTCCAATTTTCTACGGTTGTTTACATGCTATTATTACATACTCAACCTTTAAGGTTACCAAATTATTGAAAGAAAATTTTCTTCAATGATAATGTACATTATATTAATATGATTAATAATGAATAATTATTAATAAATTCTAAGAATATCAAAAAAGGTGTGATTGCTTTTGTGACATTTGCTCAATTAATATGGAAGAATTAATCTATTTAATTATTTAATTAAAAAATCAATTTATGCTCTTTTTAAGAACGCCTTAAGGAGCTCTTTAGTGCCGCTAGTTGCCGGCGGCAAAAGTAATGCAAATTGTAGTATGTACAGGATATGTTTCCTTATCTTAATTTTGGAATATAAAGCAATAATTTTTAAATAAAAATTGTAATCGTTAAACATTAAAATTTCACAAATTTTTAATATTATACTTTTATGTGAAAATTCGAGTTGAATATGAGAAATAAGTTACAAATCAATATTGTGCATGTTAACTTATATTTTCGTTACAAAATGTGAAAGTCATTCATATTTTCAATATTCAATAAAAAATAAAATTGTTGTTGCATTATTAAATTTTAAATTATATAATAATAATTTTATATATCTTATTTAATTTATTCGACAAACATAAAAATGTTAGCTTTAAAAACAATATTACAATAAATGTACTGTTATTTAGATATTATTTATTTAAAAAAAGATTATCTTTTTATCAAAATACTTTACTTACAGAAGCAAGTCACATTTTATTAATTGACATATTTAAAATTTTGTTGCAATTTTAATTTCATTAAAAATGATATATTTATTGATATGAAATTCCTGTTTATAAATGTTAATAAATTTCTTAAAAGAAATGTCATTTACATTTAATAATAAATATTTTAAAGTATTAAACAAGTTGAAATGTAGTCAACAAATTAATGTATTCATTTAAACTTTCGGTAAGTGCATTGCCATTTTCCAAGTTTGTTTATTATAATATTATCTACTAAACACAAGCACTTCATAATGGATAGTATCCAAATCTCAGTAGATTATGTTATGTTGACCTTTGTTGTTTAATTTAAACAATTCAAATTCTAAAGTTTCTTTTTATTAAGATTACTCAAAAAAATTTTACATTAAAAATTTCCTTTACCCATGAGTTTGTATAATTATATTTACAAGAGTATGAATTTGTGCAATTTACAAAATTAAATTTAGGTGGTCCATAGATAGCTGGTACCGGTAATAGGTACCATTGAGAGAGAGAGAGAGAGAGAGAGAGGTAATACCAATGTAAAAAGATTTCTTTTGACATGGTACCCCCTTTATCTTTATAATATTATAGTAGTTCAAGTTTTAAATAATTCAAACTTGAACATAATATCAAAACGACCGTATTCAATAAATGAAAAATGAGAAAAGTAGATTTTCGGTCGAGTAGATAACCAATCAAAAGATAAGATACTTCTTCTACAATACATATCTAAAGCATAACGTCAAGCTAGCCCAAAACCGGTACTTGTAGCTTAGAATTTATAAAAAGTTTTCATTTTTAACACAACAAATTCAAAATAACTTACAATAATCGACCATTAAAAATAAATTACAAATTAAATAATAACCTTAGGCACCAGAATATATACGAAAATTTGTATGAAACATGTCGTGCTGTGGGATAGAGTGAGAAGTAAGACGACCCGCGAAAGATGCGGAGTTCAGGACGTTTCAGATGGGGCCAGAGCGAAGAGAAGGAGCGAGGAGAGACCATGTGAAGAGAATGGACGATGCAAGAATCGCAAAAATTGCGATGACACAACGACAAGGAGACCCCCCGGGAGACTCTCAAAGAGATGGAAGGACAGTTGGAAGTCCGTATCCCAGAAAAGCTACGTTGTAATTAATTAACAGGACCGAGCCCTAACAACAAAAGAAGAAAAAGAAGAAGATGTCGTGCTAATTAAATATTAAGAGAAATTTTGAATAATGCATTATTAAATTAACTTCGCCTGACGTAAACAACATACCGGGTGCTGAATGAGTTAGCCGAACATAGGAAATTAACATGTAAAAACTTATTTATGCAAATTCCTGCTTCCCTTTTATTCTTCTATTATTTTAGAGAAAAAATGAAAGACACAAAAATAATGCAGAAATATAAACTACGAATGATAAAAGTATTAGATTTCATCTAACTTTTACTTAAAAAACCGAAAAATGCTTTTGAAATTGTTAAAAGTTTCATTTATTGGACTTGCCATGAAAGTTTCCATGGTAATTATTTTGGAAAATATAAATTAAATTGAATTTATTTACATGGCCAGTGCGATAAATGAAAATTATAACAATTTCGAAAGCATTTTTTGACCTTTTAAGTAAAAGTGAGATGAAATCTAATGGTCTTATCATTTGTAGTTTATATTTCTGCATTATTTTTATGTCTTTCATTTTTTCTCTAAAATAATTAGGGAAGCAGGAATTTGCATAAATAAGTTTTTACATGTTAATTTCCTATGTTCGGCTAACTCATTCAGCACCCGGTATAATTATAATAAGTATTGAGCAAATATTTTTCGACTATGATTACCAAAATTTATATGTTCATTGTAAACATAAAAGATACAACATTGCGTCACAAATACGATGATTTAAGGAATGCCCGAATTTCAATAGGCTTCGTTCCTTATAACTGGAAAAATATGACAAAAAACTTTTGATAAGACAACTTAGAGTTGTTATAGCATCCATCAGTATTTTATTGTTTCTTTAATACCTCAGACTTTTATTGAAGACTTTCAACGTTTCTTTGCATTAATTCCGGAGGTTCCATTGACATTTTTTATATACTTCTCCTATCCCAAGTAACATTTTTCCCTGGTGAAATTACAATTTTTCTGCCAGAGCCCTGGCTGATATCTTCTAGGTCTTTATAACAGAGTCTCTTTTGACAGACCTCTTACAGATACCTAGCAGGTGTTTATATAGGATTATTTGCAGGGTTTTGTAAAATTATCTGTGGTAGATCCCTGCTAGGTACTCTGACGCAGGTAATTTATAAAGTTATGAAAAAAATCTGTGATAGATCCCTGCTAGGTACTCTGTTGCAGGTAATTTACAAAGCCTTGAAATAAATCTGTGGTAGATCCCTGCTAGGTACTCTGAGAAATCAATACTCGTAAAAAATCAAAATTAAAAAAATTAAAAAAGAGACAATTAACACATAACAGGTTTGAATTAAGAATATTTGAAATTATGAAAAATTCGTAATACGATAGTACAATATAACGTTATTTTATGGTTATTTCCAATCTTCAGTTGTACATAATCGTTTAAATTGAAAAAGAAGAAATAAAATAAGAAATTGAATATAATTCATTTTACACAAAAATAGCGAGTGGCGCTATTTTAATTTCCACATCTTTTATTTAAATAATATAGTTTTTAAACGAAATCGTCTATTATTTTTTAATAAATTACAAATTTTATGTTATGTGTCTTGTGTTTATATAGTTATTAATTTACAAATTTATTATTTAATTATATTTAATTTAAAAAAATTATATACATCAATTAAAACGATTAGAACTTGAATTTTTATTAAGAATTGCAAGAGGGGCTAATTAAATTTCCGCCAGTTATAGAGAAAAGTGTAACCATCATTATTATTATCAATATAATTTCAAAATATATAAGTGAAGTCCGTAGGTACATGGTAAGAGCGAGGAGTTTCGGAACAATCAATGGATGCCGGTATAGGTTCGAATCCCGGTGTGGTAAAAAAAAATTAATAAATTTAAATCTTATTTTCAGATAGATATCTACCGTATCAACAGAATGGAATTTAGCCAATAATAACAGCGAGAAGTTACGAACCAATCGATGGATGCCGATAGGTTCAAATCCCGGTTGGTAATAATAAATTATAAAATTTAAATCTTATTTTCAGATAGGTAACAGCCATGGGTAACAGTATCGACAGAATGGAAGTTAGCCAATAATAGAAAAGAATAGGAATTAGTTATAATTAAAATTGTAAAATTCAACACGCAATAATAGCACACTCCAAATAAAAAATAAATTTTTGAAAAAATTTATTATTTTGAATTAATTTAATTATATTTAATATTTTTTTACACGTGTAACCTATGATAAAAGTTAAATGTCAATCACCTGCAACAATTTCCTGGTAGGTAGATACAGATGTGACAGAGACCTGGTAGGTATCTGACAGAGAGACCAGGCATGAATTTAACAGAGAGACCTAATACCTAATAAGGTATCCATCAGAGAAACCTGTAAGGTATCTAACAGGAAAACCTGTAAAGTATCTAACAGAAAAACCTGTAAGGTTTCTAACAGAAAAACCTGTAAGGTATCTAACAGGGAAACCTGTAAGATATCTTGCAGGAAACCTGTAAGGTATCTAACAGAAAAACCTGTAAGGTATCTTACAGGGAAACCTGTAAGGTCTCTGTGCAGGTACTCTGGTAGGTCTTTGTTACAATACCTGCTACAGAGCGTTTACATGGTCCATTTTCTTTGTGTCATATTCTGTTACAGAGCCCTGTTACAATCGCATCACAGGGACAGAGCCCTGCGAGATTTCCCTGCAAGAGATCTAGCAGATGTCTGACAGATTAAAAATGTTACTTGGGATGTCAGTATTTTTCCTAATTTTACGAACAGAATTATAGTTAGTGGACAAATTCAATGAAGTTTGAATGAGAAATAAGCTATACGGACCACCAGGCAGTAATGTAACAGCTATCTAGAGGAAGAATCTGGAATAGAAATTATATTTTGCTTGCGAACATTGGCAAGTAATAATTTCGTAGCAAACATTTTTTTCATATAAAATATACAAAAATTAAATCCCTCCATTCTCCCCTGCAGAATGGTACCTAGGTACCAAAAGGTACATGCTAGGAAGATTTTATTCTTTAAGCTCTAAAAATTTTAAGTTTTCTTTTAATTATACCGGATGCTGAATGAATTATTATCCGAATATAAGAAATTCACAAGTAAAAACTTATTTATGCAAATTCCTGCTTCCCTAATTATTTTATAGAAAAAATTAAAGACACAATACACCAAAATAATGCAAAAATATAAACCACGAATGATAAAAGCATTAAATTTTATCTCGCTTTTACTTAAAAAGTCAAAAAAAGCTTTTGAAATGCAAATGCAAATACACGATAAGTTTGATGCAAGTGCATATGGGTGCTCTTATCTTTCAATTTTACTTTCTCATTTTATATTAGAGAATTGTTTAAAATAAAAATAAAAATTCGGATTTGAATTTTGAACGGGATAAATTGTACTTATAACATTTTTGAAAGACGGATTTCAAAATATTAATATTTTTGCAGGATTTCGTGACGAAATGTGCTTATTGGATTTGAAATACAATTTATTGATGTTGTAAAAATATGCCAGAATTATACAGCAATAGATATACCTACAAGAAATGGAGAGGGACCAATTTAACCTACTCTTAAGTGTATCTGTGTATCCCATTTCATTAATGAGATATAAAGTGGTAGTAGTATAAGTAGGTTGGTATTAAGTTTATTTAAATTTTATCTTCAGAAAACCAAAGAAAATGTTATGCATTTATATGATAACTAGCTGGAAAGCCCGTCCACGGACAGGCAGCTAGACGGTGGATCTCTTCCTTCGTGTACAGAGCCGGATTAAGGACATCTAGGGCCCCGGGCTAATTGTTTTTGGAAAGCTGTTGGTCTTGCATATTTTAACAAAATACGCCTCAGACAAATTTTTTTAATTTTTCAAAGTCAACAGGGCTTAAAGAATAATAGTGATTATGTTATTATACATAGTTTATTATTTTTTTTATAAAACACTGGTACCTATACATATCAAAAACATGTTTTTCTTACTTCAAGTTGCACAAATTTAGTAATTAAATCATCAAAATTTGTTTGTTGAAGTAGATCCCTTTCAATGCTCATTAAAGTTAGCGAACTATAACACTACTTCTTAATTTATTTTAATCAGAGCTTCAACTTTGGTGATTTAAATTTTGTTGCTTCGATATTTTTGAGGCCCGTAGAAATTTGGAGGCCCGGGACGTCAGCCCCTTTACCCCCCCTCCCCTAATACAGCTCTGTTCGTATAAACTGCTTGTGAACTTGGAATCAATTTCACTTGTTCTTTTCCATCAACTATTTTCATCTTCAGATCTCCGTACTCCTGACATTGCTGTATAGAGATGACCGTGGCTAAACACCGGTTCAGGCAGATTCCTACTTTTTCTAATGTCGGTCCCTGAGCCTTGTTGATCGTCATGGAAGAGGCAAGTTGAATTGGAAACTGTCCCCGCCTTAAAACAATTGGCAAGTCTATACTTGTTGGGGCTAATTCGATTATCTGGATATCCATTAAGGTTGTTAAGAAGGAAAATGAAAATAATGAGAAGTTCTTGAAATTTTTACAGTACATTATTTGCGTAATAAAAAAAATTCTGGCAAAGTTTGAACTTAATCTTGTTCTTAGTTATCGAGATAAAAAATGTTAAAGTTCACATTAATTTAAAGGTCATTAAATCGACAATCAGAAATGCCAGCATTTCCAAAAATTGCCAAAATATTTATGAAAGTCTTATAAATAAGTATACCAAATTTCAAACAAGTCATGTTTTTAGTTTCTGAGAAAATTAAATTATTATTCTAAGAAGTAGTTCAAAAGCTATCAAGAGTTTCGATAAATATACATTAAAAACAAAAATATTGGTGGGAAAATGAATTGGTAACGAAATCAGATGTTGCCATGATTTACTAAATCTTGATAGCTTTTGTACACTTTTTGGAATAATAATTTAATTTTCTCAGAAACTGAAAACATGACTTTTTTGAAATTTGGTATACTTATTTATAAGACTTTCATAAATATTTTGGCAATTTTTGGTAATGCTGACATTTCTGATTGTTGAAATAACGACCTTTAAATCAATGCAACCGTTATGTAACTTTGATATTTTTTATCTCGATAACTAAAAACAAGATTAAATTCAAACTTTGCCAGAAATTTTTTTATTACGCAAATAATGTACTGTAAAAATTTCAAAAACTTCTCATTATTTTCATTTTCCTTCTTAACAACCTTAAGACATGAAGATATTATATATTATCTTCAATTTTGTATCGAACGTTTTCTGTCTTCGGCTTCTTTTAACCAAAAAAAATATGACACCTTGTAGGAGTTTATAAATAGCTTGACCAGTGGATCTCTTTTTTAACGGTCTCAATTAAAAAATTAATACTGTGGAACTCCATCGATGCGTAACTCGATTAGTTGGAATTTCGATTGATGTGTAGCACCGTGGTACTGGTAGTTATAAAATTTATATAGTTAATGGATTTATTTATGTACAAAACTGTAGTTCCTTAAAGAAGTTCTCTCTATTTCTATTATCTTATTTAATTTCTTTGCTTTCTCTTCTTTTTTTGCTATCTTCTTATATATTTGACTCTTCACCAATTTCTGTTACTTCTTCTTTTTACAATTGTTCTTCTCGTTTTTATTCTCATTAATCATGTTTTCATCTTAAATCTTCGACTGGCGGTGTCACTGCACTAATTGGCGGTGCCTCTTCACTAATTTCCGTGACTTCCTCTTTCTCTTTTTATATTTCTTTTCGTCGTTTCTCTTTCTCGTCAATTATATTCATGTTCATTTTATATCCTTTACTGGCGATGTATCTTCCGTATCGGTTTTGTACCGGTTTTGGGCTAGCTTGATGTTGCTACTTTCTCTTTGTTTTTCCATTTCTCTTCTTTGCTTATTTTCTCATTAATTATGTTTGCGTTTTCGGGTTTTTCCAACCAAAAATATGACACGCTGTAGTAGTAGCGTTCTGACTTTTTACCTGGTTGCCGAAAAAGGGATTTTTCGGTTGGTAAAAAAATCGACCAAACAGACAGTTTCTTTTTTCACCAAAAAATGACACGCTGATGGGACAGGAGCAGCAGCGTGCTGAGATTTTATGTATTAGGATATTATATATACCCTAAAAAACAAACTTTAAAAATAACAAAATCAGTATTTCAAGTGCTATAAAATTTTGCTATAAGTTTTCTAAATTTTATTTATATTTCTATGTAAATTGATAAATTTGGAATTTGTGTTACAATTAAAAATACAATTTTAATAAAACAGAAGGTTAATTTTCAAACAGAGTTGTATTTTTATATTAATTTTATAAAGCCTTTCTAATGATATACAATCAAAGAACCCAGTAGGTCTAGTTAGTTCGATTATTTCTTGATTTTATTATTACAATAATAATTTATATTATAATAATAATATAATTATAGGTAAAATCTATATAATAATTTATATGGAAGCCTGGGAAAACCAACTTTAGAAGAAAAAATACAAACCATTTCATTGACTCAAATTGAATAAGACAATCGAATTCAACGATACGATTTTTTTATAAATTAATTAGAATCTATAATACGTATAAACCAATCCGGTGTAGTTAAAAAGAGTTTTTAATTTAACAGTGGACACCACTAAATAAAAATAATTCAATAGCCTTTAGAATTAATGGCCGATAGCCGTTATATTATCATCTGGATATGGATACCCAAATTACGTATGTGGTGGTTGTAGCTTGAAACCAAGTTTCAACCCTCACATTAATAATAAATTTTTTCCTTTTTCCCGGAACAAATAATTTGCAAATACAGCAGAAAGGTATACGATTATAATTAGCACATAATTATGAACTAATTTTCTTTCTAATTGACGTGACCAGGATTTGAACCCCAATTCGTTGCTTTGGTCTGTACGACATATTAGCTGCTATTTTAAATTTTTTAAATTTCTTATTTTATTGCAAGATTGAAAAATGTATCCCTTTAATTTTCAATTAGTGCAAACTTTAAATTACCTCAAATTTATGTAGATGTGCATGTGCGAATGCCGAAAGGAGTTACGGCAGCACGGCAGCTTGAGGATATTATTTTTCGGCAATGAATTTCCGTAAAGTATATTTAATATAAAAAATAATTTTTGTTAAAAAATTAAAAAACAAAATTGTTAGGTAAGTTTATTTTTAAACTGGCTGACATTCTTGGACGCTCTGTATATTAATTATAATATTATAATAATACTGCGGGCTCGCATTCTGCTATTTTTGCAGTTCAGTTGTAAGGTTTCATCGAACCAGCTTAGAAGAAAATTGTCCCTGCAGAAGAATTGTTAAAAATGCCTATTTCACGCTGGGGACAGCACTTAAAAATTAATTATAATAAAATATTTTTAGGTCATTAATTAATTTTTAGAATTCCATCAAAAGTT
The DNA here is from genome assembly GCA_949152465.1 of Cantharis flavilabris. Taxonomy (NCBI): domain Eukaryota; kingdom Metazoa; phylum Arthropoda; class Insecta; order Coleoptera; family Cantharidae; genus Cantharis; species Cantharis flavilabris. The sequence goes on along the minus strand of OX424438.1, from coordinate 35,771,162 downwards.
TTTATGATTTGGTTTTTTAATTAAAAATACACCCACAGAAGTAAGCACTTGAAAGGTAATCGTGTGAAGTATAATTATTGTAATAAAATTATTGTGGTGTTGGTGTAATTTATATTGTGGGGTTATTGTTTAAGTTTATTTTTTATTCGACAAAATCTGTCAAGATATAAGAAAAGTATAGAAAATTGAAGACTCACTAGATACTAGTTACCACAAAAGAGCAACTAAAGACTTCAGACATGTAATTAGGTGATTAAAGCGCCATTGTTCCCTTTGGCTGACAGCTCAATCAACCGGCTTTTTGTTGCTTCCAAAGTAAAAAAAATGTGATTATTATTTAAGAATGAAACCCGCATTAAAAAACAATTTTTATTTAGTTCATACCAACTCAAAGTGGCAGTTTAATAATGTATCGAATTAGTTACGTAGCAGCTTTATTTAAATAACATCTAATTTTGGTATAAAGTCAGATGCAGGTAATTATGTACAGGTATATAATAACATATCAATCAGGTTATAATTATACATCTTCCTTTGAATTTAGTTTAGACGTTGTTTCTTAAACTCAGGACTATTAAATCACAGGTTGTTACCTGACAACTTCAGGTTAATATTAAGGACTATATTGCCATATCCCTAAAGTTATCGTTAATAGAATTTTTATTGCTTCAAGAACTTGACGTTTTATCATGTTAATCGATTTTTTACAAAAAAACCAATGCAAATAACTTGCTAATTTTAAATTAATAAGCTTCGAGATACTAAACCATAATAATTTACAGAAACATTTTATAAAACATCCTTTAATTTAATTAAGAAATTTTAAAAGAACAACTTTTAACTTAAATTTTAATGATTTTATGCCAACAGTTTTTTTACAAACAACAAAATATACATAATAATTATTGTAATTGGATAAAGCTTAGCTTAAAGCTTAACAATCGATCCAATTAACAAATTACCAATTATAATGAATTTTATTTAATAAGATAAATTTGTTGTTGATGCACAATTTCTCGCTTCATTACAATAATCATAATTTTTTAAGTGAAAGAGATAACAATGTCAAAGGTAATAAATGATTAATTGCATCATATATCAAAGTAATAATTATAATTGGTTACATCTGCAATAGAAAAGTATACAATAAAGTTATTCACAAATAAAATTAGAAATTTTTATCGACGATGACCTTTTTTATCATTTGCGGGAAGCCGTAACTACATAACAACTATTAATTACCCAAATCCTGAAATTATTAAAACAAGATCGAATTTATCGAATACCTACTGATAAAGTCAGTCAAAAACGATTTATATATTGAAAACATAATACTTTGACGGTCCTTTTAAATTTTATCTCCAAAATATTCTGTGGACTAATTATTGTGGGTAAACAATAAAAGGTATTCAATATATTAAACCATCTGTTTGAAATTGACCTCACTTCCTGTAAAATTCTCAATTATCTATAAACAGGATATTTAAAATAGTTATTAATCTTGTAGTTTAAATTTAAAAAGATAATTAGGTTTCAAGTTTTTTGAAATTGCCGTTATTTAAAATAATATTATAAGTAATAATGAATTATTTAACCTTAAATTTTATTTTTAATTCATTTTATTGCTATGTTTAATTTTATATTTTTTAAATATTTATTATTATCGTCATGATGTTAGTAATATATCAATATAATTATTATTCCTTATCGAATTTAAATTTTACATTTTAAAAATAATTGTTTTGAAAAATTAACAATAATTTGTAATTAGAATTTCTATAATTAACATTTTTTCATTTTTACAAACCTAAAACAAGCTATTACATTATTACATATAATTATATCACTTGGAAAATAATGAACAATTTGTAATAACAAATATGCTATGTGTTGACTGACATTTGTAATTTTATTAATGATAACAAATTTGATTTGTCTTTTATAATTACTGTAAATATTTTAATAATGATCAATAAAGTAATCGTTCTAGATAAACACGCATGTACAGGGTGAACATTTCAAAACCATCCACTTTAAATTTTTCGTGAATTTGCATTAGTAGTAGGTACCAACGGTAAAATACCAGATAGCGTACTCAAAGTTGCGTTAGGATTCATACGTATAAAAATTCTAAATGTCCATAGGATATTTCTCGAAAGCCGCAAAACTGAAAATTATTAAATTTACCTAGTACAGTACAGCCTCGTTATTCCGGACAGATATAGTTTTGAGTTTGTTCGGATAACCGAGTTGTCCGGATTAACAAGATTTTTTTTTACTTATTTTATTGATTAAAAACCGTTGATACGTATGTATTATTCAATTATTTTATTTTATATAGTTTACATTAATAAAACTAAACTAAACAAAATTAACAAATAGTAAAAAATTCAAAATAAAACTTAAAAAAAAAAAAATAGGTACATTTATATGTTGTGGCAATAATTTTATACAATCAGTTGGATACTCGGTAGTATTCGGTACTATTCAGTGCGTATAGCCTAAACCTACAAATGCACACTAATCTCAAAAAGTTCTCGGTTTTTGAAACCGGGGGGGTCTGGGGGGTGTTCTGAAAAAAGCTGAATTTACAGTTGTCGATCATTGAATAGCAGTTTACAAATCTGAATTGCAGTTGACAATTTCTAAATACATAATATATCAGTTGACAAATCTATATTAAAGTTGACGATGTCTGATTGCCTAGGTTGTACGGCCTGAAAGCCGCACTGATCCATCACTCCACCGTAATCCCTTCATATTTTTAGGCTGGTAACTTAAAATTAACCAGTTCTAAACAGGCCAGTAGAAAAACGCCGATACTTATTATTATGATTTTTTTTTGTTTAATTTATTTCATAAAATTCCTATTTGACCAGGGTATCGAATCAAATTTAGGTCTTCAGAAGTATCTAACTTCTTTCCTAAATCATGAAAGGTTTAACGTAATTCCTATTAATGTTGAATAAATTAAGTTTCCGATAGAACATTTTTAGTATCATTTAGTATAATAATTGAAGAACTGCCTTAACTTCGGATTGTAAACAATTTGACAATATTGTCAGTGTCAACTAGGCAAATTGACAATGTATCATAAGCATGAATTGCCAATTTTATTTATTGTTACTGATAATTGAAAAACAAATTTATCACAATTATTGCATGGTTTCGAAGTACAAGATAAGAATATGAAAGATATTAAATAAACTTCCAGATATCAATCACGAGCTTAGGCGGATTTATGGGGATTTATGGGGGCACCCCTCCTTCAGATGTTTAAAAATAGACAAGGGAACAATCCTAAATCTGAAAACACTTTTTGCCCGTCTGATCTTTTTGCTCCTTCCAGAAAAAATTCTGGAAGCGCCCCTGATCGCAATATGGATTAAGCAGCGACTTGTAGTTTGTCATATTAAGGAGCCAGGGAGGGGGGCAAAAAATAAAAAATTAGAAAAATTACCCAAATTTGGTCAGGAAAAGTCGAGAAATTTTTTTTTTAATTAGGAAAAATTCTTGGAAAATTCGACAAATAAAAAATTTACAATTGTTAAAATTTGAAAAATTTTTAATTTTGATCTAGGGCAGGGGTAGGCAACCTATTGAAACGGAAGAGCCAAAACTTACAATTTTCAAAATTTCCCAGTTTTTAAAGAGCCACTAACATTTTTATTTCAATATTATGGTATTTTATCCTGATTTTATGCTGTGTTTTTACCCTGTTTAAAGTTTTTTTTTTGCAGAATAATAGTTTTTATGAGTTTTGAAAATAAAATAATAAAATTATTTGGTAATATTTGTGCGTGGACCTGGAGAGCTGCATCTCGACATCAAAAGAGCCGCAGGTTGCCGACGCCTGATCTAGGGGAAGACTTGGAAAAGTTAGGGATTTTGTTTTTGAAAGTTTGACAGAAAACATACACAAGTTTTCGGTTTTTGAAACCGGGGGGTCTGGGGGGTGTGGAACACCCTCCAGTACACCTAAACAAAATTGATCCCAGAATCTAGCTTTATAAAGATTTTTCCAAATATTTTTTGTAACCTAGATCCAGTAATGCCCAGTGGAATCACAACTTTAAAACTGGAATCGAAATCCGTTTGCTATTTGTGTTTTTTAACACACTTACAGGTATACTGGAGAGTGTTCCACACCCCCCAGACCCCCCGGTTGTAAAAACTGAAAACTTGCATATATGTACATGTTATGTGCGATTGCTTTATTTTTGCTGAAATAAACAGCAAAAATGAGTGAAAAAATTAACCTTTTTTCCACTTTTAATTTAAGATCAACCCTAAAATTTTTTGGCGCAATTTACGGGTAGGATTAGAAAAACCCTCGACCGCTGGCGCAATTTACGGTCTCCGAGCGTGGCGCATCCTATTTGAATAGTCCATCCAGTATAAATAGTCGAAGAAATAGTCGAAGAAGTCAAAACACCGTTTCTTTCTAAAAATATTGCAATTTAACAATATAAGTTTTATTTTAACCCATTAAGTACCAAGCATATTTTAAGAAAGGAGACATAAACTCTTGTTAAAAGAATAAATCTTATATGTTTTGTTAATGCCTAAAATATGTGCGATTGCTTTATTTTTGCTGAAATAAACAGCAAAAATGAGTGAAAAAATTAAGCAGAAAAACTGAAAATTAGATAATCTTTAATGATGTTTTTTACAATTTCGGGGGATAGATCTACTCCCAAATCAACTTTCTTGCTATAAATATTAACTGTTCACCTTTCTAGTTTATCAGAAAAAATGTAAAGGCTAAAATAATTGTTAAAAACAATAATAAAATAGATAGGGGGGAAGCATCCCCCGATAGCGGTGGATTATGGAGGAAAACGAAGGTCATATTCGAATTCGGGAGGTTAACTTACATAAGAATCAGGAGGAATGGTATCAGGACTCGAAAAAAAAATTTTATTTGCAGACCTGTGTTATCAAATCATTAGGGGACGTTCGTTACTTACGTGGGTGTTTAAAGGGAGGAGGAGATCAAGGAGTCTGGGGGTAAATATCATGTAATTAAAAAAAACAAATTTTACGATATCTTACTAGAGACAGGGAGTCGAAAAATCGCCTCACGTAATTAATGGCCGCCCCCTACTTATTTAACTTTACCAATTAAATCAAAGAAAATATGAATTAAATCACAATTCGTGACTTCTCGTTGAGCGTTTTCTTCTTTTTATTCAAAAGTTAATATTTTATAGAAAATTAAATTAAAAACGCTCAATTTTAGAGCCTTCTGAATTTTGGCGCTGGGTGCGGCCCTGAGTGATGTAATAGTTTAGTCTTATAAAAAAGTACTGATGAATTGCATTAATTTGAAATTGCAAGTAGAAATTCGTCCGGATTGCAGAGATAAAAAATATAAAATGTCCGAAGTTGGTGAGGGTAGCTTAAGTTTTAATACCCAAAGAGTATTTTTAATACAATAAGTGCATTTATATTGTTCAATCTAAGGTTCAAAATCTTCCCTTCGCAAATTTCTACTAATATTGCTATTTTGCAATTATATTTACTATTATATTTACCGCCGAACTAAAAATAACCAATATTTATTTCTTATATTGAATATTTCTTTAATTCAAAATCAGCAAATTTAATATTACTATCATGGATGCACTGTTTGTTTATTATCTATAATATCTATAGTGTAAAACTAATCCGAATTTAAATAGATATGCTGATTTGATTAGAGCAAAGGATTTTGAAATTTCAGGAGCCGCATTTTTTGCTTAATTTAATAATTATAGAAATTGAACGATCCGGGGGCAAATTAAATTTTTACAATGCCTGGAAATATTAATAATAAATTTACAATAATTTTAAAATTTTGACGTCGTGAAAATTTGTTTCATCCCCTACTTGCCGTCCCACTAAGAATTTTGGATTTTTAACAAACTTTTTTAAAATAGATAGGTATTAATTTTTATTTTTTTAATTTATACTTACAGTGTATTTTACATGTGATAACTTCAAAACATTTTAGTTCTCAAAAATTGTTTAGTGCATTTTTGTGTTATCTAAAATATTAAAATAGGGTTAAGTTTTCTAAATTTGACTTTTCGAGATTATAGTGCGGTTTTGCGTTTGCTCAGCTTGTTCATAGCCGTTCTTGTAGTGCCATGATTATGGTGATTATATAAACATTCCAATTATTCCTGATTGGAATTGATTCCAATATCCTGAGATCAATTTTCACCAATAAAGCATCGTTTACCTAAACATGGTTAACCTTAAAGATATTTAAAAACTGTCTAATTTATGTTGTGCTTTGAGCTTTAAAGTTCTAAGTTGTTAAACAGCTGAATTATTATTTTTATTTCGTTTTTACAGGAGCTGGATCAATCAAGATGGAAACAATCCCACGCATTTCATAGAAAAAAATCCTTTACGTAGGTACTATATATTCTCAGTTTTTGTAATTTACGTCATTAAAATGTATTTTAATGCAAAATAAATAAACATAAAACAAATGCTAAAAGATAAGCAGGTTAAACAAATAATAAAATAATTTTTTGTAGTTTGCTATCTTCAGATGTTTATTTATTTATTTATTTATTGCTTATCCTATAAAATTTACAATTAATATTATTGCGCGGGTTAATAATTTATATACTACTATGTATGTATTTGAAAATAAATATATTATAATTGCTATAAACTTTTTATTTTTTGAAGACGAAGTGTAGCGTAAATAAAAAAAAATCTGATGTGGACACCACATAACTTCCTTGTAATTTTTATAATAATTGGACAAGAATCTCGTTAATCTATTCATGCGCGTCATTAATTACAACTTTTGGCACGGACAATCGCAACCAAAAATAGGAGGTACACAACTAGATGCTATAAGTGTCTCAAATCCAAAATTTCAACTTTCTACGACCTACCGTATTTGAGTTATGCGACATACAGACGTCCGTACATACGTACGTACGTACAGACGTCACAACGAAAATAGTCAAAATGGATTCAGGGAAGGTCAAAACGGATATTTCCGTCAAAATCTGGAAATCGAAAAAAATCGGTATCACAATACTTCCTTGTTTTACAAGGAAGTAAAAATTGAAATCGATAGATTAGCTTTTCTAGCTGTTTTGATTTATTTTATTTGAGAAACCAGAACTGTCTAGGAAATTTCTAGAAAATTTACCAGTAGTCGGAATATAGAGAAAACTGGAAATCACATGTCGATAGAATGGAAAACGGCAGAATCACAAAGAAGGTCCTCTCGTATGACCGAAAAAGAGAAGAGATGTTGGCCGCCCAAAAAAACGTCATCGGCGCCATTTAGGAAGTCGGAACAGGCAAACACTGCCTATACCTTGAAAGGAAGAAGAAGAAAAAGGAGAAGAATTTTACTTTGCTTTGCGTTCCCACTTAGATTAGAGGCAACCTTTTTGCTCGGAAAGCAGTTCACCGTTTAGTTTTACTTGTTTGATGGTTTGGCGCAGTTCACCGTGACGGTAAAAAAGTCGATGTTTTTGTTTATAAATATATAGTTTAAAACAAAATGATTTTTGGTATCCAAATGCAGTGGCGTAACAAGGCAGCTACGGGCCTGTGTTTCTGACTCAAGCGGAGCCCCAAATGGAATATTAAATTAACATGGTACTTTTTTATAAGCAGAACAAATTTTATGAATTAATTTTTATGAAAAAAATATAACAAATATTAAACACGTTTGCATAATTAAGGAAGAGCAGTAGACGCATGTGTTTCTGGCAACTTGGCCGTCGTCAGTATTGCGCACTTGACAACCTTACCTGCTGCTACCAAAACGATAAATACGCTTAATTATACAAAATTACACTACGGATTCGTCTTCGTTGCTAATAATAATAAATATTGTTATTGAGTTTTATTGAAATCATTTTAAGGAAAAGTAATAAAAAAAACTAGCAGTGTACTGTTAAAAATCGAAATATACCCTACTCTTATGTTTTTCGGTATTTTGTTAAATTGCTATATGAGGGTGACATTTGTTTATTACTGTAATCGCTACCAGATGGGAAGTTTTGCTTTGGCGGGTGCATTTAATCTTTCTTGATGCCGCTTCAACTTCAATTCAACAAAAGGCGAAACAGAGAAAGTCAATATATTTTAAATACTTAGGTACATGAAAAATGTGGCAGACAAGTTACCATATTTTGAAAAAGTGCCGCATATTTTCTGGTTTTATTGGTGCTTTGAATATTTAGTGCTACAAATCACAAAAATTTGAATTCGCATTAAATCATAAAAATATTTTATTTTTTTGGTCGTGATGGCGACCGGGCCCTGTTAATGCCCAGGCCCTTGTTCACACATCCAACACTGGTAGTTACGCCACTGTCCAAATGTCCGACACCTAAATGTTCTTGCGTCCAAACAAGCGGTGCCCAAAACGGCATCGCCCCAATTGTCACAGATCTATTTTTAACAAAAGCTATCGCGATATTATAACCCCACATAATGGTTTATTTGATTTGCCTACCGAATAACCCTTCATCAGGTAAAACAGTTTATCTCAAAAAGCTTTTTTCGAAGTTAATGTGCTGTTATATCATTTTATATAAAAATTTTCGCATCTCTAAATTTTTGCATTTTTTCTTTTAGTGAAAGGTTGGATTGAGTTCGAACTTGGGTATGCTGGTGTTTAGTTTTCGTCACTCTTTGTTTTAAAATTTTAATGATTTTATATTGAGAAAAAGTTTTACTAAAATTGGCGTAAATCCAATTACCACCTCCACAAGATAAAAAAAAATGGGATACCTACCTACCCCGCAAACAAATTAAAATTTAAAACCCTAATGGAATTATTAAAACAAAGTGGAAAAAATTAAATTAACTCTTCGAATGAAGTTTCCGCTTAACTAAAATTGTGCGATCAACTTTAAACAGGTGTTAATTGGAAATGTGTCGGAATGCGCACCTCAATTGTTACCACGCAGACATTTTAATTTGAAAACTTGAACTGCTCGAAAATTAAAAAATAAAAATAAACTACAAGGTGTGAGAGCAAAATAATTTAATTTCAAATGAGCAACGATTGAAACGTTTTCTCTTCTCACCTTACTTGATTTATCTAACTAAATATTACCTTTCTTTAATCATTTTAAAGCACTCGCTTTTTTATTTATTAGATTCTATAATTTGAATATAATTGTACGAATAATTTTTGAATCATAATTTTATAAAATACTCTGTTATTATTGCAAATTTATTGCTAGATTGTTATGAGAATTTGTCGGTGATTTAAACGGACACGGAGCTATAATATATTTGGTACAAATATTTGAAAAATCTCAAAAAATTCTAAAAGCAATTTTCTGAAAAAATTGTTCTGTAATGTGAAAATGTATTCCTTTGATTATACAAAAATAGTTATCATCGCTTTGTTAAGTTAACAGGTTTTAACTACCGTGCGAAGTAAATACTTCAACTAAAAAAAAAGATCAGAATTTAAGTTTTAATTATTAATTTTATTATTATCGAAATATCTAATACGGAGTCGGTTTACACTTATAATAAAAGAGATTTTGGTATTGTTTTTTTTTTAAAGAAAATATATTTTTTATATTTTCTTTATTATTAACAACTACGATAGTAGATTTTTAAGCTAAGCTAACATATACTTAGCGCCTCCTATAATTAATTTTATAAAAAAAACTAGTTCTAAGAAGCTGGTCCGAAATTCAATCAAGTTATTTTGATGCTACCATTATAATAATTTTATTAATTCTTTTATATTCTTCAAACTGGTAATAAATTTTATTTTGACATCATGTTTCACTTTAATTAAATCTAGAGTAAACACAAAATTTAATAATAATCAATACCTATCGAAAAAGATATATTCTAACTCTGAAATACAAGGTTACTAATTTTTATGACTTTTTTATGATTTAAAATTTGTGTTAATTCATTGGTTATTATTTTATTGTTGAATAACAATCAAATCAAAAGAAATAGTCGAAATATCTGACGTGGTTCAAGTGGAGATAAGATAATAATATTTGCCGCTCGATTATTCTTTGTACTTACATCGTGGACCCCTATGTTGCGCTCCGGGGGGCTACACCTGCCCCCAGGATTATTTAATATATTCACATTCCGGCGTTAATCATCTAACACCTCTTTGTGAAGCCGCAAAACCGCCATAATCACTATATTGTTCGATATTATGATATCTCTCTTATGTTGTACAAGATCTCTTAATAATGAAGATTGCAATGATTATAATGTATACTACTAATCAAATTTTAAATATTTTATTTTATGATATCCTAAAAATTGCAGAAATTTGGAAAAATTGCATTTTTAATAAATAAATAATTTAATAAAAATTCAAAACTTTCTTATTTTGTGCTTGCTTGTTTTCTACTTTTCCTTTCATTGTATTTATTATTATTATTTAATAATGTAAGGAAAGATAATAATGTATACGATGAACTCTAAAAATAGCAAGCAAATGGATCACAGTTGCTATTCGGCACGGCCATGGATAGAACCACGGTTTTCTGTTATCTAGATTATAGTAAGTAGAAGAAAATGAAAAGATAAATTCGAAATTAAAATTTTACTTTTAATTGATTTATATTTCAAATCCAAATTATATCTGATATCGTGACAGATGGGTATGGTTTTCTTTGAATTTTGCATTTTTATTTTTAAATAAAAGTTTTAATATAAAATTAAAAATTATATTATAAAGAATTGTATTTTCTGGTGATTTAGATTTTGCAAACTATGGAGGCTGGAAAAATACAGTTCAATATAAATAAAATTATGTAATAAAGCACTTCTGCAATTCCCTCATTCCGCGGTGACGGGTGTTACATTTGTACGCATTCAAACTGTAAAAATTTCTAAATAGAACAATAATGTATACATTTTGGGTAATTTAATAAAAATAATTACAAATTTTGTATTTCATTTTAAACAAAAACACATTAGGAATTATTAATGCATATAGATTCAATAACGGATTTAAGCTCTGTGACGGGTGTTACTAGTATTCTTACAGAATATGCTATCTTCTTAACTAATCATCAAAGTTCAGCTAAATTACAAATTTTTGTCACAAAATGAATTGTTAAGTAGACAGTTAAGGAATCTTTCTATTTTATACCTCGGTGTTTTGTGGATATATTAGTTTTCATCTTATTTTCTTTACAAGACAAGTTTGTGATGGGTATTGCGAGTGCAAATGAAACAGAGTAAAAATAAATTCTGTTTAATATAAATAAAATTTTTTGGTCGAACAAAAATTTATTTAAATTAAACAAAATTTTAACTGAAGAAACTAAAAATTTAAGTTGAGGGTTAACTATAATAAAATACCTAAAATTTTAGTTTCATTTAAACAAATTTTTGTTTGAACAAAATATTTTATTTAAATTATATAAAATTTATTTGGTCCAAAAAAAATTATTCAAACAATAGTACATTGTCTTATTCGGATTAAAAGTGAAACTTTGTTTGACAAGCAATTTTTGTATTTGCGAGGCGGAGCGCTAGCGGAGCCGAGCGAATGCAATAATTGCACGTCAAACAAAGACACTTTTAATCCAAATGAGACATATTACTTTTTCTCCAACCAAAAATTCAAATTACTTCAAACATTTTGTTTGATTATTCGTGTAGTGAAAATCCAGTAACTTCAATTTTTGTTTTTTTATATTAAGTTGTCATAGTTTTTAGGTCACTTTTAGGTCTAGCACGAAAAAAGTTCTTTTAATGCACGTAAAAAAAAGTGTTGCTTAGTAATGTACACATTTTTATATTAATAACAAAAACGTCAACTTTGATTTGAGGTAATGCTATTAAAAATGTACTGCTTTTAATACAGTTGGAGAAAAAATAGTTTTTTTGATTCAAATAAAAATTTTTTTACTGTGTTATTTATTCATATTCAATTCAATCATTTGAATTATGAAAATTGAAAACATAAGCTTGTTATTTTTCCATTTTAGTGTATATATTACGGCCAATGACGTAAATTGAGCATTGACGTCAATGGCCGGACAATAACTTCAATGCCCACTTACGCTGGCCATTAACGTTAATAACCGGTCTTTGTTAACGCCCGTTAACGGTGGGCAATGATGTAAATATTAGCATTTGATTGTAATATTTACGTCTTTGGTCGGTCAATGACGTTAATGGCCAAAATCGATTGGATAATGATGATATTATAGAATAAATACTATAAGAAAGAGCAACATGGGCGATGCACTTCAACCCGGGACGATTATTTGTCGTGCACGCTTTTTTCCGTGTAAATGACAGCAACTCGGCCCTTTTTAAGGCCTCATAAATGAACATGGATTTTAATTTAATTTAGAGAAACGCAAACTCATTTTAGGATAGATCCGTGATTTGCCGTAGTTGCGTCAGCCGGAACTGCCCCTGCATCATGATATGCATCATGTTTGAGGGTAATTTTGATTTCTGTGGTTCCATTAATATTTTGCAATGAAATAATATATTTCAATCTGAATCCAGAGCCGACCTTATTTCACTTTCGTTAGTTTTGCATTGTGTTGACTATATGGAATCTGTAGAATAGTAGTTTCATCAATGCCCACCCTGTATTGGGCATTAACGTCATTGCCCGGACAATGATGTAAAAACCACATATGAAATTTTAAATGTCAACATCGCCCATTGACGTTAATGGCCGAATTGTCATCATTGACTGTAACATATATATTTGCAAATTTTTTTTTCTTCTTGGTATTGATTACCGCGGAATGGCCCAATTTAAAAGCAAACGTCAGCGAGTTTTTTAAAACAGTATATAAGTAAAAATTAATTTTTCGAATAGAGATAAGTATATACTATTTTATCGGAAAACAAAAAAAAATTAAATATTTTTTAAATTAAATTTAAAATTTTAATTTTTAATTTAAAACACCGTAAACAAAAACAAACATAAATTTCAGAATGCACAAAATGATTCAATGTTATAACTTTTAATATATCCTCAATCATTATTGTAACACAGTGGCGGGGCAGACAATTACTGTAAATTAACATTTAATAAATAAGAAAAATAAAAGTAGTAGGTAACTAAGATTTTCAAAACTAAATTTATTTTTTGATTTTTAATAAATTAAAATATTTTTGGTATAAAAACTGATGTTTTTTGAGCTCTAAGGAGGAGCAATCGCCCCTACCGTTTCCCTCACTGTTGTAACAAGGTGTGAAAATATTAAAATTACACCTAATGAAAGACGGCTATTACGGAAATATTTCGTTTTGACCGTTTCAAATGAATATATACATAGTAGTTTTAGTGTCGGGTGCAACAAATTTCCAGTGAATTCCTTTGATCATTTATTGGAAATTGTCCTGTAATAAAAACACTTTACAAGCTAGGTTAAATAAAAGTCTTAATTACTAGTTGATTTGTAAAGGGGATAGAAAATGCTTGCTTTCTCACTCGAGAAGACGTTTGGAAGGTATCGTTTTCTCCATGTTTTCAAAAAAAATTTTTTTAGGACTTCCTACATGCATAAGCTCCCTGCAATGCAGAATTAAGCGCACGCTAGTTCCGCTAATGTTTTCTACAGTTTAGAAAATGTTAACATTGCGCCTAAAATGCACTGAAATTGAGTTACTAGGTGCAAAACTTTAATTAAAGAAAGAAAGGTAAACAAAATCAAGTTTGAAAGCTTACGGCTTGGCCCATGTTACACAGTTATTTTATACATAGATTTACACGTAATTAAGTTTTTATTCACTTATCTCTATCTCTAGACCTTTTTTGCGTCAGATAAATAGAAAAACTTTACATCGAAAATTGAAAACTAATTAGATTTTCTGGGAAAAAATCCTTAAAAATCGACGTTCTCTAAAGAGCTATGTATATCTCAGAAACTGAAGATACATAGTACAATGTTACGAATGTTATGAATAATTAGTTATGAAAGCCTACATAGTAAAACTTTTATTTTTAAATTATTTAAATAAATAGGTATTTAAAAATTAATTAATACAAAATTAAACACAAAAAAAGTGTTGTTTAATTTGAATAAAATAATTTTGATAAAGAAATATTTGTTTAAATCAAGAATATTTTCTTTAAACTAAATAAAATTTATTTGGTTTAAAAAAAAATAAAAACTTATTTCTTTGAATCAAATAATTTAAAAAAATCGGTTTTGCTGTGTGTAGGCACTGGGGTTACCTTCTTCATTTTAAAGTTAAAAATAGTTTGAGACAATAAACTCGAAAATTTAAGCTCTGAAAGAAGCTGTAAAAAAATAAAATTGAAAAATTTTGTGTGTGACTGAATAAAATCCTTGAAGAGAAATTACAAAAATAATCAGGGTCACAACCTAATTTAATTGACATAGAATATTATGTGGTTGGATTATCAAATGTACGATCAAATTAAAAAAAAACTAAAAATTAATTAAGTTAATTGCGACTAAATAGCTTATATATAATATTGTTATAGTTTAGAAACACAATTAAGTAGTACCTAGCTATATAATTTTTCCATCTCATTTACCACAACAAAGTTGATTGATATCTCAAAATATATATTAAATATAATTAAATATTCAGTTCAGTGTCCCTTTATTGATGAAAATAGTTAATTATGCAGATAATAGATCATAATAACTCAATTAAAAAAGGTATTACTATAGAAAGTTCCAGCGACATTTTGTATTGTATAAAACGAAAAGCTGATTTATTGTTTAGTTTTTTTTGTTTATTTTTATAATAAAAAATACATTAAAATTAAAGATTAAAGAAGATTAAAGCGTTATAAAATGCAACAATTGTACACGAGATAGAAAGATATACTACAGGGTACTTAGATTTCATAAATCTTATTTAATACTTAAACGTATGCTTAACATGAATCGTTTGTATGTAAATATGTAATTTTCAAACCGATCATTACGCCCCCAGTTCAATTTAAAAGTGTTCTAACTAAATTATAATACCTCTAGTGCATGGTTCATTAAATTTCTAACAACCATATAGTTGTACTCTTATTTTTTTACCATATAATTTTGTGGCTGTATAATTTTAATATAATCCCGCAGTTGGCATAAGTTAATAACTTAATACGTTTGTTGCTTCGTTGCTTCACACCAAAAAAATGTTAAATCGGTTCTCATTTGTTACACGCACTTTAAACACAAAGCTATTTGATTAGTCTATTTTTGTTTTCTATATTATTAAAAAAAATTCCAAAAATTTTTATCTACTTTAAAACTTACACGCCATTAAAATAGTATTTTCGGTGAAAAATTGCTCTAAAAGCGAACTTGCGTGATTTAAAGTAAAAAATATTTTTATTCCTAAATAAAGACATCAATTCGGAAACAAGAAATGTATTTAACTAGATAATAATACTTCTCTACAAAGATTAAATGATTAAAAAATAAATTAGCTATTCAAGAATTCTATATGACATTTCGAAAGACACGCTTATAAAAATGTAAAATTTTCCAAAAAATTAATTATTGATAGGTACTGTTACTATATTTTACATAATTATTTTCAATTTAATTATAATGCGCCAAGTTTTGGCTACTTTTCTAATGACTGGAAGCCAGATTTATATTATGCATTTATTTAAAATTTTGTTTGCTCATAATTTTGCATTTTTTATATTTGTTGACATTTATTATAATTTCAAATAAATTGGCACAATTATAATATTTTGATATTCGCGAAGAAGTTCAACTATAAATTTATTTTTTTCAATTAACCTTAATAGTTTGATTTGGCAAGCAGTGAACACCCAATTAGCACCAAAGTAGCAGTAATTTTAAGTCGCTGCTACGTAATTGTCACCAATGGTGATTACTTTGAAGTTGCATTACTTCGAAGTAACTGTAGTGGTAGTGGGCACGTCGTATGTACCTATTCGACGACCTTAAAGTTTTCGAAACTTAGCGGTGGCAAATGGTAGTAACGGTGACTAGCTTAGATTACTAAACAGCGACTTCAAAGTTACTACCACTTTTATGTAGCATTGGTAGTCGCCGCGACATTCTGGGAACCTTTACCAATACTTTGAAGTCGTGGAACTTGTAAGTAATACTTATTAATGTAATGGCATTCCCGCTACCTATGAACGGCTACTACTTGGTGAATATCTCTTCTAAAATTCACCAATAGGTAAATTTTAACAGTGCCGGCTGGTCCCGGCTCATATAATTCATAATAAATTATATGATTTTCTCTCTTTTTAAATATTTTCTATACAAGTTGTTAAAAAACATAATTTTGTATTTAAAGCATATATTTTTTTTTTTTAATTTTAATTCATGGCCTGATGATGCCATAGTATGGTGAAAACCTTTGAGAATTTATGCTTATAGTGTATTTTACATGTGTTAACTTAAAAACATTTTAGTTCTGAAAAGTGTTTCGTGCATTTTTTGGGTTTTCTAAAATATTGTTATGATTAATAATTTTCGTTCCTTTTTTTATTAATTTAATTAATAATTAATTTTTTGACCTAAATTAATTTATTAATTAAATCAGGATTTAAAAATCGCTCAGACTTTATATTTAAATAACAAATAATTGTATATTATTCATAGGCGTCCAGTGGGGAGACCAAAGGGGGCAGCTGCCCCCCCAACTCTTGCCTAAATTTTTTTTTTTAATTAAATATTTTGCCGACGTAACGTAAGTTTTTACAATTTTCTAAAACTTTCCGTTTCAAATAATAACAAAGTACAAATTTAAGAATTTGTTAAAATTTCTACCTGAAATCTCATTTTACTTTTTTTTTGGATTTTGCCCATCCCTAAAAATGATCCTATGGACGCCCATGATGTTATTTAATATATTCATTAGTTACAGAGGGGCCCGGGGCCCCTTTACTTTAAAGTCGCTTTCAAGACTTTGCAGTAACAATAACTTTAAAGTTATATTTTTGCTGTGCGAGGACCACCTCGTCACTAGAGTCAAGGTAGTCATTACTTTAAGGTCACAGTTTTGGGTGATGACGACTTTAAAGTTATTTTTTCGATAACTCGCCATTTTTATATACTATTGATGGCAGCCATTATTGTAAAATATGAACCTTAATATTTGAAATAAAATATTTTAATTAAAAAAATACAAATTTCGATGGCGAAAAAATCGCCTCGTGTAATGTGGCCTTAAGAAGAATATTTAAGAATATTTAAGCCTCATTTTTTTATGCGATCGATCGCTGCGATAAGTTGCAGGCGCTTAGCGCCTCGTGTAATACAAAATCGCTCATGCGATTTGTTGCTGCAACTTTGCGCACGTGCGATTTTTTAAATTAGAACTTGTTCTAATTTTATGCGATTTTTTCGTGCGATTTCTTACTATCAACTTAAAAATGTGTGGAAAATGTTTCTAAATGATTTTCTATATACAGAAATTCACTGAATTAAACCAATAGGTTGGTATTACAGTAAATATGTCAGGTATTTACAATATTTTTTCTAGTTGTCAAAAATAAATATCGCACATGCGAAAATGCGCAGCAATTTTGCGCAAGCCAAAAAATCTCTGCAACTTATCGCAGCGATCGATCGCATGAAAAAATCGCCTCGTGTAATACGGCCTTTAAATATTCCATCTTATTTATTTGTTAAAGAAATTGACAAGGATCATGAAGGTAAGAAATATAAGTTTTACAAAAGAAGTTTTACGACAATGAACAAAGCAGGTACATAACCAAAATCCTAAATAAAATGAGTAGTTTCTATGAAAGTCGTAGTTACCACTCCGGGTGGTCGTCTAAACGTAACGGTAACGTTATTAGAACGTAGCGGTAGAAGTCGCCGGAACCACCCCGGGATGTTATTGTTACCCCAAAAGTGTTCCCCATTTTGGTAACAGGCATGTAATATGGTGGTGCCTATTACGTGCCCATCTCCAGTATCGACGACTTCGCGGTTCCCTGTAGTAGTCACTGCTACGTTCTGGCGACTAATTGTGCTAGTTGGGCACACACCGAAACACTTTTGCTGAATAGTAAAAACATCATAAAAAACCACAAAACTGCAAAATTGCAATAAAACTTGATGTCAAAAAAAAGAATATTTGGAACGAAGAAGAGTCAATAGAAAACTAAGAATTTCTATGGTCTTTCGACCATTGGTGGTGTAGTATATGGAATATGGTCCTTCCATATTATAAGGTCCTGCGTCCTGCGATTTGTGTAGGCGTTTTGAGGTTTATGGAAGGCCATAACAAGCTTTCACAAGAGGCACCTGAATGAAAAAAACAATATTATCCGACGTTTCGGACAATAGAAAAGTGAAGTTTACGAGTGCGTCATAGTTTGAGGAATTTTCCGTACAACTTTTTCTTGACAAAAATTATGAGCAATTAGTTCTGATCTAGACCAGATAATACAAATCTTTTTTTTTTTTTTTGATTTCCTATAATATAATTTTCCATTGTCTTATGTTTGATACTGAAAAAATACTACTAAGCAGATAATATATGTACTTATATATTTTATAATAGCTTTTTTTTAGTTCATATTTTGCTTATACAATTCAACATTTTCTAAGCATATAAATCCGGTTTCTAGTTACAAGTATAAATTATTGTATATAAATGTTAGTTTGATATACAATAACAAAGCATTAATTAAAGTTGCGCATTGTGTCACAGCTTTAAAATTTATTTATGATTTTGTGTATTCGTTAGTATTGTTAACAGGTTTTACATGTAATAATGTAATCTATATAAATAACGTTATTTATAAAAGCATACGAGTAGAAAGGACAACCGTTTAGTAATAATTATCAAGTTGTCACTGTACTGCATCCATAATAGTCTCGGAATAATTGATCGTTTCTATGCGATAAATACCCCCGACCCGTAGACATCCCTTATTAACAAAGCAAGCCTGCCAAAAGCCGGAAAGAATTAACTTTATCTTTTACCATTTACATCAATATTATTCTTATTACTAAACGAGCACCAAAAATCAGTAGCAGATTTAGATTTTAAAGGTTCTTTGTATTAATGTAGACCATCATTGCTTTCCTAATTAGAAATAATATTTACAGATTATAGATTTTTTAAAGAAAATTTTATAATTTTTATTGTGACTTACATATTTTTATTGATGAAGATTATGGTTTTGAAGAGGTTGAAGAAGGAACGGAAGAACAAACAACGATAGAGCCATCATTCAGCGAAGTGGAAGCGTTATTGAAAAAAGTAAAAAATGGAAAGGCTGTGGAGAGATGAGATCCATGGAAAAATGATCACAAAAAAGAATTCACCAGAGAATATACAGTTTGATTCTGGAAATATGAAAAAAGGAAGAAATGCCAAATGAGTGGAAGATAATCAAAATAGTTCTAATACACTAGAAAGGTAATATTGAAGTATGCCGGAATTACAGAGGTATAACAGTGCAGGTATAACAATATAACAGGTATTGACAGTATAGTGCGTCAAGGCAAGAATTAGCAAGAGAAACAAAAGAGGCTTGGGAAGGCCTCGGATATCAACCATCTAAGCTTCTGATCATGACTGAGGGCACCATCTGAGTATTTCTTTGCTATAAGCGATAAGCTTACAATATTTCTAATACACTAGAAAGGTAATATTGAAGTATGCCGGAATTACAGAGGTATAACAGTGCAGGTATAACAATATAACAGGTATTGACAGTATAGTGCGTCAAGGCAAGAATTAGCAAGAGAAACAAAAGAGGCTTGGGAAGGCCTCGGATATCAACCATCTAAGCTTCTGATCATGACTGAGGGCACCATCTGAGTATTTCTTTGCTATAAGCGATAAGCTTACAATATTTCTAATACACTAGAAAGGTAATATTGAAGTATGCCGGAATTACAGAGGTATAACAGTGCAGGTATAACAATATAACAGGTATTGACAGTATAGTGCGTCAAGGCAAGAATTAGCAAGAGAAACAAAAGAGGCTTGGGAAGGCCTCGGATATCAACCATCTAAGCTTCTGATCATGACTGAGGGCACCATCTGAGTATTTCTTTGCTATAAGCGGTAAGCTTACAATAACTCTGTCTCCTTATCTTCCTCTAACTAATGTGTCTGGTTTATCAACTTTTTTATATTAACTTAATAAAATATGGTAATCAATCGAGTTCCACACCAATCAAGCTGCACATCAATTGAGTTCACACCAATCGATTTTGCACATCAATCAAGTTCTACCGTATTCAATTAACTATTAGTGCTAAGATATCTAGTTCAAATGCAGAGAGAAATTAATTTTATTATGACCACCTCCGAGAGGTCACTGCCATCTAATATATCTGGAAAAGTAAAAGAATGTTATCAGAGAAAGTCAGGAAGTATTGTATTTTTAAGCAAAAGTCTGGAAGGAAGAAAAATTCTTAGAAATTTTAAAGTTTACCAAATTCAGAGAACTTGTTTTGGAAAATTTAGTGGGAACCTACGTCCTAAGTTCTAGGCACTTCCGTGGTAATCTTACTGGGAGAGTGAAATTTCATATATTTATTATGTTTATTACCATTACAGCCTATATATTTTTTGTCTTGTGCTGAATCAACATGGTGCATATTTTGAAGAAATTAGAAAAAAAAATACATAAAATACGATTGTCACACTTTTAACAAAATCATAGCAATAATTACAAACTGCTGATAATGTACTGGTAAATACTGGTCATAAAGCTGTGTATTTAAAATTATTGTCTGGTGCGTAATTATGGAAATGAACAATAGAATCCTTCCGAGGCTTATTTGCAAGTTGACATTTGAATTAAAATTAAATTTAATTAATATAAATAACCATATATTTATAGGACTTCAACTTTGTATACTTTTTAAAATATGGAAAACTTGCATTTTAGTATTCAAACGACATTGGTTTCAGAAGACAGCGCTGCACCATTTACATTACATTTTTAAAATGCGATCGATATTAGGAAATTATGGAAAAGGAATTAATCACCAATTACCTCAAATAATTGCAATTTTATCTGGTAGGCTAATTATTTAAAATTGCAGTGTACTGGATGACAGAAAATTCTAAAAACTTTGATTTAAGGATCCTTGGCTGGAGTATCAAATGGGTTACTTATGGCTTGGACCTCTCCTTCGATACCGGAAATTTTGGCCGATAATTCTACAGGTATATCCTTTGAAGAGGCTTCTTATTTCACAGTTATTCCACCCGTAACCATGGCACTGACGGCACCTTTCTTATCTATACTTGTGGATATAATTGGAAGAAAATCTGGAGTTCTGTTGATTGCAGTTCCATATCTAATAGCTTGGATTTTGATAGCCGTTTCGAGAAATTTATGGACCTTTTACTTTTCTCGTGTGGTAACGGGAGTGGGAGATGCTATGTTATTTGCATCCAGTCCAATCTACGTGTGTGAAATTGCCGAACCGCAAGTTCGAGGTACTTGGGGAAACGTGATTGTCACTAGTATGTACTCAGGAATATTCCTTATAAATGTGATTGGTGCATACAACAACATCTTTGAGACCGCCTTAATTTGCTGTTGTTTACCCATAATCCACGTTATTTTATTCTCCTTTATGTCAGAATCTCCATACTTTCTCCTAATGAAAGGTCGAGAAAACGATGCAGTAAAATCTTTGAAAATGTTAAGGTGGCGAGATGATGTCGAGAAAGAACTCAGTGATATTAAGGCTTACATCAAGAAGCAAACTTTGGAAAAGGGAACCTTAACGGATTTGTTTACAATTACGAGTAACCGGCGTGCTCTAATAATGTGCATGGGCATTCGAGTTGCTCAGCAGTTTAGCGGACTTCCTGCGTTTGAGGTTTACACTCAATACTTGTTTGAACAAGCAGGTGGAAGCGTTTCAGATAAAACAGCCGCAATGATATTTTCAGGTACTTTAACCTTAATGGTGGCGTTATCGTCCTTCTTAGTTGAACGATATGGCAGAAGACCACTCATGATGTGGTCATGTCTCGGATGTGGATTGACGCTAGTGGTTGAAACTATATATTTCGGTGTGCAACAATTTGCAAATGTTGATTTGTCTAATTTTGGATGGCTTCCACTCACTGGAATGCTTGTCTACATTGTTATTTGTGCCACTGGCATTGGAATTTTACCAACTTTAGTTTTGGGCGAAATTTTTTCGGAGAGCATAAAAAGTAAAGCAACAGCCGTTATGAATGTTGTTTTAGCAGTGTGTCTGCTATCAGTTCCAAAATTATTCCAATATTTGACATACAATTTTGGAATTTACTCTCCTTTTTGTTGCTTCTCTGGGTGTTGCTTTGCCGGAGTGTTCTTTTCCTACTTTCTTGTTATTGAAACTAAAGGCAAAACTTTGGAAGAAATTCAACAAGTACTTAAAAGCAACAAATAGCCAGTTCAAGTAACCAGGATTTTCATTTTTTTTTTAATTAAAATATTTGACTATAAATTTTTCTTGCTTTTTCATTTCTTATCATTATCATGTTGACATGATAATGTAAAGTTTGAAATAAATCATTGTTGCTATATTTTTATTATATTTTGTGAAATAGTTCGTTGACTGTTTCATTAAAATTGGATTAAATTTATGACGTTTTCTTATGCACAGATAACTTTTACTGATTGATGTTCGTTTGTTTTGTGATTTATTTAGATACCCCGCTCAGTTGTAACGCCGACTCTGTGATATATTAACAAAATTATTGTTAGTTAAGTTAAGTTAGGAGAAGTTAAGTTAAGGTTAGTTGGCGGCCTTGCTGTGGAAGTAAGTTAGCAGTTTTGCAGAGCATTGACGTCAATAGCCAAACAATGACGACAATGCCCGAATAGTTACATGCTTAATGCTTACCTCAGCTTACCTCAGCAATTGTAATCTTCAGATATTCAACCATTATGAGATGACATACCAGTTAAATGATCACTCTAGTTCACTCTGTTTGGTTAGCCAAAAGAAAAACAGTTGAAAATAAAGCTGTCATGATTGTTTTGTCTTTGTGCAGAGAGGATGTTATTCCACATAGCTTCTGGGTATTCATCGCCCGAGAGTCAGCATTATAGATAAGAAAGAGAAATCTAGATGACCAACTCTCCGTATTTTTTTGGTGACATTGCATCGCCAAAGTGCGTGTGGTTAACGTATTTAGGAAAGAGGAAAAAAAAAAAGCGTGTGAGGTGTGAACACAAATTAAATGAAAATGATTTTATTTTAATAACAAATTAAAATAATCAAATTCTAAATCAAAAACTATGTAATGTTACAGCTGGACCACTATTACTACAATTTGGCACACAACAATAACAGACCATTTTCACAGTTTTCTTCTTCTTTTTTTTGGCTCTTCATTTTTACAATAAACAGTATTGGCAGGGTGCGAAGTGCACAGTGGGGATTTTAAAACCGACGCCAGCGTACGCTGTGGACAAACTGTGCAAAAACAGTGGCAACTTTTTAAGTTGTCCTATGTTACCAATGTAAATTGAACATTTTAAAACCACTTTTTTTCATATTTTAAAATATGATAAAATCATCGATTTTACACCAAAACTTTTTAGAGAATTTTTGTTGCAAATTTCATGGTCTGTAATTTTGTTTATTTACATTTTTTTATCAAAAAAAAAATTTAATAAGAAAATAACATTTTACTGCATTATTACAATGGAAAATTTAACACTAACCGTGGCGTTATGTGGGGGCGCTAATGTTCGCACCCTGCCAATACCTCCTTCTTATTCATGTCCAAGACTACTATGACCGCCATGACACTAATCAACTTAAAAGAATTAAACAAGGTTTTAAAATTCATATAGGCCAAATGCATCAAAATTCAACACGAGCACTTTAAAATTAACGTAGGTACATACATAGCGTCAAATTGGATGGGGTTTTAACTAAAACACGTTCAGAATTTTTAAGCGGGAGATAACACTCTATGGCCAGCATACATGTGAACTAAACCATAAGGTACAAAATTTTTGACTACACAGGCTGAAAGAACATTGAAAATTATTAATAAAACCACTCTTCTGCCACTCGTAAGTGGCATTGTTAACTTGCAGCGCGAGAAAAGAGGGATTCTTCGGTTCAAAAAATTTCTAAACCATGAAAAGATTCCTTTCTTTATGTGATTTTCGAATATAATATGACAAACGGTTTTATCTGCAGCAATCATAGTAGCAAGCGCGTTTGAAAATCTAGCACTCTAGAGAGCATTCTAAATGTAGTACTCTCGAACGAGCGAGAGTAATGCGCGGAATTGTAATAAAAAATTCTTTTTTTCCTTATGGGGAAACAGAATTTTCTCTACATGCTGGACAGAAGAACCAGCTTTTAAATTTGTGTAGATGCCTAAGATGTTGCGACTAGCTGAAAATGTGTCGGAAGCAATGGTGTGGCTTTTTGAAAAGAAAAAATAACAGCAGGTAGTTTATTGTGAATAGACCGACAGCTAATCAGCTCAAATAGAAAAAAAGAAGAAATTGTAGCTATTTGTGTTAATATTATCGCAAATGGAGCAACATAAAAAGACAAGTGGGCTACGCCAACAGTAAAAAAAATCGGTTGTTTTAAATTCGAGGTAGCTGGAAAACTTTATGCGAGAAATAATAATCTTTATCCTTGGAAATAGCTGGGCAAATGTCTTCAATTTTTGCAAATCCCCTGATTAAAATTTAAAGTTGCCGATTTAAAATTATTGAAAATAATTTAGCAACAAAAGCGGAAGCGAATTACAAATATCAAAACCACTCAGTTTTTAGATGGCTGCGACTATTATCAAAAAAATTTTGATTTTAACAGATCCGTGGTACCTAAACACGATTCATAAAATTACAAATGTAATAAACAAGATCTTAAATAAAACAATAAATAAAAATCAAAGTTGAAAGGTATATAGGGTAAAAAGAAAGGTGTTTCCCAAAAAAAAAACAAAATTTACCAGAATTATATCGACGAGATAAACTTTCAACACCCTGTCCCCTAAGGTTCAAAACCGCAAATTTTTTCTCTAAATCAAAATCTCGTCTGCGCACGACTAATATAGGCAGGGGCATACTTTGTTACAGAATATCATAACAATCAGAGATAGACGTTAGTCTTGCATGCAAACGAAATAAGGCAGATTCTTTATTTTGTTTTTTGAGTCACTTTTAGCCCACTCCAACGAAAAAGACTTGTGACGCCGCTGCAATATAATATAACATGTACCTATGCATATATTTAGCAATAGGTAAATCTTAGATAGGTAAATTGGTAAAAATATATTATAAATTTTATATTTAATGCTACTAATGTGCAGGTGTATAGAAAATTCAAATATTATAAATAAGCTATGAAATAGATAGGTATATAAATTTAATGTATAAATTAATAAAACACAAAAAGATAAAAATTATTGTTTATATTTACTCGTACATACATAAATATATTAAACAAGCCAATATATAAGTTATGCGGAAGCAATTAATTTTATTCGGATTTAAAATTTATCTGTTCATCATTGAAAAATTACATTAGGAGCAGTAGTTAAATGTGTAATGAAAGTGATAATCCCCTTGTCGACCACAAGTCACTAAGCTGACCCATATGTCA
Source organism: Cantharis flavilabris (assembly GCA_949152465.1). Lineage (NCBI taxonomy): Eukaryota > Metazoa > Arthropoda > Insecta > Coleoptera > Cantharidae > Cantharis > Cantharis flavilabris. Next base: position 35,745,630 of record OX424438.1, on the reverse strand, counting down.
AGTCTATTCTACCACCCCATTTACTAATCTCCATGGACATTTACAGTCATCTTTACGATTCATAGGATTTTTTGCATATTCTGTTTTGTTGTAATAATATGTAAATATGTAAAAAAAATAACTTGAAGCAAAAGCGAATTTTCCGTTTAGAAGAAGATATTATCACCATCATCAAGGTTTTCTTTTTCTTAGCATAGATTACTTGAAAATCGATTGAAAAAATCAATTCATGATGCCCCAATGCAAACCGCAGATTTCAAAACATCATCAGTAGCTGTTGTCATAAAGCAATAACAAGATTCTCATTAATTTTAGGCTGTGATGTGAGGGTTTGTGCCTATGGGGTATTTGCCCATCTGCCCCTGTTTCGTCGTATTCGAATCCCTAGACACAGTCCTACACCTCATACACGATGATTTAAATTACATCAACCACATAACACATTTCATGTCAAAATCTGTTATTGTTATTTTCTTTTGATCTTTAATGCTCACTTCTCAATTTATATATAAATTTTTATTTTATTAGAACGCTGTCTTATGGTTCTGCGATAGAATCATAAATATTTCAAATTTTTCTTAGCAACATTTTTGAATTTTATTTAAATTAAATTTTAGTTTATTACACAAAAATGATAAATAATAACTACTATAAACATTAGTAGCTAACAAAAATGCTTTTAGTGTAAAATTAAGTAACGTCATTAGTAATATTAACCTGTCAGAAAATACACATAAAGCTGTTAGTACTACTAATTTGTAATACCTGCGATACATTTTTGTATTTTAAATGTACAATAATATTTACTAAAATTTTTCCATAATTGCCAACAATGTTATGTGTGATGAAATTGTCAACGTTTAAGAATAATTATTTATTTTTTGGCAAATTATGGTTTCCCGGGTTTCCCCTAAATCAAAAATATCAAAAGTTTTTTTTTTTAATCTAAGTACGAACAATTTTGTAATTAATTTAAAGAAATCTAAAAAGTTTAATCAAGAACGAAATTGTATAGAAATTTATGTGTTGCGATAATATCAGAAACATATTTTACATTCTATATCATTTAATGTTAATTAGTAAAGCAGAGGCAAAGAAATATTGTAAATAACATCCAGAGATAGCAAATTATTTTGCCAGAAGCGAGGGCGTATGCATTGGTTACACAAAAGACTATTGGGAAAATTGGGATGCGGCCAGTGGACAACATTTTGTATTATATCCCAGACCAATAGTTCACAGACAATTTATATATCTATTTTGATGATCTATTATTGAGTTATAATGGAAAATTGTCTCTACTGGGAGTTTAAACACCATTCGGTTTTATTTTTTACAATTTTTATTGGGCCATCAATTTATATAATTTATAATACGTAATTGTTGTTGGAAAATGAAACTTAATGTTTGATTAAATTTTCATATTTACACAAAATATTTATGTAAACATTTTATTTTCATTACTTACATGTTTAATAAATTACCATTCTTATTCTGTTGTATAAATAGAGCTTGACAAATCAGGTCGCTTTGTCGTCACTGGCGACTAGATTTTTTCGCCTGGCGACTGAAAACGATAAAAACCTTTTTTCACGTAAATTAGACTGTTTACTAAATTAAAAATTTAATATCTTTTTGAAGCGAACAGCTTTTGTTTGGAAAATGCGATTCGCGGGGACTTGTCGAGCTCTTCATATTCTATTCATTATTGTTTTTCCAATCTTGGCTATTCGTTCCAGGCAGGGGTATGTTGTACTGGAAAATATGAATTATTGAATAATTTATTTTTAATGCTAGTGGAAGCATTTTCTTTTGCTTTGTAAATTTTTTAAATTTTAAATAGAAAAATGAGTAACGAGAAGAAGTTTTAAAAATTACATTAAGGCTCGTGTCACGTAGTTGCGGTTATTCCTCGTTTAGAGGAACCGCTATGATAACAGTGATTTACTCCTCAAGCACATATAGATAATGTAATGAAAAAGTATTGCCAAAGCGTGGCATTTTAAATTATCGCATTGTTGAATATTTTATAAAATTTCCACTAATAAAGATAAGTTGCAAAATATGAAACTTGTAGTCAAAATTTATAACAATTACCAACTGATAAATTTTAAATTTAAAAATCTAATCATTTTTTTGTTCCTACAGCAAAATATTTATGAGTAAAAAATAATACCTACACCAAAAAAATTGAAAACATACACAGAGAGCAAAAAAAATGCGTTATTAAAAATTAATTATGAATTAACAAATTGAAAATTTAATTAAACTTTTTTTTTAATAATTAAGCAATATTTTAAAAATAACTATTTTAATTAAATACAATATTTGTTGAAGTTCAACAAATTATAAATTTCATTATTGTTAAAATCATTCTTGAAAAAAACACATTAAAGCTTCTCTAAATCCCCATAATCCCTCGACATATTGAACACCGTAACAATTCTAATGTTACCACGACCCTGCCACGAAAACTAATTTAAATTAAATCCTAGTGAATTACCACACAATTTTCATTTATATTTTACTGAAGTGGCGTATTGACGAAAGTCGTAACTTTTCACATTGTATATAAAATATCTGTTTGCCTCTTCCATGCGATTGTGATAAAATTATGTGACAATTTAAATGAAATCCTCGTGAATTGCCATGGAAACCGTTTGCTGTAAACTGCTTGTTTCAGAATAAGTCAGATGAATGAGCGAAAGTTTATGAAATGGGCCACTTTTAAATTTTTTTCATTTAATTTTTTGATTTACATACTTTTGAGCAAATACAATTTTAAATTATTTTCGTATAAAAAATTTGCTTCCAGAAATATCAAAGTTTCCTTTATTGAGAATTCCCCTTCTGCTTTTGCAATACAGCCAATAATGCGAGGTAATTAATGCCAGGCAAGGGTGATTTTGAATTATTGAATTTTTAGCTTTTAAATTCGATACAAAAATGTACAAGTTTTTCTTGAAATACCAAAATATACCGTGAAAAAGTGTATACCATCTATCTGGATTAATTTACATTATCCAAGTATCGATTAATTGTTTAATGTGCAAATAAATCCAATTAAGCAAATTTACTCCATGTAGAAAAGTACAGCATGGTTGTTACAAATGATGAATATTTTACAAGAAGGTGTTTACCAAAACAGTCCCCGCTATATTTAAATTGCATACTTAAGACAAAAACAATAAAATTTACATTTTAACAAACCGCTTAGCATAAGAGATTTTCTCGTGGTGATGGTAGGTAATCTTAGACGAAAGCATTATAACCAATTTACATATTTGAAATAAATTGCCAACATATCTTTTATATCAATTGAATTTTTATCTGATTCCTCTGATTCTTACAAATAAAACAAGAAAGCACTCTGGTATACGAGGTGGAAAATTCTTTTATTTGTGCATGCTAGCTCATTTATTAATAAAAATAAAAATATAAGTAGATTTAATATATTATTAAAAAACTTATGAAATGAAAAATTTTATTGTATTTTGTTAATTTAGTAAGACAAACTTACAAAATTCTCCGCACGAAAAATGATACGATGAAATTTTTTATAATTATTTGGTTAAAAATAATTTTCTCTATTTTGGCTTATTAAATATTTTTTTTAAATCTGCAAAATTGCATATTTTGTTTAATTAAAAAATCCCCCAGACCAACGCGATTAAACTTTTAACTATAACTTTTTTTTTCGTTTAACTAAAAATTCTCTAAACAGAGATTTTCATCTAATGATAATTTTCGGTTTGCTAAAAACTGCAATCGAGGGAAAACCTGACAGAAACTTTCAGTTTGTGGGTTTTTAGTTGACTGCTTTCCGAACCAGAAATATTTAAACTAAAATTAAAATCTCTATGATAATTAGTTGTTGAAAACCAATTAATTATGTTTCAATAAAATAATCTTAATGACAAAGTAATTTGTGTGGATCTTTGAATGCATGTCTTCATAATATATTAAAACATCAATCACTGCGACTCATCTACAATAAACATTGTAATATTCATATAGCAATCATCGATTTAAATATAATAAATGTCAAAAATTATAAATTATTGGCCTACATTCAATATTTTACATCAAAGAAGTTTTTACAAAATTATTTTCAATATAATATTGTAATCATAAAAAATATAGCATAATGTCAATAAAATATTAACATCACTAAAAATATTCATAAATACAGTTTTTGATTACTTTTCAAAATAACTAATAAAAAAAACAAATAATAACTGTTAGCAATTAAATTATTGATCTTACCGACTTTGACATCTTTTCAAATTATTGGATATTGCCTCTAAAGAGCCGCTTGTTTTTTTAAAGATAATCAAAATTTTAAATATTCGTGAATGTGTGAACCAGATTCAGAACTACAAGTGGATTTTAAAAGTTTATTTTAATTTTTTTTTTTTGTACAATCACTCATATACCTATTATGTACTCGTATTAAAGTTAAATCTATAGCATTGTTTAAGAAGTAGGTACCTTTGTAACAAACAGCAGTTTATTGTCTGAGTTTTCAGTTATCAATCCTGCATTTCTAAATGACTTAATTTTTATTGAAACCCCCGAATGTTAAATCCGTTTGAACCGAGGGGAAAACCGCAAACAAAATTTTTATACACCAGATTTCCTTTTATGAAATTTCCTTGGATTTCCTAAAATTTCCCCGGATTTCCTAAAATTTCCTGAGATTTCCTAAAAATTTCCTTGGATTGCCTAAGATTTCCTTGGATTGCCTAAAATTTCTCCGGATTTCCTAAAATTTCTTTGGATTGCCTAAGATTTCCTCGGATTACCTAAGATTTCCTTGGATTGCCTAAGATTTCCTTGAATTGCCTAAGATTTCCTTAGATTTCCTTGGATTTCCTAAACCTTCCTTGGATTGCCTATAGATATAAAAGTTTTCTTTGAATCAAAAAAAAACTATTTTGTTTGAATAATAGTTTTTATAGCTAATAAATTTTGTTTAAATCAAAATAAAATTATAATATGTTTTATTGTAGTTAACTAAGAATTTTAGGTCCTTTAATTAAAATTTTAACGTTTTTACTGTGTACCTATACCCAACGTTCTTTATTTTTGTACCAAAATTTAATTTATCATAAACATAGTTTGTTAGTCAAGAAAAAAAAAGTCAGACCCTGTCGGGAGCCGAACCACTTAACCACCGTTCTCCAGACTAACCCCTATACTGCTTAAGCCACTCTAGCTATTGTCAACTGCTTTACTTCCAGTCTTTATACCTCGGTGTTAATATTTTAAAAGTCGATTTTCTCGAAAACTTCTGGCCATATTTCTCTACAACTTTGGGAAATTGTTATTCGAGGGCTGACCTTCCAGCACAATAAGTGGCAAAATTTACAAAAATGCCGCTGGTGTATCATCTCCTAGTCACATAAACGCAATAAGAAATGTACAGGTAGGAATCTGTAATTCAAAACCATCAATAACTTTAAAACAGATTTAAAACAAAGGTGTATGCATATATATTTTCTGAGTGCTAATTTAACATTATAACGAAACTTGTATAACCATTAAGTTATCGGATTCATCTAGATTTTCTCGGATTTCCCGGAATTGCCTCAGATTTCCCCGGAATTGCCTCAGATTTCCTAAGATTACCTGGGATTTCCTAAGATTGCCTGAGATTTCCTAAAATATCCTGAGATTTCCTAAGATTGCCTAGAATTACCTAAGATTGCTTAGAATTACCTAAGATTACCGGAGATTTTCTCGGATTTCCTAAGATTGTCTAGAATTTCCTAAGATTGCCTGAGATTTCCCTAGATTTCCCGTCACTTGTACACCAAATTTCCCCAGAGATTTCCTTCTCGGTTTGAACAAATGCCAAACAAAAAACCGAATAAATTCATATTTAAAACAATAGGAGAAGCTAATGTTTGCAGATTTTAAATATATAGTTATTTATGTATCAAAGACATTATGAAGATGTTTATGGCGAGAGCCGCCAGGCCCGAGAGTTTTTAAGTTGCTCGAGAGCATAAACATCGAGTAATGCCCGTGATGCATACAACGTTTTATATTTTGCTGCATTTAAATTTATAAATTTTTAATTTAATTTTGCTAAATTTCCTAAACATTTTTTGAATTGTATATACAGGGTGTCCCCGGATACACTTTACATAATTTCTGTGGTGATAGAGAACACTAATCTAAGAAAAATATTTAAGAAACATTTTTTTCTAAATTCAAGCCCTCCTGAGTTAAGCCGCAATTTCACTGAGGCAACTTTTAGGCAACATGTAGCATGCGTCAATGCCGCATGCCACACATTGTCTTTCCATTGAGGGAACACGATGCGACAAAAATTAAGTCGCCGTGCCACATGCGTGAACTTAACTCCCCTTTTTTAAACATATTAATTTTTTGTTGTTGTTTTGTATTGTTTTCCATTTGTTTTCAATTGTTTTGATAATTTTTTTTTATTTTGCAAAAAAAATGAAAATGTCAAAAAACTTTTTTTCTGCCAGCTCCCCTTTTTTCAAAATTAAAATTTTTTGTTGTTGTTTTCGATTGTTGATTTGTTTTAAATTGTTTTGTAAAAATAAATTTTTTAAATCAAATATCACCAGAAGAGATTATTTACAACGATAATAAGATCTACAAAAGTATAAAGCGCAAAGTTTGGACAGATGAAATTTATCAGGTTCTTTATGATAAAACTAAACTACCATGCGCCTTAGGTTTCGAAGGGTCTCGAATTTCGAAAACAGGCATATACGTTACTGCAACAGGAACGTGTGAAGAATGTGGATGTAAATTTACTGGCACAATAATTAACAAACCTGAAACGCAATCTTCTGTTGTTATGGAATGCAATTTGGAAAATTTTGACTTCAGAATACAACATGTCAAGAAACGACAATTAAGAGGACAGAGAAGAGTTGAGATTTGTAAATCTCTAGTAGAAGGCAATAAGAAACCGTGTGTTCTGCGACGAGATTTAGCAGATAAACTGATGAAATTTGGCGATGCGGAACCGCCTCATTTACCAAAAATTAACACCCTGAGAAAAGCTAAACAACTTAGCAAAGACCCATCGTTATTTGGGCGTTATACCAGGAATAGACCCACTTACAAGAATTTTGCAAATGAAAGGAGAGTTGTATGTCAGATCGATTCACGGAGTTGGAGCCGATCCATTTTTGTGCACTATTGGACGCTTGAACAAATGGCTACCTATGTACTATATCCCAATGTTATTTATATAGATGCTACCGGATCAGTAGTGACAAAAATTAAGAAAACTAATGGCCAGTTATCACCACATATATACTTATATCAGATTGTATTTAAAACCCCATCGGCCAAAATGCCAGTGTTTCAAATGTTGAGTGCCGTACAAAATACAAATGCGATACCGTATTGGTTATTTGAAATAATGAGAATAGGAAGTTAAAGAAAAGTAACTTTCCCCTACCTCAAGAAATTGTTAGTGATTTTGATAAAGCTTTAATGGGGGCTGTGGCACGAGCATTTGGTCAACGTACGAATCTTAGAGATTATCTATCCAAATGTTTATTGGCAATAAATCAAGATTCGAGTTCGCATCTTCCTCGTTATTATTTAAGATTAGATATATCTCACTATGTAGCTCTTGTGGCACGTTGAAAATTATTTAGATCCGTAAATCCTATTGTTAAAAAATTTTATATAAGAGTAATGTGTTTGTTTACCAAAACAACCACCTTGAAGACATTTAAGAAATTAGTGAAATCGGCACTTATTCTTTCTTACAGTGAAACATGTGGAAAAACCGAAAACGGGACAAATAGTTTAGCCGAAGAAGCTCGAATTTTTATTTCAAAATGTATCAAAGGTGTTGAAAGTTTCAGCGATACTCATGATGAGATTACTGAAGACAGTTTGTTTTCAGAAGAAGAATTAAATGATGATGACGATGATGGGCAAAATACTGTTGATTTTTAGGCAAATCTATTTTTTGAAGAATGCATGAACGAAGCACGTGAAGCAACAATTGGAAATGATGCAAATACGTACTACTGCCCAGAAATGTCAAGAAAAATTAAATATATGTTACCATATTTTCCACTCTATACTGGAGTTATGGTTTCCATATTTGGATATGAAGCAATTAATGCCAGTTCCTCTGCAGTAGAAAGCGAATTCCACGATATAAATCGGCGGGTTTTTGGAAGCGAATATACATTACCATTGCGTGTAGACAAATTTTTAACTATTCACTTGCGTTCATTTTCAGGTAAGGCAAAATTAACTGTTGCTAGTTCTAGGAACAACTCAACAAATCAGACAGAAAAAGTTGATTATATCAAATTTAAAAACAATTTGAAAGTTGATCAAAGTGTCAATGAATTAGCTGATGATCCTGCTGAAGATGAGGTACTAAATGTCGAGATGGAGAAACATGAAGAGATACTAAACGAAAACTCCGAAAGTTCTGAATTGGTTGCTAAGCAGAATTGGCGAAATAAAAATCCAACGAAGAAAATCAAAGGATCGTACTTAGATCCACTTCCTGATTGGGATATAATACAAAATACAAAAAGCGGTCACAAGATTGACCTATTGCTTAATGGGAATATTTGTGAACTAATTGTAGAAAGGAGGTGTCAATTTGTTGTAACAAATACATGCGGTTTCGATAGTATCATGCAGATATTAGCTGCTGCACGCAGACATAAAAAATTTGAAAACTTAGTTACCTCCACAAAAACCCCTACGTTATCTTTATATAATTTAAATTAATTTTAATTAAATACTTTTCTAAAGAGCATGAAATAATCTACAAACTAGATTTTAACCTTTTAGTGTCTAAATTCAACGGCTTTCGAGTTATAAAAAAAAAGTAAGTAAAAAAATGGTAAAAATTTTAAACTTTTTTTTTTCTTGGTTTTTTTAAATTGCTGTATCTTTTAAAACAAATTTTTAACAAAGAAACTGATTCGCCATTCCAAATAAGATATTTAACGAACTACAACTTTTGTTTGGTAAAAATTTTTGAAAAGCCAATTCATTTCACAAAAAGTCAGAAAATAATAAAAAAAGCAGCTACAAAACAAAAATTAACTTCACAAAAATTTTATTTTTATTGAAAAATTATTTTATTAACGAAGGTTAAACCATTACATTATTTAAGTAAATGTTCAAAATGACCACTATCTAACTATTATTATTAATAGACTTATTATTTCAAGCTCTTTAAAAGAGCACTTAACCATTTTTACTGAAAAATTAATTTTTTCCGAGCTTTGGCTATGTGAAGGTGGAAATTAAAAAAAATGCTTTAAGGAAAGCTAACTCTCGAGGGTTTGCATTTAGAAAAAAAAATTTATTAAATATTTTTCTTAGAATAGTGTCCTCTCTCACCACTGAAATTATGTAAAGTGTATCCGGGGACACTCTGTATAATTGCGAATGAGAGGGCATAATAAACCCTGATTTATACGCCCTAGGGCGTTATAACTTACTTAATATATTTCGTTGTCAAGGTATAAAATACAAATAATGATTCAGTATAATATAAAATATATAATTTTTTAAACTGTAGTTTTAGAAAAAAAAACTGAGAACTAAAACGGCTTCTTTCCTACAAAATCTTTCAAAAAAGTGCTACTTTTAGCTTTTACTTTTAATAAGGGGTCTTTAGTTCAGGTTACACCACTGTAGCTATATTTACTAAGTTTCGAAAATAAAAACCACTTTTTTTCTATACCATAGAAAAATACCTTTAGAACAAAAATTATTCAAACATTAAACGGAATCTTTGTTGTTAAGTTAAATTCGGCTATAATTATTAACGAAATCCTACTTTAAATTAATTTACAATAGGGCACTTCCACTCCCCCACTCCAACATGGCTGCCGAACAGCAGCTTGGTGGTATTCGCCATAAGATTTGTTAAGGATTCAAGTGTTTTCGTTATAAAAATGTATTTTTTATAGAATTCTAACCAGTTCTTTTAGCATTTTTAGCTCTTATGACACGGTGGTGATTGTTTTATAATAAATTGGGCTACTAAAATCCACTATACTTGCAAATAATTGAATAAATTGTGTTATTAAATTTTTCAAAATTATTAATCTGAAATATTAAAAGTTACAATAATTTAATAATTTTAACAGTTATTTAAATGAAATACAATACAATAAATAAATAAACAACATTGCAGCTGTTATATTTCGTAATTATTTGCCAGCATTTTTGTGTTTCAGTAATTTGTTTGACTTTCCGGTTCATGTTGAAATAGCAGGGCTATACAACCAGAATTTGTTATTTTCCAACTTCTGCCGGTTTGCCTTTAAACAAAGTCAAATATTTACAGAATAAAAAGTACAGTAAAATTAAATGAATGATTAAACTTAACCAAATCAAACTAGAAAATATCCAATTTAAATGGTTTTTCGTCAGTTTGAGTTATAGGTAGGGAATTTTCAAACTTGGGCGAAATTTGTATCTGCCGGGCTTAATGCATTCTCGACTAGAAGATTTGCTAATTTTTAAGACATAATTTTTACATTTTTTAGTAAACTCCTGAACTGTGCTAGTTACGATTATATCTTTCACTAAATCTGAATGTATTTATGTAAATTACTCAAAAACACAAAAATGCTGGAAACTAATTATTAATAAACAGCTGAAATGTTGTTTATTTTTATTTAAAGCAATTTATTTCAAATTATTGTACCTAACTTTTAATATTTAAGGCTAATAATTTTCAAAAATTTAATAACACAAATTATTCAATTATTTGTAAGTATAGTAGATTTTAGTAGCCCAATTTATTATAAAACAATCACCACCGTATCATAAAAGCTAAAAATGCTAAAAGAACTGGTTAGAATTCTATAAAAAATACATTTTTATAACGAAAACACTTGAATCCTTAACAAATCTTATGGCGAATACCACCAACCATACCACCAAGCTGCTGCTCGGCAGCCATGTTGGAGTGGGGGAGTGGAAGTGCCCTATTGGTGATTATGTTATTAGTAGTACCACGACTACACTCAACTCAGTGTCTCGTCACGACCACTAAATCAAGTGCGGCACCTATTTACATCGAGCACACGTACCGTCGACAGAATGAGCGATGCACCGACTTTTATATGAAAAATCAAAACTTTAAAATTGATTATTTCGGAAATTAAAGAAAAAAATTAGGATCAGCCAACTGTGGGCTAACTTATTGTACTACACCCGTTGTTCAAATGTACTTTTGTGCATTAATATGTTATTGTTCGATTTAAATCTACTTACTATGTACTAGAATATATTTCTTAAAATCGGTTAGTAAATTATAGACTAAAGAACAGGCCTGCTTGTGTGTTTAAATCTGAGAAAACGACGTTATTGTAATAACTAACTAGATATTGGAAAAAACAATTATAGAGCAGATTAAGAACTTTTGGATTTTGCATTTATTGGTAAAACTAGGTTATCTGTATTAATCTATTAGTTATATCATCCACTCAATTACTACTACATCTATATCGCTTTAAGCAATACAAACAGAAAAGCTTTAAAAACAATTCAAACTAATTTAATATCAATTTACTAACATGAAGACGACAGAAGGTTTGCGTTATTTGAGTGCTTATATAATCACTTTATTCATTTAGCGGCGCCTTTGTCGGCAAAACGATGCACTTTTAACTCGACACAGATTATCCATTATCGTTCAAGTATGATACAGGTAATTTATTTTTTTCAGATGGTGATATGTGGGTGGAACTTGATTAAAGCACGCCTTCGTGTTTCTTAGCAACGTCAACCTGGTGTCAGATCAATTCACAGTTTAGTTCAACTGATTAACTCTCGTCGACTTCTTTCAACTTTCTTTTTAAATTTTACACCAGCCCATTTATAACTAATTCGCAACGTGAAACGTTAAGTAGAGATACCTAGAAAACGTTCAGCGTTCCTACGCAAAATTAAATTAAATTTCCTATAATGCTTCTAATGAGATCTGCGATAGAGCAATGTTAACATCTTGTTAGAATCGAAAACCAGCATCCGTGTTTATCGGGATTAAAATGAAACGTAAAACATTTCAAATATTTATTGTATGTACTATTTAATATAACAAAACTTTTTGTACTTGAGTGGTTCGAAAATTAATATAAAAGCAGTTTGAGAACATAACTGCATAATATATTATACAGGGTGTTCATTTTAAAACTTCCAGCAATTAATATCTCAAAAACCAAAAGTCAGATGAAGAAATGTTTCGGACAAAAGTTGTATGGTAGCGAGGGGAAAAGAATATGGCATAATTGTTTTTTTAATTTAATGACCTTTTCAAGGTCATTTAAAGGTCAACTTTGTTTTTTTAGATGGCACCTTATATTTTTTTAGCAGATTCATATTTTGCATTATAAAATAAACAACTTTTGTTGAAAAAAATTTTTTATCCGACATTAGGCTTTTCGAGTAAGATGCGTTGAAACAAAATAAAAACATTAACAACATTGTTAATCAAAATTTAATATTTACAAGTTTTAGAAGACTATTTATTAGTATAAACAGTGTTTTAGTAAAACACAGTAAAAATGTTTGTAAACGAGTGTTTTCATAACATGTTTTCAAAATGTTCCCCATTTACAATTAAACAATGATACAGCCTTTGTTGAAACTCGCTTCTAACTTTTTCAAAAGTTTCCTTCGAAAATTTTTGCAAGCCACTGTGATTCAAAATTTTAACTCTTCAATATTAGCTGGTATTAATAAAAATAATAAATAAAAAAATAAATAATAAAATCACAAAACTACCAATAGTTGAAGAAACTAATCTCAATTTATTTGTTTTATGTGACAGTGTTTTATTTTGATTGTCCTAAAATTATAGGTTGAATAATAACAAAAGCAATAACAGCCTTCTAACTTTAAAAAAATTGAATTTCGATAATAATCAGCTGTAGTATATTAAAATGTTTTTATTTTGTTTCAATGCATTTTACTCGAAAATTCTACGTCGAATAAAAAAATTTTTTAAACAAAAGTTGTTTATTTATTCGTGCAAAATATGAATCGGCTAAAAAAATATAAAGTGCCATTTATAAAAATAAAGTTGACCTTCAAATGACCTTGAAAAGATCAATAAATTAAAAAAAAATTATGCCATATTCTTTCCCCTTTACTATCATACAACTTTTGTCCGAAACATTTTTTCATCTGACTTTTGGTTTTTGAGATAATAATTGCTGGAAGTTTTAAAATGAACACCCGGTATAATAATAATTATCATCACAAAAAGTATATTGCCAAACCAATGCCAATCGTAATAGACATAGATCTTTAAAATATTTCCACCATCATCAGGTAATTCTATATTTTTGTAGGATTTATTGATTTCATTCTTGATCGTCTGATCAAGTATATAGTATACCTAGTCGGGACATAAATTCTGTTACCTGTAAAGAACCGTTAGATTTTACAGCTTAAGATTACAGAGGGCGGAAAACAATGACATATTTAGAAAGCCCTTTCTTTTGGCAACTTGTACAGACTATAGTTAAAATTTGAGTTCAACCAGCAACATGGATTGGGGTGCGAAAGAAAATCGGATAGCAGTTATTGCGTTACATAAATGTGGTGTATCAAATAGTGAAATTTTAAAATTGCTAAAGTCGTTAAAAATTTCAAAAATGTTTGTAAGTCGTGCTATAAAACGGTTTACCGATACAAATGCAATAGCTGACAGAAAAAGAAGTGGACGTCCTCGTACCATAAGAACTCCACGAGTGATTAAAGCAGTGCGTGAAAGAATACGACGAAATCCTCTGCAAAAACAAAAAATTATTGCTATGGAGATGCAAATTTCAAAAAAAAGCGTGTCTCGCGTATTGAGGCAGGACCTAAAACTTGGGGCTTTTCGTAGAGCAACAGGACAAAGGTTAACAACAAAAGGTTTTAAAGGTTTAAAAAAAATTAGGCACGAGAGATCGAAAACCCTCTTAAGGAGGCACGGTAATAATAATTTTAAAAATATTTTGTTTACCGATGAAAAAATTTTTACCGTCGAAGAAAAATTTAATAAGCAAAACGATCGTGTTTATGCTCACAGCTCTAAAGAAGCGGCAGAAAAAATTCCGAGGGTTCAAAGAGGCCATTATCCAGCATCTGTGATGGTTTGGTGGGGTGTATCCTACGAAGGGGTTACTCAACTTCACTTTTGTGAAAAAGGCGTTGAAACATCGGCACCAATTTACCAAGAAATGTTAGAAGACGTGGTAAAGCCTCTTAACGACTCTCTCTTTCAAGGAAACCATTGGGTTTTCCAACAGGACTCTGCACCAGCATACAAAGCTAAGACAACCCAAAGGTGGCTAGCAGAAAATTTACCTGCGTTTATTGCAGCAGAACAATGGCCTTCTGGAAGTCCTGATCTGAATCCTTTGGATTATAAATTGTGGTCAGTTCTTGAAAACATGGCTTGTTATAAGCCTCATAAAAATATCGAGCTTCTGAAGCGGGATTTGGTGAAAGCAGCAGCATCGATACCGTTAGAAGTCGTCCGTGCCGCAATTGATGATTGGCCACGGCGTTTAAAGGCTTGTGTAAAGGCTAAAGGAGGACATTTTGAGTAAATATATTAAAAATGTATTCTTTATATATTAAGTAATAAAGCAGTATATATCATAATTGAATTTATTATTTTGAAACATTAAAAATTTAATTAATACTGTGTATCAGAACTTATATCCCGACTAGGTAGTATAGTATAGTATATAGTATAGTATAGTATAGTATAGTATAGTATAGTATAGTATAGTATAGTATAGTATAGTATAGTATAGTATAGTATAGTATAGTATAGTATAGTATAGTATAGTATAGTATAGTATAGTATAGTATAGTATAGTATAGTATAGTATAGTATAGTATAGTATAGTATAGTATAGTATAGTATAGTATTGTATAGTATAGTATAGTATAGTATAGTATAGTATAGTATAGTATAGTATAGTATAGTATAGTATAGTATAGTATAGTATAGTATAGTATAGTATAGTATAGTATAGTATAGTATAGTATAGTATAGTATAGTATAGTATAGTATAGTATAGTATAGTATAGTATAGTATAGTATAGTATAGTATAGTATAGTATAGTATAGTATAGTATAGTATAGTATAGTATAGTATAGTATAGTATAGTATAGTATAGTATAGTATAGTATAGTATAGTATAGTATAGTATAGTATAGTATAGTATAGTATAGTATAGTATAGTATAGTATAGTATAGTATAGTATAGTATAGTATAGTATAGTATAGTATAGTATAGTATAGTATAGTATAGTATAGTATAGTATAGTATAGTATAGTATAGTATAGTATAGTATAGTATAGTATAGTATAGTATAGTATAGTATAGTATAGTATAGTATAGTATAGTATAGTATAGTATAGTATAGTATAGTATAGTATAGTATAGTATAGTATAGTATAGTATAGTATAGAATAGTATAGTATAGTATAGTATAGTATAGTATAGTATAGTATAGTATAGTATAGTATAGTATAGTATAGTATAGTATAGTATAGTATAGTATAGTATAGTATAGTATAGTATAGTATAGTATAGTATAGTATAGTATAGTATAGTATAGTATAGTATAGTATAGTATAGTATAGTATAGTATAGTATAGTATAGTATAGTATAGTATAGTATAGTATAGTATAGTATAGTATAAAGTGGTTCATCAGATTAATGAAAAAAATCATAAATGGTACAATGATTTTTTTCATGAATATTCTATGAATTTTTCATCAATTAGTTTTTTAGTGTACATATAAAAATTTTCGTCAAACTCGCGAAATAGTCTTAATTAATTATAATGATATAAAAATATATTAATATATAATACAACTAAGAAGTAACTCACTCTGGAATTTTAGTGTTTAGGTATGTGGAATTTTTGGTTTTTTATTAGAATATCTTTAAAAATTTTTAATTTTAGCATACAATTTTTCAGAGCGATTTGCCTCCCGAGTAAAACAATATACTTAAGTGACGAAACTTATAAAAACGTATTTATACATTTCATATGAGGAAACTTGGTGCAACACAAAAATATTTATTGTATTGTTTTCGTAATTCAGTAAGAAAAACAGTGTAACCCGACAAACGGCGGTTTATAATAATAAAAATATTAAAAAATTTTATAATAATGGTACCTAATTACATTTTTAGTTGTATTTATTAAATTTATATCTAATTACTATACGTTTTGTTATCTTTATTTCTATAAAATCTTTAATGCCCAGTAAAAATTCTGATATGATTTAATGTCGTCGAGTTTCACTATATTATGGTTTTCGGGATTTTGTTTGAAAAATTCCTCTTCAAAGATGTTTCATTGAAAATTATAGAGAAAATAGTTAAATTCGATGTGTAATCTAAATTTTTTGTGCGTTTGCGAATTTTGCTTTTTTTTGTTTTAAATTGGTTTATCAAAACAATTTAATTTATTTTTATAATAAATCATTATAACTAATCTACATATATATATATAGCATATCTTTTGGAAGTGAAAATGAATTATTATATGTACAGTGCCTATATCTACTTAGTATTTTTTAAATAATAATTATAAATGTATAAAAAAAACGTATATTGAGAATACTATAGAAGTATAATCAGTATAAAAACTTTGTTTTCAAATAACGGAAGAGAAATAAATAATTTTTTTATTCTGCATATCTTGAAAAATAAATCAACATAAATCACATTTTAAGTCGATCAATACGTTATTTTATCTTTTTGCAGCAATAAAAAAGATTTAAAACGATTTTCAAGCATTTTCGGGACAACTGTAAACGATTATTTTTCAAGTTTTATTAAAGTTTTTGAGATGCAATTTTTGTGTCGCACGCATTCAACAACTTTTCAAAAGTTGTATAATAAATAATTCGACATAACTTATGGTAAATTGAATGTCATAGTTTCAAGTTCTTGCACGCAAATTTAAAATAAAGCCATAATATTATGAACATCTGAATTATTATTTTCATTAGCATTTTAATTATTATAAATTTCTATTACTAAGCTTAAAAGGTAAATTTATCATATAAAAACTAAAAATTATTATTAGCAGAGATATTTATATATTTTTACGACTTTTAAATTTACGACAATAATTATGATAATATTCATATACAGAAATATATTTTATTTGAATTATATTACTGATTTCACTTTTAAACTGGAGGTGTTAATTTTAAAAATAGTAAATCTCTAACTTTCTTTCTATATTAGTGAA
Organism: Cantharis flavilabris; assembly: GCA_949152465.1. Taxonomy (NCBI): domain Eukaryota; kingdom Metazoa; phylum Arthropoda; class Insecta; order Coleoptera; family Cantharidae; genus Cantharis; species Cantharis flavilabris. The sequence goes on along the minus strand of OX424438.1, from coordinate 35,728,354 downwards.
AAATGTGGGCACTGAAAAATTCCGATGTTAGAACTGAAGTTATTTGTCCTGCGGGATATTCAGTCCCGCGCGGAGCAGGATACCAATTCAGTTTCAAGCGGGACCAGATACCAATGCTGATTCAACTGCCGATGTTGCCCAGTATCCACATTCCACAATGCAATATCAGATAATTTGGGATATTCCTTTGCCACGCTCAAAATTGAGCAAAAGGATTGATAGTGATAATCCCAATCTCAGGGTAAAATTGGCAATGCCCTGGCTAGCTACTTAAATAAAAAAAAATAAAGGTGGTAGATGAGTTTTAAAATAAAATGATAACAGTAATAATTGGGAGGGTTGAACATGAAGAAGTCGTGTTTTTATTCTAGCTTGTTCGTTGTCTCGGTTGGACTTATCGAAATCCTCAATATGACCACCTAGTTCTAACAACTTTGCCGATATACAGTGTAACTCTTTATCTATATCAACAGAAGTATCGCCACTAATAATGGGTAAATTTTGTCTAAGTGCCTCTCTCAACAACTTGCGCTTTTCTGCGACCGTATCACCCAAGCTAATGCCTCTCCACCTAAGCTCATACGAAAGCTCATCGCTTAACAAACGATTAACGTCCATAATGAACGCAATCGAAATGTAAAATTGAAATAACACAACTCCCCCCCTTACTAAAAGAAAACACCGGAAGATTAAAAAAAAAATCTTTCAACTGGCTCCGGGAAATCAAAAATTCCAAACCTAAAAAAAATAACTAAGGGTATTCCCCCTGTATATAAGGAAAGAACCAGCAAAAATGTAATCCAAAAATATAAATAAATAAGCAGGGAAAAGAAGTGAGTATATAACAAATAAATCAAAAATAGCTGCGCAAAAACTAAAAAAAAAATGCAATCGTACAGCCATTAATAAGATTGTGCTCGTCGAAAAACAAACACAATTCAAGGCAATTCTTGTACTCTCTTTCTATTAAGTTGGGCGCCAATTGCCACGCTCAAAATTGAGCAAAAGGATTGATAGTGATAATCCCAATCTCAGGGTAAAATTGGCAATGCCCTGGCTAGCTACTTAAATAAAAAAAAAAAAGGTGGTAGATGAGTTTTAAAATAAAATGATAACAATAATAATTGGGAGGGTTGAATGTTTTGCCCTAGGCGCCACGTGGTTAGAAATCAACCTCCCAAAGCGCGCTACTACCTGAACCACGAACGGTAGCGTACTAAAACTCAAAAAAAAAGGGAAAATGAAAGTGGTACAAGAATATACACTTGAATTGAATGTAAGTGTTTTTGTTGAATAAATATAATAGCGCCAAATTTCGTTTTGATGCAATCAAACAAATAGTAACAAAAGTCGCGAATAGCTTTTCTTGCGAAAAGCGTAACCAACCCGATATAGCTATATGTGGTTATAACAGTAGTTATACAAAATATACACTCCAATAGGAGGCAAAAACAATCGAATGACTTGTGGTAATATAGACTAAGCAAAATTACGGCGCAACAAAAATAATCAATAATAATAATTAATAACAAATAACATAGACGGCACAGAACACTTATCTCAACAGCTGATACGGTGACTTCTTGACAGATGGTAATTTTTTTGTTAAACTTGAATTAAGATGGTAGACGTTCTCGCTTGTGGACCAATATTTAAGTTAAGGGTGAATTGATGTTCAAAAAAAAATCGACTATCAAACAAAGCGATTTTTCCAATGCAATGACGGTCACCAAAATGATAACGGTATGATGTGTTCAACTTGGACAGCAATTTACTGTCGGGAAGGTAAGATGTAAAGCAAAGACCTTCACAGATGTAGGACGTAAAACAAAGACCCTAAAATAATTATTGGCGTAAAGAAAAAAAAATAAAACATTAGAAGGTTCCCAAAATTACCTCGCAGATGTTGTTGAGGGTCAATTTTCTTATAGTGATTTTCGTGTTTTCAAAAAGTTGTAAGGATGACTAAAATAAAAATTACAAACATAGTTTGTATTTCAAAATTAAAAATTTGTACTTACAAAAGAAATCCGAATACTAAATCCTCCAAAGGAGATAAGATTAAATATCTTCAAATCGATAAAAATCTTCAATGCTAAGTGCAGCGAATAAATCCCAATAAATCGGAAGGGCTAATACAAAAAACATAAACCCACTTTCGTAGCACTTTGCTAATTCAAAAATCTCTTCTTAAAAGACCAAATTAAAAATTTGGCACTTGAAAATTTTCAACACGAAAAATGTGTTTTGATAAAGATATCAGGAAAACAGGACCTCCAACCTAATTTTTATATTTCTCAAAATCCACCAACCAAATCAAAACAAGGAAATCTTATTGTTGTATTTCAAGAAAGCAAAATCCTGGTGAACCAATAACAAAGCAACGGACTCGGGAGCTGCGATAACGCACCCCCGTGCCACATTTGCCCCATTAATTGATCCACCAATTCTGAACCGTTACACCTTCTGAGTGTTTTCAAATGATTGTATTACTGGCATTGTTTTATCAATTTTTTAAAGTGCAATTTCAGACCAAGAGAGTGACGGTTTGACTTTTAGTTCATTTTAGAAGTCACTAAATTTTGTAATTTTTGCTAAGGCTAAAACCATATTTCGCATATCCATATTTCCCAATAGACTTAAACCACTTTTTTCTGGTGAAGTAAATGAAGTCCTATTAGATTGAAGTCACACAGTTTTTTCAATCTTTACTGAAAGTTATTCCATTAATCCATTAATCCACGATTAATCATCTTAATATCATCTTAATCTTTTTACGATTTTTGGCATCGAACCTCTTATGACGCAAATGAACTGGTCAATGCGATGAGGAGTAAATTAAACTCATTTAGAATATTTCGATTTTCATTATTCTATTACTAACCTGTCAAATCTGACCAAGAGTTTATCTTAAAGTTCGTATTGTTCTGTTTTGTTTAAAATTATAAAAAAATACTTCAAAAGATGCGCGTTATAGATATGCACCGAAAAATTCATAAAAAATTATAACATATGCATTAATATGCAAACTAAAAAATATCTTTTTTTCAAATTTTTCAATTTTTAGTACCTTTAGTATTAAAAATTAATACTTATATTATAATCCTTTGTATATACATACAATTATACCTATGTACCTCTTCATATTTATTTTTAATAATTTGGTAAATATTTACACCTTAAATTGCTTCAATTTAAATTAAAAAAAATTAAATTGCCTAAAATTTAATAATAATTTTTTATTTTCTCTATTAGAATTCTTCAAAAAACACCAAAATTGGACTAAATATGCATGATTTACTCAAATATGCACCAAATATTGAAAATATGCATATTGACAAGCAGTTTTTCAGATCCATTTATACCTAATTCGTTCAGATTTCAAAACAAATTTGTTTTGGGAGACTGGGTTCAATTCGATATATTATTTAACCCTTAAGCACTGACAACCAATTTTTTGACACTTATACTGACACGGAGTCTGTCAGACTCCTATCAAAATATAAGGTTTTTTTATTACTTTTTAGAACTGATATGAAAGTATTTATTGCTTCTAAATTAGACCCAACATATTTTATAAGTGTTGTAATTAAAATAAATTTTTTTTAAATGTCCTCGATCAAAACCGGAATCTTTTGGGTGGCCCAGGTTGGTCCTCATGTGCTGTTGATTCTTAAGATGAGACGGTGATAGGTGGGGGCTGCCGAGGTCTTCCTCATGTCGTCGATTTTAACGGGGACAACGTTTATACAAGTTTTGCCTCGACAGAAATTGTACATCAGAGCCCTAATTTTTGGCATTAGCAAGTTCCTCCCTTGCGCCATTTGTAAGAAAAAAATTTGAGGAGAGTTTGTGGGACAGAGTCTGTAGGGTTTTGTAAAGGGAGGAGACTCTTATTGCTTCCTACTCCAGTCCCAGTTGAACGGGTCTTTATCCACCCTCTAACCACTTCTGCACGTGGCGATAAAAATTGTAATTCATTATTTTTTAATGTATGTCATTTTTTTTCCAGAAACAATAATTGCTAACAATAATGAGAACACAATTGTGATGGTTGACACAGCAATACAGGGGGGTGTGGCTGCAGCACTGCGGTGATAGACTTGATTACCGAAAGAAAAAAATACATTGTACTTGGACACAAATATGTACCTTTTTTTGACATACTTGTGTTTTTTTTCGAGTTAATAAAATATTAATATAAAATTAGTAATTGTTTATTAAGAGTTCAGAAATACAATCCCTTAGGAAGTCGTTTTAGGAATTCAGACAAAAGAGTTCTTTTTAAAGAGGTCTTGATTCGATCGTTAGGTGGCGCATTCGAAGTCTTAAGTACTTCTTAAAAACGTCTTTCTAAGGTTGAGTCTGACGTCCAAATCATAAATCTGAGCTCATGCAGACCTAATTAAGAAGTCATATTGCTATCTGGGTAGCTATAGATCTTGGCCTTCGAGGCTTTGTGGAGCAATCAGTCTGGCCCTTAGGCTAAAAGGTTTGGAGACCCCTGATGTATACCATCTGTAGTGTAAAGTGAATAAACAATTAAGCAAGTATGCAGTATACTGAAAAAAATGGTTCATCTTATTGACAAAAAATTTATCATTTTTAGAGCAAAACTTATGAATTTTTTATTTGGCTTTTTTTTCAGTGTACCAAACTAAAATCATATATTATATTTATTTCTTTTTATATTAGAATTACATACAAAACTTATCATTCCTGCCTTTCCTCAGTAACCGATCGAAAAAAAAACACTGATTGATTAATTTTTTTACCAACTGAAAAATACATCAAACCAGTACACCGGTAAAAAAAACTCTGTCTCTCCCTGTAACTAGTTGTACATAAGTTGGGTTCCATATTAATTGAGTTGTACAACCAATCGCGTTGCATGTCAATCAAGTTCTACTATATTCACTTATTATAAGGTTATAGCGTGGCCTATATTATAAATGTTTAGGATAAGGGTACTTTCAAATTTCCGTCTATCCCTCTAGAACGAGTTCCATATCAATTGAGTTCCCAACTGTTCTTTTTATTAATTTATTTAAATTAATACGTATAATGTAATATATTTATCACTATTTTGTTTGTATATACTTCTAGCTTGAATTTTTTTGATTTCTATAACTTGTCAGTAGTTTTGAACTGACGCGCATGAATGGATTAACGAGTGTTTTCTAAATACGCCATTGCTATCTTTCACTCTCTAAATTCTTTAACTAAAATTCAAAAGCATTATTCGAAGACATCTCTTTAAGATATCCAAAGTCAAAATTCTCATGTTATGCATACCATGCAAAGAAAGTAAATTGAATTCAAAAATATTTTAATTTCACCAGTTATTTTAGATTGTAAGGGCCACTTGTATAGTGGGGGTTTAACAACCGATTAAAGTTAAACCAAGATTAACTTACTTTTAAACCAATCAGAACGCTCAATTTCAAAGATAATCTTGGTTTAACTTTGATCGGTTGTTAAACTCGCACTATACAAATGGCCCTAAGTGTCGTCTAATGATGCGCACACTCAACTAGGTTAATACAGAATCCTATAGTACTTTTGAACTTTCTTCAAAATCTAATTTTAAATCAAAAATTATACGGGAACCTCTGAGGATGAGTAGGTTTCAAAAAAATCTTGCTTCCCCCCACAAAAAAACTTCCATGGTGATGTTACGCTTATTTTTTTTCACTTATCCACCAGCGATGAAATGTAACATTAACGATACGTAACGATACACAGCTTAGGATTTGTGTTAGGGGCCATTCATGTATTACATAAGACGTTTTTTCCTACTTTTACCCTCTAATAAGAACATTTATACTCCCTTAGGAAAGTTTTATTTTTACCGAATAAGAAGCCAGATAGAATCGGATCAAAAGAATTTTTGGTATCTAATATTCAAGTAAAAAAAAAAATTTTATTTAAACAATTTAATATACAAATAATATAAGAATTTGTTACAAAAAAAAAACAAGTTTATTCATTACTAGCTGACCATGGACTCCGAAGCCAGTCAGGACACTAAATTATATTTAAAAAATTTCTACTTTTGAAATATAATTAAAAAAATAAATTTTTACACAAGAAATTATCATAACACCCCTTCCCCCGAATAAGAAAAACTTAGATGTCAGCTACCCCCTTCCCCTAAACGTCTTATGTTATACATGAACGGCCCCTTAGGTATTATCTACGATCCGATTAGTACTTGAGATACAATTTACTTATGCCTTTTTCTGACTACTTCAAACCCCTACTAAAACAGTGAATGCAGGACACAATTTGGATACGCCCGAAAATTGTGCTCGATCCAAATTCTTAAGAAATACAGTGGAACTTTCCTAACTAGAATTATTCTATAAATCGAATTTTTTTTTGAAGAAATATGTAGGTTTGTCAGATGTTTATGTATAATTTCCATAACTCGAAATTTCTCTAATTCAAACTATTTTGGTGGTCCCTTGAGATTCGAGTTAGGGAAGTATGACTGTATACTATCTGAAATTAAAAAAAAACTTGAAATAAAAAATTTACCAAAATCAATACCTATAAAAATACCAAAATAGCTGCAAGTCCGAAAACTGTGTTAATTAATAAACAGTCATTTTAAAATCAAGCTGTGATTCTTCGATTCTGTTTATTATATCTTCCGTTTCTCGCTGACATAATTAAAAAACAAAATAATATTGAATTTAAAATATGGCTTTAGAAAATATGTAATTATCTAAAATTTTGCAGTTAAAAGAAATTCATGAAATTTCGTCACAAACAAGATCCACATCAAGGGATCATTAACCATTTTTAAATCGGAAAAAGAAAAGAGAAAACATAATCTCATATAGTTAGTAAGTATTGTACTCTTATTCAAGATTTCTTTATCTCTGGATATTACAAGCAAATACATTAACAAATTAAAAAATTGACTGGTTACTTTATTTAATATCTAAATAGTATCTCCAAGATTATCTTGAAATAAAGAATAAGGCATAAAATATTTGATTTTATAAAATTAATTAACACAGACGTCCTTTGGATTAAGAATATTTCAGAATATAATCCTGCAATCATTTTCGTTAGGTATAATATAAATATCGACTACATACATAATTATATTCTGTTAATAAACTCGACACTATGATATTTTTTAAATTTAAACTATCTAGTTCGACCCAAGCAAAGCCATCTTTTGGTATTCACATTCAACAAACTTTAGCTTAATGAAAGCATACTCGCAAACTATAAACTTCCAAATAGAATAGAAGGACATATAGCTTTCTTTATTTACATAATTTTAATGGTTTTATAACAATTTTTATTTTTTAAATGCAATTTTAATTGCACAACATTTCAACTAAAATAATTCTTCATGAAACATAATACATGAAAATATGCAATATTCAAATTTTGTACAAAAAATTAAGTTTCTACATTTAAAACAGGTAACTCAAAATTATAAAAGAGTACAGCATTTATAATAAATTAATGAGGCACTTAAAAGATAATCTCACAGTTGAAAAATTTTAAATGTCAAGTTTATTTTCTATTTTAATATTTACATACAAAGTAAGAAAACCAACATTCAATTATTTCACAACACGTTCAAACAAGGCTTCAAATACTTCATATTTCGCTAAACATGCATCAAAATTTGCTAAATGATACGCTACGTTATTAAGCCAGCGCTAATCTAAATCAATTCTATTTATAGGTGTCACACTCGTACCACAGAGCACTTTGGATTCTTTCATTTTTTCGAGGGATTTTAACAAATCTTCCATTGTAATGGGTCTCAGAGCATCATGAAATTCGTCCTCAGATTCACATCCAGAATTTTTAGAAGCTTCAACAGTATTGCTTATTTTATTTGCTCTCATAAAGTCTCTCACCCTATACACGGTAGATTTTCTACACACTTCATGTAAATCTGATCCCGAAAAACCTTCAGTGGCTTTTGCTAATATTTCTGTATGTACATCCTCAGCTATAGGTTCATATTTTAAAATAAGATCTAAAATTTTCTTACGCTGTTGGAAATTAGGCATAGGTATATGAAAAGTAGCAGGCATTCGTCTGAGTATAGCTCTATCTAGGTCACGGGGTCGATTTGTTGCTCCCATAACAATAACCGTGCAATTGGGATCTGTACTCAAACCATCCCAAAATGACATAAATTGTGCTTTCATCATGGCAGTTGCTTCATGATCTGTACTATTCCGCATGCGCAAGAAAGAATCAATTTCATCTATAAACACAATGCACGGTTGTAATTTAACGGCTAATGTGAAAACTGCCGCAGCCAATTTTTGACTCTCTCCATACCATTTGTCGGTTAAACTTGAAAGATCCAAATTTATGAAACGTGCTCGTGCATGTTTGGCAGTTGCTTTGGCAATTAAGGTTTTACCGCAACCTGGAGGACCATGTAGCAACACACCTTTAGGTGGTTGTGTTAATTGAGAATCTGTAAATAACTCTTTCTTCTCTATGGGCAAAATTACAGTCTCGATTATCTCCTGTACAAGAGAATCTAAACCAGCTATATCTTCCCACGTTATGGAAATATTCTCAGGATCAATTAGATGTGTGGCAATCATCAACTCATAATCCGTAAACTGATCCACCGACATTGGAGTGCATCCATTACCGGAGGTTAACCTAATTTCAAACAGATGAATAAATGGTCAACAAAAAAGAAAATAAATACCTTTTCAGCTGCTCATGTGCTCGTTTCTTGGCATTCTTTTTACTTTTAGTGGTTGGATCAACTTGACTCATAACCCATTTTATACCAAAAAAAGTTGCTGCCGACACCAATGTTAAACGTAAAATTAAGGTAACGAACTCTTGTTTAGAAAATGCGTCAGACATCATACCTTACACACTATTTCTTCTGACATGAATTCTTTTACCTTTATATTAACAATATCTAATAACAAACTTTACTTCATCATCACGGTTACTTTTTGACATAGGGTTAGTTTACACTACCAGTGTTGCCAGCGCTTTCATTACACCAAATTTGAGAAATCCAAAAAACCATTTTTCGGAAGAGAGAAAATTTCCGAAAAATCTACAAATTAATATTTCTTATAGAATACAAGGGGGAAGTACTAGGGGAGAGCGAAGAGTGAATATAAATCTTAACTTTAAAAATGTAATTGAAGGGAAAAAATTTATAAATTATGAAGCTAATATAATTAAATATTACATTTCAAGAATGCCAACATTGTTTTGGATCAAGTACAAACTACTATTTAATTTGTTTGCATCTTGTATATAACGAAGGATATTTAACAGGTCTAACCTCAAATTTTTAAAATTGACAGCTGTCAAGTTGTACAGTCAACAAATAAATAAAATGTGAAATTATTTATCAATTCTAGTTGTTTATTAAATAGTTTGCATATTTTTAAAGTAAAACTTTTAAATTAGGTCAAGCTGAATAATCAAATGCGTTCATCAGTCAGTTATATACTTTCTTCTACAACATCGGAACCCAATATGTCTCATCCCGATTACGAACAGTATTCTCATGATCACGCTGCAATTCTAATATTAGTAAAGCAAATTGGAGCTCAACTAAAAGCTAAAACTTTTAACAAATTTTATGATCGTATAGTAAGAGTCAATAATGTTAAGATTACAGATTCCCATGGACAGCAAAGAAAAATTTTAGTTCGTTATGTGAAAGAATATCCTGTTGAAAATAACGATTGGGGTGATTTTCAAACTCACAGGCGGCTACTGGGATTGGTGTCACTGGGGAAGTATGATTCGCAAGTCGAATTAAATGAAATTTGTCGAGTTCATGAAAGTTTAAAAGTTAAATATACAAACACTTTGTACGATTCTCGGTGTATTTTGTTTGGAATTAACGACGAACGCGAATATCCTGAGGATAACAGTAGCTCGGATGAAACAAGTGTAAATGAAGATAAACAGAATGACGATCGAGAAAAATTTACTACGCCAAGTAATTTTAAAACGCGCGCATTATTTTATAATGAATGCGAACCATGCCCTGATTTGGAAAGCCAGTTAACTGAATTTATTAACTCATTGTTTTGGGTATTGGAATCTAAAAGACTCGAGCGTTCCAGGGAGAAACTTGAAAGGGTGTCACTTTTACTGGCCCCTTTTGAGAAGAAGGATTTTGTTGGCTTAGATATGGACTCGCGTAACAATAAGAAACGTTGTACCGGACGCATGACTAAACATTTAGGAGATTTATGTTTACAGTCAGGTTTATTAGCTGAAAGTGTTAACTATTATAATAGTTCTATCGAAACTCTTAAATCCATCAACGACTGGTTATGGTTAGCAGCCGCTTATGAAGGTTTATGCGCAGCATCCGCTATAGTTCTATATCCTAATATACAGAGAAATATTTCTTTGCATCGCAATTCAAGCTTGCAAGAGGGTTCACCCAAAAAATCAAGTTCTGCTTCCACTCCGGTTGAGGTTATTAAAAAAGACATATTGAACATGTTACCACCTGAAGAAATATCAAAAAAATATCGAGAAGCTATAATTCACTACAGCAAATATCAAAATGCTGGTAAATATGTCTAATTAATTTTAAGCAATTGTCGCAAATATTTTTTTAGGTATAATTGAAACCGAGGCGAGTTTTAAAGCTGCCCGAATTTCAGTAGAACAAAATCACGCTTTACAAGCTGCTAGTTTTTTACAAAATGTAGTTTTTATAAGCTTAACTTTATCTGAGCAAGAAAAAATCCAAAGGTTTGAGATGCTATCAAATCTTTATTTGCAAATTGGATTTACACGAAAAGCTGCCTTTTGCCAAAGATTGGCTGCCACCAGATATGTTTCTCCTCAAAATCCAACTCCAAATTGGAATCAATGCTATAATTTAATTCTGCAAAGCTTTCCTGGACACAAAATTACTTTAGATCCTACAGAAATGTGTATGAGTGAAATTCAAATGGGTAAGTCTAACTAAGGGAATTTTTTATCAATATGATAAATTGAATCAATATCCACCTCTTCCTGTTATTCCATATCCCTTTCTTATCTAATGTAATTTCCATTGATCAATTCTTTTTCTTATAAAACTTTTAAAAAGTTGCTTTCAATCTCTTGTGACTGCTCTATAGGTTGGCCAACATTACAAATCCAACTTCTTCAAGAATTAGTTGTAGCTGCAAAGCGCATGGGTCATTCGGCATTAGCTACTAGGCATATGACCTTCTTGTTACAAACAATGTGGCAGCATTTGTCACCTTCAGATCAAAAAGAATTTGCTGTACAATTACAGGTATTCCGTAGTTATGAGCCGAATTATAAAATCTAACTCGAATAACATTTCAGTCATTGTCATCACAATGTGAAGGTGCTCCTGTACCATTGGTTCTCGATAATGGTATAGTCATACCTCCAGCTAATTTAAGTAACATACCAATTTGTATTGGTTTCACGTTACGAAATTTGAAACCTCATTTACAACCTCGTAAAATTAAAGCAATGAAGCAAGACTTGGGTCCATTTTTATTCACTCCAATCAAATTTGGTAGTTTAGAACGAAAAAGTAATAAACCGCAAAGTAAAATGGGTATAACTAAGAAAAAATAATTATCGACAACCTGAACTTACAAAAGTTTTGTTGTAGAATTCTTATGGATAGAAAACGACGTATGCGAGGTTACTTTAAAACTGATCAATCCACTTCCATTTGAACTAAAGGTATCAAATATGAGACTACTTACATCTGGCGTTGTTTTTGAATCGATACCCGAAACTGTCGTGTTACCTTCAGATACTCCAACTTCGTTAACTTTGAATGGCACTCCGAAAGAAAACGGAGAGCTGGAAATTTTAGGATACAGTACACACACATTAGGAGTCAAATCAAATTGCCGATTACGTTACATGCCCACATTTTTACCAATGTACAACATAGAAGTTATTCCAACACTACCGACAATGGAAATTAAAACATCTTTACCGCAAAGCGCAACTTTTTCTTCATTCCAAAATTTTGAGAATGTTGTTACCTCTGCAAGCATTAGTTTATATAACGGAGAGAGTAGTGAATGTACAATAACAATAACAAATACGAGCAGTGTGCCAATTGAAATGTTAGAAGTGTCGATACAGAGCGTGTTGGATGTTTCTCTACAAGATCAGATATTTAAATGGTCAAAAGAAAATATAGACAGCCAATTACCACTAATGCCAAATTCATCTATATGTTTAACGCTTTACTTATACTCTGCTGCAAATTTTCTAACTTCATTTGGTCAAACTGAATTAAGCAGTGGGGTTTTTGGTAGTTCACATGCTAGCAGCATTATGTCGATGTCAGTTGGTCCAAGTTCATTACCATCTCGATTAAATTCGCCCACACACAACGTCATGGGTAGCAGTTTTCATGCCACCAGAAGAAATGAACTTAACGCTAGCTTTAGGTACCTACCAGGTTTTATTGTAATGTATTTTGATTTTTATTTTAACTATGTTAAAGGTCTTCCAATTCTGGACATTCCAGTATGGTAACTGGATACAGATCGCCCGGAGCTCTCACTTTACCACAGCATACTGCAACGTCAATCATCGAGGCTCAACTACAGTTTCGTTACAGTGGAGGAGCTGGACTAATAACAGGATATTGTCGCAGCTCTTCGGTATTTATAACATTGGAAATGCTACCTTCTTTGCAGGTTACAAATTGGGACGTATTACCAGCTGAAACGTAAGTCATCATTAAATTAAATATGAACGAAAATGAAGTTGATGAATTTCTGATTACTTTTGTAGATCCTCACAATTTTATCTAGTATTAGATATAGCAAATTTAACATCACAAGAAATGGAACTGCATTACACATCCACAAAGCATATGTTCATCGAAGGACATGAAAGTTGCCGTGTACCAGTTCCTGTGGACCGTTGTCCTTTATCAAAATTAACTAAGCTGTATATGGATCAAAATAGCGCCCTAGACTTGGATAAAATTTGTTCTGAACACATAGCCAACCTTGTAGATTTACGATGGCAACTGCTTTCGCTTAATATTCAGGGTAAAGCAACATTAAAAGGAATCACACTGACACCACACATGCTTGACATTGTACGTATGTCGCCTTTAAATTGGGGTAAGTGAAGTCTTAAGTGCAATTTAATTTTGATTAAATCTTATTTTAAAAGAAATCAACATTAATGGAGATTTTATTAAACCACAAGAAGAAGTTAATTGTGATGCAGGTGACTGTATAAATGTGCGGGTTAATATAAACAACAGCTTAGATAGACCGTTGCGTCATCTAATGCTTTCCATACAATTTTATCAAGATCATCAGAATGGCATTCATAATTATAGATTGGAAGCTCGAGTTGCGATTATAGGATGTACAAAGTAATATTATTTAAATTATTTTTTTGCTGTAAACTTATACATTGTTGTTTAGGAAAGTTCTTAACATTTTGGAACCTCAAAGCAGTGCTTGGCATACATGCAATGTTTTGTTTCTTACCCCTGGGCAGTACAAAATGGATGTTCAGTGTTCTTCGCCAGATAATAGTAGTAATAGTTTAAATTTAAGTACTGGACATGTGTGGAGATACATTCCAGCAGTTGACGTTAATGTTGCTGCTTAGATTGATTTATTATTTATGTAAAATTTTAAGATTATTAACAGTTACATTTAAAATTATTTATATTTTATTATGCACTATTCCTCCACCTTTAATTTTCTGCTAATTTTTGACCAAACATAGGTAGCGTGTTAAGTAAAAAACAGGTAGGAATATTATTATTAAAGCAAAATTATTGATTTTTATTTATTTAATAATTTCAAAAATTCTAAAAAAATTTAAATAAATAATTTATATAATAAAATTATTATCAAGTCTAAAAGTATACTACTTCGTTTAATCAATTATAAGGTCATAATGTCATCTTAGAATAACTACCTAAAAAAATTTAATATTGCATCAAGTTATGTTGATTAAAGGCTTAGACATTATTTTTCCACCGAGAGATTTACTTTTATTAATTGACTTTTTAGAATTGTTTGTTAATTTTCGAATGCCTAATGGTATCATTTTCAGTTGTTCCATTTTACGTTGAAAATGTTTATAAAACTTGAGTACGTCAGGATTTGCCCACACTTGTGAAGCTTTAAAATCCAAAATTCTAAGTTTTTCCAAACTCTGCGCTCTAGATAAGGCAACATATGCTTGTCCAGCTTCAAAAACATTGGCCAAAGACATTTCCACACAATCTAACGTTAGTCCTTGTGATTTATGAATAGAAAATGACCATGCCAATTTGAGAGGTATTTGTTTACGAGAAAACGTACTACCAGAAGCAGTCTTAATAACAAAGTTTTCACTTTTTACACTATATTCTTGATTCCTAAAACGCACTACAGGTGAAGCATCGTTTAACCCAATTACAACTCCTCGAGCTCCGTTAACAAGGCCAGATGAAAAATTTACGTTTTTTAGTAACATAACTTGTGCACCAATTTTTAATACTAATTTTTGGGGCACTTGGGTTTGTTCATTTAATAATTTAGACCCAGTTGAGTCACTGTCTTGTGCTTCGTACACTTTACTTTCACCTTTTAATTGATTTAATTTAGATTCATTAATAGTATTAGCCTCCTGTGTATGTGAACATAATCGTGTGGCCAATATCCCATCCTGTTCAATTTTCTGCTTTGATGTTGCCATCAATTTGTCCACCATGTCATTACTTACCGAACCGATACGAATTCTATTTAAAATATCTACAAACTCAACATCAGTTTGCCTATGAACAATCTTTAGTTCATAACACTCTTGAACACAATTTTCCCATGCCGGGGTTTGAAAACAGAAACGAATATCATTGTTTCTATTCGAATTAAAATTCTTTTTCACAACTGGAGGTAGTTGTAAAAAATCACCACAGAGTATTAGCTGGATTCCACCAAAACATTTTTCACTTCTCCTAATGTGTCTCGCCACAGCCTCAATTTTCTAAAAAATTAATAAATATTAGCCTTGTGTTGATATTCCAAATTATATTATTTACCTCAAAGTAATTTCCATCCACCATTGATATTTCATCAATAATTAAGTGTTTACATTTACGCCAAATTTGTGATTGAGCAGGTCTTGCTGCCATTTGATAACTCCTTTCCAGTGTAGCTTCACCATCTCCTATGCCGGCAAACTGATGTAACGTAATGCCTCCAATATGACAAGCAGCAACACCTTTAATTTTAAGTTTCAATTAGTACAACCGAAACCTTTCCATGGATGTTTTCTCTGTTATAAATAAAAAGTGAAACTTACCAGTTGAAGCTGTTGCTATTGTGACAGCTGGAGGTAAGGAAGCAATAATCTTTTTCAATAGGAAACTTTTTCCTGTACCAGCACTACCAGTGAAAAAGACGTTTTGACCCTTCAAGCAAGCATCCAGAACTTCTTGTTGCTCTTCAGTTAAAACTTGATGTGAAGTTGGAGATGTTGTATACAACTTTTTTGCAGCTGGGACTTTAACGTCACCATTACGTTCACTTAATTTACGTTTCTTAGCTAAAGGTGAAGGAGTTGTATCGGTCGATTTTGAAAACTTGGCTTTTGCTTTATCCAGATCAGCAAATGTAACTGGACTTATTTCTTCAAAGGAGCTAGGTCTGTTTGATAAAAGTTGGGTTCTCAAAGACGTATTGGCGGATTTCGAGTTATCTCCGGTCATCTTAATAAAAATCGTACGTAAAAAACTTAAAAGTTGTGAAGGTGGGGCATTCGAGATAAAAATCGTACATTTTACTTGTTGGAACTTTATCGAAGCTTTGCCTTCCTGCATAAATTTATTATGTACGTTTATATCTTTCAGTTTCAGTCTTATGGGTGCAGCTTTTTCGGCAGTAACTTCCACAAACATGTCTTGAAATTCGTTTCTAATTAACCTTAGGACGGCAGTTTTATAGTTTTGCTTACGTTGTATTGTACCTTGCGAATTTAACCACTCCATATTCACAGAACAAGTAACCGAACTGTCGTTCTTATCCATTTTAATATTTATTACCTATTTTTCATTCAATATATTAATTAAATTTAGGTTTTAAGGAAATCACCGACACGCCATAACTGACGTTTTATTTTAAAATTCGTTTTCGCAGCAGTTGACAAAGCATATCCAACTTTACAATTTGTTTTAGGGTCCCTAGATATAAACCAGTGGTGTACTCTTACAGTTTTTCAATTCTAGCGGATAAAATTATTGAAATTTCATAGGTCCGCTGCCCATGGTTGTCAGGAATCCCCTCACGTCCTCTATAAATAATTTAAGTAACTAATATTTTGATCCATCAACAAACGTAATATTAACATAACCTTAAAATATTTCTGTATTAATTTGTCGGTGTTTCATTTCTCAATAAAAATGGTTACTGAAAAAAGAAAGGCAGATGAATTTGCACTAGTGCCTGCCACAAAACGCACTAAAAATGAAGTTGCTGTTTCTAGCAACAAAAACAAAGCTCTTGTACAAACCGTAAGTGAAGTGTTTGCTGTGCTTACTTTTCTTTGATATTAAAATTATTTAGGTAACACGAACTTCCAATTTGTTTGCACCTACTATGCTTTTGGAAGGTCACGAGGGAGAAGTATTTTCATTGGAATTTCATCCCGAAGGACAATATATTGCTTCTTCAGGCTTCGATCGAAGAATATGTAAGTTAATCTGTTGTTGCATGAACATCAAATTTTATATTTTGCTTTCAGTTTTATGGTCTGTTTATGGTGAATGTGAAAACATATCTGTTCTAACTGGTCACACTGGGGCGGTAATGGAGTTGCATTTTACCCCAGATGGTAGTCAAGTTTTTACAGCTAGCACGGATCACACTTTGGGTTTATGGGACATAGTGACAGGACAACGAATTAAAAAGTTTAAAGGACACACTAATTTTGTCAATTCAGTTCAAGGTACATTTCTAATGGTTAATTTTTTGTTTTTGTATTAATGTATTTGTTTAGGTGCACGAAGAGGTCCTCAAACTTTAGTGTCGGGCGGAGACGATTCAACAATTCGTATATGGGACATACGAAAGAGAAATAATATTTCAGCGATTAATTCTACTTATCAGGTAAAGTTGAATTTATTTAATTTTTTATTCTAAATCTAAAGTCAATTATTTTAGGTTACAGCAGTTACTTACAATGACACTGCTGAGCAAATTTTTAGTGGAGGGATCGATAACGATATAAAAGTATGGGATGCAAGAAAAAATGAAATAGTTTACACTTTACATGGACATACTGACACTGTCACAGGTTTATCTTTAAGTCCGGATGGTTCTTATTTATTGTCAAATTCGATGGACAATACTTTACGTATTTGGGATATTAGACCTTATGCTCCTCAGGAACGTTGTGTTAAAGTATTCACAGGTAATTAAATAAAAAATTAATTTTACTGGAGATATTGATTTTATATCTTTTATTTTAGGACATTTACACCATTTGGATAAAAACTTATTGCGGTGTTCTTGGTCTGCCGATGGTAGTAAAGTTAGTGCTGGCTCTGCAGATCGATTTGTTTATATATGGGATACTACAACAAGACGTCTGATTTATAAATTGCCTGGTCATAATGGCACTGTCAATGATGTGGATTTTCATCCCACTGAACCAATAATTGTTTCTGGATCAACAGATAGACAGATATATTTAGGAGAAATTGAATAAATTTATGTTAAGTAAAAACAGTTTTGTAATTTTGGCCATTTCGATGAACAGCATTATACTGAGGTAATACAAGAATAACTATTCCTTTAAGAATTGTTTTATTAAAAGTGATACAATTGGTGTTGTTTAATAACGGATTTTAAGATTATAACACATAGATGCCATACTCCCTTATGAGGGTAGGGATTCCTCTACAAATGATTCTCTAAATCATTCTAACTATAAGAAAATGATTCTTATATAGGATCACAACTATAGTCGTGATCACGAATAATGAAGCTTACATCAGAACCATGTGAATCAAGCATCGATAACTGCCCTCCCAAATTTTTAATCAACAACACAGGTGCAACAAAAACTCGCTTATATAAATGTGTTGCAATGTGTTTCAAATGTGTTTCATTTTTGACACATCGAAAATTGCGCAAGCTTCATTTTTCGTGATTACGACTATACTAATGTTATCCATCTGTAAAATTTTGTTTCTTTGGGTTACATGTTAGAATTTGGCCATTCGCATGGACCTTTGTAGAAGTGATGGTTTTGCTAAAAAATTACTTGAGGGGGCGTCCATTAATTACGTGTGGCGTTTAGGGGGGGGGTCGAGCCAAATCTCACGTGAGGGAGAGGGGGGTCTCGGCAAATATTACGTAATTTTTTTGTTTTAGCCCTTTCAGACACTAATTATGAAAAAAATGAAAAATAATTTTAAACAACATGAGAACTTTAAAGATACTACACAAAAATTTGCGCTAAACCTATGTCCTCTGGAGAGGAAGCTGTGTTTGAAAGGGTTAACTAGTTTGAAATAAAAATAATGAAGCAAATAATGTTTTTTTAATAAATCGAACGCGATCAAGCACAGATTAACGTATTTACACTAAAAATACCCATTTTAAACAATCTCACTTGAGATTAGGAGGGAGGGGTGGGTTGACCCAAATCTCACGACATCTTACCAAGGGGGGAGGGGGGTTTAAAAATTGCCTCACGTAATTAATGGACGGTCCCCTAAACTTTCTCTAACCTATGGAACAGGCCTAATTCTTTGCATGGACATCTCTTTTAACGATGGTTTTGCTAAAAAATAATGTTAAATGCTAAAAAAATGTGCTGTGGAATGAATTAGGTACCTATCTAAAATTATGGTAAAAATTCGTTTTCAAAAATAAATTCAAATCTTTATTATCAGCACTCGCCAAAGCTATACATAGTTTTCATTACAACTAATGAGTGAGATTTCAATTCTAAAAAAGTGTAAAATTCTTCAGTTTTATCAATCATCGCATTGGTACTCCATTTTCATCTGCTCCATATACCAGGTACTATATGTATAGGTAGACGACAAATTGTTAGATTATTGACCATGCTTACAACTGTGTGTTTTAATAAATTGTGAATTATAATATTATACATGTGTATTTTGCATATTATAATATGTATGCCAGTACTTGTTCCTGTTTATAATATCATATATGCGGAATATGACGTTTTTAGAATCTACAAAATTATAATAATCAAAAATATGCTGAACAATTGTCTAAACTAACAGTTATCAAAGTTGATTGGTCACGAAACCCTTTCACAATATGTTTTTAAAATTCCCTAATATATCACTGTAGCAAAATTACTGTTTTGCAATAATTACTAATAAAGTAAGGAACGGATTTATATGTATTGCTGCATTTTTCATTATTGGTAATTTCACCATTTGTCGCCTTCTAGGCTTTCCATTAGATTTTTTGTAAAAATTGTATCATATCAAAATTACAAAAATATCGTTACTTCTGCCTCAATACCTCCAATTATCAGTACACCAAATTTTATCCAGAGATACGATGACATATTATTCATTAATATGAATATTTAATATATAATTATTAAATTTCCAATAACCTAGGTAGCCTAGGTAGAACGAGGAAAAGATGGGAACCGTAACAGGAATTTAAATGCCTAATTCGGAAAGTGCAGAAGAAAAAGAAGAAATTACCAATAACTAACAGATTTGACCACTTTTACATGTAAATAATTCAATGACGTTATACATATAAATAGTCATTGAATGTCAAACGAATGTCTCATGTACTACCTATATTTTTTTAATATTATTAAAATTTTCGAATGTATGTTCATCTAACAAATTTTCACAAAAAATAGATAAATTAAAATTTTAGTTAATATTTTCTGGCTTTTACATTTGGCTCAATTGTTTTCTCATCAATACTTGTATTTTAAAAGCTCTGTTAGCATACAAAATTTTATGTGAATCTGTAAAACAATTAACATGTCGTATACGATGACATTTTCATTTTTTTTATTATGGTAGCCCTGGCAAAGATTTCTTTGCCAACACTTTATTTTCATCACTAGAGCCCACCAGACAAATGCCGAAGAAAATCGAGGGACAAGGACTTTTTTCAAGATTTCGTTAAAAAAGGTAAGCTTTTTTTTCATGTTGAATTCCTGATTTTAATCAAATGGTTCCATATGCTGTCAAGTCCTGGAGGGGCAATGTTCCTACATCCAAAATTTGGTTGAGATGCCTTCAGTATTTCATGAGTTATTCAATTTTAAAGTTTCAACTCGTTTTTATCTAGTTTATCGTTTTTAAAAATCTTGTGTTATTTTCCTGTAGTGGCATTTGTTCGTCATTGGTTGGACGGTTCAGGAATAAAACTAGGGACAAAATTTTACGACACACCGACAGCAATGTTTTAAAATTTTTTTGCAAATCTTTGCGTTTCTGAACACGGTGATATCGAAACTAAAAAAAATGTGAAATTTTTTTTCGAATTCTATACCTCTAAAAAAAATTTTTGATTGAAGGTAAAAATATTGAGTCCCTAATTCCCGATTTCTTCACCTTGAGATATCTCTCATATAAGTATAACCAATCAAACAACCGTAAAAATTTAAATTACGGTGGTTTGATTGGTTATTCTCATAGTTTATATCCGATAGATACCTCAAAGTGAAGAAATCGGGCATAAAAGGTACAGATATTGAATTACTGCCATCAAAATATACAAAAATACATATAAATCCGTTCCTTATTAATAAGTTAATAATAAGTTGCAACAATATATCAAAGAAAACCAATCTAGTTCATTATTTCTTTTAGACAGTTCTCTGCGTGTACATTATTTTTATACATACCCAAGTAAAAGTAGCTAAACTAATTACAGTAAAATTTCCAGCTGTAAGTTTTAGTGGATTTTGACTTCTTCGGATTATGAATGCCACAGCATTTTGAAATCTGAGATCTGTTCCAATAAAATTTGACTCATATATACCTTGCCCAACTTCTTGACTAGCAAATACTATTTCTTCTCCCCAAACACAAATTACTAAAACTTGTGTAATAGCTGACACAATTTCTAAAAAGGCCCTGATCAGTAGTAATCGATTTGTTACCTACAAAATTACATAATTTAAACGTAATATCAAATCAAGAACTTTGATTAAGGGCCGGTTTTACAATAGTCAGATAAACATACTTAGTATAATCATTGCTACCAACAATCGTTCTACATGAAGACTTGAATCTTTAAGGACCAGTTGTGTAATAGAAGAACAACCTCGGATCAGAGTTAATTCCAAGTTAACTTTGAGTTAATTTAAGTTAAGCTAACTTTGAGTTAATCCTGGGTTACCCTTACCTGAGCTTTTTACAACTGGCCCTAAGACATTATTCTTACTAGATGCGTCTCCTTAATTTGACGCTGGCTGGTTTGACTGGATGAATTATGCACAGTAAACTCACAAATTATTAACAAAATGTAATAATGGTAAAATTAACATGTCGTATTTGTTTCTGAGGAAAAATTATTAATTTCGTTCCAGTAAATCTGCCTCGAACTCTTTTCTATTATACTAAAACGGTGTACTAGGTACTCACCGAATTTGCTCGAAATATTAAAAAACATAACATAGCCAATGTTCCAAGAAATACAAATAATAGCAATTTATTTAAAATAAGTTCTAATTCTTTAGCTATGTCAATAATTGCTGTATGGTAGCGGACAGCTGTTACAAGTTGTTTTTTTAAATATTTCCATTTAATTTTAGAATTGTCAATTTGGGTAATGTAAACTTGCCCTTCTTCTGTCTGAAATGTGATATTAAAATTTATCATTATCATTTATCATCAAATCAGTTTTATCATTGTAAAATTACGTACCATCATCATATCATGATAACTGTTGGTAACAAGGTGTAGAAAATTGTTTTTCACCATCTTAAATTGGTAACTGATATGTGCTAAAGTAGCAGCTATAAGTAAATCAGAAAATACAAAAGTAGTAGCTAGAACAATTATAGAAAAATGTTGATAGAAGGTTAATATCGCATAATTCACATTTGAATTTACGTCTAAAAAGGTAAGTGGCCCATATGTAAATATTCTAGCAGAAGAATTGAAAAACAGATTATACATTGCAAAAAGAAATGATGATATTATTGAAGCGCTCGCAAAACCTGTGTAAATTTTAAACTGAAAAAAAAATCAATCAGGATGATATTAGAGATATCCTGCACTAGTGTACATTAGTCCACCGTTTTTTTTACCCACCTGCAATGACGTTACCCAGAGACATTCTTCCATAATTTTTTCTTCCTCTTTGCCGCCTCTTTTTAAATTCACAGTAAACGGTTTTCGACCTAACTTTCTCAAAACTTCGCCTAACTGTTTTCTATTTGTATATGCGGCAAATCCTTTACCTACACCTGTATAGACACAAAATATTATTAATTTGGTTAAACATCCAAACATAGCTACACGAACAGAATATTCAACAGCAAAGAAGAAAGACAAAAATACGAAATGAAGATCAATACATATCTCACTTTGGTGTGTAGTATATAATTATTAGGTATTGTATTAGTGTAATATTTGAACAGAAGATCCTCAGAAAACTCTCTGGTGGAGTGAAAATGGAGAGGGCAATTAAAAGAACTATACGAAGAGTTTACCTTTAAATCGGTCATTGGAATAAACAAAATAAGGTAGAAAGTGAATGACTGCTTAAGATTTTAATGAGAAAACAGGCAATAGGATAATAGGAATACAAATGGTTCTCACAACTGAGGAAAAAGTGTTTGTTGTAGAGCATTAATTTCGCTCATACGGAAATGGACGAGATAATGGTCCAAGTTTAAAACAAGTATCACAAAAATATCTACAAGAGTTTAACAAAGCAGCCCCCAGTAAAAGTGTAATCTTAGCGATTGTCGAGAAATTTCGTCACACTGGCAGTGTGTTGTGTCAGCGCAAGGGCTCTTCAGGTCGCCGAAGAACAATTTTTACCAACAATAATGAAGGATGCATTCTTGACCAGGTCATACAGTTTCCAAAAAGAAGCCCTTGACGAACTGCGTATAAACTGAATATCAGTGAAACATCCACCCGTCGGTTGTTCAAATCTATTGGTAGTTATCCTTACCGCATTCAAATTGGACAAAAACTAAACCCTGCGGACAAACGTGCAAGAGCTGTTTACTGTGGATGAGTGTTGAACCTAGTGTACGAAGATCCAGATTTCTTGAAAAACATATGGTTTTCGGACGAAAGTCATATTCACCTTGAGGGTTATACTATGTCAATCGACAAACAATTCGATTTCTTGAATTTGAACGCCCAGATGTTATTGTAGAAAAACTGCTCCACACACCCGAGTTACCATTTCGTGTGCTGTATCTTGGCATGGGATTATTGGTCCTTGTTACGTTGAAGACGGGGATTAGCATCCAGTTACTGTTAACCAAGATCGTTACAGAGAGATGATTATTACACCTTTTGTGAGAGATTTAAGAAACTTTTGTCGCCCACGAAATCTACACGTGAACAAGCAATGGTTTCAACAGGATGGCGCCATGAGCCATACAGCCTCACGCTCCTTAGCCTCACTTCAAGAACATTTTGAAAACAGAATAATTTCTCGTAGAACAGACTTCGAGTACCCTTCTCATTTACCAGATCTTACGCCACCCGATGCATGCATTTGGGGCATGCTAAAAGAGTCCGTTTGTAAACTTTGATTTTGTTTTGTTTTAAAATTTGTAAATATTTTTGAATTTTCTTGTTTTACCACCAACTAGTTCAGATGGCAACAACTAGTTGATATTTTCCAAAAATAGCCATCGGAAGCGGTTTGATTTGAGAATTGGTTTTGAGATTTGTATTGGAGATTAAACTAATTTGACTTCGTAAGCAAGTGAGTTTTGGTTATTTTGAATTTTGAGAATTTCCCCGCAAAGTTTAGATATTATTTAGTTATATAATATTATTTTTAAACTTACCAATTGGAAATGCAAATAAATAAACCAGAAAGCCGGCAACAACATCAAATTCATGTCTTGTTGTTTCTATTGTACCGAATACGGTGTATATCATCATTGTAAGAATTGTAAAAGAAAACACAGTTCTTTCGTATAAAACTGATACATTTTCACCAAAACATATTCCAACAAATTTTAATATCCATCTTTCTTTACTAAAGTAGTCGTTCCCTTTGGGCACAACATCAGTATTTTCTATTGGCTGGGCTTCCATTTTAAAACTCATAAAAGAAGCGAATGTATTGAGCTTTTATACTTTTTTAAGTTTGAAAATTAGAAGTTACCCAGTTATTAACATATAAATAATTTGATTAAGAAAGTTACAGGTCACACGAACTTGTTAATCAGAAATGTACATAATCTTGGTGTATAATTTAGTTGAATAAAGAATAAATTAGATACTTCTATAAACACGGCAAGTTTTTCAATAAATTTTTCTTTCCAAAAAATTATGGAATGTTTTTGTAAAATTTTATGGAAGAGAAAATTAATCTTTGAGCATTAAAAATGGGTTTTAAACTGAACCATTATTAAAACGGTTTCTATTACATAATGATTTTTTTCGACAGTCAAAAATGATAAATCTAAATATTGATTGCTTTTTAACCCAGATATGCCTAATGTCCTATACATAGGACGCCTATATTAACTATACAAACATGGCTCCTCCGGCACCCTAATATTAGTAAAAATGTATTGAACTGGATCATTATAGTGAAAAAAAAAATTTGTTTTTTAATCTTAAAACTACCCTATAGGCATATCTGGGTTAATGACGAATTTTCTGCACAAAATTAGATAAAACGTTGTACACCGCTGTGGTGTAATAAATAAATAAACGCAAACTAAAATATGTAATATATATATTTTTTTAAATGAAATACATACGTAAATATAAATTAAATTTCTTTTTAAATATTGATTGCTTCCACCAATATTGCACCAACATTGCACCAATATTAGAAAATATTTAAATTTCCATGTTGGCGCAATATTAAAAATCGATGTCCCAAAATGCGAATATTGCAAATAAATGTTGCTCCAATATTGAAAATAAATATTTTGCCAATATTGGAAATTACCATTGCACCAATATTGAAAAGTGGTTACATTTCGATATTGACGATTTTTAATACTTCGCTAATATTTGTACCCCGTGAATCGTGAAAAAATTAATGAACTTGGCAGCTCGTCCTTAATTAGTAATCTGAATTTTTTTAAATCATGGTGTCAATTTTTATCTATTCGAACCAAGAAATCACTTGAATCTTTCGAAGCGTGTTGCGCATATTTGGGATTTCCAAGGGCATTGCAACTAATTGAATAGGCAAATGCCACTAAGAAACCCCAAAATTACTGCAACTTCCCCTGGTATGTCGAATCTGCATAGGATTTTCATTTATATTTGTTGATTTGAAATATAACGCTATTAATAACTTGGGACTTAACAGGCCAGTAGAATTCTAAAATTAAACAACTGAACCGGTAAGACCCAAATTATCACAGCTGATGAAGGAATTTCTTGGGCTATATCCACCTAAGATAAAAATAATAATAATTCTGTTACAAATCACTGCAGTGTGGATTGCTAGGTTATATCCAGCTGATATAATATGGAAGATATAGGAAAAAATAAACGAACGAAATGTACTCACGGTTCGATTTCTTATAATAGGTGATATATTTAATAGGAAAAGCATAAAATATTACGTCCCTTTCGTACAGCTTTGTAAGCTTTATCTTATGTACGTCTAGAGACTACAATTGAAAATATTAAAAGAATGTGGATTTTTAATTGAAAATTCCACAAATAAATAAATATACATGGATTCCATTACTCCTTCGTTTGCAGAGTAACTCTGCCATCATTAGTTTTTGAACGTGCTTTGATTAGTGATTACCGTTATCCAACTTCACTTCAGACTAACTTTATTATTATCTGATTTATGTCAATCACAGCCACCAGCAACTGCAACTTGTGTGATTATTATCAAACTGGCTTTTGATTACTTTTCAATTTATTTAATTTTAAATTAATAGTATTTCAGAATTTATTAAATGTGCAACAGGTTCCCTCACTAATTAAATTATATTTCCAGTGTAACGATCGAAGCGGAAAATCTTGAAAAAACATCTACAAGGTGTAGATTCACCATTCAGAAATAAAATGATGCTTTACAATTTTTGTTAATGAAAAGTACATTCTTGTATCGGCCCAACAAAGTTAGTCGCAGAAATAACAATTAACCGGTTTAAATTACGAGAAATAAATATTTTCTTAAATTAATTAAATAATGAACTACTTCACCAGCAGTATGGCGTTAAGTCTATTTCGCGCGACTGGGAAGCGATAACCTCGGTTCAAATCCTGGTCACATCGAATACACTGTTGTGATCTAAAACCCAAGATAGATTTGTGGGCTATTGAGAAGGCAACGTGAAACCACCCCAATAATTAAAAATCCCTAGTACGTCATCTTGGCTTCAGTATTCATTTTCGGAATAATTGTATTAAAATGAAAAAACAATTTGGAGTTTTCCTATTCAGAGAAAAAATAGAAAATTTAGACTTTTTAATAATTATTAAAGGTTTTTGTTGCCGTTTTATCGAAATATTGAATCCCGATATTATCAATAAATTATTCATTAATAGTAATAATTTATTAAGTTAAACTTCTATTGCCTAATTATAACATGCAATCCAACATTTTTGACTATAATACGCACGTAATATAGAATCTACCAATTAATTTTAATTTAGGAGTATAGCCGTGAATCAAACCAACTGCAACGCAAGGATTGGATCCCAGTCAGTTTTTTTGACATTGTATTATAATCATTTTGATATGAATATGAAAGAGTTATAGTGTTGCGTAATGCTGGAGACAAGGATATCCTTGTCTGCATTTTTCTCATAACTATTTTTTTTCTTTTTTTTCTAAAATTTCAGTATGACAATTGATTAAGAAAGCAATGAACTTCTTGGCTTAACCCACTACTGCAATTGATCCAAATATCTCCTTCATTTGGTTCTGAAAGCCAACGGTGAAGACTAAGAGGTGTTAACTTCTTGATTAGTGTATGGCTGGATCTGACTACATGGAGTGATCCTGGAAGAGGAAAAATCTGAAAAAAGAATAAGGTAAGATTTATTTTCTTCTAAATATTTCACTATCATTTAAGTGACTAAAATAAAATAGTGATTTACTATAATTAACCATGATTGGTTGAATATAAATGAATGGATCAACGAGAAGAAAAGTTTCTAAAACGACCACTTCATACGCTGACGTAAAAAATTAAAGTGCTTTACGATCCCAATACCGAATTTAATATTTTTATAAAGTAATAGTCAAATTCAAATCATGTAACAATTTCGGACGCGTATTGGTTTCGTGTTTAGAGAGATGCTGATTTACGAGCCGATAATTTATTGATTAATCGAAAACTACGCGCAGACCTATTACCACCCACGTTTCTTTAAGTATAATGGGACATCCAATATAATATATGCAAGCAGCTATCGAATTCTTGTGATTTATAATATAATAATAATTAGTATATACACAAAAGATAGATTATTATGGAATACCGGAAACATTTAATGTTTTTTCTCAACTTTTTAATTTTTAACATTTCAAAAGCGGCAAAGTGGATAAAGTCACGCAAATTCCAATAAATACACTACATAAAAGACATTTTTGTTTGATTTAGCTCGTAAATACCAAATCGCCGCAAGTCTAAAACACGGACATGAATGGTATGAATACAAAACGCGTGGGTATAGCAACTTCAACGTATAAACTATGTGGAAAATAATAGCATATAAGTAAGTACCACACCACAAAAAATTATAAGCTTACCTCGCTACCTTTTTTAATATAAAACTTCTGAAAAATTATAGTAGGTACTATTGAAAAAAACACTCTCTTCAGAGTTAACAATGAAAATTTGAAATTGATTGTGCACGATCAGTGTTTCTGGATCAATAAATTGTGTGGGTAATGAATAATTTGGATTTAAATAAATTTCAAATTTTTTGAATGAATACAACGCTTTAATAACCATAACCATAGTCATTATGAATATGATCATCATTAACAAGCATAAGAGAGTTGAAATCCATGTATAGACCGCATAATTATTCGAGTAGCTCGCTTTTGCTTAGTTTGGACGAAATTGCTGAATATAATTATCTACATATATTTAATATTCATGTTATAGCATTATAAATAAGTAGAAGCTGCATGAAAATTGAGCCCAGACTATCTGAAAAATCTGTAAAAACTGAACAATAATATTCTCTTGCGGCTAGTTCTACTTAGAAGGTACAAAACCAATTTGGCCCATGAAATCAGGGCGCAAAGACCAATTTAGTTTCCCATCGAAGGAAATATTCTTTCTCCAGAATAGGTAATTAGACCAAATAAACTAAGAGTAAAGTAATATTTTGCAAAGTTAAAATTTTACCAAATTTCTTACGATATCAACTTATTGTAAATTATTACTTACTTTTTCTTCGCTATTCTTATTTTTTTTATTTGATTTCTCAATACATTTCTACTTAGGTTAAAAAATGAAGCTTGTTTGCAATTTTTATCAGGTTTGGGCTCAAATTTGTTCTTAGTGAATGAGTTAGCCGAATATAGGAAATTAACATGTAAAAATTTAATTATTCAAATGCCTGCTTCCCTAATTATATTTTAGAGAAAAAATGAAAGACAATTAAAATAATGCAGAAATATAAACTACGAATGATAAGAGTATTAGATTTCATCTAGCTTTTACTTAAAAAGTCCAAAAATGCTTTTGAAATTGTTAAAATTTATATTTATTGGACTGGCCATGGAATAAATTCAATTTAATTTCTATTTTCAAAAATAATTACCTTGGAAACTTTCATGGCCAGTCTGATAAATGAAACTTTTAACAATTTCAAAAGCATTTTTGGACTTTTTAAGTAAAAGCTAGATGAAATCTAATACTCTTATCATTCGTAGTTTATATTTCTGCCTTATTTTGGTGTCTTTCATTTTTTCTATTTATTTGGGCTATTTGAGCATGAGAACTGAGGGTTTTAAACATTTAAAGCATCTAGTTTTATTTATTTAGATGTACTTCAAAGCTTTTATTGTATCTTTTACTCTAGACTAGACTATTCACACACTATGGATAAACGGATAAATATAGATATAAGTTACAGATTTTAAAATTTATTAGTTAAAAATATGTGACTACCCCAATTCTGAGAATGGGAATGGGCCAGTTCGTCGCGAGCGTTTCGTCGCGAGCGTTTCGACGCAGCCAGTTCGCCGCAGCCTGTTCGTCGCAAAGCCATTTTGACGCAAAATTTTTTGGTCGCATGGACTATTTGCCGCGGGACTGTTTGTCTCAAAATCAATTCGCCACAGGACTATTTGCTGCAAAATCAATTTGCCGCAGGACTGTTAGTTGCAAAATCAATTCGCCGCAAGGCCATTGCCTCAAAATTGTAAAAATAGTAGTATATAATTAATTATTTATAATTTTAAAAACATTTATTTTTTTATTTTATTATTTAAATTTAAAATTTAAAAATTTTTTGAAATTTTTGAAAGTAACATTATCTACTTATATATGAAAATATTACACCAATCAATATTGGTACAATTTTAAAGTAACATTATCTACTTATACAGGGTGGCGCAAAATGAACGAATGCGGGTTTGAATTCTTTATAACTTTTATAATTATTAATTTTTTAAATTATTTTTTTGTATTTTGTAAAGAAGACTTGGGGAATTTATAATGGAACAGTACACAATAAATTGAACAACTTACCCAAATCGTTGAACTTTATTGTTTTTTACCCCCCTGTATATGAAAATATTGTACTAATCAATATTGATACAATTACCAACTAAAAAAAACCAACGAAACATATCGCGGTTAATATGACCGCGGCTAATAGGTCATGCGTCGAAAAAGATCGCGGCTAATAGGTCTTGCGTCAAATAATACTTGCGTCGAAACGCTTGCGTCCGAACGGGTGCGCGTCGAAACGGCTGCGGCGAAACGGCCGCGACGAAACGCTCGCGACGAAAAGTCCTAGACCCTCTGAGAATAGATCATTACAAAACATATTACATAATTATAAAAAAATATATAAAATATATTTTTTAAGCGTTTCAGAATTAATTATTTACCAAGTATACTCCCAAGTCTTAATAATTTATTAAATAAAATTAAAAAAATTTATCCAATAAAAATAAATGTCTGGGCCATTATATTATTACAGTTATATATCAGAACGGAATTGACAAAGAAAACAAATTTATTGATTTGGTTAATCGATAAATTACATAACAGAATATTATTTATACAATTTTTTTGACGATTTATCAAAAAGCGTTAGTTACATCAAATTATTATAATTCAGACACAGATGGGTAAAAATATTTAATAATTGGCCCCATTAGGTAGTTTAGATCTGGGGAAGCACTTTAGTAGGTGGTTATAATAGTTTTAATGTAATTTTATCGAGCCATGTTGTCACTTGTTAATAAAAATTTTGCAAGCATGATAATTTGTAAGATTAGATTAAGAGTCGGTGCATACCTGATTTCCGTTCAAGAATCTAAGATTTAAGATAGGTTTCAACAGCAAATTGCTTTCACGTTGAGTGAACATAGAGTTACGTATATACAATCAAATGATTGATTTGCCGCTATCGGAGATCTTCTTTCTGACCATCATTGACCGGCATGTAAAGCAGCTCTTCAGGATTTATTTGCTTCTTCAGATGTCAATAAGGAGTCTTGCGTTAAAATATTATCTGGATCTGAGTCTGATTTTAAAATCTATAATGCATAACACACATAGTTCAGTTTTTTTTTCTTTTCAAAGTTTGCACAAACCTATACCGCGTGTTGCAATTTTGCATATCATAACCACAATTAATTAAAAATAATTACAACTAATAAGTTTTACCCAAATGAGAGGCCTACGTAATTTCCAATGAACGTGATCATTATAATGAGGTAAATCTAGATCATACGAAAAGTAACAATTTTGTATTATTGTAAGTGGTGTCTAATACGCTATTTAAATGCAATAACAGGCATATTAACAAGCAAACTGTGTATTAAGCGAGGGAAATGCAAACAATGCGAATTACAATCACATTTGCAATACGAGTTCGGCTCGAAGATACTGTTGCGTGAAGCTTTCGATTGCTTTATAGGTAAAGGTAATTAATTACAACATTTACGATTCCAATCGTAAGAAACCTACAGTTTCTTAAAATAAGCTACAGAAAAATTTACTAGGTTACTGAAAACATTTCCAAACAAATTTGATTGCATTTATAAGTTTCCTATGTAAATCTCGTTAATCCATTCAACACTAATCAGATCACTAATTAAAAGTTTCTTGATACTACGTTTTACATCTTGATTTCAGAATCAACTTTTCGCGTTGCGATCAAATGTCTTCGAAAACCACAATGCTCTAACGCAAACATATTGATTGCGAATTTTACACATATCTTTGCGTCTGAACATCGAATCTCGAGATTTAATAATATAATTTGTATGTTAAGACTTGTTAAGTAATAAAAAAGCAGAAAATGTTGATGTTTTACATAATTTAACGAACAAGAATAGGGAATAGGTTAGCTGTCAACTCCATGTCCTATAATTTCAAGCAATAGTAGGCGTCATAAAATTAGCAGACAAAGTTTGTGATGCTATCCACTGCCCACCGGCAGCTAATACTTGAGTTACAATAAACTATGTTCCACCCTATTCTTACGTTTACTATTGTTTACGAGCTAATGAATTACTACTATGTACCTATACCTACGTTAACATTAAAACTATTCACTATCAGTACATCTAAAACATTATCAACAGAAAAGGAAGCTCACTTTAGCGTTTTTACGACAAAATAGTAAAATTGATTATCAAAAAATCAAAAATAATATTGATTCCAAATTGAAAGTAACTAATTAAAAAAAATTGTACTATCTGACCAAGATTTGATGCATGAAATAAACATTGTAAATCATTGTTATGGTAATAAATCTTTAATTACACTACATATTTGTGCAAAATAAAATCAGTGAACGATTCAATCTGAAATCATCCTGGGAACGCATGCTGATCATAAATAACTATCACAAATATGTAGATAATCTACCTCATGTTTATCAATAAGGATGTGACTTGGGTTAAAACGCAGTTATTTAACATGATGGCCATATCAAGTAAAACAAGAAGTTTCTAGGAAAACTTTTTTCTCCATATATTTGTAATATTCTATTTTAAATTGCAAAATTGTTTAAAAAATTACATAATATAATAAACCTAAGAAGGGCTTATTTAATAAATTCAATGCGCATACATAAATTTGTTACTTGATTATATCATTTTGATCGAAGTTCAGTTCAGTAAACGTACGTCAACAAACGTCTTCATTAGTGGGGTTCGGTTTTTAGACGGAAAAGCTCTAACGAATGATTCGAATGATTTTAAAGTAAAACCATGTAATCATGATCGCAGCGTGGGGTTTTCAAAAAAGTTTTGGGCTAGTGTAGTTAAACAATGGTGAAAAAATCTAGCTTTGTTGCTGAAAAAAACATTGTTCAATATTTTTTATTTCTGTTCAGATAAGAAGCACCGTAATTTGTATTTAACGTTGGGCAAGCCTTGGGCATTTATGCTAACGATCATTAGTAAGGTATTTTTATATTTTGATTAAAAATTACCGAATTACATTAATATTTAAATATTATTTAAAAGAGATTTTAACGTCTGGCCAACAAGAAAACCCAGTCGTTTCCACCATAATAGTCATAGCACACCCGGTAATAGTGAACCCGTAATAGGTAGTTATTTGATATTTATCACGGTTATCTAAGATTCATATCTTGCCCACATACCATAGCATTGTGATGATATTTTTAAATTAAACTAAAGGTAAGTACAGTTCAATAATTTGATAATATCGTAGGTACACCATTTTTCAAATTTTTTTTATATTAGTTATTAACAAAATTCAACTCGTGGTTAGGTTTGAAATTTATAATATTACTAAATACATTTTGGTATAAAAACTTGACATTTTCAAACATAGTCTCGATTTTACATTAAAAAAAATGGCCTGCCTCTTTCAAAGTATTTCGTTTGTATCAGTAAATCAATAACATTTTATACTTAATTGATGGATCGTGAAGTAAGTTCACAGAGAAACTTTCTCTTTTGGAAAAAAAAAAGATAAAGTATTGTGACCTAAACAATATCTAATATATTTTTCTATCAAATTTTAACTTTTCTGTCTAAATAAAATGAAACGATATAAGTGATATAATAATGATTTTTTCTACTAGTGTTTGAAAAAGTGTAACTTTTCGATATTCGTTTGAGTAAGGTAAAGTAGGTTTTTTCACGCACTAGTGCGGAAAAGTAATTTTTCACGCACTAGTGCGTTTTACTTTTCCCCACATGCGCATTCAAGTTACATATATCGATAATCGATCGAGTCTGTGTTTCGCGTTGAAGCAGACGTAACGTAGCGTAGCGTAGCATGATGGCTTGCGAAACATGGAGTGCCGGAGGCACTTTAATCTTCTTCATCTGACGATTGAAGTTTTGGCATTGAGAATAGTTATTACGCTTGATGTGGACGGACCACAACGATCTGGGTAGGTTTGAAGCAGATGTATTATTATGTGTAACTTATGTGTACCCTATACCAAAAGTTTTTGTATATCAGACAACTGCAGCGCCATCTATTCCAAAATTATTTAAATTCAAACAGTAGTAGAAAAAATATAGTGTGAAACACGCAGGCCCGTAGCCAGGATTTTATTTCGGGGGGGGGGGGGCACTCATAAAAAAATTTTTTTTTGGGGGTTCCCCTTTCGAGAATTTTTCCGGGAAAAAAAATTTATGTTCCCACTTTAAAAATATATCTATTTACCTATTTTATTTTCAAAATTTATTTTTGCTTTTGAACATTTCGGGGGGGGCACGTGCCCCCAGGTGCCCCCCTTTGGCTACGGGCCTGGAAACACGTATGAAAAGTTTCTTTTACCGTACACGGCGTGTTTTTTATCTCAGCTAAAGCCTCGATAAAAAATCTCACGCCTAGTACGGAAAATGGAACTTTTCAATACTCGTTGCACAAATAGTTATTTTCTACTGCTGTTTGAAAAAGTACAACTTTTCGATATTCGTTTGAGTAAGGTAAAATAAGTTCTTTCCGTACTAGTGAGAAAACGTAATTTTCCAAACCAAAAGCAACAGAAAAAATCGGATATTGCATCAAAACGTGTTTACTATTACTGTGCTATTAGTAAGGTTTATAATTATTAAAAATCTAGTACCTCTACTATATTTACAATTTAAAATTATAATAAATGTGATTATAGATATATAATATTGTTTATTTAAAAAAATTTTTTTAAGGTGAAAATTCAAAATATTAGGTAAATTATATGCGAAAGAAAAGTTTGTATTTTGTTTCTTTCAAAGAAAAACCCGAAAACCTTTCGAGTTGCAGCAAAGAACAACATAACCAAATGAAATTGCTAATTGTTTTATAAAAAAACCTTATTTTAATAAACAATAAATTCGTGTTTTTCATTAACTGTATGAAAAATAGGATTTGCTTAAAATTTTGCATCCGACCGTTCTCGACCTGTCCCGTATCCAATTATATTTCAAGCCATTAAGATATATCTGGTTGTTTTAAATTTAATTGATTGCACAAAGAGAAGAAATTTATGTGAAATAAAAAGAAGAATCGCAACATGAGCTTACATCATAACAATAACAGTTGGCATAAAAATCACGATAACAATTAAAAGCCATATATTAAGTAGAAAATACTTTTTGTAAAACACAGCTGGAATACTAAATCAATACAAACGTTTTTGTACTGTGCAATAAGAAACAAATGGTTCAGTAATAATTGTTATCAAATTCTGGTTTAAATCCTTTCCGATTCTTCAGAATACCTTATTTACGCCTACGTATGAAATTTGAATTTTGTTAACAGTTTACCTTGCCATATTTAACTACATAATTAAATCAGTTTAATGTTTATTTATAATTTACGCTGTAATGTGCTATGAGGTTGGAAGATAAATGACTACATAAAAAGTTACATAATTAATTAATACATCAAGTTATTTTATCTTCCTTGTATGTTGGCTCCTGCAGCGTAATTCTGAAAAAGTCAGTTCCTCCACGATAGAACACCATATAGGTAGGTTCCATACCAATATTGCATTAGAAACTGCATTGGACATGAAATTCTAGT
The DNA here is from genome assembly GCA_949152465.1 of Cantharis flavilabris. Classification (NCBI taxonomy): domain Eukaryota; kingdom Metazoa; phylum Arthropoda; class Insecta; order Coleoptera; family Cantharidae; genus Cantharis; species Cantharis flavilabris. The sequence goes on along the minus strand of OX424438.1, from coordinate 35,693,002 downwards.
ATTTTTTCACGTTGCCGTTGGAAATAAACCAAGCAGCAAATTTGAAAAGAAGATGCAGTCATAGTCGAGTTCTGGATTACAAAGAACATGAAATAAAATATCAGAAATAGGAGATTATCTACAAGACAGGTGTACAGTAATATAATTTATGTACTCGCAGTCATGAGTTTTACGTTACAGTTATTGTTCAAATAGGTATAATGAAAGACATTGAAAATGAATAAATCTTGAATGCAAATACTCGTTTAAAATACTACATAGGTACACGTACAATATTATGATGTATGTATATTATTTAGCAGAGTTGTTTGAAATTTAAAGTGTTTATATGAAGTCAACTTTATTGCTTAAGTGATCTCTTATTGATTTTTCTTTATATTCACCTGATCTACACAGGATACATACAAAAACTAATACAATGGTAAATTAAGCATTTTTGACTATATATGGTCCTAATTTGGACTAGAGAAGAACCTCTTAACAGCTTTAATATTAACCCTCCAGTTCACTGGTGAAGCCTGTCATCAGGCTTCACTTATATGGAATAATATATGTAATTTATTCTACCCGTTGACTGGTTAAGCAAACACCTGTTTTTTTTAGAGTGCTACGAGCAAAAGTTTTTAAATGCAGTACTTTCGCGAGCTTATGCAACAATAATCCAAAGGATTTCAAGCCGATCAGAAGTTGTTTTTTTATAAAAAATGTTGTATTCTGATACCCCTTGCAACATGACTATTAAAAACTATTACTGTGGGGAAACTAACTTAGACCTTCCAATCCACTTCGAGGACGCGTTACCACCTCAACTAAAAGGCTTTTGGATTTTAGTTGCATAAACTAACTGAAGTATTGAATTAAAACCTTTAAATGCTATTTTAGTGCTCTTTCGCCCTATCAAAGTTACACTTGTGAAGTTCTTTTCGTAAGTTTATCCTCTAATAATTCGATACATCTCAGTAAGGTATATATGATAGCACAGCGTCAGAACGGGATGAACCCATCGGTAAATCGGGAATTGTTTTATAGAATACCAAATTTACACCGTTGCAAAAATTCAACTTTTTCAAATTTTAAAATTTTCGGTGTTTACTATAATATTTCGGTAATGCTATAACCATAATAAAGCAATCAAGTTTATATTTCCCTACTACTTTGTGCATTCGTAGAGATAGCACTTCCTAGATCGTTGAATGCCGCTAATTAAATCACGATTGAGAATTTTCAGATTTCATGGCATTTATGTAAAATGTTAAAAAATTAAGCACGTGGCAATTTTGAGATTGTTTCGTAATCTTTTAATCGCAATCTGCAGTACCTACTCTATATTGCTTTGTTTTGTATTGTATAAATACATATTATAATAATTTTTATGTGTTTCAGGCACGAGCAGAACTGATGAGCAGAAATAGTATAATAAAGTATAAACAATAAAATAACATAATGTAGTAAAACGTGGATCGGCATTCTTCTGTAATAACAAGCAGTAATTGTAAATGAGCAGCGATACTCCAAACTGCCGAAGCGAGACTAATCACGCCGAAGTTGTGTATAAACCACGATAAGTTGCTGGGTTATTTACGTATGTCTTCGATGGATGTTTCAAAGTGTTTGGTTTTATTCAATATTATTTCATTTGGCATTAATGATCCAAAAAAATAATTACCGAAGACGTTTTACATTTGTTCTGCGGTCTATGTTAAACTTTGATATATCACAAGTCAATAGCGCCATGATATATGGGGTATATACTATATAGTGTCGTATAACCGTTGGTATAACTTAAATTTTCTTTTTCGAACAATGGAAAATGTTAAAACACTGCCTCACCTCTTGCCCAAAATTTTTCCCCATTAAATTATCATACTATTTCTGAGCTATGTGTTTTTTAAAATTCCGGTTTTGAAACCTGTAGCTCAAAAAACAATATTTTTTTGATTATTGGTTGTAATCAATTGTATTATTATGTATTTACATAAGTCTGATGGTCAATAGACAAGAAGTCAAGGTCCAGAAGAATAAAAAGCTAATCATCATAGTAGAACAATATGACGGATGTATCACATAATAAATTGTAAATAGTCATTGCGTTTAAAAAAGGGGGTTATTTTATTTATATAAAAGAGTGGGTGGTTAAAATGCTTGTTCGGGAGGAGTATGGTCACACGTCGTGCATATCGGTACGAAGAATAAGTATAAAATAAATAAATCATTATATGTAGTTACCATACTACAAAGTTATATTCCGGATTTGCAAACGGAACTTCTTATGCTGATTTGTATTATTTTTTCTATTGTTTATCAAATATGGAACACCATGGGCGAGGACAACCGCACGACTGACAAAAATTATTCACCCAAATAACTTCGTCACTACGACAAATGAAATTCATCATTAATCATATCATTTTTGTTTGCAATGTACATAAGGTTTTTTTAAATGGGTTAATAAAAGAGAAATGGTTATGGCAGTAATAGGTATCTTGAAATTACCAGATAAAAATAATTGTGCGGCATTGCAGAATACAGATAGGTAGGTACTATAGAATACGTAATACTTTTTATTGAGAAGCGTGCAAGCCATCTAGAACTAATTAATTCTGATATCTAACATTCCGGCGAGGGCAACAAGAATACAATAGTACGCCAACTGGACAAGTAGTGCACCATTCCATAGATTATCTATACCTATTCCAAGATGTTTAGCATTTACATTATGTACTAGTAAAATGCACTTATATCTTGGGGCATTTTTAAATCTTTCCATTTAATGTAGAGTATGTTAACCTATATAATATATTATGTAGTATATAAGAATAACCCAACGTTCCGTTAGCGTTTGTTCATCATAGTGCACTGATCTATCTAAATTGCCACAATAACTTGCAGCATATCTGTGTGGGCATTCATAAATACATTTAGGATGCAAAAAGGGGGAGTTTCCTTTAATGGATCTGTCTATTTACGAGGTATAGCTTGCTAGCATAATCACCGCACCCGCGGTCAATTCGCATTTACTACATTTAACGAAGCTCAACCTAAAGATGTCAATAGCTTATCAACGCAGGTGTAGCATTGTTACACTTTGGTATGCGTGGATTTTTTCACAGATCCGAACAGCACTTAGCAATTAGATCTCCAAGAGCCTTTTCGGTAATTTGCATTCGTAATTTACTAGTTTGAAACCTTATCGAGAACTTTTATCTCTCTATATCTTCCGTATACTTTGTTTTGCTTCTAGCAACTTCTTTAAAAATGGCATCCTGCCATCGTCAATTTACATATTACAAGCTATTACATCTCCAATATTGTTCTTAAAGCATCAATAAGTATTCAATTAAAAAGTAGCACCGTAGAAAGTAAGCAAACCGTCACAGTCTTCCTAATGATCAATTCAATTTAAATAATTTAAACTGATACATAAAATCAAGTTTTCATGTTGTATAAAATAAAAATTTATAATGGAGACTTTACGCATGATTGATTGAACGAACAGAAAATGGCAAACCAACATGACTTATGATATCGTTCCCAGATGACCTAACGTCACTTAAGAGAGAAGTAAGTAGACTGTGAGCATACCGGAGTTCCGTTTTGTTATTTTTAAATAAGTTATATTTATTACGTAAGAGTTACTACGTGACTTATTTTAAAAAGTTAAAATCTGAAAGAGATGTAGGTACTTCACAAGTCGAGGAGATGGGCAACATAAATATTTTTGATTTGCCACTTGTAAAATCTATCAAAAGCTTGCTATGTTGGTTCTGAAAAATTTCAATAAAACCTTTATTTATTCTATCACTTAAAATTTTAAAATAATATTGTCAGTATCCCTACAATAGATGATCAAGTTATTATTTTTAATTTAAAATTACAGTAGTGTCTTCAAATCGTCCACAACAGTGATGGTGTCAGAAAGTAAATATCACGGAATAAAATTATCAAACAATTTATTGTAGTTCGAAAATTTCCAAAAATAAATTTTCGGTTTTATACATCATAAATCCAAAAACAAAATTTTTGAAAAATCTTTTTTATAACCTTTTTATTTTAATCTAACCTCTTTCTTTAATTAACTAGTTAAACTACATTTTTGCCGAGTCAAACATAATAATATAATCTTTTCTCTGATAATTTTAAATATCTCAATTTATTTAAATACACAAAACTAAATATAGATAACATCCTTGGGCAGGTGAAATATCTTATCTGAATGGCTTGAAAATAACGAGAAGAAATAAAGAAGTGCTTTGAGTTGAGAAGAAGAAGCTGCTGAATTTTGGTTATATTAATAATAAAATAAAACAAAAATACAAGAAAAAATTGTAATATTTTGCAAATATAATGCAAATGAAACAGAAGCTATTTGTATGCTTAAAAATTATAAATAATTTTTAATTTTTACATGAAAAGCTGTTACTTTACTATATATCATGTTCTTAATTAATTACTTAATGATATAAATCAACAATTTATACAACTTATACACCAATTAGTGAGCCATGTGTGAACTATATAATTAGTAAAAAAAAGGAAGCGCAACTTAAAGATTGAATTTTACTATATTGAAAAATTTCTGTTTTATTGTTATTTATTTCTAAAATACTCTAAAAATTTAAATAATCTCTACAGCAATTCTTTATGCAGATACGAAAAAATAAATAAATCTAAATATTCAAACGAGTAAATCATTTTATTTATTCGTGATTTATCGAGAGATATTATAATTTTCTGGAATTCTAGCGATGATTTAAATTTTGTAGCATTTTAGAAATAAACAACATAAATCACATTTTAGTCCAGATTCACAATGAACATAAGCATAAGAAATATACATAAAAGATGCTAGAGTAATTCTGATATTTGCAAAAAATTATTCCACATAATGCAGCTTAAATGCTGTATTTTATTAAGTTTTTATTTATATTATATTATATTTCGTATTTTTTATGTTCCAGATATTTTTATTAAAACTAACATTTAAGTTTATATGTAGACGTTTGTCAGATTTTAGACTGCAGTAAAGTTTGCATACACTAGATTAGAAGGCCTACGTATATATACTTAAATGTTAATTTTAACATATCGGTTAAATTTTAACAAACATTAGAACAAAGTACTTACCTGATTAACACCCAGTTTTTCAATTCCATTAACCCGTTGCCAGTCCACAGTGAAGTGCTTGAAAGAAAACCCAGTTTAAAGGAAAATTTTCTCTTGTTGGAGAAAATTAAAACATTAGTTTTTAAGTCTTTATATTTTAAGAAATAACAGCAGTGAGGCATTTTCAGAACTATATTTATTTTTATCGAATTGTATGAAGTTTATTTATTGTTTAAACCAATTAAATTAATTGAACTTCAGTTGGTGGTAATAGCTAATACTAGCGCTCTTTGGATGTAGTGATCCTGAGAGATTGGTAGTGTTAATGGTTGAATCCAAGTCACGTCCAATGTACTGTGCTTCTTCAACAGCATTCAAATCCCGAAGATCAGTAAGTAATCTGCAAATAAGATTAAATTTTTAGAAGAAGTAATAAACAACAAATTTAAAATTTTTGAAAACGTTAATGGTACCAGAAAAAATAACGGATCAACTTGACGTTATATCTCACTGGAAGTGTCATTTTAATTTAATATTATTGATTTTATCGAAAAGAATTTAAATAAAGAATGCTTTTTTTTATTCCATCATCATTATTATTTCAATAACGAGGGACAGCAGTCAATTCCATAATAATTTAGATTTTAACACCATTAATAATAAAATTTTATGTGTTGTCACAGCTTTAATTGGGATTTGATTACATATTTTGGTAAATTAAAGCTTTTATAATATCATAATTGTATCAGATGTAAGTTCGTCGATCGGTCAAGCCGTGGGCTTACTGATCGGTAACCGCTGTTGATATGGCTTTAACATATACCGATATCCAGGTGGGTGGTAAACCTAAATTTAATAACTCATATTAAAAAATGTAATAATATCCAAAATTACATTAAGAATTATTTAAAACAACATCAATCACATTGAAAATTATAAATCAAAAAATAGTTGATGATATGGCTTGTACATTTGCTTACTGGGAGCTGTCAAGACGACAGAACAATTTATTAAAGTTATTTATAACATTAAATGTAAGAAAGCAATTGAAAATAAGTAAGGGACTAAGAATTAAGAGATAAAATAAGGTATAATAAATATTAACAGCGATAAATGGATGTCGAGCTTAATATCTATTTGGACTTTATTAGCATAGGTAAACCTGCTTGAATTTATCTAAAATTAAAAGTAAAATATTAATTGATCTTAATTATTTATTATTTTTCACACAAAGCAATATTTAAATAGCTCACAATGAAATATGAGAACTTCTTTGCAACATGAGTTGTCGATGTCGATCTTTGTAGTAGGTTGTGTATTTATTTTTTAATGTAACATTCCATGAAAGTTGTTTAGAATCTAAAGTCTATCTATCGTATATACATACTTAAGGTGACAACAATAAATGGTGGTGATTAATATAAGTGATCTTTAGATTCTTACCAGACAGCCGAGCTACCGCGTCAGATCGGTCACCGAGAAGCCATAATGGATTTATAGATAAAAAAGTTGAAAGAAAGACTACACACCCAGATTAAATCAACACATTCTAAATTCATCATAAAATTTATGGAAAAGTACATTTCCAAGATAAATACTTATTGGTTTTATGGTTTCACTATCAAACTGCAATCGAAGTATGCAAGAAATTCTTTTGAAACAACTCGGAGATAAAATAATTTTTCATATTAATCGTTCAAGAAATCCATGCCCCAGGAATGCTCCAGATTAAATCATGCTTTTTTTTTAGTTGTTTTAACTTGACGATAAATTTATCATTTCTGCAGTGAATATTTTTGGAATTGCAAAAATAAAAGTAAAAAGGTAAAAATTAATGCTGCAACCAACACTGCACGTTACCCTAATCCGGTGTTGGCAGCCACATAGCAGTAAAAAAGATACTATATAAAACTACAGAAGATCAAATTAAGAGTGCTTGGAAGTCAACGTTAAAGAACAAAAATAAAAAGAACTCCAATACACTATTTTGAGAATAAAAGTAAAATTACTATTTTAATTTTTTACACGAAAGTTATAACTTCCGTTACTTTTAGCAGCCTCTCTATAATTATAATAATTACTATGTATAAGTTAAATCGATAATTCGATAATTGTTGCTTAAATTACTAATTTGTAAAATTTTGTTCAATCATATTACAGAAAAATACGTTACGATTAAGTACCTAGTATATAGTAATTTTGTATATCTTCTCAATTTGCATAATTAATATCCACTCCAGTAAGTATTTGGTTAGAAAATTTGCTGATATTGAGATGTACAACGATGAAATTATAATGTATTTTTCACTTTATTTATTATGCTTTGTTAATCAGAATATACCAATACGAAATACAGGAAAACCTTTAATCTGAAAATTATTGTATGTAGACTAGCCAAAGTACTATACTATATACATTTCCTAGTCAAACACCATACAATATAGTATATATTATGGATTTTTTTTCTACTAGACTAAAATTCCAATTTTATGCTTATTGATAAGGTATATTACTCAGAAGGGCATTATTAAAATTGGATGAACAGTAAAAATATTAAAAATATGTTTACAAACATACAAATACAAATTTTTCTGAAACGTTTTACGCGAGTATGTTGTTTCTTCAGATGTTTTCACTTGGTACCAAAACAATGTCAAAGTTCCGAAATAATTTTTTAAAATTGTTTTAAAAATTTAATACAAAATTTATCTTTTTAGTGGATTTTTTGAACATCTAAAGATTGTAGTACTAGGTGGTTTGTTTAGACACTTGCGTTTTGGTACACCTGATATTGAAACACCGAAGACTGATAATTTTATTGGAAAATTATCATTCGTGGTAATTTTTGCTGAGTGTCATATGGATGGTTGTTTTTACTTTTCAGATGAGTTGATGGGAGATGAAGGCGCAGTGTGGTCCATGATTCTCTGGTCAGTCTGACCACAGTTCGTCCGAGGTTTGGAAGTTTGCTATCTATCGTGAATGTCAAGATTGTTATTCCAATAGATTATTTTTTGAAAACTTGTATTGTGACTCTTATGGGTATAATTATTTTTATTTTATTACTTTTTGCTTTGCTTTGATACCTATTTTAGTAATTCGTATTTGAAACTATTATGAAGCATGAGGAGACCAAAACCATTCAAGTAGACCATTGCGCATTGAAATCATGTAATGAAACTGGGCGAGCGGTAAGATTATTATTATATTATTGCGGGACAAAATGTTTTTAAATGGAAGGCTATACTTCTATAATTAATTGTTGTCTTGCTATATAATAAATATTTGGAGTAAAGTTGAACTGTCCACTACAAACACCAAGACACAGAGCATTTTGAGCTGGGATTCTCCTTCAGGGAATCTTGGCTATGTATTTTGATTAGGGAAGTTGATTGGTATGATGCAGTAACTACTGGTCTTTTACTATCTTAGATCAGATCAGATCAGATTAAAAGCTTAGATTTTAATCCAAATCTTCTTTTTATATTTGCTCTTTGTGTTTTTCTATCATGGCTGGAAATTTTATGATAAATAAATTATCTTTGGTTTAATTTTTTTTTTATCTGGGATTTTAGGATGAATTGCTGAGACGGACTGGAATTCTCACCTACTGTTGAATAGAACCATAGAGGGGCAAGTGGTTTTCGATCGAGTTTTTAAACAAGAACAAACACCACTTGGTTATACTTTTTGCACACTGAAGTTTTTCTAAATGGGAAAAAACTGTAACATTTTGCTGACTGTAAGTTAGTATGGACGAAATATATATTATGCTTATAATACAAGCAGAAGTGAATAAATTGTCCTATAACCCTACATCACGCAATTTTTTCTTTTGCAATGAAAATAATATTTTTGATTTGGAAATATTGCCTATATAAAGGAAAAAATAATTAATAAAATCTAAATTAAAAGTTTTTTTTCCATTTTTTAAATGCAGCAGATTTGATACACGGTGCTTTAGATAATGATTTTCCTAATGTACGTAATGTAAGGTTCAAATAAAAAATCTGCTATACGACGTTTAAACACGAAAATATTCCAACGAGCGGCTAGCAACAGCCAGTTTTTCTTATGTAGCTGATACGATACAACACGTGATGTAGGGTTAAATAAGATATAGTATATCTAAAATCAATTTTTGTATGTTGATCATGGCGAATTTAAAAATCTGAAGAAAAATCTTGACGAATTGTTGTGTTGCATATTATATTTGTTATTTTGAAGATATCGTACATAAACTTCAGAAATATAAGCATTAGAAAATATTAAATATGAAATTTAATAAATTTAGTTATTAAACACGACATCCTTGTCAATGTAAATCTTACTTCTTTGGCGGTCGTATCTTACATGTTTCATGACATGATTGGTGTTCAATAAGAAAAATTCACAAAGATATGAACACGATCAACAGTCTGTTATTGTAGGTCGTTGCATTTGCAATTGCTAATTTTTGTGTGATGCGGTCAATAAGTTAACTTTTTTTGATTTTTTCTTTTTCACAATTTTTATTTTAATTAATTTTTACAATAATTTATCAAAAGTTTCCAAGACATAAACTGCTTTATCTTGAAGGTTTTGATAAAATCAAGGCAATTGATCTACTATGTAGGTATCTGGGTGTGCAAATATTTTTCCTGGAAGAAATACTAAACTAGTCTCTTTAAAAATCCGGTAGCAAAACTTATTTGTGAGAATTTTGCTTCAAGCGTGATTTTTGACCCAGTGTGATTTTATTTTTTTATTTTCTCTTTTTGTATTAAGTAATTTTTTAACTATCAAGTTTTAGAATTTTGAATTGATTTTACTTCTTCTTTTTCTCTGTAACATTTAACACCAAAAAGATGAAATTCTTTTCTTGGAAATTATTATATTTTGTACTTTTCCTTTCCACAAAATAATCTTTTCAGCAATTTCATCTAATCATTTGCATGATCCTTTGATAAAAAAAGTTAATTCCAGAATTTATGTCGTTTAAATGAATTCGAAGTTTCCAAAATTTATTGGATTTAATAATCTTATATTCAGGAAGCTGCCAATTCTGTTAACAATTAACAATTCTGTCAATCTTTTAGTTTTCTGGGTTTGAACGGTTTTTGCCATAAATACTTGGATATTTTCGAGTTTCAATAATTTTACTAATTTCCTCTTGCTTTATATTCATTTTAAACTATTGGTTAAAACAATTTTGAAATCAATTAAGTTTTGGTATAAATTTTAGTTTTACTTTTAGTATTATTTTACAGTTTTTTTTAGAAAATCAGTATTTTTACTCAAAATCTGCAACTTTTTAATGTCTTCATCGTTGAAGAAGAAGTCATTGAAGCAGATTTTATTGATAGAATCGAGCCAAAATTTTCTTTTGTGTTTTATGGATTAGGCTTTGTTCCCTGTTCCGGCATTAATCTCTTCCTTGTTCGACCTATATTTCTTCTTCTTAGTAGTTGGATCTTCAAACTGCCAGTATAGCAGCTTCTCACTTGTCATTTGCTCTAGGCGATTGTTCCATCTTTTTATTGTTGTCTATAATTTAATATTGGAGATTATAATATTCAATTCTTCTCTAATAACTTTGGTTCTAAGTTTATCATCTATTTTACTTCCCTAGATTAGGGTACATCCAAACTTACTGATGAAGATATAGTAGTAGTTTACGATACAATATTGTTTTGGTAAATCAGTCTTCTTCTTCAAATGCCATACATTATGCAGTGCATAGGCCGAAGCCAAAATGACGTACTAGGGAATTATATAGTCGGCCGGTATAGGCTGTACGCTATATTGCTGGTAATCAATGAAAATCAGTAAAATAAAAAATTTAATAAATTAACATTTTGTGTAAGTTATGACAATTGATTAGAATCATAACAAACCAAAATAGAAATAACATAATATAAGTAATGTGATTCTAGTATATAAAATTTAACTTTTAGTTCAAGTCTACTAGAATTAAACACATCACTTTCAACCTCAGTATTACGAAGTGATTAATTATTACCTGTTTAGTACTTGGCACAAAGTTATAATAAGAACATGTAACTTGACTTATCTTATACAATGTATGGTATATTTTCAGATTGGAATTAGTTTAGTGAAAAATACTCTTAAAAGTTTGACCGGTTTCTTCTTTGCAAAATGGAAGTAACTACTAACTGTTAATAAATAATTGTTTCCCAATAAAACATTTACAAATTAATATTCAAAATAGAGGAAAATTAATTATCCTGATAGCATGAAAGTGTAGAAACGGTGCAAGTGATATAATGCACAATAAAAAATATATGTATCTGTTAATTAATGGTTAGCCAAAAATTAATTTATGGGCAACTAAAATGTTTTTGTTATATTAAATTATTTTTATTCCTACATATATCTGAATAATCGATATTAATATATTTTAAACAAACTTGAACTTATTAAATAGAAATGGAACATGACAGATTGCAATAATACCGAGAAACGCTATTTGTATATAATCTAACATTTGAAAATTTTTGCATTACTTAAATAATAAAACTGCTTAACATTTATAGAACTACAATAAATATTATTATTATAGGTAAGAAATACTGCAATTCGTTCACATCAATGTCAATGTGGTCATTGTCCATTTGCATATTAGATTTGTAACAGATAATCAATTAGAATTTCATAACTTGAGCCAAACCCAATTTTAGTATGGTTTTCAAGTTTACTTTAAATAAAATCAAGTTTTAGTGCAACAAAACGTAATGGGGTTTGCAAATTAACAAAAAAATAGTATAAGAAAAATATCTATAAAATATAAAGCTTTTATTATAAAAAGCGTAGGTCCATTTTCAGTTTGTCAAGTTCTAGCCAAAAATAATAATTTATTATAAGAATTAAGAAAAATTTCACACTTAACAATATTTTAAAAACTGAAAAGGTATGGTTACCCCAATTGTAAGGGTAAATCATTCCAATAATAAATGTTTATTTCTGTTTGTTCCCTGCAAATAAAATTTATTAATTTAATTTATTAGTTTTATCGGTTTTAACTGAAATTAACTTAAAATTGATTATTGTATACTGTAGTAATGTGCAAATAAAGAAAATAAAGTATTTTACACTATACACCGAGAGGCACTTAAAAGAGAGCAGTGTTAGTTGTAAGTTTAACTCGAAAGCGTTCTTACAATTAGATAAACAATAATTAAAGTGGTATTAAATAAAGACCGTAACAATGCAAACACTGTCTTTAACCTCAAGAGCTCTTAATATAGAAATCTATACAAACTTTATCTTCCCTTAATAAATTCTCCGGTAGCTATTTATTGAGTACGATTTACATAGAACACACTTCTTCACTATAAGAGGTTGTGATTTGTGTACAGATATGTCCATTTATATCAATTATGGACCTTGTGCAAGCCTAGAAATATGTATTATATCCTTATACGGGGTGTCACCATGCATGACCATCTTAAAGGCGAGAATTTAGTATTAATAACTCTTTATACAAAAGGAAATATTTTCCATCAAACTTTTGTTGAAATTTGAACTTCCTGTTTTAATTTTAAATCTCATAAATAAATCAGAACACTTAAATATTTTGATAGTATTTTTATTATTGCGAAGAAATAAATTTTAATTTGATCATTTACATTTACATATTTAGTCAACTTGTAAACTTGATATCGATGTTTAGAATTTAGGTTTAATAATAAAGTTGTACAAATTCTAAATCGTGGGGGGTAACGATAGGGGGTATTTTTATGATTTTATTTCATGATTGCAAACAACTAATAATGTATATGATGATAACCCGATAACTTATAATTTAATGCGTAACTGTAAATCAGTATTAGGTTATTTTATAATATTTATTTACTAATGGATTATTTAATTATTTATTTGACGTTTGTGCAAATTAAGATGAAATTTCCAAATACACAAACAAAAATCAATTCTTATCATATTATTTATTCTATCTGTTTATTTAACATTTCCGCTTATTTTATCATCACAAAATTCATTTAAAAACCTGATCAGTAATTTTCTTTTTAAAATTTATTAACTTTTATATCAATAAACATTACTGGATAATACCACTAAAAACTGTTGTTACTCGTATTTAAAATCGTTAGTAATCAATTCATAGTTAAAATTTCTTCTCCACTTTTGTCCAAATCAAAACTTAGTGGAGAACTGACCGCGCATCCCAAACCTCATCAATAATAAAATTCAAAATAATGGTTATTTTACATAGTAGGTACAGCAATATATGTGTGGAAAACCGTTTTAGTTTATATTGTGAGTGTCCTTACGAGATTTATGAACAATAATAACAAATTAAAAAAGTACGTTCTTCATTTACCTTTTTATAAATTTTGCACCTCAAATGTGGAAGTTAAATGGTTGCTATTAATTTTAAATTCAAATATCTTGGGTTAACGTCATACAAGTAATTAATTAGAAAACATAACTTCATCTAACAATTTAATTTGATGTTTTAATAAGTTACGCTATGCTTTCAGGGTAACTTGAACAAAATAATCTAAAATCTACCATCTACGAGATTAATAAAAATTCCTAAAATATTTTCGGAACTGATTGCCATAAAACTGTAAAAACTAATTATTTGCTTTAGAGCCAGAAAACACGATAAGAAAGAAAATGCTCACAAATGCCTGGAATGACGATTTTTCTTTTTGAAATTTATTAATAAAACTTAGTTACATTCTACATGAAGTCACAAACAAAATATGAAAAAATTATTGGTATAAATATATTTTTTTGTCATAAATAATCTGTATGCGCTTTTCAAAACTTGTCCTGTCTAATAAGTTACAATTACGCGAGAAATGCAACATACACAAATCGTGTAATTAAAATAAATTTACTGCATTTTCTGTCGTGCATTTTATAGTATAAATTGTCTTTCTTTTAAGCCGATGATGTTTGATTTGTAATTAAGGTTAAAAAACCAAAAAAATCAAAAAAAAATTTTATAGGTAGTTCAATTTTTATTTTTCAGTTCTTATTAAATGATATTTACACAGATTTTGACTTAATATGGGGAGATAAGAGTAATTAGCTTAGATTTTGCTGTATTTGAATAAAACTTGGATGATTTTAAACAAATACCAAATTAAAAAAATTTCTATTTCGAAAATTTGTTGACTTTTGAACAACAAAATATTTCTCAAAACAGTTTTTGATTAAAGTTATTTTAAAATGTTCAATTAAAGTCATTTATTTTTTAGCTTTTATCAAAAAGTCAAAATTTTTGCAAGAAAGCTAACTTTTCCATTTTTAAAAAGTAGTAAATTTAATTTAGAATTTTGATATAATTTTACAAAATTTTTGCAATTTCAATCAAGTACAGTAAAACACCGATTATCGTGGGCGCGTTATACTTCGATTACCGTGCGCGGATTATCCGTGCGGCGGCTTTAAGGCATATTTAGTGTTATATAATATGTTACGGTCAATGGTGATAATTCGGCCATTAACGTCAATGGCCGGACAATAACGTCAATGCCCAGCTTAGTTGGGCATTGACGTCATTGACGTCAATGACCATGCATTTTGGGCAATGTTGACATTTAAAATTTTATATGTCGTTTTTACATCATTGTCCGGGCAATGACGTTCATGCCCACTACAGGGTGGGCAATGATGAAACTACTATTCTATAGATTCCAGATTTTATCACTTTTAATCCTCTTAGTGATAGCCGTCACACACGTTTCGTTTTTCACCGAGGTCGGGCCTTCCAGTCGAGATGAATTGATTTCGGGAATGTTTTAGCGAGTAAGAAAGCTTTTTTAAGAGAGCTTTTTAGAAAGTTTTGGGCGCTCTGGAACGTTTTGACTGATGTAACCACGACGAATCACAGATCCACCCTAAAATGAGTTTGAGTTTGTCTAAATTAAATAAAAATTCCTGTACACTTATGAAGACGTGAAAAGGGTTGAGTTGCTGTCATTTATACGGAAAAACGCGTGTACGCAAATAATTGTCCATGTCATCATTGTCCAATCCATTTTGGCCATTAACGTCATTGACCGACTAAAGACCTAAATATTACAATCATATGAAAATATTTACATCATTGTCCACCGTTAACGGGCGTTGACGTCAATGGCCGGTCAATGACGTTAATGGCCAGCATAAATAGGCTATGACGTCATTGTCCGGCCATTGACGTCAATGCCCAATTTACGTCATTGACCGTAACATATATAATATGAAATTTCGCTGAATTTATTGTTTTCGATTGTAAAAAGTTAATTTTAACTTGAATTTTTTTAAATTAAACATTTTAATACAAAATTAACAAACCAAAAAAGATTTTGAAAAATTTGCAAATAATAGATTACAGATTAATTACTTTAAAATAAATTGCACCAAAAATATTATGCATTTCACATGACATAATGGTCATTACTTATTATTATTACCTACAATACTTATTCAAAAAATCGAATTTTTGGCACATTTTGGCAATTGATAAAATTGAAACTATTTTTCGTTATTTTTCAACTTTATGATACCAACTTAAATAAAAAAAGCGATCCTCTACAAGTCAAATCATTTTTTGTCTCTAATCAATGACCTACACTAATGTGTGCTAATGTGTTAATTTTTTAACCATAATCTGAAATTGATTAATAACATTCACGTTGTTGATGTTATTATAAAAATGTGCTAATTCTAAGCAACTCTTTTAGTAACTTTTGCAGTATTTTCAATATTAAAATATGTCTAACAGAGCTCTGCAGTTAAAATGTTAAAAATTATGAGTTAGTATTAATTGGCATTTCTTGTACCCATTCCGAATTCCTAATTTTCCCGTTTTGACCGGGAATTTGCTAATTAAAATTGTTCTACCCTATGTTGTCCTATGCTATAACATTTACTAAAAGTTTTTTTTTGGCAAAACTCTTGGTTTGAGAAAAAGTGGTACAAAAATGCACACACTTTTGTAAACGTAAATACCTGTTACTGTTAGTACTGTTACTGTTTCGTAAATACCAAACTTCCTGGTCAAGTAAAGTAATAGTACCATAAGACGGTCATTAGCTTAGTACGTTAGCAGAACAACAGCTGCTTCTAAGGTACTCTAAGACAATCCTGGGAGAGTCTAAAACTTTCATATGACTATCTCCGTGCTTCGGAGAGCGGTCCTCCTGAGTTCATGATTGCCGCTATCAACTATTAAAAACAGGGTTACAGGCATTCCCCAATCCGGATTAAGCAACCGTGGGGTGTCAATGCTTAAAAAACCTTTCTCTCAGAGAAAGGCCTAACATTCAAGAGTGGATAGCTACAGGCTAAAAGGAAGGAAGGAAGGAATATAATATATTGTTTCATTGTCAAAAACGCATGCGAGGCTAGTGGAATGAGCCGAACAAATCGATTCCTAGGACTTGGATTCCTTGGTTTGTCTTGGAGTTCCCACATTTTCTTAGACTTTCTCAAATTTTCAAGAATTTCCTTTCACTTTTAATTTTCCCAGCTATTCCTCCTTCGCAAATCTTTGTGATAGCCCGTACTGAAGCGATTTTCACCCAGTGCCAGTACTCGGAATGTCAACAGTAAGAAATTAGAGAAAGTTTATATAATATTCAGTTCAGTTTTCCTATCAAAAAAGGTAGGGTCTCCCTTTCGTTATGTAATACTTAATAATATAATACTTCGATGAAAGCGGTTATAATTTTTTGAATTGTAATTCTTCTTCTTCTTCCACTTTTAGGCTAGGATAGATGATAAATCCTGTTTGCCTTGATCTCGGGCTGTCTTCTATCAAAGACAGATCCGAAGGCACAAGGCTATGAGCATATAATTGCTTTACATCTGAGACAGTTTGCTGGGGTCGTCTCAGATGTACCTGCAACCCTGGATGTTTTATTGATGAGGGCAAATCATCAATCCAGGGAGACCGCCGGCTTTACGTGCCCTCCGAAGCACGGAGACGATCATAAAAAATTTCAGACCTATCCGGATTCGAACCGGGTACCTTAGTGTCAGCAGTTATTCAGTTAACATCCTATGCTAATGACCGTCTCTCTATTGTAATTAAATTAATAAATTATTAATTATTATTGGAATCAGATACGATACGTCTGCACTGTGCTGATTCTGGCGAGAAACGGAATAACCTGAAATTAAAAATCCGTGCTTTTTGCTTATAATTTAATTTTCTGACTAGATGATAAGGAAAAAGTATGTAGATTAAGACAGCAGTAAATGGACTGCATCCTGCGTGTGACGGTATGCAAACAACCTCCGCACAACATATGTATAATTTTGCGTAATTGCATTACCCTTTATAAACACCGTTTGATTATACAAACTCCTTTTTATATCATTTATATTACAGCTATAATAAATCAATCCATTTCATTGAACTAATTATTTATAATTCTTAATGAAAGTGAATATTCAATGCAATTAATTTTATTTTTTGTATACGTACTATGTATACTTATGCGTTTTGATGCATTCAGAGCTGTACAAAGCACTCGGTAAAAGTATTTCAATTACCAATTACCAAATACTTTGTTAATGTTGAAAGTACTTGAAATACCAAATACCAAATTTTCTTAAAAGTAATTGACATGTCAATTACTAAATTACTCTACTAAGAAAAAGTAATTCAATTACCAAATACTTTGTAAAAGTAATTGAAATATTTAAAAAGTAACCAAAAAGTAATTCAATTACTCAATGTAACAAAAAAGTAATTCAATTACTCGAAGTAATTCAATTACTCGAAGTAATTCCATTACTCCAAGTAATTCAATTACTCCAAATAATTCAATTACTCGAAGTAATTCAATTACTCTAAGTAATTCAATTACTCCAAGTAATTCAATTTATTACTCGAAGTAATTCAATTACTCAAAGTAATTCAATTACTTAAAGTAATTCACTTACTCAAAGTAATTCAATTAGCAAAAAAGTAATTTAATTACTTCATGTATTTCAAGATCCAAAGTTATATTAAGGTAAAAATCAAAAACTTATTATATTATTAATTTATAAAAAATTATTTAATTATTAAAAAAAGTACTATTCTAAAAAAGTTAATTATCTTTTTTGGAATTATAGCTTTTATTAAAATCAAATTTTCTAAATTTGTATCCGATGTAAGTCAAGAAGTAACTCAATTGCTTAAAAGTAATTCAATTACTGAGAAAGTAACTCAATTACTCAAAAGTAATTCAATTACTCAAAAGTAATTCAATTACTCAGAAGTAATTCAATTACTCAAAAGTAATTCAATTACTCAAAAGTAATTCAATTACTCAAAAGTAATTCAATTACCGAGAAAGTAATTCAATTACCAAAGAAGGATCTGAAACCCAATTACCAAATACTCAAATACTTTATTAAAGTAATTCAAATACCAAATACTTTAGGTTCATTTCAAAAGTAATTCAATTAAAGTAATTGAATTACTTTTGAGTAATTGAATTACTTTATTCAAGCCTTTTAATTGAATTACTTTCAGCTCTGGATGCATTGAGTGCAGACATGTTGTTACTATAATAAACTTCATTCTTTTTATGTTAGATGTATTTAAAATTTTTACTGAAAAGCACTGAAAAGAGATATACTTTACGGTTTTTGAAATTAAAATTTGTAACGCTTTTTATGCTTCAGCCCACCAACTGTTTTTTTCTCAAAAATATCACTTTTTTTGATGACCAGTAATACATTCAGGAAGCAAAAGGTTGTAATGCATTTTTTCAGAAAAATGTCAGGTTTTCTGAAAACGAAATAAAAGCTTCACTTTATATACCTACCTAATTTATATGTTAAAATTTAAGTTTCAATTTTATCAACATGAGCGATTAAAAATCAATTAAAATTTAGTGATTCGTTAATCAGACAAAATATCATGATTATAAATGATATTTATTTGTTTATTAATTCAAAATTAAAAAAGCAGATAATATTATGGTCGAATACTTTTAGATATCGCTAAATTCAAATTTTTGTGTGTAATTCTTCATTTAGTACGGTGGAAAAGCTCTATTCTTTTTTAGTAGCTGTAACTGAATGTAACTATGGCTTAATTACATTAAAATAAAAAGTTACATTATTGTAGATAATAAAATACAGAAAGAAATCGAGCGCGCGATTAGTCGTGATCTACTTGGATGGTTGGTAAGAAGCGTAATGACATTTTATACGATTTGATTTTTTTTTCTTGTGGTTTACCAACTGTAAATATGAGAATAGTTTAAAATCCATGTAGATCCGCAAATTTATTAAATACAGTTTAAATGATCAAATCATGACAATTCAAAAATTCACAAAATGAAAGTTTTTTAAAACTCCCATGGAAAGTCCCTCCTGTTTTACTAAAAAACGATTTCACGAATTAAACTTAAAGTGGCAATGCCCACTTTGTGGTGAAAATTTAAGGTAGATCATTTAACTTTGGTTTAAAACTTCCTGTGCCACTGGAATTAAAACAGGTCTTGCGTGTAGCAAATCAATGAAATAGTTAAAATATTTTGGTAATCTTAATTTTTCTATTTTTTCAATTTTACATGAAAGTTTAATTATCATAATTAACATTATGGATAGTTAACATTCTTTCATAAATTATTAGGAAGTCTAGGCATTTTCAATTACTTGTGATTTCCGTAGCTGGCAGCTTAGACTGAAATCATTCAATAATGAAGAGGCCAGGAATTTTCAATTAATTACAATTTCAACAAATTAATATAATTAATATTATTGTAAATTAATTAAATTAGATTAAAATTGTTTAATTTGGAAACAAAAGTAAATATTTAACAACAGGTGTTCTAATACAAAATGAAAATAATTACATAGGATCAATTAATACCTGTTTATTAGGTATTAAAAATCAGAACGAAGTAGTGTGAAGGCGTTGACCGAACCAGTTAAAGAATAATTCTACATAAATTTAAATATTAATGTAAAACCACTGCAGAAACTTCACGGATTATAGACGATCTCGTACCAATTTTATATAATGCATAACTTAAAATAATAATATTTTCTATACGATTAAGTTATGTATCTTTTTGTTTTTAAAATTGTTGCAGTTTAAAAATAAAAGAATGATGACTTAGTCTTCGCGTTTTTTCCTAATAGGAAACTCTTGACTTATTAATGAAATTATGGTTTCGATTCCAGTTCTGGAATCTTGAATTTATTTTGCGTAAGACTGCCCACTTCTTTTTCAACCTTCGGATGCATTGGTTACATTAAAATTTATTGATCAAATAAAAATACAATTAGAAGCAAGATTTTTGAAAATATTTAATTTTCAGAGATTGTATTTTAATCGTAATTTTATATCTCGCTCGAGCACGCTTTGAATAAACGTTTTCATTCATATGCTGTTTTGAAACATATTCTTCAATAATACATAGTTGTATTACATTGTAATACATAGTAGATACGTATACAGTTTTTAATTAATACTTATAATTTATTATTTAAAAAAAATTAATTATAAATAGATAGATACAGTTGAAGAGAAAAGAAAAAAAGAAAGAATATAGGAAACTATCAAATAATAGAATATAATATAAAAGATTTTTGAACCACCACAATTCTTATGCATTACTATTATATTACCCCAGTAAATTAAAAATCTAATAAAGTTGTATCTAAAAAAATATAATAATTTGTAATCTTTAGCAACTTATAAATCATTAATAAAATAATTAATTCGAGCACCCCACAGTTTTTATTTCTATTTTGTAGCGATTAACATGGTTTAATTGGTATAATTTGGAGAAGATGGCGGTTTTCTTTCATATTTTACATGATTTTTATGACATTTATGTTTCTTTCTTAATAAAATGAATATATTAACAACTTAATTATTATGTAGATAGATTGCATCCCTACAACGATTAAATTATTAAATTATACTGATTATTATTACGAAAGTAAGAAACGATAAAACCAATAAATATGTAATTATAAACACGTAAATAAAATACTTGCAGTAATTTATTAGTAGAATAATTAATAATATCCACCATAAATAAAATTAACTAATTTTAAAATTAAACATTTTTTAACGAGGCCGTATAGGTCAACCAATTTAAAAGAATTAATCGGATTAATATATACCCATATTTAATACAACTTTTTTTAAAAATTAATCTATTAATTTTATAATCAATTGATTCGTGGTTCAAGTAGTGAAACTCGATATTAATCATATCAATATTTTAGAAAACCCAAAAAATGCACTAAACACTTTTCAGAACTAAAATGTTTTTAAGTTAACTCATGTAAAATACACTGTAAGTATAAATATTAATTTTATATCTAGTAGATCTCTTCGACACAGGTAATGAGCTATCAAGCTGGAAGTGAAAAAAAATTTGTTTAATTTAAATAAAATAGTTTACTTAAATTCAATAAACTTTTAAAAAATTATTCAAACAAAATGGTTTTCTTGATTCAAAGAAAAATGTTTTGATTGTAAGGACTTGATTATTATAATAGAACAAAATCAGTCCGAAGTTGTGTTTAATAGGTTTTTCTGTTTGTTGAAAATAATAAAATAAAATTATTGTCAAGCTTGTCAACCGACAAGGTTTCATAGAGTAATACCCGGATTCAAAATTCAAAGACTTTATATCTCACACGCACGTAGTGATTTTACAATGTGGCTGGTCATAATTTTAACAGAAGCTACAGCACAATAGTACACCTGTAAGAGGCTTTATGATTATAAAGCACTCTTAAAGTTGATGTACAACAACTGTACTTACACTGCTTCTTGTCGTTTACTACCATAAGTTTTACGTATACACTCTTCGTTTACTTCCCATGGTGAATACGTCAAACAGCGGTAATAAAATATTTTGCTTTTATTATTCATAGATCACAGAAACCTAATAAAACTGAGATTTTATATTTTATTCAACTCATAAATAAATAAATTTTTTTAATTCATGAAAAAGGAAATTATTTTCAGGAGAAACAAGTGAGCCGTATCCTGTATGATTAATGGAAGTAAATCGTCTCGGTAACAACGGAAACTGAAAAACTTCTTAAACCTCTTGTATGTATTTGAAATTATTAATAACATCTTTAAAGTCTGGATATACCGGCTTTTATTACCCAGTACTAATAAATCTTTTCTAATTCATTCTTCATTTATCGCTTTGTATGTCTTTCAGCTTATGCGTCTTTGTGTGCCAATCTGATTCAAAACGTCAATTTAGTAAATAACATTTCAATTACTCTTTCAGAGAGTAATTCTGCTTTCAGGTGTGTAAGTAAACAAATTTATGCTTAGCAAACTCTTACATGGTAATCGCACAATTTTAACGAAAATATTAAATTATAACATTCTTTTTGCAATAAAATCAAAATTATTCTTATTCACGAATATATGATAGATTTAAAAAATGATTTGCAATCTTGACGTCTGTATCAGAATTCCCGAGGTGTTATAATAGTATTCACGCCGGTCATGTCAACGATTATAAAATTATAAGGTAATAAACTGCTTTTATGGGATTATTATTTGGCACTGTATTTTATAAAATGACATGTAAGTATTTGTATTAATCATCATATCATTGCTAATTTATGTGCCTATGCTCTTTAAGAAATAAATATTTCAATGATTGTAAAACTCCCAACAGGAAATAGACAAAATATCATAGAATAGGGTTGGGACATGAGATTTTATTTTTGCATATTTGATGGAATCTACGTATGCGACTTATACGTCAGGACGTCAGGATACTAGTGGACCTCTCTTTTGAACAGCTACAGTAAGAGCGAGCACGCGTTGTGGCCGCCGTTGTTGCAAAATTTTATTTATAAAAATAACTGTATAGTGTAAGCGTATGAAATATTCTCCATAAAATTCCGCTTTTTGTCACGTGCCGAATTTTAAAGTATTAGTGTTACAAGAATGCTATTAAAGAAAAACTTTCCATTTTGAATGAAAAAATTTCACACAAACGTTCTCACTGCTCGAATAATATTAAATTAGTGTTAATTAGAATTTAATTAATGTTTCTCTTGAGGATTTTCCAACAGTTCCATAACAGAAATTATGCCTATTGTATGCTCATGTAAATGTAAATGTCTCTCATCTAAGAATAAAATGTTGTTAAAATTTGTCAAGTAATTCTTCTCTAAAGCAGCTCAAATTCAAATCGTAAAATTATCCAATAAAACTAATTTTAGAAAACTAACTATTAAGAACTATATAAATTATCGTATTATAGTGGTTTTGTTATGTTATGTTTCAAATTTTCACATTGCATTTATATCTAATGCCAAAAGCAGACAATTTTTTGCAAGACAAAGGTGACGTAGTTTTTTATGTGCAATTATATTGAAGTTTTGTAGAGCGATAGGATCGTGCTCGAAGTATTAGTGATGTAAGTTTATACGGTAGTTTGGTCTAATCATGCAGTCAGTGTGCATCTGAGGATGGCGAATCTCTTAGGGTAACACCGAAACCAGTCGTGCGATAAGGCTAACACAATCTACGAGAATAAATCCTAGTGCTTTTTATGTAAAAACCTCTACTTTTGCTTTATCTTCGTGTAAGCTTTGGATATGCACATATATTTCGAAAGAAGTTTCTTTGATAAACTACATAATCAAAACTTTCCTACTTTTTTCCTTTTTCAAAAAAGTACAGTTGGAATATTTCTCTGGATTCTTTTATAATTATTCTTGGGATTTTAGTAAGTACTTATTTATTGGTCGTTAATTATCCCTAATTTCTTAACGAATATAATTTTTTGAAACGTTTAATTAATTCTATATGGAGTTGTTTTACAAATCGCGTGTTTTAATTGATTTTGTTTGCACTTACTTCCAAAGAATCTCGAACCGACGGTTTAAACTGCAAATAGTGGGCGAAATATCAACGATCATGGTAGAGAAATACTCGTAGGTTTTTTGTAAGAGCACTAGCGTGCATATTAAATTAATTTAATCACTTACCCAACTTGCTATTTACAAAAATTGAAGCAATAGTTAATCCATTAAGGGAATGTATAAAAATAAAGATAATCAAGAAAGGAAAAAATCTAATTGCTACTGGTCAATTAAATAAAAGTGTGAGGCCAATCCTTGATCTTGAAAAGTAATAATTACCTAATTAACATATTTTCTTGTAGTATTCCGATTGTTTTGCATTTTGAAAAATCCTTGTACATATTTAACATATTTTGCATTCTTGCATTTTTTATTATAACTGATATGCCCAAAATAACTACCAACGAAAAAATTTAATTTTGCATAACAATGTCAAAAATTGGGTGAATAAGAAATAACCCAGGTTTCCAAAAAGGAATTAGGTTTATTACCAGACTGGCAAATGCATACATCACGCCTACAATCGATATAATATAACAGAAGTAAGGTGTGTTTAAATCTAATATTAGTAGTACTAATAAAAGAATGTTAAGATAAACATAGAAAAAAAATAATAGTTGTTAAAAAAACAATGTGACTATAATTTATAATGCAAAACGTTTGCCGTTATGTTGACGTTGAAACTACAATCATTTGAATTATACATCAAATATATTTGATATATAAAATTAATTTAGAAATTTAATTTTTGTATTACGACTAACTCCTAATTTAAAATGTATCGTTTCTTGTCACTTTGATTAATTTGTACCTGTAACTAATAAATTGATATGCATTTTAGGTGTTTTAAAGGTTAACAAGTTGGAGAAGTTTATATTATTATGTTTTAATTTTTAATTCGATATAGTAGTTAATGTAAAATATATGGGCTTTTCTATAAATAAAATGGACTGTCTTCAAATATCAATAAAATTACGAAATTTTATACTTGACAGAGTTTATCTAGCCGAGCTTTCCACAATCTATAAATAGAATTAATTGCTAATTTACGTAATTAGCGAAATTACGTGTTCGAAAACACAAATATACGAAATATAAAGGGACATCTTCACAAAATTAGTCAAGGATGGTCAGAACTTGTATTTTCATCGAGTCTCTCGAACTCGATCTTTATCAGGATAACATATTTACTTTTTCAAATTACTGTTATTTTACTTAAAAAAAAAGTAAAAGTTGTCCTGATCTAATTTTTTTAAGCTATTAAGATTATCATTTTTTGTTATTTATTGAATTGGTTAGAAATAATTAACCAGACACAAAAAGGTTTTATAATTTTTATTTATTTTTAAGTTTGCCCTACTCTGCGAAAATTATTCAAAATTCTTATATTATTTTAAATTATTTTATGTTAACTCTAATACCGGAATTTTTCTTTTAAATAAACTTTTTTCAGCTTAATTAAATTGAATTGGAGCATTCAATTTGGAATTTTTTTTTTTGGTAGTTGGAAAAGCAAAAAGGTTATAAATTTTTTTTTGTTTGTTTAAATAAATTTAGTTTTTTTTGCACAGCAGAAAGGAATTTTACAACACAGAATGTTATGTTTTATATCCTTACTTTTCGAAAAAAACCTCCTAGCAAAACTATTTGCTTCCATATGCAACCGGATTGAAATGTAATAAGCAATAAGTGAAAAGTAATTTATTTATGATTTATAGTAGTTGTGAAAACAGTTTGATACTATTCCTAAATAATTACCTATTAAATTTGACTTTTAATTGGCTACATAAAATCATGCATTATTACAAAGTTTCAGGTTCAATTGCCAATGAAAAATTGCGATAAAGTTTTTTAAATATATTTCAATAACGCAATTTATTGCCATGTTGCAAATTTTTTGAAGTGAAAAGTTCAAGTAACAAAGAACAACTTGATTGTGTATTGATTACCGAAGACTTGTATATTAGATATGAAGCCTTAGAAAATGTAATATAAGTTTACATATCAACTGAACTTGCAGATCAACTCTTATTTGCCAATTACATTTTTTAGATTCTTGAAGAATATCATAAAAGGAAAACATAAAACTAAGAATTTCATTTCGCAAATTGAATTATTAAGACAAACTTGTGGTACATTCGTAATAGTAATATAGTAGATATATAAGAAAATAATGGAGTGAAATTCTTAAAAATATAATGTTAGTTGAATTATAAAATATTTAGTTCTATGCATAGGATTAACTACATATTGAACCTGAATAATTACAATGAACATTGGATTGATGTGAAAAATTTTCATCGTTTTTCAACTCGACTCAAAATAATTTTAATAAAATCTCCCGGACGCGGACGGAAGTGATGAAGTGAAATTTTAACTAAAGGTTCTGCTACGAATTTAACATTCTGGAAGCGGGATGGGACAACTCGGCACCGCCAACTCGGCGCCAAGCCAACTCGGCGCCGATCAAGCTTAAATTAGAAAACGATATCTTATTTAACTACTATACATTATTTTTATAATTATAATTTTTTATATTAATTATTATTAATTAATTGATATTTTTTTAAATAATAGGTTCTGCTAAAAATAAATCTACATGTTAGATGTTTCTGCTAGCCCCCCCCTTCTCCTAAGTGAGTTAATCTCTACCTCA
Source organism: Cantharis flavilabris (assembly GCA_949152465.1). Classification (NCBI taxonomy): domain Eukaryota; kingdom Metazoa; phylum Arthropoda; class Insecta; order Coleoptera; family Cantharidae; genus Cantharis; species Cantharis flavilabris. The sequence continues at coordinate 35,666,412 of OX424438.1, read as the reverse complement.
TTAAACAGTACTTGACACAACGCGGACTTCAAGAATCCCATTTACAGCCATATCCACTGGGAAAGCCAGATTTGCTTTTCAAATACTTCGAGGACGTATACGTTTAGGACGTAAATCATAATAATACAAAATTTTCGATTTTGGAGGAAGGGTATAGAGCTTGGGTAGATGGGATAGGCTAGAAGTTGATTTGGTAATTTTTTTGATACAGGTCCCGAAGGCTAATTGTCGCCAGGGCCAGTTGTCGGGGCCAACTGTCGTAGGGCTAACTGACCTACAATCACTCATAAAATATGCTAGAATAAATAAGACACACCCTTGTTACGCACTTCATAAGAGAACTGTTACAATATGCTAACGACCCTGTATGTGGAATCGTTATAAGAATAGCGATTTAACAAACATTTTATTATTTACATGGCGCCGAGTTGTCCTGGAACCGAGTTAGCTGGCGCCGAGTTGGTTTGGCGCCGAATTGGCTGCGCCGAGTCGGCGGCGCAGAGTTGTACCTGACCGTTCTGGAAGCATCTAAACATTTGACAAATTTTATCGCAACATTTTTTATCAGATATTTAAACTTTTTAAAAATTCAAATTTTGATAAAATAATATGATTTTGTTAAAAAGGTTAATAATATATAAAACATAAATAAATTGTAAAAATGTAAAAGATTCTAGAGCAACCCCAAAGTTGCAAGCTATACAAGATGTAAATAAAAATAAAACTTAAATAAATTATTATAATGAAGCTAAAATTAAGTAGCAAAACAATTGTCAAATTTTAAAATTATTCGTCACCTTTGACTTAATAAATGCGGGAAGAGTGCATTCTGCTTTTTTTTCTATAAAATATGAAGTTAGTTTTCCTGCATCAAGTTTCTTCTACACTGCACTCCCTCCTTTCACCCACCTTTCGCTCACAAGCTCTGCTTAGTCAACTACTTTTACCACCCGAAAAAAATATATACAGCGACCGTTCCAGTTCCATTCCGGACAAGTTAAACACTGAATTAAGTTTCACTGTATCCTCAAATCAAGAAGTCAACGCAATAGACAATAAATGAAATGTTATATTAAATTACATACCTACAAATTTCTACTTTAGAATTGGTCAATTATTTTTTTACCAACCTAAAGAGAACCTGTATGGTCAAACCTTCTTTATCAGCTCAATAAAATGTGCCAGTCAATCAAGGTCCATACAAATCGTATTGAACATCAATTGAGTTCCACCGTATTCACTCATGAAAATTGATATTATTATTAAACTGTATTTATCAAAAAAAATATAAAAAATAATACTATTATTAATATAAATAATCATAACAATGATTTGGAACAGCTAAATTTGCAAAATACAAATTTTCTAAATATTTCTGCTCATATTAATTCAAATGTAAGTTTAAATAGATATCAAAATACAACCGATAACTCGCCCATCTGTCACCGTATCAAAACTAACTTTATATCTCCTCGAATTATAAACTTTCAAACTTTTAATTTTTATCATTTGAATTAATTGGAAATCCAAATTTTTTTTAATGAAAATGATTAAACGAAAGAGTTTTATCTTCGTATCTGAAGATTTTAAACACTTAATTTTTGTGTGTAATATTTTGAACTATTAAAATAATTTATTTGCAATTGTTTAAAGGGCCATTCCAGTTTGAACGCTGAAAATTTGACTGATTTTCGGGAATTTTTTCAAAGAAAAGTACTCATCAATTAAGTATATCGGAAAATTAAGGATATTTGGCTAATTTGACCTACATTACATATTTTTTTCATAGAAAAATATTGAAATCCAAGCGACTTGGACTTGGACCTTTGGACGCGCAAAAAAAAAAGTTCCTCAACTGCTGCCATGATTCCGACCGATTGAGTAGCTGAAACCGAAAAAGGAAAAAATGTCGTGAAACTGGAAGGAATTTCCTGTACAATGACATGGATTCTCGAAAAATATCAAAATCTAACAAAATTGCATCGTTATGAAAAAAGTCTGTTTTGTGCTTATAAAACGGTCGTTTTTTCAATGCCAAATCGTTAATTTTCATCCAATCAAAATTATCCTACGCCATTATAAAGTAGGTAAATATATTCAATAGTACTCAGTTCAAATTTCAAGTCAATCGGATAATTGCTCTTTGATTAAATTTGATAAATGTTATTTCGAGAAACACTCGTTTAAAGATTAAACTATCGATTTTTGCAAGATAAAATGATATTAACCATAAAAACTGCTGATCAGCTATACGTGACCCATACAATGGACCCACCTCTACCTCAAATTATACCTGGTGAGGGGCTGAAGCTTTTCTCCGAGCTGTTCGTCCCACTTTTGAGAATTCTTTATGACGTAACTCTGCCTGGTTGATTCGGCTGTTATCGCTCTCCATGGCATATTCTTTTGCAATAGGGCCGATGATGACGTCCATTACTTGCGGAATTATTAAAATAGCATAAAAACCATCGATAAATTGAGACTGAAAGGAAATTAGTTAGCTCGATCGTTTTCAATCTATTATGAAGATGCTTTGGAGCAAGGTGCCAGAGCAAGCCGTTGTAACTTTTATTGATATTCTGCGTGTTCCCTTCTTTGCATCGCTCTAGTAATGATTTTTTATTTTTAATATTACTAAAATAATGTTTAGTGTTGTAAAAGTATCAGTGCTCTGCCTACAGGCACCTGGGGCATTTTATACCTACGAGCGGGTGCTCTTTAGAAGGCTGCCATTCGGGGAGTATTGAAGATACGGCCTTGAAATTTTTGCAGGACATTATTAAAAGTATAAGCTGTCAAAAAAAGCGCACAAAAATTTGATTTTTTGAAAGTGTCAAACTGGTCAGGTCCTTTAAGAGGAGTAATTATCTCAAATAAATTTTGTACATAGGACTTGGATTTTCAACGATTTACATGGAATTTTAAATATAATAATTCCAAAAACTACCAAGGATTTTTTAAAAGATTTCCATGATTTCCAAGGAATTACAATGATTTGCAATAAATTGCAAGGATTTCCAAGCATTTTCAAAGAAATCTCAAACCAGTGCAATTATAATTTTTTAAAATGATTTTACTATTTTTAGTTAGATTTTCCTTAAGAAATTCTAATGATTTCCAAAGAGTTCTATAGAAATCCAAGGAATTTCAAGGATCTCCAATCACTTTCAGAAATCTTTAAAGAAAAAATATAAAGCAATGAACATCTTTACTTAAAAAAATATCAATAAAACTTTAAATAACAAGTTAAATTCAATAATATAAGTATAATGAAATTATATTTTTAAGCTTTCGGCGACTGTTATCGCTTTCGTCAGAAATTTATTTTGAATTTAACTTGTTATTTAAAGCTGCTTTTATACTTCTGAGTAGAGATCGGATTTTTAGGCATTTGCAAGTTATTTTTGCACACAGGCACTTGAAAAATTTTAAAAGGAGAACCTGTTTTACGCTTTTCTGAGTCATTTTGTATAGTTTTAATTTGCCTATAAACGCATATTTAGGCCGAGTTCGCTTTGGCACTTTTTTCGCTTATAAGCGCCAACAAACACTTTTTGCCCGTTCGATTTGGCGCTTTTGCGCGCTTTCAAATGCTTAGACTCCGCCCACTTTAAAAGCTTGATTCGTTTTTTTGAGCTTTTTCATTTATTTAAATGTTAACAAAAAGTGTGAACTTCACTACCCAGACCACATTTATTAGATCAGTCAGAATTAAAAAGGCATAAATAAAATTAAAGTTTTTGAAGGAATAACCTACCAAACCATTTGTAAAGGTTGAAAATTGAGGAAACTGTGGCACTTTATAGTTAAATCGTAATTTATTTTGCCGTTTTTCCGAATTTCTTGTTTAAGAAAATATCGAAATTTTTAGATTTTGCATTTTATCAAATAGTAAGTTCATCCTCCCAACTAGGTTCCCAACTTAAACAAAAAGAAGTTATAGTTAATCAGTTAAATACTTCGAGTGTAATCGTGCATAGTACAAAAATAAAAAACGTGATTTTGAAAAAAAAAACGATTTTAAAGTTTAACTTTTCTAGGAAATATTGTAAGTTATTTGGAATTACTTGATTGACAAGATTAAATTTAATTTAGAAATTAAAACTGTCTACTTTAATCATATCAATATTTTAGAAAACCCAAAAAATGCACTAAACACTTTTCAGAACTAAAATGTTTTTAAGTTAGCACATGTAAAATACACTGTAAGTATAAATTCGCAAACGTTTTCACCATACTATGGCATCATTGATTACTAATTACTAATTAATTATGTCTACTTTAAGACAAACGAAAGTTGAATTAAAGTAATCGTGTATAAAAAATTCAATAAAATTGGCAAATAAGGCATATTTAAAGCACTTCAAAGATCAAAAACAATATATTTTTCAACTCAAAAAGCGAAAACCTCTCCTTAATTGCTAAACAAATCATTCCAGATAAGATTTATTTTTCAGGGAGTCTTGAGAAAAAGCTTTGTTAGGAGTAGAAAAGAATTTCAAAACGAGATAGAAAAAGATTTGCTATAGTGGCGCAGCAACATGCGGTGTTCTTCAATCGGTCACCATGCGGCCACCCATTCAAGTGCTAAACGTTAGCTACTTTGCTTGAGTCCCATGCAAGACGGAGTAGTTTTATTTCGCTGGGCGATAAAACAAACCTACACTAAAATTCATTACAAAACCATATCAGAATCTTTAAAGCGGCGCAAGCAGTAGCAAATCCTATATGAAATAATCATATTGCTAAAAATATATTTTTTCTCCAACCGTAGTAAAAGCAGTACATTTCATTACCTCAAATGAAAGCTGACGTTTTTGTTACTAATATAAAAATGCGTACATTACTAAGCAACACGTTTTTTTACGTGCATTAATAGTATATTATACATCATGGGACTAAGGTACCATGGTACCATGGTAATGTCCCATGGGACATAGGACTCGGCTAACACCTCGTGCAAAAACCTTCGCAAACGGGATGAAAAGAACCTTAGTCCCAAGGTGTATATACTATTTTTCACAATTTTGCTGAAAATGCTGAATTACATTGATTAATAACTAAATTTGAGATTTTGAAATTGCAATAACTCTAAAATGGCGCTAGATATCGAAAAACTGAGCAAAAAATGTACCTCTGTTACAATCATTCTCCAGAGATTTGTCGTAAGAAGCCATATGCAAAATTTCAGATCAATAGCGCGCACTAATGGCGCGGGAAAAAAATTATTACTTTAGTCCCGCAAAAGCGGGAGTAAAGTGAGCACTTTACTCCCGGAATTGTGAAAAAGAACTTTTTTTGTGCTAGACCTAAAAGTGACCTAAAAACTATGACAACTTAATATAAAAAAATAAAAATTCAAGTTACTGGATTTTCACTACAAGAATATTCAAACAAAATGTTTGAAGTAATTTAAATTTTTGGTTGGAGAAAAAGTAATATGTCTCATTTGGATTAGAAGTGTCTATGTTTGACGTGCAATTATTGCATTCGCTCGGCTCCGCTAGCGCTCCGCCTCGCAAATACAAAAATTGCTTGTCAAACAAAGTTTCCCTTTTAATCCGAATAAGACAATGTACTATTTTTAATGAATTCCTATTAGTTAGTATCTAGAACATTCAAGAATGTAGTCTGTACTCGGAATATTATTGCTCTACAAACATATTGTAGTGATCCACATTAAAATAGTAAGTAATATTAATTTCAATAATGATATTGATATTTATGAATACATAAAAACTTTTTATATGATTTTAATTTTATATATTCATATTTAATGCGCTACTAAAAGCATTTTTTATAATAAAATATTAAAGAAAATTGATTATGCGAGACATAAACCAGTGATTAACTTTCGAGAAATTTATTAATTAAATGCATGCTTATATTTAAATTGCTGCCTTCCTGTTACAAAAAAATATCATAAAAAATTATACCAATGATGAATTTAATCTATTCGTGTTGCTGATACTACATTTAGAAAAAACTGATATACGAAATTCAACTTGAAGCTTTTCTGTTGGAACGCCTAAAACGATTTTCACATAATTCAGCAGACACCAATGTGCTACTTGAACACAGGTAGCACTTGTTCAAAACAAAAGTACTTTGATGGTATAAAACTATAATTTACATTTAACATTTTTAGAACTACAATTAAAATAAAAAAATTATAATTCTAAAATTTAAGTGAGTTTTCAAACACACACGCCTAGAAGAAATAATTTAAATATTTGTAGCACTACCTACCTACTTATTTTTTCTTCTCTTGAAATATCTTATTATAGTAAAAAATAACGATATAACCTGATTTACAACTTGTTTTATTTTTGATTGAAAATAACTAACAAAAAACTTTGAATGAATTTAATTAGATGCAAATTAAAAAAATACGACTTCTTAGCATAAGTGACAAGACCGTTAACTTGCATGTCAACTAATCTTACGAACAGGAAGCTTATAGATTATGATTTAAGATTAAAGCCAACTTACAAATCTGCTTTTATCTATAAATTAATATATGGATATTATATATTTATATTGTATCGAGGAAGATGGGAACTCAGCTTAATAGCTTCCTGAACGAGTTTAAAAGAATGTAAATTGAAAAATTGTATTATGTAAGTAGTATTTATTACAATAAAAGTAAAAAAATTGAGAGTATACACTGATGATATTGATAGGTTAGACACATTAACCGGTCTAAAATAGTAGATTCACAGCTAGTTTATAAAAAATTAATAACGAAAATCTCATTTCTTCTTAATGGATCTCAATATTAACATAGTCATTCAGTTATTCATTTACATTTACCTACTTATATCCATCTAATAATATCTACCAGCGAAATAACACATCATTAAATCAATCTTGCAAAGTAATGCAGAAATAGGATTAATCTATTTCATTTAGAGTTAGAGGCTCACGGGAAGCCTGTTTAGAGTAGGGCCCGATATTCCATAATTTCTAAAAATTAAAGAAAAATATCTACTTCCACAAAAAATTCTAAAAATAAGAGTTAGTTCGAAAAAATTCTCAAGAAAGTAATTTATATTGCAAAAATAATCTTTACAGATACATGCAATAATGAGAAAATTTGTAATTTGTATAGACGGATGCTTTCCAAGGAAAGTCATATTTCCTTCATTTTTAGTAATAATTAAAGAGTAAATATCAATTTTTAGTTATTTTTAAACTTAGAAAACTTCACATTTGATTCATATTACTATTTTTCACCTTATCCGTTTATATTACAATTTTCGTACACTTAAACGCCATTAAAAGATAAAAAATGTATAATATTTCGACTTAATTTGAATAATCGCTGTTTAATTAAAATTAATAATTTAATTTAAAAATTAATTTTTAAATTTAAATTTGTAAATTAAATTTAATATTATAAAAATAAACTAATATTGAAGAGAAACACTAACGTACAATTGAAAAACCAAGTAAGTTGAATGTAAAAAAATTAGTTTTGATGGTTTATTACTATAATTTTCGATAAGTTTCCACCTGACTTTATCTTTATAATTAAACTATGAAATCAGGAGGTCAGACCTTCTAAGTATTTAAATAAGGTGGTATTTGATTGCCCAAGTTGTGCGGCCTAAAGGCCGCATTGCCGCGTTATTTAAGAAGTACTTAAAAATATAAAATATACTATTCAACTTCGTAAAACAAACCCATTTAATTAGAAGTTTGTTACAGAAAGAATAAAATATTAAACTTTCGGGTCTTCAATAAAACTTCCAATATATTTTGAATGCGAAGTCATAATGACTATCTGAAATTTTACTATATTTTTGAATTGTACATTAGAACAGTTTGAAGTAATATAATGATTTAAATGATATTAAAATATTGTTGTGGAACGTTACTAAAAATCATAACCATATTCTTAATTTTTACAACTTCTTTTGCTACCTTTAATTTGTCGGCCAACTTACAAATGTCGGAAACCTTTTAGGAGTGGATATTACTTTGTGGCGCCAATTTAATTATCAAAAAAATAAACTAATTAATTAAAAAAAAATAATTAAACCATAAAAATAAATTCGGTTATAATCGAAATTTAAACTTTTTAAAATAAAAGTTTATATTCGAAAATGGAACGATAATATTGCAAGTCTATCACTATCAATGAGTTGTTATCAGGTAATCAAAATTCTTCAATAAAATTGACCAAATTATGAATCCAAACTTCCAATAATCAATAATTTCAATATGCAAATCCACTCTCACTCCAATGATCCAAATCAAAATTTCAAAAAAAATCCAATGTTGTCCAAACTTCGGACAATTTCCAAAGTGAAAATAAACAAAAATTTTACTCACTTAAAATTGAAGTTTAAGTATTATCAAAATTATATCAACCAAAATACGTCCTCTCGCTTCGGCGAAACAAGTTGAAAAGGGCGAATCTCACGTCTTTTCGTACCAACATAACTTGCTAGCACGAAAAGATAAACCAAAATTGAAAATTTATAAATTATTTACGAAAATTATGTTCGAACAATTTTCAAAATATAAAAACTATTAAATTTCCTTATTTACAAAATTCAATATTTAAAAACCCGAATTTAAAACCCACAATAAATCAAAATCTTCTAACGATCCAAAATTTATTATTATTTAATTTTAATGTTATATTAGATAAAAACTATGCAAATTAGTTGAATTAGTTTGCTACAGATGAATTGATATATTTCCCCCCCGCCATTTTTGAAAATTTGAAAATTGAATATTGTACCGGATTGTGCCCGATGTGTGCTACGGTGTGTCGTATTTTCTTTTCTTTTTTGATTTTATAGAAATTGCTTATTTTGGGGTAGAAGTAAGCACCGCCATTTTTGATGATTCTAAAAATCAAAATTGTATTGGATTATACTTGACTTGTGCCGTAAATTATTTTTTGGACCAAAAACTATTTTATTGATAGAAGTTTTTTTAGAAGATCTTTTTTTTAACAACAAATATTATTTTTAGAGTCTACATTTTTTATATTATTATTACAATAAGAATACACTAAAAACCGTTTTTTAAACTTTTACCTGAAATACAAAAGGTTAATAAATGACCATTGCATAAGAGGGTGTTTATGATATTATATTACCGTGTCTTTCATCTCAATTAATTATATCGAAAAATTGTGTGCCTAAAAAATTTAGCAAAATTAAATTTGAAATGTACGGCACACAAAAGCACACGTCGAATAGAATACAATAAAATTTTAATTTTTAGAATTATCGAAAATGACGGTAATTTCTATCGATCAAACAGTTTTCGGCCTAAAAAATTTTTATTTCTCAAAATAAAATTTTATAATTTACGGCACACAATGGCACAAGTCAGGTATAATCCAATACAATTTTGATTTTTAGAATCATCGAAAATGGTGGGGCTAACTTCTACCCCAAAATAAGCAATCTCTATAAAATCAAAAAGAAATAACAAAAAAAAAAAGAAAATAAGGCACCACGTAGCACACATCGGGCACAATCTGGTACAATATTCAATTTTCAAATTTTTAAAAATGGCGGGGCTAACTTCACGCACATATTCTCATCAGCCAAACCTGGAATAATTTTTAACAAAACTAACCCGAACAATATTTCCATTCCATTATTACTATATGAACTTTAATTTCTAAACTGAACAAATTAAAAATAATTTTAAAGCCGAAATTTAATTAAAGTTAAATATTACAATTTTTTATTGTAGGATAACCTATGATAAATATTATTGTAATAAAATTATAAACTTTTACAATATTTTCACAACTTAATAACTATAAACCATATTAATGATCATACTAATAAGTAAAAAGTTTATAAAGATTCCTTCTATTATATCCATTTTGCAGTCTAATTCTGTAAAGATGTATTTACTTGCAATCTAAAAAAGTCTAAGAACAGATAACTGATAAATTGATGCATAAAATATAATGTTAATGGTGTATTTATCTTCAATTATTACTTTAATTATGTACAGATTTTCATTTAAGGATGCCGTGATGAGCTAGGATAAGTACCCAGCACTTGATTATATTTTATTCTGAAGATTACTTATATTGAAGTTTGTTAATTAATTAAATGCACAAATAAGTTATTATAATAATTATAATAAAATTTTAATATCCAGAATGCTTGGGTGTAGATATCAACTGACTACGTTCGTCCTTTTATTTAGGTACTAAATAATATAGATTGTACATGGTAACGTGGTAGATGTTACGTGGTTAGTGGAGAATACTAATAACGTAAAAATTTAAAAAAGTAGGTGAAAGTGAATTTTCTATCTATGTAGATCTATCATGAAAGATAGATACTCCTCTCATAATACAATCAGTATCGGGGTGCTACTGCTGAATCAGAATTCTAAGCCAAAATCATCGGGAGCAAATTAACCCAAAATTGCCAATGCATGCATTGAAACACCAAATAAAAGTAAAACTGCTCCCTACGCCCATTGAATGTATGTGAGAGGTTAACGAGCATTCCTTTACGGACACTTATATGTACGTAATATGTTTATGGGCAGTGTTCTTATAAAATATTTTGACAAAACATCAAATAAATACGAATAAATGTTTTTAAAGTGCTTTCTTTTAAAAGCACTGTTTTCCACATCTCTTGTTATGTAAAAAAGTTATAATATGTATTTATGGTTTTGGGCCTGTACTTATTTTTACGAAGCTCTTCTTTAGTTCTTCTGTGCTATAATCTCAGGATTATTGAGGAAACTTTTCAAGTTCTAATTTTTTTATTTCAAGTTTTTGTTTAATAGAATAACAATATACTTTTCTAAATGAAAATGTGGCTCCTATTACGTTTGGTGCTTTAATTTTTTACAATATGTAAACTTCCGGTGAAGCTAAAAGTAACTGTTAAATAATACTTATTTTAATAGAATTCAGTTAAGGTGGAAGGTGTTATATCTGCACACAAAGAAAATCATGTACCCCATCAACCTTTATAAACTGTGTTCATAAATCACATTGTATATACTACCGCGGTAGTATTTAACACTAATAACATTACATTACGTAAGTAACCATTGAAAATTAAATTATGTGTTAAAGCTACCACAGCACCGTCCATATTTACATGTTCTTAACTTGGAGGAATGTAGGTGCAAAGGTTGCACGATTATCCATCAATCCCTGAAAGTGATCTTGGTGCAACCACTTATATGGATATAAATGAAGTTCAACAAAATTAATTCAAAGAATGGTTGCTTAAGCACGCGAACATAGGAATTCAACTAATTGCTAAACGCACTCCTTGTTATTTGCACCTTGCTTTACAAACTTGTAATTTTCTATTCGATGTAAACATTGAACATAGATTTTAAACCATATGTTTGAATGCTTTAACTGTCCATGTCAATGTGTTTTTGAATTTTTGCATAAAAATCCAATTCAGTTCCGAGTTATTTTATATGAATTTTAAACTGAGCTCGGCTTTAAATGGCTAGTTAGCATTGATCTTGAAAATAACTTTATGCTATTCAATAAACAACGTTAAAGCTTTACTTTTACTGTCGCCGGCAGAAAAAGTCAAGTTTAAGGAATTGCAAAAATATTAATTTTTATTTCTTCTTCTTGGTACTTATAATAGTGGAAGTACTGAACCTTTTCATACGTCCATTACCTTTTAAGCTTTAATTATACAATACCTATAAAACAATCGTAATTCTATACCTCATTAAGACTATAATTTACATACAAGCTATTTTCTTTAATTAATAAGCGAAAATGACCAAGCTTTAATAAAATCCTGCCATATTTGGAATGATGTGTTGGGGTGGTTAAGTACCGTGTAAAATTATTTAGTGGCAATTAGACTATAAGGATCAATTAATATAATGTTGGCCTTAAACGACATCATAGATAACCAAAGAAGAACCGAAGCACTGGTTGGTGAATTTACAACTAAGCTTTACATGCCATTATCTTTCTATTATCATTACCGTAAAAGCTGAAACTATTAACGATCGTAATCGCTAATAAATATCCAGTCAAGTACAATTATGTAAATGTTAAGGTTTGGTTTTATTCTCAACTTAAATCCTGACATGGCTATTACTAGAATGAAGAACTCGAATCAAATTACTCACTTCTAATGCCAAACCAGTTTGTTATTTGTCAAGCAAATTAATTTAAAAAAATTAACAAAAAATTATTCAACCTCTTAAATTTTATATATAATTAAAAAGTAGGTAGAATAAATAAGGCGACGATAATATAATTTCAAACAATATCGTATTCATGGTATTTACGCATCACCAATTTGAGAATATTTTAGAATGAACCCACAACCAGCAGTTTTTATAACTACAAAGAAAATATGATCACAAACTATACAAATATTTAATAAAGTAATTATTATATTGGGTTTACCCACTCGATATGATGGAGGGAAACTCTCGGTTACCCATTTTGTAATATTATATTACATTTTTGGAGCCATTTCATCAGTTGAATGTTATGATGAGGTTAAAAATCAAATAAAATTTTATATTCAGTTGATAATTGATTTAAAACAATGAAGAATTTTTTGTACCGTAAATTTCAAAGAGTTTAAAAAATGCTATGCAATTACGTCTCCACTACTTGTAGACGTGTGCGGAATCTTTATCTATTATTCTATAATTTACATAATATTTTATTACCAAAATTTGTATATTATCTATCATCTCCCACATTAAGAAATGAAGATGTACAATATAAATAAATTTCAGTATTATAAAGTTTAATTCGTGTACCGGAAAGTATCAAGATTAATGGCCACCTTTTTTATCAAGGTTGTTATTAAAAGTGTTAAAAAAGTAAAAATATCATGTTAAAATAATGTAAAAAAGTATTAACAAACTTTTGCATGTTTTCACGTGTTTAAAAAAAGATTTATCTTCCTGGTGAGAGTCTATTAAATTTGTTATTTGATTAGTTTATAATTTATTGCTGTAATTTTGTAAACATAACTTGCTAAAAAACTTACCACGTGATAAAGTTATCGTCCAATTTACTGTGTTGTAATTTGTAAAAGACAACTGAAACCAAGAAAAAAAGATTAGTTTGTGTCACATTTTCAATTTTGGCTGAATTATTGCTCAATTATAATTATAGATAAAACTAAATACCCACGGGCAAGTCTGCAAAAATGTTGTATAAATAATTGATTTGGAGAACTAAATGTACGGAAGATAAAACCAGCCCCACATCAATTAAGCTACGTTTCGTTCAGTTGCTTACTGAAGAAAATCATGAAAAGCTAAATATAAACTGTATAATTTTAAATAGTTAGGTTATATCTCATGCATAAAGTTAAACCTAACCCTAATGTCATGATTATTGTATATATTTCTCAGTGCACTTGATAATTTAAATCGGATTACAGAAATGCACCTAGCTGTTAAATGGATTTAGCATAACAAACTGAACTGATAAAATAATTATAATCCTGGATACGTGACAAGCAGAAAGATTCAGTTATATTTACATGAAGTAGTGCAAGAGAAAAATAAATGATGAATTTTGCAAAACTTTTTGCCGAAGAGAAGTTATAATTCTGACCATAAGATAAAGGAATCTGTAGGATATGTTAGAACGACACTTATTACCGTGTAATTCACGATAATGTCGGACAGCTTCATTATATTGGTTTAGTGATATACAATTTTTTATCCCACTTGTGTTGGTTAAGTTCTTTTGTGTGTGAACGAGAGGGATATTATATAAAAGTATGTCTGATTGTAACTAAAATAAACGACTTTCGTGTTATATTGGTAATGAACCGTAGGTTTTGAATTGTCTTGTTGCAATTTTATCTTTTCTTTTGCGACACGTATCTTAATTTAAAATTATTAGATACTTAAAGTATGGCGTGTTCACAACGACATTAAAAGTTAAACGAACCGAGTCTCTTTATTCAAGTTAATTATTTACTTTTCTACACTATATAGATACTCGATAAATAGCAAGAATTGCTTTTAACGTGTTATTCATGAGTTGCATATTTTATATGAATTTTTTTTATTAAAATTCCTCCAGTAATCGTTAAATCTATTAACTATATAATATGGTATAAATATATTCTCTAAGAGATACCACCGTCGTCATGATTAATCAAAGCCGTTAAATTAAAATCAATCTAATAAATTAATTAAAATGTTGCCGAGTTATTGACAACAAACTTTCCGATTTAAATTTTTCCACTCTTTGTTTCTTTCATTTTGCCAATACAATAACTACTTACCTATTTTCATTGCACCGTAAATCATTAACGAAGTATCACCGTCGTTATCCCGTTAGTACCGCAGCAGTCTTGGTGAATCCGCCAAAATAAAAGTAAAAGTACGAAGCGTCGAATAATTAAATTAACTTGATAATAATAATAATTTAATTCTTGCAGTCTGCCCAATATAAATAATTTATAAAGTTGTTATAGTTTTTGTAATTGTTTAGTATTATGGTATACATTAAAGCTTTTATACAACACGTAAGAGGGTCATAACAATTATTACAACAAGCTTCAGTAAACATGCTGCTCTGCAAATTATAATTAACCACATTAAATAAGTATATAACTAAATTGTAAATTTTTCAGCGGTTTTTCTTTTATGTCAAAATAAAACTGTTAAGCAATGATAGCAATCTTAATAAGGTAATAAAATATCTTACTAATAAATTGTAGTTGCGCTAATCACACCTGTAATTTCTTTGCCGTAATGATATTAATTTAAAATATTTACAATTTGAATTCTTTTCATAGCAATCAATTTTCAACACCTAATTTTGACGCTGTTTTGTGTCGGGCAAGAAAATTTGAACCTAACCTAACGTTGATTTTTTGCAGTTGGGCAATAGAACTTAGATATAAGGGCAATTACAAGAAATGTCTACTAATAGGCATACAAATCTTAAATACACATGTAAGATAGTATCTTAGCTTTGATATCGAGTCGATAAATCTGTAATTAGTCGATGACAACAAGGCTGCGTTAGCTGGCACACCCTTATACTATACTCGGAAAATTTATTTTGTTATCTCGCAGTATAAATGATGTAGAACATGATTTTCAACATTTAGCAGCATAACCTTAAGGTTTATAGTGCCCTGGTCTTGATAAAATGGATGTTTTATAAGAAATTATGATGAAACAAATGCTTAACGATTATTGGTGCCATTAGAGCGTATAATGTTACTATTTGAAACTAAGTTTTCCATAATAGGAAATAAGCAGTTCAGAATTTTAAACTATAAATTATAAGAACTATGTACAATATCGTATAGAATTTTTATGACAGTTTAGGTTCTGCAATTTCTCAAATACCTAACCTATCTTTTTTTTTAAATTAAGATGTGAAATTAAAATTCTATTTGTACATATAACTTTTTATTTTACATTAAATCTTTATAAAACAATATTAATTTCAAAATTGAAATTCTTGCAAACATTTCCAATTTTCTATTTACAGAAAGTTATATTTATAGGGCCGATTGCATCTATCTCATTTAAGAATTAGAAATTAAATGAAGAATACAAATTTGCACTGTACATAATTATTGCTAAAACATACTTAAAAGTATACTTTTTTAAAATTTAACATTTACTTTAGTTTTGTAAAATAGAGCATACAACGGGAAAGCATATTATGCGGAATTTTGATAAATTATAGTGTATGGAGATATAAAGATCTAATTATAGATTTTAGTATGCAATTTATTTTATTTAATTAAATCATAATCAGAAATCAAAATAGGATCTTGTTGCTTTGGCAAAAGTAATTATTATAGATTTTAGATGAAAAATGTGCGGCGTACAGGGTGTTTCTTTCAGAAAAGACCATTTTATCTCTTGAAACTGATTCGGTTCCAAATTTATGCATATTAAATATTTTAAAGTAAAAGTTTAAAGAGACTATCATTGGAAATCGTTACTCTTTTTGCATTTATTACACAAAAATGCCCATGGTAAAACTGAATACGCACGGAATACCCCATCATCTTCCTGATATTTATTATTTATTGTTTATTTTTGCTAGAGCAGATTTGATGAGACCAGTGTCACGAGTAAAATCGTGAGTAAAATCAAAGCAGCTGCAATCCATTAAGGCGTTTGAATTTTATATAATTATTTTCTTGATGCTTGCATCAACTTTTCAGTTGATACTAATTCTAGATATGGTCCTGAATGATTTTTTGGTTTTGTGCTGGTGCTTTGTATAGATATTACCAATCGCATGCTTAACAAATTGTATATAATTTTAATCTGATTGCCATATTACGAATTTGTTGCCATTTTTCTGAAAAATAAACTTTAAAGTTCTAAAAATTAATGGAAAATGATAGAAAAGCAAAAAAAGTAAGTATAGAAAAGTCTTGAGAGAGTTAAGAAAATTAAGTAATTAAAGTATTTTCAGTTTATTCTAATTTAATTTATATTTACAATATAATCATCCACTTATCTTCTGAAAGCAAATGAATTAATTAGTAATATGAGTGTTGATTGTTTTACTACCACAATTGATTAAAATAATAAAAACCTAGAACTGCTTTCCGGAATTGTAAATTAGAGAAAAAGGATTGTTTCGTTTAAATATAATTTATTTAATTTAAAATTTTTTTTGTTTGTATATGGGAATGTAAATATTTCTTTGAAATCTTTGATTTTTCTTTGAAATGAAAGAACATTTATTTCTGTAAAAGAAGAATATTTTCAGTTAAACAAATGGCTGTGAAACAAACCGATATTCTTAATTCAAAACAACAGTTTTCCCTGTTCACATAAACACTAAATTTAATTCCGGAAAAATATTTGTATTTCTTAATGAGCAACATATTATGTTTCGTCAGCAATACTTACATTTTCAAGCTCTATTTTGCGACTCAACACATTAAATATAAATTGACACTTAAGCAGTTATTTACAAGAAAATAGAGAATTAAAGAATTTTACAAAAGTGAAAATTATAATTACGAAAAAATTCAGTCTTGGCACTTAATCAAAGTAATAATTAGAAATCATGATGATTAAAAGTATACTTAGACGAAGAGTGAGTTAAATTGTTAACAAAATTCAAAGTGAAATCTCAATCCATAAAAACAATACATTGCAATATGTATGGGTGACCGATCTTACACCCGATCATAGGGAAATAATATGGAAAATGGTATCAATTAAAAATATTTTAATCCGCCTCGAAGATATACACCTTTTAGAACTCAATAAAAAAATGAAGATAAAGAACTTTTAAAAGAGATTTTACAGAGTTTTTGAAATTTTGAAATTACATTATTTATTTCCAAATCTTAAAATGTCGCTAGCCACCGCTACGTCTTTTTTTTTTGAGGTGAACAAAAAACGGCCTTTCTCATTTTGTATATAAATATCAACATTTTTCAACGAAAACGAATTCTGTAACATGAGTTCCACCTAGTCTGCATGCTTTGAAATTATGGATTTAGTCTACTAAATTATTTACCGGGTGACCGACCTCACACCCAATCATAAGAAAATAACATGAGAAATCAAAATTTTTTAAAATCTGTTATTTTATCAATTTGATGAATGTAATACATAGGATGTACATAGTTCGTATACATATATTGCTGAGTTTGCTATAAGAAAAAAAATATGCATCGAGTTACCGTGAATATGGTATATGGTTGATTTTGTTTAGTCAAATTAGATTTGGTTAGAAAAAAAAAATTTGCAAATTTTTATTGTTCAATTGAATAATAATTATAAAATCATTATTTATCATAGAATTACTAAATATGAATCATCCTTTTGTAATTTTTATCCCTGGATATATGATATATACACTGAAAAAATGGTTTATCATATTGATGAAAAATTTATCATGTTTACACCGATGAACAAAATTCATCATATTGACGAAAAATTCATAGTATTCATGAACAAAATCATTCTAAAAAAATAGTTTATCATATTGAGGAAAAGGTAACCAGTGCACAAAACAAAACACCAATTTCAATTCTGGAAGCTATCGAAATCAGGAAAAACAAGTACAAGCACCTGATGAACTCGGACTCTGGTAACGCTTCGACGGTGTTACTTGACCTTCTGGATGGTGGGCCTGCCGAGGTGATATGATAAGCGGTAAGGAGTTTCTTCGATGGAGGTGAATGTTTCTTGTGTCGGCTGATAATTTTTTATCACTCTTGCTTGTAAATTTTAATTTTAAGATTCTTATTTGTATTCTCATTTTACTGCAATTATTTGGTTGTATTTATATTACGTTACTGTCTTTATCAGGTGTCACTTGTCACTTCCTTGTATTCAGTAACAAATATTATATTTAGCGTTTGAAAATGAAAGCATTGCTTTCGAAACTAGTAACGCAATAATAAAAATTTTTCCGGAATTGAAATTGGTGTTTTGTTTTGTGAACTAGTTATCTTTTCCTCATTATCCATTCTGGAGGTCGCTCTAATCTATTTTTATTTTTTTTAATTATATTGATGAAAGAACTTATCATTTTTACACCGATGAACAAAATTCATCATATTGATGAAAAATTCATAGTATTCATGAACAAAATCAATGTATTTATGAATTTCTTCATCAATATGATGAAATTTGTTCATCGATAAACCATTTTTTTCAGTGTAGAATTCTGCATATCTTATCTACATCTGGAATGCGCAAGGTGAGGTTATATTAGACTGTTAACAGTCACCAATTGTTGCCTGTTTTCGGTCAATTTCTAATCATAAATCATTTATCCTTGAAATTTGTTTAATTCAAACTTTAACTTTTAAGTGCGAAAATCTTGTTTTAAATTGTATCTAGGTTGAATATGCAGTTTGTTAGGAAGAAAAGTTGCATAGAAACAATTGCTAAATGTATAATTTTAAACCAACTGCATGTTCTGTATACCAATATTATGGTATTCTACAATATTAAGTATGAATGAACTTCACCGCAGTTTCATGTAGTGAATTGTAGCCAAAACTTTTGGCGAATGTTTTGAATTATTATTATTTAACAATGTAGCCGATATAATTATTATTATTTTCTATAATTTAAATTGTTCTTTCAACAGATCCGTAATTAGTTTATGTTCTTGTGCACTTTATTATTTTTTTTCTATCTAATACGAAATTTTTATAATACAAAAATTGTCAAATTTAAAAAAAATATAAGAATAATACAATACGTAGAAAATCAAAAATTCAAAAAATTTAAAAAAGATATAATTATCATATAACAGGTCTGGATTAAGAATATTTGAAATTATGAAAAATTTATAATGTGATATAACGTTATATTTCATGGTTTTTCAACAAAAAAAATTTCAACAAAAATTGTAGCTTATTTCCCAGCATTTAAAATTGTTTTAAAGTTTTAAGTTAAAAATTAACAATTTTATAGTTTCTATTGGACGATTCCTTTAGATCGTTGGATAACTACAAGTTTGTTATCTATTGCTATACTACTATTAAGGACTGCTTTTACAATAGTCAGTTAAGTATAAGTATAACTAACCTATATCAACGAACCAATAAGCGATAAACACAATAAACAATTAACCAATCAACATCCGTATAACGTTACACCCCGGATAAATAATACTGAACCGACTATTGTAAAAGCGGACCTAAGTAGTGTAAGTACAATAGATTCCAAACGAATTTTTTGAATAACATATACTTATTACCTACAGCTAATCAAATATATATATATAGCACTACATACATATTATATATTCTGTTTGTTCAGCCATGATGTTATAAAAATTATTCATTTTCACTTTTATGAATAAACTATATTTATACAAGTTATCTTAACAATATACCCCTTTCCCAACCCAAGGGGCAAACACCAATTATTTGACTTCATTCATGTATCCATAGAATTGGTACATAGCGTAATTACGTTTAATTTGATTAACTTTCACCCAACAACTGCGAAGATGGTCAAAGCCAGGTGGCAAAATACTTGGACCCAATATTAACTTTTTGTTCGTAATGTTGTTAGATGTATCATTCTATCATCCCAGCTGGAACCCCGTTGTCCTACTGCAGAGCACTTAGTAATATTACCAACAGATTTTCTGTTATTGTTGCATAATTTATAACTTAATAAGTATTTTTACTTTTATTTTTAATCAAACCCGATGCATTATGTAACAATGGCTAAAATGCTACCAAGTTCTGAGACTTGAAAAAATGTAGCATATTTTATTTGTACAAAAACAAACTTTTTTTCATTTCATAAAGAAACATTGGAATGCATTCTTTTGTAAACGAAATTATTTTACTCTACTACCTTTTTTTATATTTTAAATTTTTACGGAGTTTGCTTGTTGTCTGTACTTGTTTGAACTTGTCGCTGTACAGTTGTTGTTGCTGTTGTTTACCACAAAAAAAATTTAATTTTAAAATTAAATCTAAAATATGCTAAGAACAAAAAATGACAATGACAAGAAAGTACAATATATGTTAACAAATTTGTTTACTTATGCCTTTGGTACATTTTATAATTATTTTAATTAAAGCTGATTTTTTAAGTTTTATTTGTCATTGCTTATAAATATGTTTATCAATATTTTGTGTAATTGGGTAATCGATTCGCAGTCCACAATTAACAAAACAAACAATAAACATACCAGGTGCTTAAAGAAAATTACTTGTCAATATGCAAAAAATATTAAAATTAAATGTTGTTTTGAATAATCTCCGTAATTTTAGAATAACACCTACCTACTTATTACTTCTGAACTATTTATTTTACTCTTGTTGCCGAGGCATTCTATGCCAACTATTAAAAGCGTGATAATATACTATACATATTATTAAGTGCGTAGAGAGTACAACAAATGAAGCACTTAAGCACAGTAATTTCTTAAGAAACATATTTCTAAAAACAGCCATTTACTTCTATAGATACTTCGCAATTTAAATTAATTTTGTTAATAATTAAAACAAAATATAGCTTTTGTGCAAAAAACAAAGCGATTAATTATTAAAACGAAAAGGATCTTTGGGATGCGATTCCTTCATCCATATCCATTTCAACTTTGAAATTTTAAATTGCATCCCGCTTCTCCTGGTGTCTTCTAATAAAGGACAATTTATATCAATTTATGTAGATTTCCACCCGATGGAATATTAATTTTTATTTTTAAAAATTTTGAATGGGTAATAAGTAATAACGAATTAATAAAAGTATTATATTATTTGCTTCAATGCAGCCGCGTAACCACAGGGAGGCATGAAGGGGCAATGCCCCACAGGTGACAGTGAGTCTTGACTTTTATGAAAAAAGAAAAAGGTATTGAAAATGTTGGTTTGGGAAATATCCAGATTTTCACATAGTAGCAGCATTTGTATTTTAATCGAAACGAAAATAATTTTTATAATAATTGATTATTTATTAAGGATAATTAATCATAATTAGCATATTTTTGATGAAGTTACTTGTTCTGTGGTAATAATGGCGATTTAATTCCCGAGCAAATTATTTTTCTAAATATTACATGAGCATGTTTTCAAAATGACATATTCAAGTGAAATCGTTCAAGAATTTACTTTTTTCAACTTTGAAGGAATCTACACTATAATCAAGTTGTCATTTTACTTATTAAGTTGCAATTTTGTCGTATAATTTTAAACTTTTTCCTTTTTATTTAAATTCTTTATTCAGAAACGTCAAATTTTTTATTTTGGTTATATAATAATTTTATATTAATTGCAAGAATAAGTAATTGCTAAAATTGTTACTGTTAACACGCAGATAACTTTGGAAAGAGTTAAGAAATGTGTGCGTGAGATCTGGAAGTCAATATTAGATTTTAATTATGATCTTGAAGTAACTTCAACTAAATATTAATTACAAAGAATGGAGTCGTGAATCGTTTAGAAGCTCCTGCTGTTTTGCTGCTCACGCGTATTTTATAGAATTACAACTACACCTTAGAATTATCTACTACTCTTAATGTTGTGCAATGTGCATTAATCTACATGACAATTTGAAAAATAAATTACCGGGTGATATATAATAATCTCTACTTTGGTAATTTATTTTTGATTTTTTTAAATTGCAATATTTGTTATGTTTGCATGACGCTGTCTACATGTATTACTTTTTTTTTAATAATTACATTTCAGTGGCTGTAATAATACGCCAAGAGCAACTTCTGCTATAAAGAACTACCAGTGGAAAATTATTTTGCATGTTATTACAGTATGCGGCTAATTCATGTACGAATAAACTACATTGTGACTTGTACATTTTTAATATAGAAAACACAATTTCAACTATAATATCGAGACATTCATGTTCGATTTATTATATTAGCAAATAAGCTAAAGTTTTAAACTAAAATATTGTATTACACTTTTTTTACGTTTTTTTAATATTCAATTAACGTTATTTTAACGTTGCAGCACTTTAGTGCTATATTCTAGTTCCATAGCTCATAATAAGATGAAAAGCTACATTAAAAATAAATGAATAAATAATAAGACTATTTAATGCCAAAATAATCAATTTTAAATAAATTATGTAACCTAAACAATAATAAATTGTAAATAATACTTTTAGCGGAAATATTCCGCATATTATTTTAACTTTTGATTTCGTTGACTGATATTTTATTTTGCAATTACATTTTCATTTTGATAACATATACTCGTAATCGTGGTACTCTAACTGATTATTTAAATCTAGCGACTCACTCAATCAAGCTTCAGCAACGCTTGGGTCAAATATAATATCATCTTCTGAAGAAGCCATTAATTAATGTTTATAAAAATTTGCTTAGTCACTAAAAATATGTTTAAAGTCCATTGTATCTTCAGAACCCCATCAAAACATAATTAATCTGTTCGAAAAGTCAACACACTTAAAATACTTTGTTGCTTAACCTTTCTCAATTAACTCTGAAGGGTGGTGTAATACTTTTCTAGTTACTTAAACAATTTTACACAAGGTGCGGCCGTATAGTCTACACGTTTGAAACGCTGTATTTATATTTTGAAAAATTCTACCAAAAATTACCTAAATTACTTTCTTCAACGGTTGAATGATCCGTATATACCTATGGGGTGAAGGGGTAAAAATGGGTAAATATGTTTTAATTGTTGGGATTACGATTTTTTAACCCCTCCATTTTTCAAATTTTGAATTTAAAGTAATTAAAATAATCATAAAAATTGCTATCTAACTTTTTGTTGCCGGCTTTTGTTGAAAAATTCTGTAAGTTGATTTATTTTTTTAGAAATATTGTAAGGATTCAATCAGCACCATCTATTATTCTCTACAATATCATTAAAATATATTTAATTATTTTTAAAGTTTAAGTTTCTTTTAATTGAAGTTTTTAAACTGTCCACACGATATCTTGTTCGTAAAAATCCGGTAAAGTAAAAATTCCTCCTATTAAACTTTTCTAACGTTTAATTAAATTTTTGTAATTTATTTTTGGGGAGCTATTGCAGGGTATCAAGCAGCTTACTATAAATATATCTAAATTATTTTTAAAGTTTAAGTTTCTTTCAACGATATCCTGTTCGTAAAAATCCGGTTAAGTAAAAAGTTCTCTTATTATATTTTTATAACACTTTCTTATGCATTTTTAATTATTTCACGTGAAGAAATGATTGATGCGCGGTATGTAGCATTGCGAGAAAATTATACAAGATGAGTTTTTAGTATAAATTTCTTATATATAATATATATCTACTCAGAATGTATGCTAAGAATACTAAATATTTAAAATTAATAATTACCTAAAATAATTGTGTAGCTATAACGAGCATCGTTTTTATCAGTATTCAAATATGGGATCGGGAGACGGGGAGTATTAATTTATTAATTATTTCATAAGCTTGCACTTTTAATTGGAAAATGATTATATTTTAGACTGAAACATATTTAATTTTAGTATAATAGATAAGTGCCATTCGTTATTCCAATTTTTCAAATTTTTGCATTTATAAAAGACTGTCGTTCCAACGACAGTTTTGTTGAAATGTATTTTCCCAGTCTCCAATGTCCAAAATACCAGAACCGTTGGAAAAATACAAATCATCAAGATGTTGCTCAATAAAATTTCAAAATTCTTATCCATTAATAAATTTCCAATTATAAATGGAAATTGGAACAAAAAAATTTAACATACTATAATTTCTCAACAAACCCATATTTTAAATTTAAATTCAAGTAAATTTTCAATACCAAATGGGAAAGTTAATTTTCGATAAACTCGATCATACATATGTTCTTATATCAAATTTATATATATTTAACTTAAACTTTTAATTTTAAAATTATGAATTTTGCTATATAAATCATTTATAATTTCTAATATTTAACAAATACTAAAGAAAACGTTAAAATAATAAAATTTTAACAGTAAAGTGAAGAAATACAATACGTAGAAAATTATTATTTCTAAAATCGAAGAAGACATTAATTGACACTTGACGAGTTAGGCTAATTTTACATCATAAAATATTTAAAAAAAATAGATACCTAATTAAAAACTAGTAATGCAGCGTCTCTCTATTTCACGATTATGTTCTATCTTCAGTCGCATATAACTAAAGAAATGTATAAGTAAATACTTAATAAATACCACTAATTTACTTGAAATTTCTTATTTTCAGTTTATTTTTCAATGATCATTCCGATTATTCAAATTCAACTTTATCTCCACAATTTGTAAAAATAATAGAAATCGTCTAAAATCCAGAATCAATTAAACAAACTGGTTTCCCTCACCTATTTATTGATGCAACCTAAAATAATAATTGGCGGAAAACCCAGAAAAATTCCAAATATTTACAAGTTTTTAAATATTAACAAATTTTGTGTTCAAAAAATACAAAATCTTTAAAACAAACATCAAAAATGCAATGGGGGATTTGGGAACACAACAGAATAATATGCAACCTGGCAATTCTAGAGACATTTTTTGCAGTTAGTGTCTCCGTAGTTATAGTACAAAAAAAATATTTCTATTTATAGATAATGTATTATCTAATGCAAGGTTTAAATTAGAATAACTAGAAATTTGGTACATTTTTGTGAATACAATTCAAGCTTTGAGCCAGCCAGTTTCTGGTATTCAGACCATCACCAGAACAAAATTTCAAATATTTTATTAAAAATTTCCTAAATTTAAATAAATAAATTTCATATTTCCTAGTTTTACCTATTACTCAAACAAATAATATAGGAAATTTAAATTTATAAATTGTAAATTAATGATTAATTAATTTTACAAGCAAAACTGTTCATAATAATTTAGTCTTTACTGAATTCCTCTGAAAACTCAACAATAAATCAAAAAAATTTTGTTTAAATATATTTTTATTATTATTGAAACATAATAAAAAGAAATTATAAAAGAAAGATCTAAAAAATTAAGATCAAAGCAGAAAAAATTAAAAACTGTTTAAAATTATTATGAACAGTTTTTATGAATTTAGAAAATCTTTTTACTAATTTGTGTAAACTTCCATTGCTTTTATAACTACTTTCATTCAGAAGTTTTTTATAAGTTATTCAAAATTTGATGACAAATTTTATTCCATTCACAGCTGGTCATGGTTTACAACTCGTCCATATTTCTAGATTTTGCTTTTTTATTTTCTATTTTCTATTTTCTTTTTTTTTCTTTTTTTTTCGTTTCTACAAATTCCTCCATAGATTATCCCTGGAATTCGCGTCGGGGAACTAGAATGTTGTTAGGTTTACAATCAAATTTGACAAAGCTGGCTAGAAATAAGTCTTTTAAATTATCTATATAGTGCTTGTATTTTCTTCTTCTTCGAAGCAATTCCAAATGGTCCTATTGAATTTACAAGTTCTGTATACACTCCACATATGCCATACTATGATGAAACACAACCATCTGATCCCATGTAATTAACATAGTCTTTTGCAAATTTTAGTGATTATTTATAAGGAAGTTTATTAACAGTGGCTTTTTCATTTTAGGTTTGGCTTTTATACCAACTTTTTTCAGACATATTATGTACATATTGGCCTCCACGACAAATTCAGGAGTATCAGTCACAATTAACCTGTGGTAAATTCTTATTGGTTTAAGTGAAAGACTTCTGCGGTCGACTTCCTTTGTTAATAAATTTACTAATTTAGATACTTTTTTTAATTTTTTAATCTATTAAATCTATAATTTAAAGTTTTTATCTAATCTAACAGCATATTTACTCGTAAATTCTCTGGCAAGTACACGTTTTTCAATAAATTCAACGATAATTTTCTTTAAATCCTCTTGAATAAGTTTAGGCATTTTTATTTTCTATAAAAGCAAAATTGATGGGAAAATAATTTATATGCAATTAGTTAGCACTTATCAAGGATTATAAGGATTAATGTTTAGAGTTATTATTCACGATCAAATAAAATCCTTTTACTCTTAGAACTGTTCATATAAATTTTTATCTAAATATTGAGAAATTTCTAATTAAAATGTTTTTTTGTGTGCAAATAAGTGCAAGGTAATCAACGTCATCGTGCGTAACGCAATAACCATAAAAAATATAGATATAGAGATTTTGGCAATAATTGAAATGATATTACATTTTTAATAGTAAATATTATGTACTTTTCATAAACAGTTTTTGCTGGTCACGTATATATTCAAAGAATAAATAGTAGATCAAAAAATAAAAGTAGACCAAAATTGCTTATATTCTTTTATAATTTTTTTTACGTTTGAAGAAATAATAATTATGTCCTACATAAACTGTTTTAAATGTCAACTTCTTCAACTTTTTAAAATATATTTCCTAAATGGGAGATACCGCTTCGATAGAATATTTATAAGTACGTGCTAAGTAAAAATAATAATTAATAATTATAACGAAATTAATGAATGTGAGGTAAACGCAATTTAACGAATTTTATGGATAAACCATAAAACTTTCATGTAATAAAATTTCAAAAAATTAAAAATTTTATGTATAATAATCAAAATTAACTACTTGAAGACTGCATTACCAGTTAATTGCGAGAATAAGCTTTTACTAAATTACTAAAGATACAGTAAAAAATTATCAGTTTACACAATCCCATATAAATAATAAATTTATAAATTTAAAACTTAAAAGTATTTTATTGAATAGTTTGTTGAAGTTGAGATGAGATACGAACGGTTATCGCCCTTATAAATTAAAACATGCGCTATTTTATTTGCATAAATAGGTAGGGAGTACATTAATAATTATTTTTAATATTCCTTAAATAGCAACTTAACTCCTGAATAATGAATCAAATTGAAATAATTTTACGCTTTAAAATTTTTATATAATTAATTACCGTAAGAGAGAAAATAATTGCACTAAATGTTATAAATCTTAAATTAAAACTGAGTAAGTATAGTTAGATTCTGTGAACTCTTTGTAGAGGATGCAAAATTCAATCAAGGGCGTTATGGTCCATTGAGCAGCGTAAGCTTTTTATAAAGATCCAGTTTTTAGATCTTCTATAAAGATTATTTTAGTTTATAGCAATTCACCATAAAACTATTCCACTAAATCTAAGTAATAACGTTTAGTTTGAAATTGGCTTACATTGTACTATAGTTATATGCTAAAACCAATTTAAAATAAAAATGGGAAGGAACGGAAATTTTGGCCAGAAGCAATAACATAAAATTTGCCCTAAGAGAATTTTTTGTGTAAATACAGTTAGTGTTAGTTACAATGTGTAGTTAGTTTTAGATTACATTTTTGCCTTGTAACGCTCCGAATTAAGGTAATCAAATTAAAATAATGAGAAGTTCACAATTATCTATGCTTACTAGGTGAATAATTAAAAAATTAAATAACAATACCTTATTGATGCAATGTTACATTTTTATAAATTGCATTTTTAGATTTTGTAATTGTAAAACTTGATTTTTATTTAATTCTTTATTTGCTTGAGGTTGGTGACCCATCAAGTCGACGGTGGCGTTGTTAATGCAAAATAAATTTTTAATTATTAACATTAATGACCATCTGCGAATGATAAAAGGAATAACTTCCGAAATGCTCGTTTGCATGTTCACTTATAATTAGTACCATTTATTAACGTGTAGTAACAATAAAATAATTTTAATACAAACATAATTTATATTAATTGGTTATTAATTAGTATCTTGATTCCAGCACAATACAGTTTGAATAATTCACCGATATCGGCATATAAATATTATGCAAACAAATTGCGTTTGGACAAATAATATTTTAATTTAAAATTATGCAAGCAAAAAGCTGTGATTAATCAGCCAAAATCAT
The DNA here is from genome assembly GCA_949152465.1 of Cantharis flavilabris. Lineage (NCBI taxonomy): Eukaryota > Metazoa > Arthropoda > Insecta > Coleoptera > Cantharidae > Cantharis > Cantharis flavilabris. The sequence goes on along the minus strand of OX424438.1, from coordinate 35,638,126 downwards.
ATCGAATGTTCTAAGACTAAATAAAGCTAGACATATTTTGGTTAATTTGCATTATTAATATTTCTACTATATTGTTTACGATCAAGAAGAAGAAGAATAGCAGAATGAAAACCGGTCAGCAATACCTATTTATTTAATTATTTTCTTAAGTGAAACCCACGAAAATTGTTGTCTAATTTCTTTACTGATGATTCTAATAGACACTTAAAGTTATTGAAACCGTAACTACATTTACCTTCATTCTTGTAACTAATTATTTAAATAATTTTAGTACATTTTCTTGCCTCATTTCTTTGATTAATTAGAATCGTTCTAAGTTAAATTATTTGTTTTATGATTTAAAATAAGCAGCTAGTAAAATTATAGCTTTGTACTTGAAACTTATTAACGAGACAAGTATTAATTAGGAATGTCAAAATTTTCAGCCTCTTAAATACCAAAACTAAAGTAAGTAATTATTGTTACAATTAGAAAAACTTTAATTATTAATTTTGTATAGGTAATTATTGTTTTGATTAAATTCATACAAAAACAAAAATCGTCATGACTATTAACTTTTTAAGCGCAAAAACCTTAAGTTATAATACATTTTTTACGCTGAAGAATGTGATTTTATTTCTTTGTGATTAAAATATTTTAAATTATTTTGAGAATTTCAACAATTTAACTTTTTTTAAATTCGTGGGAGTTGTGGTCGGGATTTTGCATGTTTCGTTGTCTATTCGCTCATTGAAATCACCAACTCTATTTTACTTTGAATGCAAATCAATGAGTATGGCAAAAAATGAGTTTTAAAGCGCTTTTGCCGTATTAACTCTTGGTAATATTTTATAGTATTTTAAAAAATTTTGCAAGCCAGAACCATAACGAGTTGAGCCCAGAAGCGACAACAAAATATTTAAAAATAATTCTTATGAAAAATCATGCACCTTTAACTACTAATTATTAAAATCAAAACCGTTGAATGCAAACAAGTTCACACAAGTTACTGAACTAATTAAAATGATAATTAAAATGTGTAATTGTACGTTTATAATTCAAATTATGCAAAGTATTAAGTTTACAATTAAAACAATTCTACGCGATCATTGCAGTTTGAGGTTTGAGATAATATGCATCTTCATTTACATTAACTCAAAATTTAGCCAAAAATTAACTTACCATGATTGTATCATTTCAAAGGTATAATTTTTAAACTGAAATTTTACAACACTAAGCAAAAGCACAAAGAAAAGCAAATCCAAAAACAACTTGGACAATTCAATTGACAATCAACTAGGTTTTTTATGTACTCCAAAAGTTATCCGTCGCAATAACAGCTCGCGGATTCTTCGTTGACAGCCAACGGTCAGCTGTTAAAGAATCATCAGCATCGCGGTTCGCGAACGAGTGCTAGAAGAATAGCGGCCATCAAGTTGTTTCAAGAAAAACAAGAACTGGTCCGCTCCCGCCACTAGTTTCATTCTTGCTACCCTTGCAATGCTGGATAATATTATAATCTGCACTTTTTTCATTATTAAATTTGGGGTATATTTTTCATTCCATGGTTATATTTTTAAACTCTTTCACGCATCAGGACAACAATTAAGTCGACTCCCAATCCTTGAAGAAGAAGCTTCTTTTAAATCCAAAATTTATCATTAAAATTTTTGAAATTGCAAAGGGAGTTTTCCTCATTTCCATAAACAAAACTACGTCTTATTTATTATTTATTAATCTTGCTTTTGCCAGTAGTTACTAACTGGTTAATTTATTTCACCATATATGGAATCATCAACATTTTCAAAAATTATAGTTAAGTGTTACTGTTTTCAGTTTATAGTTAATATAATTATAGTAGATAAAAAAAATTAAAGCTGGTGTTTTACAGTTGTGCCGTTATACCTATGCAGTAGTTAAAAAAACTTGTCCATATTTTTACAACTCAGCAGCTCAGATTAACAAAAATTAAATTTATTTTATTTAAATCTAAGCAGTCAATACCCTTAATTGCTTCTGTTAAATTTCAATTAAAAGTAAGCTATAAATTACCCATAATTAAAAGAAGATATTCGCGCAATTTAAAATGTTCTTTTATTACTAAAAATGTTTTATTGGAAAAAAAATATCGACATAAAATTTAAATTAATTTAATTTAATTTAAGTGTATATTATACCAGCAATCAAATTATAACATGTAGATATTATCTTAAAATGTAAGCTAAAGTTGCAAATTCCAAATCGAAAAATGTTTCAATTTTATTTGAGTGTTTCCGGTTTGATCGTTAAAAATTTAAAAGGCATAAAAACAAATTTTTAAATTTCAAATATTTTAAAATTTTATTTTAATTTTTATTTCATTTGTGCGCAACCTATAGTAATAGGCCATCAATCGCTACTTACAAAACTAATTGCTAAAATTGCATACATTCGATTTACAATTTTTATTTCTTAATCGTCGAGAAAGGTCATTGGTAGTCCAAACCCAGGTTTTCGGGAAGTTACTACCATCGCGCTAATCGCTATTTTCAATTTAAGGGGAATTTGTTCAAATAATAACTCATCCACTTGCAACTCTTGACTAAATAAATGTCATAACTTTGATTATTACTATTTCTCTACTTTAATATGAAAAACGGAAGCGAAAGTAAATTAAGTTATTGAATTATCTCGTTAGTTTTCAATTTTAGCGCATAAATGATTCCTAACTAAATGATTATCCTAAATAAACGATTATCATAATATATCAATCATCAATCATATACCTAATCATGCTGTAACGTTTTGATTTTCTCACATAATCGGAACATTATTAATTATTATAATTGGAACAACATAAATGTACCCCGATAAAAAAAATAACGCAAATCAGTAGGCATCAGAGGGGAGCATCTGGTGCCGAAGAATCCCGAAATCAGTTGTTGCGCATGAATGGATTAACAAGATATTTTGAGCATTTCCATAATAATTATCTAAATAAACATCCAAGAAAACTTGGACTTGAGCTGCGTGAATTCCCTAACTTAATGTCGTATAAAATTTTAGTTGGAAAAGTTTTATTGCATTAATTGTAACATAAGAAAATATATGTCCCGTTTATATTGGTGTTGTTTGCTAGTCGCGGCTTTGCAAATTGCTAAAAAGAAGTTTAATTTAGAATGCAAATTTTGTTTTTTATGCAATAAATGTTTGTTCGTCTATACATCCTGGTACATCGATTAGAAGACAACCGATTCAAACGTTCAAAACATTTGAATATCTCTACTCAAAGAAAACAGCAAGGTCTTTACAGCAAAAGTTAAAATGCATAATGATCATTTATGGATTTATATTTTTATTATGCTTGAAATTTCAGCTTTTATCACTGCCAAACTGGCCATTTGACACGAAATTCCTAAGTGAATTGGAGCCAGAGTATCTAAGCAACGTCGTTTTCCATACTCCTTTGCCGCCACGGAATCAAGTTCATCCCATTTGGTCTCTTGTCTAGACTTAGACAGTTATGCCCAAAGAAAAAACAAGTTTTACTCTATTGAATGAAGTCAAAATTTCAATTTCGTGAAAACCTGACCTCAAGTACTTTTTCGCAGTCATCGTCGAGTTGAAACTTGTACAGAATTGGGTGAGAAAAGGTTGTTATTATGTTAGTCAAAATTTAGGGATGCACAGGCTAGACAGCTACAAATAATAACAAAAGTTTAAAAAGATCCTGAATCCTGAAATATCAAAAACTCAAACAAATTTATTAATATTTTATATCTTAATTTAATTTTTCACTTTATCAGATCAAGTTTAAGATAAGCCTCAGCCGAGGGGTGTTTCGCTAGGGAATTTTGGTGTACAATCTTTAGGAAGTAGTAAGGAATTAAAGGAATTACTAGGGAATTATTTGGGAAATTTGGGGAATTAGTAGGAAAATAGTGGAATTAGTGGGGAATTTTAGGAAATTAAAAAACATTGAAAGAGAATTAGTAGATCGCGCAATGTCGTGGTCGCATAAAACTGTTAACGCGTGATCGCGTCTTTTGATTTCGGTTCGCCTAACGGATGGTGGTCTTTATTTCGCTTTTTGCATAAATTATTTGTAAAAAAATAATACTCTCAGTCCTCCTTCTATCAGAAGTTACTGTAGTGCAGGCGTGGTGATTTATCGATTTGTATATTTAGTACATAGTAAGTAAATATTTCTTAACGTATTTAAAAAAAATGTACTTTATTATTAGCTGTGTTTTCAAATTTCTAAAAGCAAATCAAACTGGGTAAATCTTGGGGCAGTCCTATGCCGAAAGAAGAAGTGTACGAATTTCAAAGCCACCCAGTCCATCAAGCGCAGATACAAAAGGATGGGGGTAATATGGGGACTCCCCCCTTTTTTTGTGTGCATCGGGAGTGGGGAAATATTCAAAAGACACCACCCTGATGGTTAGGGTGGTAGTGTCAGATTTTTACTGACTAAAACCCAACTCCTTGGAGGTGCAGGGAATCGCTATCGCATTTCTTCCGACATTCTCCTGCCTCAATCGTGTTGGAAATCTTCGTTACGCGTCCTGTCGATTTCGTCTTAGGCTTTGGCTTTGCTTGACATTATTCCCACCAACATCTTCCCGATCTGTTCCCATTTCTCCCGGCTATCTAGCATCAATCCCACCATGTTGAAAAGGGTGAGGTCCTGGCCCAGTTGGGTGTGGGCGGCGTTTCTCCAGTCGGACCATTTAGAGCATCGAAAGATGGTGTGACGTGCGTCGTCTTCCTCACCACAGAAGTCGCAGTTTGGAGATGCTTCTCTTGTGAATCGATGCAGATAGCTTCGGAAGCAGCCGTGGCCGCTCAGGGCCTGGGTAATCTCGTAGTTTAATTCGCCGTGACCTCTGTTCACCTACGGCACGATGTCCGGGATGAGCTGGTAGGTCCATTTGCCCTTGCTCGACTCTCTCCATGAGTTCTGCCATCTTGAGGTGGATCGGCATGAGGGACGCGATTACTACTGTATGCGCTGCTGATCCTCAGGGCACATCTCCTCTGGACTTTCTCAAGCATGTGCTTGTAGGACGTCGTTTTTGTTGCAGAAACAAATATATATTTTCGATTGTAAACGACGTTAATTTGTTGAGATTTCCGAACGACTTGTGTTGTGTTATGAGATCAGGAGTATTGTAATTTGTATTTTTATATTTTTAGTATCTTTTATATTTTGTGTAGTAATAATAGTGTATCATAGTAGTAAATAATAGTATGTTTGAAGTCGATGTGGGGGCAATGCAAATTTATTGACACTTTGTCCTGATGATGACCTAATAAAGGATCGAAACCGGTTGACAATAAGTATTTGTTTTATTGCAAGAATATACCTTTCTATCAAATATTCTATAGTGTAGTTTAGCTTAGATGTAATTTTAAATTTTGAGTTAATTTCAGTATTTTTCCTTTTTAATATTTAGTTTTTATAATTTTCTTTTTGTTCAGTATAAAAATGCAGTTTTAGTTTTTTTAGAATTTAACTGTTTTTAAAATGTAGATACCGGATTCGAAGCGTGGAAAAATTGTTCGATTCGTTTAATGTGCTGCCTATCTGAGACGCAACTATTAATTTTACTATTTCGTTTGAATTATATGTTTTTCTGGCCTTTTGTCACAATATTCTTAAATTATTTGCTAAATAACTTTTGTATTTCCACGGTACAAGGTACACTCTCTGCGCCCCTTCTCGTTGAACTGGCTAAAGTAATTTGAGAGAAAGGTTTTGCTTGAAAACTCTTTTGTCAATGTTTGTATCGTAGAAAGCTTCAAGGTAAGTTTCAAGTTAAGCTTCAAACTAAACTTCAAGCTAAACTTCGAGTTGAGCATCAGACTGACTTCAAGCTAAACTTTAAGTAAACTTTAAGCCAAGCTTTAAGCTAACTTCGAGCTATGCTTCAAGGTATGTTTCAAGGGTACGTTTCAAGCTAAGCTTAAAATTAAACACTAAACTAAACTTCAAACTAAAAATGGAAAGGAAATATCAGGTTGACTGGGTAGCAACTCAAAATAACTACAATTTGTATGCCTACGATTAGGACAATCAACTTGCTATTTGTAGAAAACTTACTTCTTATAATATTATTGTCAAAATTATCTCAATTTTATTTAAAATATTAGATATAATTTTTACATTTTAGTCTTCTGATGAGATGAAAACTATAAATTAGCAATAAAAAAAAATTATTAAAAAACAATGATCTAGTATAATATAGAATATCCATAGGATTGATTTTATTAGAATCAAACAGGAATACATACTTACCTGGCCTGTGCTTAATATGTAGGTATTAATAGATTTTTGTTACAAATTATGCAAGTCATAAATAAATAATTAACAACTTGATAACGGAATTTTAAAGCACTTCTTGCTTAAAATAATTTAAATATTAAACAGGACATATCCCTGTAATTATTGAAAAATTTGAATAAGAAGTTTGGAAGGTAAGTACAATTTTCAAATAAATTTTTTTAAATGCAATTAGAAACATGCACGATGCTTTATTATATTATGAATCTTCACTCACGTACTTTTTGTAATTTTTAAGTTAGCAAAATAAATTAAATAAACCAGTAGCTTAACAAAAAAGCTTAATTTTAATCATAATAAATAAACAAGATCTTTGAAAATTACACCAATTAAAATAGTTTAATTTGCGTTTGGAATGTATTAAAAATAAAATAATTACACTTGAAGTGATATAGAAATGCTTCCAACTTGATATTTTGAAGTTTAAATTAATTACTACTAGTTTTTTTTATCATTTTAAGCTTCTAAATATTTAAACCGCAATTAATCTACTTAAGAATGATTTTTTATTTAAATAGGAAGTGGATATCTATAATAATTATTATTGCTGAAATTAATCTGCCTCTCAAAGAATTATATCAAATTTGGATGACAAATCTCACTTTAAAAGAAATAGGAAATTTAACAGGAAGAGATGGATTCACTTTCGCTATTTTCAACTTCAAATTCTTTTTTCAAATTGCTAAAACACTTTAATTTATATATTGCAGTGTTATCTTTATTTTTGTATAAAAACAAAATTTATCTTTTAATTTAGTGTAGAATTTTTGAACTTTTTTCAACTAATTTGACAATGTTCAACCAGATGTAGAGAACTTTTTGATTTAAACAAAAAATTCATAGGCATGGTTTATACGTAATCGATTACAATCTACTGTTATTCGATCAGTTTTATTGCAAAACATTAATTTCAGAAAATTAATTTATTTTTTTATAAGTATAAGAATAAGGCTGACTAATTAAGTTATATCATTAATATCAATTTTAAGCTATTTGAAATTGAAAATCGTATCTGAAGTAATAACGTTTAATACTCATTACTTCTAACATTTCAAAGTTGTTTTAAAATTAATTAAATTATTTGTACTAAATAAATATGATCATTAAATAAATGTTGGCAGAATGCACTAAAAGGCCATTATTAGTGGTGCTTACCTTCTTATGTATTAAGTAGTTAAATCAATCGAGCATGTGAAACTTGCACCTTAGTTAATTAATGGTAGAAAATCATTAAATTCAAAAATAAAATAAAATTTAATTATAATTATTTTTAAAATAATAATTAATAAATAAAGTGTTGAAGATTTTCCATTTATATTCTAATTGAAAACACATAAAAATGCTAAATGAAATTGTGAATACCAAGTTTCACATCAAGTTAGACTTGCATAATATAATATAATTATTATTATTTAAAATTCAGTAGATACTAATTTCCGTTAATATTATTAATTGGATTTAAAACCGACAACACTCTTTTCTATAAAGGGGACGTTCATTAATTACGCGAGGTCAAAATGGGGGCGAGGGGTCCGGCAAAATCTCACCAAATCTCATTTAAGGGGTGGGGGGGTTATATATACAATATACATTATTATAACAGATAACATTTTGTATTTTAGTGTAAAAATTTAAATTATTTACATTTAATTATTAAAAAAATATATATAGTAAATATCTCACGTGAGAAGATAAGGAGGGGGGAGGGGTTCCGTCACATCTCACCAAATCTCACCAAGGGGGAGGGGGGGGGTCTAGATTTTAAGAAAAACGCCTCACGTAATTTATGGAAGTCCCCAAACCCTGCAAATTGGTTTCGTCTAAAACATAAATAGTGATTTTAAATTTTTAGTCAAATACTGTAATTTCAAGAAAATTTTTCTGACTTTTAACATCTGTTTTTATCAGTTTTTCCTGACTATTCCAATAATTGGTAAGGGTTCATAAGTTATTTCATTTTATATGTTTGATTATCCACATCGTGCTGATGTTCTCCAGACGGTTGAGCTAAGAAAATTTGGGAAGTAAGTCCATACTCAACTACTGATCACACCAAGTCACTACTGTGCAAAAATTAATAATTAGTTTCTGATATGCATTAACAAATAATTATGCATAAAAAGGTGGGTCAGCGACATTGTTAGGAACGCGGAACGGGATGACAAGGTCGTAGTCCGTGGTTAGCATTTGGTATGGTGTAACTTCGTTAATCCGACATACCAATAATAATCCAAATCAAATTTGAAGTTCAAATTCTTTAATTTAACCTTTACAATTATTTTTTATAAGAAAAATATATTTAATACTGAAATCAACAAATGAGTAGCGGTTTGATGAAATCATACATCTCCAGATAGTTAGGGAATGAGAAATTGCGTGATCTAAGACTAACATTAATTGGTGGCATTTCGGGAAGGTAAAGGGAAGTCAATCCAATAATTATTACATTTCTTCTAATGAATTACCTTGGCTTTGACTAAGTTAAACGCCACCGTCAAGGACATTTTAAATCTGCAGTAGAGGATATTGAGATCAATAAAAATATAAATTTTGAATGTTACAAAATTAACATAATACATTTACATCTAATTCAAAACAATTTAATTGCTAAGGTAAACATCATTTATTTTATTATTTTCCATTCATAAAATAGAGACAAATTCTGTCATTTTAAACAAATTATTGAACTATCAAAAAATGGTTCTATAGTACTTCTTGGTTTATGTTTGTTTTTATAGCTAATAATTAATATTTATTAGATTTCACTAATATATTTTTTTTTTAATTTAAATATTTTATAAGTTCGAATTTTTGAGATCTTACCGTAATTATTATTTTACCTATTTTACATACGTATTACTTAATGTTAACGGAATTAATTCTATTTGCATTCTCTTTGATTCGGTAGCAGTTCGTAGTACTTACCTGTATGCAAGAATTGCATTTTAAGTAGATCTTTTATTGTAATTTCCGGATAATTTTCGCAAAAAAATTCAACAACTATCCTGCATTTAGTAGTTTACCGTAGTTCAATTATTAGTCAAAAGCACTTGATTAGATTTTATCGATTTCCAAGTTTAAAATGTTCATTTATACCTGAGAGATGAAGGACCAAAGTGTTGATTAAATATTAAATCCTACACGGAAAAAAAATTACTTGGTTCAAATAAGTACCAATAGCCGCACGAAAATATTTTCTTTTTGTAAAAAAAAATATAGTCTTAATTAAGTTTTTTTGGAACATACAAGTATATTCTTAAATTAAGTAGTTAAAAATTTATTTGAATTAAGAAGAGTGTCCAAGTATTATAGCGTCATCTGTTAATGATTCGCAGGACTTATGACTGGCGGGATATTATATTTTATTATATTAAATATCGTCCGGTGTGGGGTTCGAACTTAGATTTTCCAGCTGCAAAATCGTGGGAAGAGTACAATTACCATTTGGCTATACCTACTAGTCGAACTGTTAAGTGTGTTCAAGTTTGTAATATAAGTTTGACAATTATAAATTTTTTTTTTAGAAATTAAGTTACTTAGATTAAGAATATATTAACATTTATGTATCTAGAAAATAGCGTTCTTCGTTAAAATGAAATTTTCTCGAATCTAAATAATATTTCAAGTAAAAAATATTCTTTCTGTACAAAATCGGATATTTTTAATACAAGCATATTTTATTGCGCGAAGAAATTATATTTTTAAAGGAAATAAATAATTTCAAAAAAATATTTATTTTTCATTTAAGAAATCCTTTTTTTCGTTTGTGAACGTACACGGTAGTGACAACAGGACTGTAATACTGTACTGCTACTACAGTGAAAGCTGTATAAGTAGAAAGTGTCCCGACTAGACTAGTTAAAGACGAAAAAACCTGCTTAAGACATAAAAATATTTTTAATAAAATTTAAAGTAAAAACTGTATTTCGGAAAACGAATTAAGCTATCACATCATATTCTTGAAATTTGTTGTCCATTGGAGAAAACTATGGCAAAAATAGAAAAGGACCCCGCCCATTCCTTATGGAAATACGGCCTCGGTCAAATTGGCTAAAAATTGAGTATGATGTTGTTCTTACCATCCTGAACAAAAGTCTCAATGGGCACAACTCAAAAAAATCAAAAGTTTCCAAGTTACATAAGGTCAAAGGTAAGAAGGTGTCAACGTGATTTTGGAAGTCTGACACTCTTCAAAATCAAGTTTTGGTATTTTAATAAGATTGTATATTATAACCATTCTAGGAAAAGATACTTTGACCTTTTTTTTTGCAAAACACTTTGGTGGATCAGCCAAGACAAGGGCAGAGATCAATCCAATCAAAAAAGACAAAAAGGTAAATTTGTTTTGTTTCATACAAATTCAAAGATATTACTTTAAGTGTGTAGAATTTTATTATTCGGTTTGAGTTAATCAAGTATTACATAAAAAGTGTTTTTGGCGGGGCGGATTACCGTAATTAGTAACTTTTCATTCCTTTGAGGGAGTTGGAAATATTACATAATGTGCAATTTCATGACGTCAAAAATATTTGGTTTGTTTGCATTTGCTTCCTTGTTTTCAGAGAATAAACGGAGGAGAAGGAGGATTTAAAAAAAATCATACGTAACATTAAAGAAGGGTCTTCAATGTGCCTACTAATGCAATGATGAGAGGAGAGGCAATATTGAAAATGATAAAAAATAATGCTCACGTAGTATTTAAGTGAACCCTTTCTTGATTTTTTTTCAACATTTTCCCTTATGTAACTTAGAAACTTTTGATTTTTGATTTTTTTATTGGTTGAAAGCAAGGAAGCAGAAAGCAAAACAAACCAATTTTTTTCACGTTATGAAAATGGCACATTATGTAATATTTCCTCCTCTCTCAAAGGAATAAAAAGTTATTAATTATGGTACCCCCCCTCCTCCGCCAAAAACACTTTTTACGTAATACTTGATTAACTCCAAACAGAATAAGATGAACCTACACACTTATAATAATATTAAAATAATAATGCAAAATAACTTTAATGAAGTACTAGAAGTAGAAGTAGAACGGCTTTATGCAAATATTAAGATTAATCCAGCATTACTCCATTCCCGATTAAGTTTTTATTTGCATTTCTACTTCTAATGTCTTATGTATTTCTTATGATTATGTTTTTTTGTAAATCCAGACTAACAAGAAGAAGCAGGTCAAACGTGCGCAATATTTTGTTTTTCTCTATACTTATACTACATATAGACTATACCCTATACCTAAAGGTTTGAAATAAACCAATCTAAACGCTGCTACAGAAATTTAATGTTTGAACTTCATCCGTCTGCGTGCAGTGCGTGCTCTATTTGACATAAATCAACCTGAAAACATGACGTTCCATTTCAACCAAATTCTAGAAATATAAATTTAAAATTTTTTTATGTTACTTAAATCAATATGGTAAATTTATCCAATTAAATTTTTTTTTTTAATATAAATTCCGAATTTATTTCTTCTTCTTTTCTAAAAATCTTTTTTTTCTGAACAAGAAGATAAAAATTTAGATTTAATATTTAAAAAGACAAACATGATTTTCGCTGTTCATATTTTCGGTACTCTACTGTACTACTCTACTTCGGGACTCCAGTTGGGTTATCAATTTTCAAGTGTTTTTTTTTAGTTTTTTTAAACAGCTAAGTAATAATAATTATTATAATACACATAATATAATAATTTTAAATTTAAATTTAAATAAACATTGCATTGCCAGAACTTTTTGTTTATGGAACAATAAATACAAAATACAAATACAATAAATACAAATGGTACAACATTGCTTGAATAAGTTTTATCATGTAATTTGCATTTAAAATGATCGAATTGAAAGATATGTTGAGAAAATGGAAATTTATCAAATTGTTAACAGTGGATAAACCTCCTTTATTTACTAAAATGCATTAGTTTTACAATGCTTATGTTTCTTCATTACTTTATAGAAGACATAGTTGAACTTTAACTGGTCATGTATTCAAGTCGTTTTCTTAACACCTGCTCGACATATTTCTTGAATAAAGGCAGGTTAGACATCGGATCGAGTGATCAAACAAGCACTAAAACCGATTTGATCAGTTCATGATGCGTACAAAATAGTTTTCAAATTTTTATAACAGCTAAAATTCATTAAAAAAATTAAAGAAGACATGCGTTATAACTACAAAATTAAAATTTTTATCATATACAGGATGATTGACAAAAGTTACGATCTCTAATTATTAGGGGCCTATTAATCAAAAATCCTTTTTTTAATCAAATTTGTAGTCCTTATTATAGGTTGTAAGTTGAAACAAATCATTAGGTAATTAATTATTTAAACCTTGCATGATATTATAATAAATATATAGAATCACAGCACACTATATATTATAAAATTATTTATTTTTTGAAGTTTCAGAAGAAAATTGCTGTTAACAGTTTGATAAAGAAAATGTCTTGTACCTAATAAATTTAAATATCTAAAATCCATTAAGAAAATGTCAAATTTAATGTCTAAATGAAATGTTTGGAATCGCAGTATGTAAAAGGACTTTATTGTAATAAATACTACCTATATGTAATTTCTTGTTTTTCATCACTGTAATATTTTATTGTTTATCAGAAAATCGTCCATTAATGTGTCAAGTTTTACGTCTATGATTACATTTTCTAGCGAAGCAACTAAAAGACTGGACATATGAAAATTCACATTAAAACTTATAATAATCGTAAAATCAATAGACAATACGACAAGCTCGATTTATTTGATGGCTTTTAATTGTACTACAATGGAAAATTACATGGATTGCGTAGTTTTGCGCTTAGTGGGCTGGAAAAACGGGTATACAACAAAATATCCTTAATAAAACTTATAAAATTCGGATCGATTAGAAGCTATTTAGATATCGGAAACTTGCGAATCCAACCTACGAACTATAAAAGTTGTTATGAAACAAATATTTTATTTATCCTCATTGGCATGAGGAACATAGATTGTTGTACGATTATAAATTATATGCAAGGAAAAAATGGAAATTCTGGAATTCCTTGGAAATTTAAAGTTGAATAGCAAAAAAAGTTTATTTGGTATTCTTTGGAATTCCGAGTCCTGTGAACATTAATTTTCAAGGATAGTAAGACTAAATAATCAACAAACGACTTTTTTAATTCAAAAACTTTAATAAAGAAAAAGTTTTGCATTATATACTTTTATTTATTCTAGTTTGAAAATAGCTTCCTATCTAAAGAAAGAATTTAAATTAACAAAAAATCACATTTGCATTACAATTCTAAACGTTTTCTTGTGGGGAAGTTTTTGTATGATTATAGATTAGTTCCATGCAATTACGAAACACAATTTATTGATTTTTTGCTTATCAGATAAAAATAAAATCAAATTGAAGTTGTATTGTTTTGGTACAATACTATTTTTCTTCCATATGCAAATTAGTCGCGAAGAAAGATTTAGATTGTATTTAAGTAATACTTATGCAAATAAAGTAGTAGTCGCCAGTAAACAGTACTATAGTCGAGATAAAATACAACAGCTGTTTAGTTAGAAAACGCGTAAGTGATGATGAAGTACGTGTAAATGAAAAATAAATCAACAAGTTAGGAATTAATATTTTAAAGAAAATATAAACTAAATCACAGAAAACATTTGTCTTCTATTATACAAAATACTTCCAGTTAATAAAACATTAGTTGCAATTGATGATAAAATAAATTACAATTTTTGATTGTGTGTTTCTACTTATTCTAAAACATCATTAATACATCATTATGGTATTGATGTAGGTAGTTATACCTTAACAAGAAAATTTCCCATCATATTATTTTACCTAATTTGTTAGTTTGTATAAATCTTAATTTGTTTAATTACTTGGGAACTTAGCACCTTGATGTTTTAAATACATCAGTGTATGCATCATATTCAGAAATAATATCTTGAAAATTTTTGTTTTCGTGTAGCCAAAGAACTTTTATTGTATTTTAGTATTAACATTAAAATAAATTCCTATACTGCCAATAGTTATTCTATGAGAGCATTCTAGTGTAATAAACGATAACATCAGATTTATACGCAAGTTTGCTAAAACATAATCTATAAATTTTCTGTCGTTTAAAACATAACTCAAATACATAAATTACCAAGTATGATTTTCTACTATTTATATAAACCAAAGTACATCAATTATTTTCCAGTTTACAATTTGTATCGCTAAAATTTCAATTCGAAAATAAACATCATAAACATTAAATACTAAAATGAAAAATAAAAGTTTAAGATTTGTTCTTACCGGCGCCATCGCTCGATATTTTTGATTTAGCCAGCGCACTTATACCTTTAGATTTCCATAATTAATAAACTGTGCTAATTTCAAAAGTCAATAGTACTTGCATTAAGCATTGCTTTAAGTATTACCCGCATAATACTAATTAAATAACTATAATAATTTATATTAATTTTTAATTCTAACTACTTTTTGAAATATCTTTTAAATTTGTAGTTGTTGCTTCATCATCGAACATTCCTACCGAGTAAGTAATTTTCTCAAATTTACTACAATAATTTATACTACCATACAGTATAGTGCTAATATCTTTAATTTTTAAAAATTCCCACAGTCAATGCGGAATGTGGTTAAGCAGCTTCCGACTTACCTAAACCATCCCACTTGTTAATCATTTTAGTAATTGCTAATGACCAATAACGGTTTTTGTCATCTGTTCGTAATTGTATTGCAACTGACATATCAAGTTTGGTAAGAAAATAGTAGTTTAAGAGATCTATAAAAACTTTTTAGCATGCGTCGAATAGGTTACAGAAAAATTTATAACAAATAATTACATACCTAATTAACGTCCAAATTGTATGGACTCCAAACAAGCTTGTACGACACGAGCATAAGTATTTCATTGTAAAAGAATAACTTGTTCACGGAAAAAACAACTTGTTAAATTTCAACATGTTGGCTCTCCAATAATATAGGCCAAGAATAATATGCGATACACCATGTGCGAGAAGTTAACCCCATTAGCCCCCCCCCCCCTTTTTTTTCGAAAACTATTTTTTTTTTATTGCGTTGTATTCAACATGTATTTTTTGTATTGTTAAAAATTAAAATCTTATAAGTAAAACATTAACCGCGTACGGTCACATCATCTGGTATCTGGTCCTCTCAGAATATCCAACTCTCACTTATGGCTCCTGGTGCCACACCCCAGGCAACTGCATTGACTTGCAGGCTAAACTAACCGAGGGTAGCCAGATATGGCAAAATAACTTGATTCTGGGCAGCAGCAGCGTCACTACTATTATGCGGCAGAAGACAAATGATGTCGGTAAGGCGCATAATCAGATAATCATAGCCAGAGTTGAATCAACAGAAAGGCTATGATTCTGCGATGAGGAAGGTAACTGGAAACCACCTCATTATCATCCCTAGTACAATTATCATGGCTGAAAACTTAAAACGTGTGTTTTGCAATAGAGAACTGAGCCTGGACCTAAATGTCAGAATGGAGAGATGCTATGTTTTCGTGGTCCTTTTCTATGGACTAGAAGCATGGACGCTAAATAAAGGAAGCCTGAACAAAATAGAAGCGTTTGAGATGTGGGTCTATAGGCGAATCCTTAAAGTCTCTTGGAGAGATGGAATAACCAACTTAGAAATCCTAAAAAGAATTAAGAAGGACAAAGAAGTACTGCTGACAGTTAAAAAGAAAAAACTGCAGTATCTTGGTCATATTCTTCGAGGAGAAAAATACCAGCTCTTACAACTGATCATGTAAGGAAAAATTGTCGGGAAGAGAAATATAGGAAGAAGACGTGTTTCATGGCTGCGCGATCTTAGAGATTGGTACAAATGGAACTCCAACCAACTATTCAAAGCAACAGTCTCTCGAATCCAAATAGCCATGATGATCGCCAACCTCCTGAAAGGAGAAGGCACTTAAAGAAGAAGAAGAATAAATTTAAACCCGGGATTAACTAAACCAAGTTTAAATTTCCGTTTCAAATTGTAGTAACTTTCTTGATTAGTTTTATTTTTTTATTCATTCAAAAGGATATTCAACAATTTTGCTCTAAGATAATTTATTTTATTTTCTTCAGTCTTTTGGGTCTGCTATTTCATCTCTCAATCTAGTGAGTGTTTAGTTGGAACCATATCTTTTAGATTATTAGAAACAAACTGACTAATAAGAGAATATTACAGAGAGATAAATTGATTTGCCCAAAATACCGTAATCCTTTATGTACGTACTAGTAGGTATGTAATGTAATTAGGAACTGGATATACGTTCTTGGTGAAAAAGATGTTAAAAATGAACAATTAGTAGGTACCACTTGAGAAAAATATCTTACCGCCATTGCATTATCAAACTTGGTTTAATGAAGAACTTGATCAAAGAACCACGTAAAGACGGGTTAGGAGTTCATTATCTCAAAAAAAGTCCCAAATTAAAAGATACCAAAGTCAAAAAAAGAATTTTTGTAAAGGGGTCATCCATAAATTACGTCACACCTTAGGAGGTAGGGGGGGTCCTCTCAGTTTTGTGAGAGGGGGTCCGGGGGATTATACAATCACGACAATAAGGACCAAAAACACATTTTACGCCAAAGCACAGTGGTTCAGAATCGAAAAAAAGCGGACAAAAATCTGAAACTTTAGAAATCTACTTGCAACAGGTAAACATTCATTAGAAAAATATTTAAAAAAATCAAATCTTTGAATGGGGTGAATTTCAGGGGGCGAAACAAATAAATTACTAAAAAATCTAGAATTTTGGGGATATGTTCAATTTAAGTATACATCCATTGCAAAAATATTTAAAAAAATTAAATCCTTGCATGGGGTGAATTTCAGGGGGTGAAACATAAATAAATTAATAAAAAAATCTATAATTTCGGAGATATGTTACTAAGACATTGGAAAAATATTTAAAAAAATCAAATCCTTGAATGAGGTGAATTTCAAGGGGCGAAACAAAAATAAATTGCTAAAAAATCTAAAATTTTGGGGATATGTTTCCCAGACGTTCTTAAGATATCAAACTTTAAGAAAACGTAAAAATTGAAAAATCGAGTTTTTGAAACCTTCCAGGTGTATAATTTAAGTCTTTTTATAATTTAAGTCTAGACAACGGAAAACATTTTGCTATAAACTATAATCATGAGTAACATCTTCACAAATAAACAATAAATACATATTTGATTCAAAATTGATAACAAATAATAGTCATAAGTGCTTAAGAGTATTGTAAAAATAATAAGCACGCATTTGCTGCCGCTTCTAGCGATGAATATGTATTGTATCTTAAAAAATAAATATTTCAAAATCGAGCCTAATCGAGCCTGCAAATTTTTAATATATTATGAAGGAAGGCTTAAGGTATTTTTTGAAATTTTTTTGAGGTCTGAACTAAGTAGGATTTTTTTTGTTTCTTTACATAAAACTATAGATTTACTTGTAAAACACCTCATATAAATTTTTTTTTCAACATTTCAATCCAAAATCTTTTTCTTAACATATATTAAAATGAAGTATATACCTCAAATAAGCTTCTAGAAAAAATTCACTTTGAATTAACACGTTTTAAATCCACAGTCTGTCTTCAAAAGTTGGTTATAAAGTAAGCTGTAAGCTACCATGCAGAAGGGCTGTGTTTGCGACCCTCTAGCAGATAGAATTTTTACTTAATCAGCAAGATATTTTAAGAAAAGATGGAATGACTTTTCTTTTACCTACCAACAAAATTTTGAAGCGATATACGCAATTTGAAAAAATTGATTTTGGTCCCCTCTTTTTCGATTCTGAACCATTGTGCAAAGGTACAAACAACATTTTTTGCCTATGCTATGACTATGCTGAATTTCGGATAGTTTATTAGTAGACTTGCCGAAAAGTACTATTTTACGCTTCCTACTTAGAGCCGAGATGTGACGCTCGGACAAAAAGACAGAAATACAAAAATTAATATATATATACAATAAACTTTTATTGACCTCATAGTTAGCTTTAATAATGGAATTTTATTCTCTGCAATTAACAGAAAAAATAATTTCCAATTAAAATTAATAATTAAACTGTTAAAATAAATTTTAAATCATAAATGCAAACTACGATTGCAAGGTATTGGCTATCAATATTTCAAACATCCAAATCTTCCAATCTTATCAACTACTATTAATTAACGGATCCAATTACAATTTTAATAATTGAAATCTAAATCTTCAAAAGAATTTCTTCCAAATCTTGCACAATTTTCAAATAAAAATAAAACAAAAATTTACTTACTCAAATTACAATTTTATTCTCAAAATTTAAATCCCAAAATCTCAAATTTGGGATGTGAAGTATAAATTTCTTATGATCTTACCGCAGAAATACGTCCGTTCGCTTTGACGGACACACTTGGAAGTGGCAAATATCAGGTCTTTTCGTACCAACATAACTTGTTAATACAAAAGGGAGCACAAAAATCAAAAATTAACAAACAGTATTTGCAAAATTTACAATAAATTATGCACAAACCTATTTTTAAATAGAAAAACAATAAAATTTCAATATTTACACCGAATAATTTTTTTAGAAATATTTTCTTTAAAAATTTTTTGAATTTTTATGATTTAAAAAATTAAGTACGAAGTTCCACGTAAAAAAAGCAAATTTATATATAGCTCTAAACTACAGAAATGGCAGTGATTTTTCTTACATTATATACGCCGAATTTTAAAAAATAACCATCAAAATTATTTCGAAATCTTAAAATGCCGCTTACGGGTGCCAGGACTATTTTTAAAATGTAAAAAATAAGGTTTTTTTAAATTTGCACAAACAACAACAGATTTAAGCAAAAAATAATTTTGGAACATGAGATAAATAGATGAAATCTTGCATTTTGATGGTTTTATGAATAAACTACTATTAAAAACACAGTAATTTCTTATTTTTTACTGTAAAAATGTGGTGAAGTCAAAAAAACTTTAAGGAAAAGAGGGATAAATCATATCAAAAGTAACTTTGGCCTAATTTAAAAACAAATTTTTTTTAAATTTAATATGATTTTCTGAAAAAATTTTAGCAGAAATATGCAAAAACATCCAAATAAAATAATTTCTTGGGTTTATTCAAAATTTATTTTTTTTACTAATCAACTTTTTTGCCCCCAGTTGTCAAATAATAAAAAAATTAATAAATTCCTTATGTTTTTACGAAATGTAATTATAATTCCTAAATTCGTTGACAATTTATATATTTATCATTATAAATTTTAAACTTGTAACCGTTTAAACATATTATATGGCATTATACCATATAAATTAAAACAAAAAAAGTGGTTTAAACTTTTTTGAATTTTAATTTAAAAGATAAAATATTGATCACAATTGACGGGCAATAATATATAGTTTATTATTTTAACTGTTCCTTATAGGACAAATGTATGTTTCCTTTTAACACAAAGCTTTAAAAGTTATTATTTCAAAACTGACTTTGCGTAGATGCAATGCACTGTCTGCCTACATTAGCAATGCCCCCGATCAGTATGCAGAAATAAAATAAGAATTGCCATGCTCTACTGGAGATGAATGATTCTGCTTTATTTTTCTTTATGTTTATTATCTTTAGTAGATCTTGATCTTACAGATGAATTAATAAAATAATGTCGCTTTAAAAAGATCGTGCATAATACAGCAATAACAGCTATAAATTTGTATTTATTAGCTATGTAATATTTTTTGTGAATTTTTTAACTATACTGCTACTACCACAGTTAAGTCGTATGAGTTTTGTAAATTTAATAAGTGAACATACAAAGTATAATTTTATATTTCTATTTAACCAGTTTAACCAAGTCTATACAAGAAAGGGTTTAGAATACAATCCTTGTGGCATCGGTAATAAAAATTTATTCTTATAAATTATCCACCCCGTATATTCGCCCTTAAAATGATATTTCTAGTTCTAGTCTTGAAACAAGTTTTCTTCATCCTTTAGCATCTCTTTCCCACGAGGACTGCAACGGACCCAATTCCAACCCATTTATAACCTTATATCCATCTTCTGTTATTGAATAAGTTTGTACAGGATAAAAAGAAACGAATAAGCAAATGATGTTGGTTTTTAAATCATCTGTGTTATGTTGACGACATAATCCACGTGTCCAGATTTTTGATTAATGGGATAACGTTTTAAAATCCTTTGTTTATTGTACAAGAAATGCAAAGAATAAAAGGTAATGTATAGCTTTATGAACCGTAATTATTGCAGAAAACAATTTTCCAAACATTTTTTTGCTTGTTTTTATAACATTTATTATTCAATAGAACAGTTATGCAAATTTATAAAGCAAAATCGTTATTATGGATAGTATCTACCTATTTAATCGATTATTATTAGATATCATTTGTTTAATTATCATGTTAGTTTTATCTTTATATTCATCAGATAATTAGCATCTACAAATTTTTAGCCTAGTAAGAATTAACATAAAAGATATTTGATCACAACTGCCGATGAATACAGAAACGATAAACAATTTTATAATTCAAATTTCAGTTTTTATAAATAATAAATTTCCATAGCATCTAATTGATAATTGCGATATTTATACGTTACACTATACCAGTTTTACCTTTCCGATAGAAACCATTAAATTGAAGAGAAAAATTTAACTGGTAATTTTACTTAAAGTACCTACCTACTAAAAACGTCGGCTGTAGTAAATGTACGTGTAGTACTTTTTTTACATATAATAAGTAATTATTACTTATTATAAATTCTACATAATGCTTACAGCTATATTAACCTAATGTGTTTGAAAATTATCTTGAACATTTTTTTATGATTTAAATTGAATTCATTTATTTACTCTACAGTTAGAATGTGATAATAAATTGTGATTCTGTTAATAATATATTTTTTTATCTTTTGTTCTTCCCCTTATCGGGGCCGGTCGTGAATGGATTAACGAGAATTGCATTGTAAACTTAAAATATTTATTTAAAAACACTGTAAGAATAATCTTAACTTTGGGTTAACTATTCGATTTCTTTTATTAACCTTACAATTTTGAGTTTGCAGTCTAGTGATTTAATTTATATATAAATACAAATTTTAACAATAATCATTGTGTTTAATAGATTTAAAAAAATAAGAATAAATTGAATCTTGATGTTATGAAACATACTTCGTATTCCCAATAAATGATTATTTCTTAAAATCTGAACCAAAACCAGTTTAAATTAGCACACTTATGAAGCACGTTCAGGTTCAAATAAATTGATTGTTGAGGGTCCCGTTTAGGAATCACTTGGGGTTACTTTTATTATTCACCTAAAGGTGTTATTGTTCAAAATTAAATAGGTACATTATTTTTGAAAGTGTTTCACCTGCACAGAACAAAAAAAATTATAGACTGACACATTCAATCATTCTGTAAACATTTATATATTTTAATTGATGGATATTATACTTTTTTAAGTAAAAATCAATTATTTCTGTCTGATCCATGATTTATTTTAAGATACAACGTCATGATTTAGCTTATTGCAGAATAATTAAAAACATTTTTGTATTTACAAAGTATTTTATTTCACAGAAAACTATATTTTCTGTTTAATGAACTGATTCAGCACCTGCTGAACAGTCTTATTTAACACTTTTACAAGCATTGCCAAATTTAATTAAAGCATCAGCTTCTTCTAAAATCTACAGGATTACAGTAACATAGAGATCTGCTTCTAAAGTTAAAAAACCCCATCTCATCTTTTAAAAACCTTGGTATTAGTATAGCTTTCAAAACAAGGAATAGGGTTGTCTAATGTGTACATTTAAATTAGGTATCTAGAAAGCAGTGGCGGCTCGTGGCTGTTTCATTTGTGAAGAATACTCATAAGTATATAGATTTCTCAAGAATTCATAGAATTTCTTCTACTATATTTTCTCAAATTTTCAAAGATTTCCTCAAATTTACTAAGATTTTTTAGAATTTAATAAGATATCTTAAAATTTCCTATGATTTCCCTTCAGCAATTCTCCCCTCTATGCCATCCCAACCTTTTTAAATTACAAAAAATTATCTCGGGTGTTACTATTTATTAGAGGTACATGTCAGTGGCCCCCCCACTTTCGAATTTTTGGATGAATTTGGTGTCAAGCGTTAGAGCATCGTTTGAGCCTCAATGAGCTTCTATTATTTTCGTTTGAGCCTCAAAGGTCACGAAGTTATTCGCAAAAAACAAGTGGGGGACTGTAGACATGATGGCCCCCTCACTTTCGAATTTTTGTATTAATTTGATGTCAAACGTTAGAGCATCGTTTGAGCTTTAATGAGCTTCCACTATTTTCGTTTGAGCTTTAAAGGTCGCGAAGTTATTCGCGAAAACGACTGGGGGGGGGCTGTAGACATGATGGCCCCCTCCCACTTTCGAATTTTTGAATGAATTTGATGTCACACATTAGAGCATCGTTTGAGCTTCAATGAGCTTCCATTATTTTCGTTTGAGCCTCAAAGGTCGCGAAGTTATTCGCGAAAAACTACTGGGGGGGCTGTAGACATGTTTTACAATTTTCTATTCCATTTTGAATTTACGTGTGCAATTAATGTCAATCGATAGAACTTAGTTTGAGCCTGAAAGAGCTTCAGTGAACAGGATTTTAAGTTCATTTTATACATACATTTTATACATTTTATACATTCATTTATAGTTATGGATAATTAAAATTTTCTAACAAAATCCGAGCAACACGCGTTAAATCTTAATCTTAAATCTTAAATAACTAGCTTATTTTCAACTTTAGAGTGAAAATGAAAATAACATAATATCTCGTAACAGGGCCCGTTCCTTTGGCACCCCCCAGTTAAAATTTTTGGCCAAAAAGCTAGCTCCCGAATCTATGGAGCTAGCACCGGCTAGCACCCAAATATTAAAACTAGCACCTTTATAGTTTTTTCATAAATCCACATTGAAAGTAGGGGGGGGAGGCTAAAGTAACGCTAGCCCCCCCAGTTAATATTTTGGCTCCAAAAGCTAACTCCGTAATCTATATAGCTAGCACTAGCTAGCACCCAATTATTACAGCTAGCACCGTTACAGTTTTTTCACCAATTAGTATTTGATAAAAATGTCTGAATGTTTCATTCCACTGCGCATGAGCGACGATAGATTCCACATGCCCCGCCCATTATAAACTTTACTAATAATTTTTTAACAGCTTAAGGCTTATAGTTATTCAACATTATGTAATTTATTTAAGAATTCCGATATTGGGTTACATCCTATAGATAAGAAAATGACACCCGACTATTTGATTTGACGAAACATCTTCTTAATTTTTTAAAGAGTCATTATAAATTTCCCATTTATCATGTGTGCCGTCTTCCATAGGGCAAAAAGTGTCCCAAATAATTTCAAAGCTTTGTAGCTTGGGGGGGGGGGGTACTCGGGGTTTCAAAAATACGAAGTGTTATAGGCAAAAATCTATCAGTGCGCACCCCTCCCCCCATTTATTTAGCAGTGCAGAGCTGGGAGGTGAGAAACCGCAATATTTATAACTTCTGGCCTTTTTTGCGGCAAAAGCTGTCTCAAGTTCTTTTTAATTTTTGCACCTCGATCTGATTTTGCGTCCCTTTATCGTTTGCGCCCTTGGCAGTTGTTTAGTTTGCGTAGTGCCTATAGCGCTAGCACTGGCCATAAATAAGAGAATTTGGTCTCTATAATAGGGCGGGGCATGTGGAATCTATTGTCGCTCATGCGCAGTGGAATGAAAATTTAGACATTTTTTTCAAATACTAATTTGTGAAAAAACTGTAAAGGTGTTAGCTGTAATAATTGCGTGCTAGCTGGTGATAGCTATATAGATTACGGAGCTAGCTTTTGGAGCCAAAAAATTAACTGAGGGGGCTAGCGTTACTTTAGCCCCCCCCCCCCACTTTCAGTGTGGATTTGTGAAAAAACTATAAAGGTGCTAGTTTTAATATTTGGGTGCTAGCCGGTGCTAGCTCCATAGATTCATGGCCAAAAATTTTAACTGGGGGGTGCCAAAGCAACGGACCCTGTTACGAGATATTATGTTATTTTTATTTTCACTCTAAAGTTGAAAATAAGCTAGTTATTTAAGATTTAAGATTTAACGGGTGTTGCTCGGATTTTGGTCGAAAATTTCAACTATCCATAACTTTGTATAAAATTAACTTAAAATGCTGTTCACTGAAGCTCATTCAGGCTCAAGCGAAGCTCTATCGATTGACATTAATTGCACACGTAAATTCAAAATGGGAAGGAAAATTGCAAAACATGTCTACAGCCACCCCCCCCCCCAGTAGTTTTTTGCGAATAACTTCGCGAACTTTGAAGCTCAAACGAAAATAATGGAAGCTCATTGAGGCTCAAACGATGCTCTAACGCTTGACACCAAACTCATCCAAAAATTCGAAAGTGGGGGGACATGTACCCATTTATTAGTTGGTATACAATAAAGAATTGTGTGTTTCTTATGCTCTATGCTCTATACTCTATACACTAAAAAACATGGTTCATCATATTGATGAAAGTTCATAATTTTGGCTCCGATAAACAAAAATTTATCATATTGATAAACAAAATTCATCAATACAATTATTTTGTATTATTGTAATGTATTATTGACTATTGGATTTTTCCACTTATAGATATAATTTTGGTATAAACTTTCTGAAAAATGTGATCCTTAGGATGTCCTTTCTCATTTGGCAACTCATTAAAAAGTTATGTACATGTTGATTAAATCAGTAAGCGTCGCTTGTTCCGGTTGCTTATCAGTGACGGTGCCAGGGGTGGGCCAGGGTGGGCACATTTCCACTCAGTTGATTGGAGTGCACCCAAAATTTTTAGGTGCTTATTTCAATAATGTATTTTTTTGAGTTTATTTATAAATTTTGTGTGCTCCTGCCGCTGTTGCTTATTGATTAAGTTCCAGTAGGCTAAAATGTTAACAAGCTTCCAACTCCTTAGCGAAAAACCAAATTTTTTATGTAAAATTGACAAAAAGTCGTTAACGAAGAAAACTCATCTACAAACTTTTTCACAATTCCTTGTTACAATTAAATTTAGTAAATGTCGCTCGCGGTAGGTACCTTATGTTTTGACAAAATCCTGTTTCGATTTAACTGATTGTTAAATTTTTAACATGTAACAGTAAATTGCAATGTTAAATATAAAAATTTTTTATTTCTCTTCTATAAAATTCGGCGAACATCATTGCTGTAAGCAAAAAGTAATTGAAGTCAATATCTCAAAATGTTTCCGAGTTATAAAGAAATTCGTTTTTATTTTGGCAGTGTTAGTTTTTATTTAGTATTAGTACCTATCTAATAGTAATTCTATCGAAATTATTGTTAAATCAATAGTAAAACCGGCGGTAAATTTGAAAATAAAATTTTATTTTTATCATATAATAAAACTTCAGCAGGCTTTGGTTTTTTAATGTTTTAATAAATTAAAATTTCAATAAGATGTAACTATAACTGTCGACTATGTAGTATCAAGTTACATATATGCAAGTATATAATGGATCATAACTTACACAGTTTTTTAAGAAGGTATTCTTAACTTCCACTGGGTGTGAATGTTAGATACCAATAATAACAACCTACACTCTTTGTTATTTATTTGGAGCATAATACATAATTGTCTTACTATTTTCTTCGTGTTGACTATAAGAATTCCTTTGAGTACTGTTTTTGCCGAAAAGACAAATTGTTAACTATTTAACGGTACATACCTATATTTATAATATGTACATATTATATATGTATATTACGAATCACATAGATTATAATACACGTTAGGATAGTATAGTAGTTAAAAGACACCTACGATTAGTATTATAAATATTTAAAGCTTAAAATTATTTCTACTAAATAAAATAAAATGAATTGCATATTCCTGAATAATTTACTAAGTTGTGACATTGTATGACAATAATTGTATCACAATGTCGTGACACACATTAATCAGTTGTTATAATGTCACCTCAAAAGTCCACCATCGAAAGGAGACTACTCGTCCTTAAGGAAAATTTTTTCCCTAATCCTGAAAGTTTCACAAAATCACAATGCTATTAAGTGAAAAGCGTTAGAGAGATAATCCGAAAAGTAGATATTGTTTATTTATAAGTGCAAAGGACATGTTTGTTTTCAAAAACGTAAAACCCCATGTCCATCCATGGCTATGCTCCGATGATGGCGAGAGGCAAAGTAACTCTCTTCAATCTTTTTTAAATCTCCCAAATAAATAAACTCCAAAATTAAACATTGCTTATTTATTAACCAAAAATAGAATAGGCGTGTTACAAAATCATTCCAGCTCTAAAACGAAATACTTCGATAGATAAGCTCCTTACTCCTGCTGTAAAGCCAATAGTGGCAGAAATCAATTGTCGCAGCCAACTTAAAGCTCAATTGTCGCAAGGCCAATAGTCGTAGGGCCAATTAATAGTCTCAGTGTCAACTGTCCGGACATGAACTTATTAAACTGAAATAATTATAAAAAAAAGTTCTTTCTCCAAGTCCTTTATACAGTAACTTAATAAAAGTGAGCTCTAGATATTTATAGTCTTGTCGTGTCGTCATCATATTATATTAATTAATAAGATAAGTAAAGAGTACCTATACTATGTAATTATTAAAAAATTAAGTTTTGGTCAATAAGTTTAGTAATACTTACCTGTATCGTTATCTATGTATCAGCATGCATAAAAATGCTATTAATTTATTATTTAACAAATTATATGTATATACATATTTTTACAAAATTTGCACTTAATTTGGATCGGTCCCAAACATATTTACGTCGCGCATTCATTATTTTCAAAAAAAATATTTAAAAAATAAATTTAATTTAAAAAAATTTAATAATATAAATAATCTGAAAAATAATAATAAAAAATCTATTCTGTAAATAATTTCTTTAACTACATAGGGGGCCCGCGCCTCTTTTTGCAGGTCTCTGCGTCCCCCACTGGAAAGCCCCTATCCTAGAAGATATACTATAATACTTTCTTTAACTATGTATATGGGAAAGTTAAAATGCGTAGTCTGGGATAGTTTTGGCATAGTTTCAAATTTGTATTATAATAAAAAGTTCGTAAACATAAAACTGTATTATCAAATAAAACAAATTACGTTTTAAAACTGAGCAGCTCTGTAACAATAAATTGTTATTGCTAAAATTAAAATCTAACACCCAATATTTTATTGTGTTACATAAATTACATACATAAATGGTTATTGCATTGTCTTCTAGATTTATTAATATAATATTATTTTCAATTAACAAAACTTATTTTAGGATTTTATGCAATCATAAATTAGTAACCGTTATTAGATGGTAAAGATTTTGACAGATATTAACTTCAACAGCTGTTTTATTACACAATATTTGTAAACCTGATTTATTTTGTAACCATTAAAGGTAAGGCAATCCTATGAATTAAAACGTTTTTATGTGCGTCGTTTTAACGACAGGAGAATCGCAATAGCCAAAAATTCATTTTCCCACAAGTGAGAAAAAATAAATTTTTGATTGTCTGTACGTCAGCTCAATTTTTATAAAGTTTAATATGCCAGATCCAATATAGCACAACACTTTTGCAATTGTTATTGGTAAGGATTTGTTTCGAAACACCAAAATTAGTAAAACAAAGTTATTGTATAAATTACTGCGTTGATAGTATTTTTGGGAAGCTATTAGGAATTTTGGAAAAAAAATGGTAATGGTAAAAGAAGTGGAGTAAGGGGGAATCATAAAACTTTTAAATGGCGAATTGGTATCCACGATCACAAATGCAAGAGAACTATTAATTATAATATAAAAAATATTATATTTTATTATGCTTTCCAAAATTAAAATAAAACTTTTAGGGTAAGATGTTGTACCACCTACATAAAATTTGTAATTAGGAATTTTTGAATTTAATTTTCATTTTAATTTTAAAATTTGAATTATGCTTATTAAATATTACAGAATGTAATATGCAATAACTATAAATATTAAATACTGATAAATATACTAGGTCTGAGTTATAACATAAAAAATAATTGAACAGCCTAGGTTATGACAATTTCCGGCAAGAAAGCATACTATACATTAATTATTAAAGCAATACACATCAATAAGTACACCGCAGTTTACTCTTCGGCATTTTAAGTACACTAAGCAATAGTTGTATTGAAAATATGCTTTATATTGGATTTTCTAAATAACTGCATCCATAATTTTAATTTTTAGTTATCCTTAATCCTTTGGTAATTCATTTTGCATCGTAAATAAATTACCTACATTTTAAATATTTATTTTAATAATCAACATAATTGCTATAATCTATAATACATTTTCTAGTGTACAATGACCACAGGTCAGGTTAGGTGTGGTCACAATTATTATAAACGAAGTAATTAATATAGGCCGCCTATGAACCAACTTGTAGTAACTACTATTTACTGCAGCTTCTTAGAATTCAAATTTGTATATGAAAGTTATCTCGTAGTAGTACTACACTAAACTATTTAAAATATCACAGCTTTTAAATCATTTTTATTATTTATATTATATTATATTTTTTTTTGCAATATGCTTGATAATTAATTATTTATAGTGAACTTTCATAGTCGATAAACAATCTAAATGGCTTCTAATTTGTATAATTTTTCAATTAATTTATTTATATATTTATTCAATCAACTGACAAGCGGATATTTATTTTCATTATTTATTTCATATTTAATAAATTAAAATTCATACCTATACACATAAACTAATATTTATTGCAAAACTAGTATACGTATTTAAGGGTTGTTTCGTTTTTATTCCATTAATTAAATTCTTTATTTTTAATTATAATTTATTAAAGATTGTCCACACCCTGATGAAATAATTTGGAAAACTCCTTTAAATAAATAAAATTTAAAAAAAATTTTAAAAATAAAATGAAACTATTCATCAGTATTCAATTACGTTTTTTACTAACTGAAACCTATAATTGATTCCATCAGGCTTTATAATAAATTGCTAAACAATTCGTCTATAAAACAGACAGATTGACGAGGTGTTAATTTTATAAATTGATGATCAAGTTCTAATGCTTTTCGACAATATTATTTAATCTATGTATAGGTGCTCTCGTAGGATGCATTAGTTTTTTATATTTAAAATAAGAATCGCCTTCTAGTGCCAATCAAGATTTAACAGCACTATCTTTCATTGAGTAAATTGATCTTACGGTAAATAAGTAACACTGTAGATGAAATTGAGTTCAAAATCCTTCATAGCTAATTTTGTTTGTATAAAAAGTTCAATTGCTTACCGAAGACTTTAAAATGTTCTACTTGTTTTTACAAATTTTTATATTAGCTATCATGACAAAGCACTATTTAGTAAAGAGCAAGGTAAAACTTGATACTGTTTGCTTAAAAATTGCTTAATGAGTAATCACGAATATTATAATAGAAACTAATGTTAATTTATCAAGTTGCATTTTTAATCATTCTTGAAAATGAATTTTAACGTCTTGTTTGATTTTATCAATTTTTTCACAATTTGAATTAAAACTTTCTATATAAGGTGCAACCAGTTTCCAAGTGTTATATAATTTAAATCAGGAATTCCCAACCAGTGGGACGTGCTTCCTAGGGGGCGTAGAGAGACCATAAGGGGGCGCAAATATTTGGGCATTCCAAAAAAAATTATTTAATCGATTATGCTTTTTATTAAAAAATAATTGTGGTGCAAATGATTTTATAAGGGGGCATGATTATATTTTTATAATGACCGGGGAGACTCAACGTAAATATGGTTGGGAATCCCTGATTTAAATAATACATCTTAGGGTGTTGTGTTGTAAATTTAAAATTATATCCTTCTATAAACTTCAGATGGATTGCATGAATGGATGAACGAACTGCATAAATAAGGATTAAATTTTTCTAAAACTAACATTAGTGTAGAATAAAAACAAATTATTTTATCTTAAAACATTATAACTAATTCGTAAATTTAATTATCATTTACTTCTACTGTCGGCGAAAAGCGGCTCTAAAGCAGTGCTTTGGAGCCGACGGAGCAAAACTTAATTAATTAATCACCAATTATTAATGACGTTAACAATTTTATTATAAATTAATCAATTAAGAAAGATTAAGTTTTTGGAAGCTTTTAAAATATTTATTTTTTACTTTATCAAACACAGTCGAATTCAACACATTAAAATTAATAATTATTATTATAATAAAAATGCATTACTTATTTGAAATAACAACAGATAAGGACCTATGAACAATTTGATTAAAACTGTAAACAACATTATTACACTTTGATTTTACAAATTGGGCATTTAGAAGAAAGAATAATTCAAACAAATAGCGAATTAGATAAAAATTATAGCTTCCTAGTTAAAATAATTGTTTAATAATATATCCTGTTAAGCAGTCATTATGAATTAACTGTTTTGATAAAAATTTGTTATAATAGAAAAGAATAAATT
This sequence comes from Cantharis flavilabris, assembly GCA_949152465.1. Classification (NCBI taxonomy): domain Eukaryota; kingdom Metazoa; phylum Arthropoda; class Insecta; order Coleoptera; family Cantharidae; genus Cantharis; species Cantharis flavilabris. The sequence goes on along the minus strand of OX424438.1, from coordinate 35,607,303 downwards.
GTAAATAATATCTAATTAAAACACTAACCATGATAAAATACTTAGTCGTAACTGTATAGTACATCACAATTTTTCCAATTTTGTCATCATTATTTAATACGAGCAATATTCAGTAGTTATAAAGGGTGGGCCATTTAAAATTTGGAATTTAATTTGTCTGTAAAAAACTCATGAATATTTTTTCAAACGTATGGCTTTTCAGAAATAGTAAATTAAGCATGGACATGGAACACAACATCATGCCTACTTGCCACACAGCTAACGCCAACGTAACAATCAATCTTTTGCGCAGTGTTTTCGCAATGCATCGCATAATCAGCCTGTGATTTGACTCCGTTGGACTATTTTCTGTACGGAGCCGTTAAGAACAAGTATTACGCTAACATCCAGAGGCTATTAAAGCCTTGAAACATAAAATTGAAGCTGCCATTTATGAGATAGAAGCCCAAATAATCTAAAATGTGTTAAAAAATTTAGTTGATAGAATGGGGTACTGCAAATCCAGCCGTAGAAGTCATTTGAATATTATTGTATTTCATGCTTAATGGCAATGTTTACTCTTTCTAATAAAGTCATAGGGTAGTACCTAGTCACCCCAAGTGTCATAGACAACAGGTGATACTGATAAATCGCCCTTGACAGAGTACCGAGCTCTTACTTGCCGGCTAAACTAAGTGAAAGTAGCCAGATATGGTAAACCCTGAGAGAAGGCAGCAGTTCCGTCAGTACTGGGTTGAAGCTGCAATAAGGATTCATGTTAAGTCGCAATACACAGACATCTATAAACAAAATTGGTCATAGCATTGCGGTGCAGAAAGCAAAGAAGAAACAATAATGGTACAGCAAATAAATAAAATGGCATCTAGTTCGTGTCAGACGGTTTATAGTAGGGGGGGGGGGCTTGCAAAAACTAATCACTACAATGGCGGATCCACCCGCAAATGAAAACCAGCGACGTAAGGGGTGGAACGTGAGAAGCATTCACATACATATATGGCAGGTAAGGCCCCTAATGTGATCGGAGAAATGGAAAGACTTGATGTGAACATAATGGAAATTAGCGAAATGAGATGGCTGGAGTCTGGTAAAGTCAAAGTAGAGCAATCGAAGATATACTACTCAGGGAGCGGCTTATCAGCTCACTCCAATGGTGTGGTTATCATCGTGAACAACAAAGCCAACAGATAGAATAGCACTTCTACAAATTAATGCAAAACCAAGGAACATACAGGTGTATGCTTCAACAGTGGACAAACCGGACTAAGAAATAAGCACCTAATGCGTCATGACAGGTTTTCTCTACTTAAGCTAATAATAATGGAGGGAAGAAGAGGACCGAATTGATGATAATCCTGGCTCAAGAACATCAGAGATTGGCCAGGTTAACACACTGTTAACTTGCCAACCTTCATTAAAATCCGAAGTAAGAGGTGTAGTGTAAAGAGCTACTGCGGCCCTGTGTAAATATAAATAGTGTGAAATCTTTAAAATATTTAAATATTTAATAAAGTATAGTTATGAATTAGCCCGAATTCAGGGTGTAGAAAACCTGGCAGCTGAGTTTTTTTTAAGTTTTTAAAAATATCTACACCTTTTGCAGCTGTAATTCAGAAAAGATGAACTGCTATTCAGAAAACGTCAATTGTAATTCAGATTATTTGTCAACTGATATTCAGAAATCGTCAACTGTAATTGAGATTTGCCAGATTCAGAAATCGTCAATTGTAATTCTGATTTGTCAACTGATGTTCAGAGACGGTCATTAGCATAGTATGTTAGCTGAATAACTGCTGACACTAAGGTACCCGGTTTTGATGATCGTCTCCGTGCTTCGGAGGGTACGTAAAGCCGCGGGTCCCCTGGATTGATGATTTGCCCTCATCAACAAAAAACCCAGGGTTACAGGCACATCGGAGTCGAGCCCAGCAAGCTGCCTCAGATGTAAAGCAATTAATATATGCTCACAGACTTGTAACTTTGTCTCTGTCTTTGATAGAAGACAGCCCGATGTCAACGTAAACAAGATTTATCCCAGCTTAAAACTGGAAGAAGAAGAAGAAGATATTGAGAAATCGTTAATTGTAATTAAGATTTGTCAAATGATATTAAAAAAAAATTCAAGTGATATTCAGAAAACGTCAAATGAAAATCAGACAACGTCTGCAGTCCAGTCAAATTAGATCAAATTTTCACGAATAGCGGAAATAATTGATAGAAAGCTGCAAATTGGTACATTGTTACATTAGGGCTTATGTTTGAACATACTAAAAGTCGGGACCGAAAATCCTTGGGCTCGAGCCGCCATCTTGGAAAATAGGTCCCCCAAATCACTTTTTCGCCGATATCTCGGTAACCGTACGTTTTAGCAAGTAAGATTTCATATAAAAAAGAAATATAATAAAATTTTCTATAAAAAAGATAGTATGAACTTTTTTGTATTTTCATTATTTATGTCGGTAATCTACGTTGCATATAGATCATAATCATTGTTTCAGGCGTAGGTTCATTGTTTTCATGGAACATGGTCAGATATGATTATCGAACAAACGCTCATGAGAAGTATGAAAGTTGTCGGCGGTCTGACCAGTCGTGGGTTTACTGATAGAGTCCTTAGTAAATGGACTCTAGCGATGCCGGCTCTTCACGATATTTGTGCCACATTAGAAGAGTACTGTGACCTAACTTTCGTTAGTACAGAACAGCACGTTGATTCTAGAGAATCGAGAATGAAAACAGATGACAATGATGTGAAACGACTTGATAGCTGGCTTTCCAGTCTCATGATCCTTTTCCAGTTTCGAACCAAATTGTATCAATCAGTACCGGAGTAGTTGGTGATAAAAGAATAAATTGTCACAATGCGTTAGAAATAGGACTCAAAGGAATCAAAAAAATCATCAGAAACAATTTCAAAGATGTCAAAATAAAGCGTGCCAACCGCGTTGCTTCTCTATACTAGCTACAGTTAATTCTGGGATAAAAATTTATGACACTATAGTCCCGATCGACCCTTTTAAGCTATTCCAACGAATTGCGATTGCAGAGAGAGATGATGATGAGTTAATTAATTACCTACAATATGAGCTAGCTCCTTTTCCACTGTCTTTGTTTGGCGAAGGAGGCATATGCGAAAGACAAAAAAGTTCGCATTGTATAATATTTTCGAAGAATTATCGGCAAACGTAAATTTCAAGAAAATGTACACATGTCATCGACGGTGGATATCTCCTGCACCGCGTGGTATAGCACCAGAATGATAGTTCTCCTTATGTTTCAACTAGAACCCGGCTATTCAGATGGAAAAAGAGAGTTCCAATGAAAGAGATATCGAAGACAATAATGTACTCGACATCGATTATACAAGCGACAATCCTGATGAAGCCGAAATATGCCAGGTGACGAAAGCTGCGGAAATTACTGAGGACGCCATCCCAAGTACGAGTCGCGCTATGCTATCTTAGCCGGTAAGAATAAATAAATTTATCTTCTATCGAATATTATGATGAGCACGTTTGATATGTTTTTTGAGTTTAATCTATTTACATTTTTCAGTTCAAGAAAATTCAAACAATGACACACTATGAACAACACGAAGCCTTAGCAACATTGGTACCACTCACTTTGCATTTCTAAAATTCGAAATATCGAAAATTCGTAGTTATTATTATATAACCCGTGTCCAATATATTCGCATACACTTTCTCGAGCTCGTATTGTAAGTTTAATACCAACGTGATGAACATGATTTTTTTTCTGTTTGACGTCTAAATGTTTAGGCAAAAATTGAGGGTAATATCAAATTTCTGTCACTTGTCATTTACTCGGAGTTTCTGAGGTAAAGAAGCTAGAAAGAGGAAACGCGATACTTTTCTGGCACGCAGGTGATGAGTTTGAGTTTTCTGATGAAAAACTTTTTGTTCTGGAACATCCGCACAATGTGCAAAATGATCGGTTGTGGGCAGTGGAGATCCAGAATATTCCCGAGAGTCAGAGAAACGTTCCTAGATTTCAAAATCCATCTTCGGTGATAACTTTGGGAAGGGTTTGTAAGCGCGCTAAACTTCCTTTTGTATTCATCGACAAAGGTGTTAAAATCAACCTTGAGTTAATACTCAAAGGAACTTTTTGGAGAAAAATGTTGCCCCAAACTGACGAGGAACCTTTGGAAATGATTATTACGTTTTATAACAAGATGGAGCACTATCCCAAACAGCAAATATGGTTAAAGCGTAGTGTCAGGCCAATTTGACTGCTTTTCTACCCAACAATGAGGAGCCTTCCAGCTCTCCAAATTTGAACATTTGATTAACTAAACATTGTCTTATTTGTTTTATTGGATTTTGAAAGTGTATCCGAATTTATTGGACACGGTGTATATTTATCTTATTATTAATAAGAAAACACCCTTCAACTTATAGATAAAAAGGGTTATGATTATATGTATATTAATAAGAAATTCTACCGTGCTTTAATATCAAATGTAATTATTTTTTATTTTTATATTCAACATTTATCTTAATTACTTATGGTAAGTATCTTCTTGATAACTCGGTCCTTTCTTTCTTTTCACCCGTCAATAGGCCCTAACAATGTTAGCTAGGTCAATTTTTGAAACTTGTTCATGTTTAAAACCCGCGAGCGCTGAAAACAATGGACCTACGCCTGAAACAATGATTATATGCAACCTAGATTACCGGCATAAATAATGAAAATACAAAAAAGTTCATACTATCTTTTTTATAGAAAATTTTATTATCTTTATTTTTTATATGAAACTTTACTTACTAAAACGTACGGTTACCGAGATATCGGCGAAAAAGTGATTTGGGGGACCTATTTTCCAAGATGGCGGCTCGTGCCCAAGGATTTTCGGTCCCGACTTTTAGTATATTCAAACATAAGCCCTAATGTACCTATGTACCAATTTGCAGCTTTCAATCAATTATTTCCGTTATTTTATCTAATTTGACTGGACAGCAATGGACGATATGCCAGTCGGCCGCTAATGCTGAAATTTGTTTCACCACATATCACAAGGCGCTGGGTTTTTGTACTCCTTTCCCAGTGAAAACTCATTCATACAAATATATCAAAATAATTGACAAACAAACCTGCCTGTTAAATCGCAAGATAAGTACAGGTAAAAATAAAATGTATATAAATAAAATTCAAAACAATAAAAGAGTCTAAATCTAAATCTAAATCTTCACCACATATTGTTGTGACATAATTTAAGCTGTACTTCTTATTTCTTTTATAAAACGAATATATAATTTAAAAAAAATTAAAATATTGTTTTTTTTTGTTTTTATGAAGTACTTTCATTTAAAACATTAAATTTCATGATTTGACGATTTCTGAATATCAGTTGACAAATCTGAATTACAATTGACGATTAACGACGTGATGCATATTGAGTTTCTTAACAGGTACAAGTAACCATAAAAGTAAAAAAAACATTGTTTTAGGTGGAAAATCGACATTGTATTGGGGGGTTTGGATAGGGAAAATTTGCAGATTTGCTAATTTTGCATTGTGTTGACGATATCAACTGGTAAATCTGAATTACAGTTGACGATTTCTGAATTACTGGTGGAAAAGATGTAGATATACTAAATACAGTAGAGTTTCGAAAGTATGAATATTAAAAATCAAAAAATCATTTTTATCTTTTTGTTCAGAAAGAAGAAGATTTTTATAGCATAAAGAAGAGAAAAGAATAAGAAATAAATTCAGAATTTATATTTAAAAAAAAACATGATTTTTGCTGTTCATACTTTCGAGACTCTACTGTATTATAATATAAACAAAATCTCTTTTGTGATTTATAAAGACTCGATTGTGTAATATGCATTATTTTGCATATTTAATCCATTTTTACCGCTTATTGCATATTTAACCCAAAATCTAGCGAAAATTCATATTTTCTGGGATGATACCCCGGGCCCGGAGTTTCTGAGGGGGCTCGGATTTCAATCGAAATCCTGAAATCTGGGAAAAGTTACAACAAACATGCATCTACCCTCTTGAAATTAAAGTCTTAAAAAATTTTAAAACATTAAATTAAAAAGTTGAAGCTGATAAAAAAAAATTATCAAAACGTCAAGAGAATAAACAAAATAAAGAAGCATTATAGTTAAAAAAAAACACTTGTATGTGAAAAAGTAAAAATGCATTTAAAGAAGAAACTGAAGATTTTATAATAATTTAAAAAATAATTCTTAATAAATACATAAATTAAATTAAATTTCGACGATAACAGTGTATTATAGATTGTATTAATGTTTAATTAATAAAATATAGAGTATATATTTTAATTTTTATAAATAATAGAGAAATTATACCGAACATTTCCTTTTGATGGATTTTTATTAAGGGGGGAGTAGGGGCTAACGCTAAAAAAAAAACACTTTTTTTGTGAATTTTTTACAGAAATATGGCTTAAGCTACTTTAATAAAAATAAATACATGCTGTTAAACATCATTTAAACAATATTCAAAAAATGTTTCATTAGGAAATATTAAAAAATAAGCCCGTGGCAGAGGTTTTCCAAAAACATGTTTTTCGAGAGGTGCTGTGCGGTGCCATTCGCCATTCATCGTAAAATCATCTGAAATCAAAATAATTGAATTTTTTAGTTAAAGTATGACAAAAGGCTCCCCCCCCCAGAGACAGAATTTTTTTTTTTTTTTTTTTCTCGTTTTGGCATCAAAAAAACGTAAAAATTGCATTTTTCGCGAAAAATTTCGCCATTTTTTTAAGTGAAAAACTACCTTAAAAAAAAAAAATAAAAAAAGTAATCTTGGGGGGGGGAGGTTTTTTTGATTTCGAAAACGTGTGCCAAGTTTGAAAAGAATCGGTTAAATAGTCTTGAAGTTATGAGTGGCACCGACTTTTAAGAATTCATTTCGAGAAAAACGTGTTTGAAAAAATGACTCTAAAAAAATGATGAAAAAAATTGTTTTTTCGTACCTTAAACGGAATCATCGATTCCAGCTCCATAAAGGACATTTCCTGAAGCAATATCATTGTCCTCTATTTCTTTTTTTTTCAATCTTCGTTGAATTCGAGCGTCTTTGGAGTTTTGTGCAGCTTCTCTCTCTGCCCTGGCAATGCGCTCGCAGTCTTGTGCTCGAGCGTACTCGTGAGCGCTTGGTCCAACACCGACTCCAAGATCATTTAAAAACTGTAATAATGCACCAGTACCTTCATTGAAAGTACTGGCAGCAATGTAGGCTGCATACTCTACCATATTTTTGCTTCCTGATAGCTTTTTCGGTGCGACACGCCAAATCAGTTGATTCAAGCTTTCATTGGCGTTTTGTGTGTACCCTCCGACACACCTTTGCAAAAGTTCATCTTTGGATAAATCCTTGTATATTGGCTTGATCGCTTGAATTACATCGTCTGGGAGAGGATTATAGTCGTGTTTGTAATCTCGAATTGTACCTGATGCTAAAGCCTTCTGATATGAGCACCACGAGTTTTGGCCGGTCATGCACTTGTCGTGCTGCGGTTTTTCGTCGGTCGATTGCTGGTGATAAAATGTCGCCCAGATGGCAGTGTTCATTTTTTCTACGGATTCGCAATTGTTTCGAATTGCAGAACCGTAGTAGCGACTTAAATTGTCTATCATTTTTCCAGTCAATCGACCTTTTCCACCTAATATCTTGCTTCTTCGTTTTTGACCAGCAGTTTTTCCAGACTTTACGACCTTTTCTTCTACGGTGTTTTTCACTAAATCTCGCAGACGGGCACCCATTCTCTTCTGCACGTGGCCAACACACTCTTTCTTTTCAATAGTAAAATTTTCACCGTAAGGCTTTGCTTTAACTAAATTCCCAAAGGTCTTGGAATCGCCGTCTCCGACGTAGTTACCGATTCTCGCACCGTATTTTTCTTCGGAGCGGCGAAACATTTCGATCACAGCACCTACTTCCATATTCCCGGAAGGTCCTGAATGATTAGCTTGGCATTCCCCTTGTTCTACGTGCGCTTCATGCCACTCTTCAAATTCTTCTGTGTTCAATTTTGACTCCCAAGTTTTGCACAAATGACAGTGTAAACTGCTCGTAAAAATGTCAATTACTTTGCCTGTCTCGTAACCGATTAAACTTGTAACACCGAACAATGAAGAATACCCTTGCTTCATCCACGTGCCGTCTCCAGAAGCTGTTAGAACATCGGTTGTACTATTTTTTAAAGTTGTCTTTTTTTCTTCTGCAGCAGCGGCTAAAAGATATCGTTCGCCAGTAACTTGGGCGGACGTACAAATTTTTCTCATATTGTCAATATAACTGGTTTTGCTTAGAAAATTGCCGGTCAAATCCATTAATCCGCAGAACTTTCTACAACCGTCGTAACCCAAGCCTAGCATGCGCATAACAGAAATAAATCTCGTGTTTACTTCGTAGGAACGACCGATTGTCTCGCTTGATGGTACGTAACGCGGTTCACAATTAGCACATTTTACTTGAACTTGAAATCCAAGGCCTTCTTTCTTACAACACTTAAAATCCAGTTCTCCGTCACACGTAACACATTTAACTAATGTTGAAATCGATTTAAAAACGAGTAGGAAATCAACAATCCGATAATGTTTCTCAATGTCTTCTGGTACACTTCTAATAGTATTTACTTTGATTTTGTTAGCCGATGCACTACTTATATCCAAAACGTCTTCTTTTTTCTTAAATGGACATGCTCGTGGTTTTGATTTATATAAACGACTTTTATTAATTTTTCGATCAACTCGAGAAACTTTCGAAACTCGTGGCATGATTTTAAAATTTACAAAATCACTGAAAACAAAATAGCGGCACAGCAACTGCTCAGTAACGTACGACAACGAACTGACGCTTCTTTTTCTCTCTCGAATATATACGTTAACTGTGCGTGCTATGCTACAGATATTTGTTTTTAATATAACAGGAACCTTCTAGAAATATAACAATGAATCGAAAAGATTTCGGAGCAGGTAAATTTTATACCTGCTCGCCGACAGCCGGGCGCTTGGGGTTGCGCGCATCGGTCGACGCTCCGTTATTCGAGGTAGGGTGACTACAATGGCTATAACTTCTAGAGTTTTGCTCCGATTGACTTGAAAATTTGACACAACATTCTTGAAATGATTTACTATAAGATGAGTGAATAAAAAAAATTTCGATTTTTAGCCCCTACTCCCCCCTTAAACAAATCTGTTTGAAACTAGTATACATTGAAAGAAAATCGTGAGTTCACTTCTAGTTCAACTTATACTAGTAAAGTAGCTATTTTGTAATAAATTTGTTATAGTTTATTGATTTCATGTTTACCTTTGCATTTTTAGCCGGAAAATTTATAGGATTTGAATATATAATTCTGACGAAGTTATTAGATTTTTATTTAAATAATATCGAAACCGAAGTTTCAAAGGATAACCTTGCAAATCTAATTATTTACTATCAGTAACAGACCTAAAAATTTCAGTCAAACATTTTATTGAGAAGCACTTTTTATAAAGTAAATTTTACCTACATATCATTCTTTTAGAAAATATAATTTAACGAAAAAGATGGACCAAAACAAGAACAAATTGGAAGAACATGCACAGTAAAAAGTATTTTGTTAAATTAACAAAAAAGGTTGTTCCATTAGGTCCACTACAATTTTTTCCACTACAATTGTAGTGGACCTGCTGGGACAATTTTTTTTTGTTAATTTAACAAAATACTTTTTACTGTGTGGATACAAATCTATATGTCCTTTTTGTTTGCTGATTTAATTGTAGCACACAAGAGTTTTTAACAAATTTGTAACAGTAAATTTCAACTTGAAATAAACAATACATGGAAATTAGTTTTTCTAACTAAGAAGTAGTTGTTTGATTTACTGCTATCACATTATGCAAGCTCCACACCCATCCACATTAATTGTTTTAAAATAAATGACTTAATTTCCAATGATCGGGATGACAAATTGATAGATTTATAGCTTACCTACTTAATTCAGTGGTATATGGTAATGCAAAATGAATTACCATCATCTTCACAACATACTACTTTTTACCAATTTTTAGTAATATTAGTAGCCATAACGTAAATGAAAAATAGTAGGTTCGTGTATTTGTTACCCATCATTTTGTCCCATGTATCATAATAACTAATCAACTGACTATATATTTAAGTGGTTTTAAAAATTCTGTTTGTACTGAGTTGCGTAAATCATAACATAGAATTAAATTAGAAGTTTGCAGCAGTAAACTTACCTAGCAGAAACAGCAATAGTTTGTAATTTCCTGTGTACAATTAGATACTAACAAATTTATTAACTTACAGCTTCTTATAATTTTATTCTTCATGGGGCGTTATAATCTAGAAGGATAAAGCCGCTTCTGCAGAAGCTTTTTTAATCTATTTCGTCAAATGAATTCATAAATCGAAATTTCTTACCGCAGAAGTATCGTTGGCGGAACCATAAGCTTCTCGGTATATATTTTATACCATACTATTATTTCAACTTACTCTTTATTAACAACTGTTCGACCTTTTTCACAAGCAAGTTAAGTTATATAATTTATTTTCTTATTCTTCCTCTTAATTTAGGACTTCGTTCTGTTATTATCGTTAATGCATCCAGTTTGCATTCAGCACTTCATAGTTCACCTTACATTTTAGTAGGGTGATAACCTTGCTAGATGCGAGCCTCGAGATCAGACTTAAGGATTTAGATCATGCAGAAATTTTGCACATGAGCATCCATTGGACCATATTGGAGGCCCATAAAGTAGTATTCGATAACTCCGTGGACTAATCTGTACAGGTCTATAAAAATGATGAACATTTTTATTCAAAATTAGAAATAAATATACACTATTTTATTCAGATTTTGCTTTTTAGTAGTTATGAAAAAGTCAATTCTAGAAGACTACCTGTATAATAAAGCACTTAAACAAAATACATGCTTTACGTTATAGACGAATAAAAAGAACATTGCGTTTAATAAATCAATTTAAATGCATATTCCTTTTTAAAAGCTCTACTATGAATCAATACTACATAATTTTACCTAATTAACTGTTAAATTGATACAACAAACAGGAAGTAGATATTATTTAAAAAATTATTTGTATTCAAAATTATATATGTACACAAGTATTATAGGCTAAAACATATTATCCTAATAAGATATAATTTTAATATCAATATTGTTAGTTTTTATGAATATTAATAAATGTAGACATAAGATGAAAAATTAAAATCTCGTACCATAGATAGATATAAATGCCCTCGGAACATGAAATAATCATCAGTGTTTAACTTACTTTGGTATGGTAAAATTGCTTGCATGTTCTATTTTTTATAACATCACAGATTAGATTTGAATTAAATTAATACCTGCAATTTTTAGTAATTACTTGATTTTATAATTATTATAAGATTTTAGATTCTACTAAGCACCAGTTACGAGTAAGTGTTTTTAATTTAGTAACTCCATATTATAGCAGTTTAAATTGGTTCTAGGATATACACCAAATATCGCTACAGGACAATTCGCTTCCATTCATTTGGCTCGCAGGACATTTCGCTCTCAGACATTTTGCTTCCGGACATTTCGCTACCACTCCTACTTTCTTACTAAATTTATTTGGGTATGTATACATGTTTTCCTTTATTTTAAATTCTTTTAACAGTTAGTACTTGTTAATATCTATATTTTACGATTATCGTAAGATTCAATTAATTAATTCAAACTTTACTTTAAAATTTCCATTTCTTCGTGTTTTCAATTTTTATTTATTTTATTATCTTTGTATTTCAAATTGTATTTTTTATTATTTTTTATTTTTTATTATATTTAGAATTATTTTTACAATCTTAATTTTATGGATTTATTTCGGTTATTGGTTTCATAATACAATTTTTTTACAGAAAATTTTTATTCCCTAATAAAAAAATATAATAGGCCTGTTCCAATAAGCAGTTTCCCCCAGTTCTATATGCTATACGCATGCTCTTTAACTAAATTTTTGAGTATTAAAAATCATTTTCGTTAAAATTTTAACTAAAGAGCATGCGTATAGTCCGAGAACTGAAGATAACGTCTTGTTGGAACAGACCTAATACCAATAATAATATTATCATCACCGATACGTCGATTAGAAGACGACCGTACCAAGCGACCAAAGTCTTCTCATTGCTATCCCAAAAGTCCAAGTGTCTAAGGTCCTTACAGCGAAAGTTTCAAATCATAATTATCCTTTATTAATATATGTGGATGAAAACAACAGAAGATAGAAAAAAGTGGCACGAATTAAGGGAGGCTTACATCCGACGATGGATGAAATAGCTATTTGATGACGATGATGATGAATAATATTTATAATGTTTTCAAGTTTCCGTTTTGATCTCTGATAAATGGACCATTTGACACAAAATTCCCAAGTATCTTGGAGCCAGAGTATCCACGCATGTGGTGTCTCATACCGCAGCTCTTTTTTTCCCACTACAGAACCAAGGTCACCTCATCTGGTCTCTCACCAATTCAATATCCAATTTTAATTTAATTTTCCAAGTCCAAATTCTATCAAAATCACTCCAATATTGTACAAATTTCTACAACTTCCAAATACATAATAATAAAAAAATTACTCACTCAAATTAAAACTTTATTGCACAAAATCAAATCAAAATCTCAATACTTATGCCCGGTTGCACCAGGTATTTGAAACTTTAAACTGATAGTAAGTTTTGAGTGCTTTTAAAGCGAGAAAAATTTATTATAGCTCACATGTGTCTGAAGGAGATAGGAATATTTTAATTTTCATTCAAGATCGGACACAATCTTAAGCGATCCCGACGGAAACATAAATGTGGTTATAAAAATAATATACAAGCAAATACATTAATTTCATTTCAAATTAATAATTATATATTAAAAACGCTTGTAAAATGAACTCACAAAATAATTATTACATTTATTTTTGATTTTTTAAAATTTTTTGTAGCAATTTGTTAATACTATAATAATGATGGTAGATAAATAATTTTAATTTGTAAGGGTAAAACTTTAGGTTGAAAATGATTTAGGTTGAAAATGATTTAGGTTGTAAGTTAGGTCGAAACATCGGATTCATGTAGAAGTTTTGCGAAACCATGTGATTTGCGTCGAAGATTTCGACAATACTTCTCCGCCCAAATGAAAATATTTATACATAGGAAGAAAGAGGAGAAAATTCTCCATAGGATATTAAAATATTGAGGAAATCAAGAAATTCTAGGAAGAGTGAAAGCTGAAATCATCTGAAAATATTAAGGATAATAGACCAGCTGAGAAAAAAATTGGGGTCCAATTCAAAATGTTTAAGATGTGCAAAAATATATGCAAAGATGCACGTTTTCTTGTTCTTACATGATGATGCAAATTTTATCTAAAAAGGTTTAAGTAGAGAGGGATAAGAAGGGAAAAAGCAAGGCAACATTGACCATTTGGAGCAATTTCGGATTCCAAAAACAATGCAGGTATTCACGGTTCACGGTAGTTAAATAAATTTAATATAGGATCACGTCTTGGTCGCATTTGTCTCATTTCTGGAAGAAGTTCCATTAGACGGTCCAGCTCTTCATCAGATGAAAAAGATGAAGGCGTATCCATAACTATAATGATCTACAAGTATTATTAAAATTCGCATTAAAATACAATAAAATCGTAACAGATTAATATAAATCAACTTATAAACAAATGTGTAGATTGTATTTATAAATTAATGCAATACGACCACTTATAAATAATATTAAAAGGATTGCCAAATACTTGAAACTTCACAATGACAAACAAATAGTAACTAGCAAAATAGTAAGGTTATTCCCAAAAACGGCGATTCATTCTGTCGGTAAAATCAATCGATTTACGGACCGTTTTTGGGTGGTGCAACATGAAAGCTTTGATTTACGGTCGATCGGTCGATTTAACGGACTGTTTTTTGGGTGGTGCAACCGGGCATTAGACGAAAAATAATACTTTCAAAAGACCTTCTCGCAAAAGCGTCCGATCACTTCGACGGACCAACTTGAAAGGGGCGAGTATCGCTTTCTTTTCAGCCAACTTAAACTTAAAATTCAAAATTTTATAATTTTCATGAATTATTTACAAACAATTTTAAATACAAATAATTAAAACCTAATTTACAAAATAATCCAGAACTTACAAAAATTAAAATTCAATTTCAAAAAGTATCTCTCATAATATATTATAACAAAGCAAAATTCCAAACTACCAAATTTTATAAAATATACTATATAGAATCACCATTTTTAACTTCAGGCAACCTAACGTCTCTTTCAGAAACGTGCCGAACTGACACTTTTAAGGAGGTTTTGAAATTGCCAATTATTTTTCTTTCTGCACCATACAAATGAGCTCTTTTTTATCTTTTTTGCTTTGTTTTCTTTGTTTGCAGAAATGCTACAATTTGTGTGTTTTGTGACAACTAGAAGAACTTTTTAGTGAACTTACCAACTTTTGCTAATTATCGAAAATTATTAGGGGAGGGGGAAAGTCCTCTTTTTGGTCACATCCCCGGTTTCTTTCGAGGCCAGTTTCGAACCATTCTTAACGTCTGCCTTTGAAACAACTTCTCACGGTTGTCCAAATAAGTTCTTACGGAATGGACCACAGTCTCACAACCACCTTTGGTCAGGTTATAAAAAAAGGATAACTTTTTCTTTTAACACTAAGGTATGTAAAGGAGTAATTTCGATAAAGAGAACTTAATCTCTTAAATGCTAAGACCAAAGACCATTAATACCGTCAGCACTGCGATTTTGAAAATAATTGCTGGCAAATAAACTTGGTTTTCTGATACTGAAAGACTTGTAATTATTCAGGTTAGTTAGATAGTTGTTAGAATAGTAAGATAGTATAGAATAGTTGAATATTAACATGAAAAAGTAAATCTGAAAATATTGAAAGCTTTTCAACGCGTGTATTGAACATTAATTTAAACGTCAAAATTGGACCAATTTTTTAAAGTGAACATTACTCCTATACCGCTGTGTATAATTATTTCCATTTTATGCGATCTTTTTGTATAATCGTAGTTTATATTGATTCATCTAAAACTATTAATAATAGCTTAACAGCAATTATAAGAAGGTGCGGTTTGTAGTGAACGCCGACTGTATGTACCTATTAGATAAATGGAGAGTGTAATATTTTATCAATAGCACTTAATCAAAATTATAAATTTTAATATGCCTATTCAAAAAGAAAACCTACTCCCAATTTGAAATGATTTGGTAATTAAGAAATTGCAAAAAGTATCTTACCAATGCTAACTAAACCAATAAAAAATCAAGATTCCCGATTTTTAAATTATGTGTGTACCCATTTATTAGCTGTGCTTATACCATCTCATTTGAGAACATCTTACTTGGCACCTTAACATTCGATAAATTATTATAAGCAACGGCGTTATTATAATCTATAATTATCATTTATCAATATCGTTGGGTTTTTTTAGGTATAGCATCAATAAAAAATCAAATAAGTTCAAGAATATTCTACGACATATCGTATCGGGATTATTACTACGAAGAGTAGCGCAAATCAATTTCCACATTTTTGTATTAAAAGCCAGTTCACACATCTTAATAAATACTCGAACTCAAAAAAAATCGTCTAGACCAGTTTTCAAACATGCCTAGCTTTATTCAGATTGATTAATCCAACTCAACGAAGTGAAAATGAATTACATTATGCTAATATATGAAACCAAGAGAGTTTACCTAGATAAATTTAATAAAAATTTATAAATAACATTTTTTGTTAATAATTAAAATGCGGAAATAAGTAGATACCTACCTAGCTGAAAAAATGATCTTACCATACACCCAATTATCTTGGTTCAACATAATATCATGATTTCATTAAGAGATTTGTTTAAATTAATGTTTGAAATAATGAAGTAAGATAGTTACAATTTTTCTTTTGAAACCTGTAATAAAGTCGTAATGATTCTGTTGCGGATGGTAAACAATTCTCTGTTTTATAAAGCCTGTAGGTTAGCATTTCTGATCATTTAGATATCTGCAGAACAATGGTCAAGTCGCAACGACTGTTCTTATTCTAATAAACAAATCTAAGTTATTTATCGGAAACTTAAACCACATTCAATTCCTAGTGAAATAAGTATATCCTATTATATTGCTTTTGAGAGAGATACATTAATTTTATTTTTATTGCTTTTCTATTTCTTGTAGAACAACTGTGTTGGTATTATTTCGGTAACGGTAAGCCGGAGGGAGCGAGCTGAAAAAATAATAAGCGAAGCAAAGTAGTAGCGTGACTTTTTAAAATTATTTCTATTGTTGTTAAGATTTAAATCTTATAGCTATAAAATGCAACTGTTTAATAAAAAATTATAAGGAGTTCCAATTAGAAAGCTTATTATTATTACTTCTACTATTATTATATATTTAAAATTAAAATAAGAATTAATCATAAAATTGTAATTATTCAATAATATTATAAATAGCATTTTTTTAAATAATTCTAAAGGTTGTTCGACACTTGGCAGCTAGAAATAGTTAGGTCTCTGGAAGTCAACCGTAAGAATAAAACCGAACGACTCAAAGCAGTATTTAGTATAGCAAAAGAAAGACATACTACCAAACACATAACTCAAAGTTATACACATTGAGGAAAAAATACCAGTTCACAAAACACCAATTTCAATTCCGGAAAATATTTTCCGGAAAATTAATCATTAAATTATTATCATTATCCATTCCGGAGACCTCTCTAACTTATTTTTATACACATTATAAGTCTAAAACTTTCATATGATCGTCTTTATACTTCGGAGAGCATGTAAACCCTGGGTTGATGATTGCTGCCATAAATATTAAAACTAGGGTAGGTACAGGCATTCCCGATTCCACTCGTAGGGTCTAAATGCTGAAATATTTATCAAAAGAGAAAGACAAAGGGTAAATATCTCGAAAATTTTGTGTAAACTTATTTGGAATTACCTTGAAAATCTCTGGAATTCCTTGGAAATCATAGAAATTCTTTAGATTGGAACTAATAAGTTCGGAAATCAAAGTTGGATCCAGGCAAAGTTCATGGAGAGAGGCTACTGAGAAAGAATATATTTTGATGATAAGAATTGAGGTATAATTTGTTGGTTTCTGAAAAGGAGGGGATTAGACAGCCCCGTTCCAAACATCATTGGCAAGCAAACTTAGTATATGGGAAATTCGAAAAAATTTAGAAAATTCTATTATTTTAGGAAATCTAAAATTTTTTAGGAAAGCCAAGGAAATCTTAGAAAATTGACAAAGCTAAAAAATAAAACTTATCTCGATCATTCTTAAGATTTTCTAATTTTATAAGATTTTTCTTCACTTTTGTATTTCACGATTTCCCCTCGATTTTCCAGCAACAAACTACAGAGAAATCATCAAAAAATTCTGGTTTACTACACCTTTTCCACCAGTAATTCAGAAAAAAAATCAACTGCTATCCAGAAAACGTCAATTGTAATTCATATTTGTCAAGTGATATTCAGAAATTGTCAATTATAATTGACGATTCAACGATCAACTAAATTACTGGTGGAAAAGGTGCAATGAAGAGAAATCTGAAGATATTCGAGGAAATTTAAAGAATTTCAAAATAATTAATCTCAGTAGAACATTTTAGTCAATAGGAAATCTGAAGAAATGTAAAAAGAAAAATGTTAAGAAATCCCAGCAAATCGCAAAAATACAAATATCAACAAAATCTTTAAAAATTCAAGGAAATGTAGAAAATCTTGGAATATCTTTCGAACTCTAGAAAATCCAAAGAAATCTCAAAAAAAACTAAAAAATTTTACAATATTAGGACATTTTATGAAATGAAAAATCCCAGAAAATTAAAAAAATAAAAAAGCTCATCTTCTTAAGATTTTCTTATTTCCTTGTATTTGCTATTTCTTAAACCTTCCTCAAATTTCCCTTTAGATGCACACAAGAGTAAATTCAGAAGAAATTCATGGGTGAGGTAAATGAGGCTGGAGAGGGTAAATATTTTTTTTTTAAATAAGAATTTAGATTTTTTTTTTAATTTAAAAAAAATTTAGTAATTTTATTGGTTTTTAACAGTCGTGGGAGGGGGAGGGATAGTTACCCCCTTACCTCCCCCTTGTTGGAAATCATTGGAATTCTTTGAAAATTTTTGGAATTCTATAGAAATCATTGGAATTCCAAGTCCTGTGTGCAAAATTAATTTGAGATATTTACCCCTTGGAGAAAGAAGCAAATGATCCAGAAGCGGTTTGAAGGACTGATAATAATCAATAATAATATATTAATTTGTATAATTTTACTCTAAATGTCTGCATATTAAACACAATGGGCAGCAAACACATATGATTAAGTTGCATTATATAGCATTTTGTGAATATCCATTTGGATTCTCAAAGAACAATTCTAAATTATGACTTCTAACTTTTAATTTTTAATTTCTAACCTAACAGGTTAAATTTAACCTGTAACTTAACAACTTTTAGCTTTAACTGTAAGTTTTAAACTTTAACATCCGAACCTTGAAACTATAAGCTTTAACCTTCATTCATATGCTTTAAGCTCTAACTTCAAATCTTTAATCTCAACAACCAACCTGCAAGCTTTCAGTTCTAACTTTCAACCTTCAAGCTCTAACCTCTAATCTCCAAGCTTTAAGCTCTAACCTCCAACTCTAAGCTTTAAGCTATAACCTTAAACCTCCGAGCTTTCAGCTCTAACCTTAAACCTCCGAGCTTTAAACTCTAAACTCCAACCTCGGAGCTTTAAACTTTAACCTCCATCTTCCTAGCTTTAAGCTCTAACCTCCAACCTCCAAACTTTAAGCTCTAAACACCAATATCCAAGCGTTAAGATCTAACGTCGCACCTCTAGCCTCTGAGCTTTAAGATCTAATCGCTAAGCTGTAAATATATTTCTTCTTAAGCTATAATTTCTAAATTATAAATTTATTCCTTATAATCGTTAAACTTTAAAACATAATTTTTAAGCTTTAAGCTCTAACCTCTCAGCTTTAAAATCTCAACCTCCAACTTCTACCTTACTACAACCGACTTAGAAAACTATGGTAAATCACATCTCTTTACATTACACCAAGATGAATTACTATTAGTTTAGTAATAAACCACACAAAAATTTGTCTAAATGATTTTTTTTTATTTAATCGTGTTTTTTAGTCTATGCTCTATGGCAATTAGTATGAAACACAATATCCCTCAAATACCCACCACGACTCCTCCGGCAACACAGGATGCCCGTATCAAATTTTTCGATGACTTTTTGGCAAAACGGGCTGTATTTCATTTATAATGCGTATATAACTTTGTTCTTCAGCTTTGAAATCGTCTCGGGCTTATTGGTATAGACCTTACTTTTCGCGTAGCTCCAGAGAAAGAAGTTCAATGATGTCAAATCCCAAGATCTCGGCGGCCATTTGACCTCGTTGTTTCGTGAGATAATGCGTCCTGGGAATTTCGTTCGCAATAGCGCTGTTGTTTCATGCGCTGTGTTGCAGGTGGCACCGTCCTGTTGAAACCACATATTGTCTAAGTCCATGTCATCTAATTCAGGCCATAAAAGTTTGTTATCATGTCACGATAACGTTCACCGTTCACCGTAACAGCGTTACCGGCATCATTTTCAAAAAAGTACCCGATGACTCCGCCAGCCCAAAAAACACACCAAACAGTGACTCGTTGTGGGTGCATAGTTGTTTCTTATTGTTTAATTTTTTTTAACAGCTTATTATTGACTCAGATGGCCGGTTATGTTGACCGAAAAAATCACGCAATGCGCGAAATGCACTTCTTGCAGCAGGACAATTTTCCTTGATCCTTGACTGTAACAGTACCTTACTTTAAAAACTACTGTTCTCTTTAAAAAGGAAGAAATAATTTTTTCTTCTTCACTCAACAACATAAACTCTTGAACACTTAACTCGAAAAATTAACTTATCATCCTTGCCAGCCCCCCCCCCCCCACTACAAAATTTAAATATTAATTTTGAAGTCAGGGGAAACAGAATTTTTAATATGGAATGTATAAACAGGTTTCGTAAGTGAATCAAATCTCCGTTTCCCCTGACTTCAAAATTAATGTTTAAATTTTGTAGTGGGGGAGGGAAAAGCGCCAAAGATGATAAGTTAATTTTCGGAGTTAAGTGTCCGAGAGTTTATGTTGTTGAGTGAAGAAGAAAAAATTATTTCTTCCTTTTTAAAGAGAAGAGTAGTTTTTAAAATATGGTGATTTTACAGTCAGGGGTTTTTAAAATTTTTAATTTTTATTTTATTTCACTCTTTTTGGAGTACTAATATGTTTTAAACCGCTTCGTGAACCAGTCAGCCGATGTGGTAGCGCAAATAGTTAGCCAATGATATGTATTTGATCCTACATAATCTAAGAAATATAGCGAACGGGGTGGGGGGTGATATCGATGGTTTTCTGCGATAGAATTTCTTCTCGTGGGAGAAAATTGTATTTGACCAGCCAGGAACACTCTCCTGATCTTCCAGGAGATGTCAAAAAAGTACGTCGCTACCTGTAAACGTTCGAGAGATATGGTGACACAAACATATAAATATTGTGGTGTTTCAAACATCAATTTTGTTTTTTTTGTTGAATTGTGAAGATTTTGTTTATTTTTGTTATTCTATTTGATTGTGTAAATAATTTTGAAAAATGTATTAATTACGCGCGAAAGAATTTTTGAGTTGGTAACAATTTTTGTAAAGGAAGTTGCTTTATGCCGACGTTGGTATCGAGAGCGGACGTGTTCCGCCGGGTTCTCGAAATTTTTTGAGTATTTTAGCCAGTTTTTGGCATGTTTTGCTAAATTAATTTGAAATTGTGTGAATTGATTTATTTAAGTAAATAAATTGAATTATTTATGGTGAGAACTTTTATTTGTGCAATTTGTTCAAATTGGGGAAGATTTGGACATTGATAATTGATGATTTGGATTGATTGGATTTGAATTTGGATGCTGGATATTGGAATTATTAAAAATTTGGAATATTAAAAATTTGTTCAAGGAAACGTGCGTTGAAGCGATATAGAGAGGCCTGGCGGGTTATCGCCACGTGAAGTTGACCGTTGATTTTTCCATTTGTAAAATTTAATATAAAAGTTTTGTTAGACGCCAATAATTTAAAATTATTTTATTTGGAGAACCGAAGATATTATTGTAAATTTTTTTTAACCCAACCTGAGAGGTCTCTGCCTCTACCTCCGACTAGGAAGCCGTAGTGGATGGTAGGTGTTTCCGTTTTACGGAAAATATCATTACAATTATATAAATATATAAACAAAAATTGTACATAGTCACTTTATATACCCTGTGTTTTTGAAAAACAGTTAGGAATAAAAATTACACATAAACAATGAACTATCAAAAATGTTTAATACAGACCCAGATACAGGGGGGCGAATGAGGGCAATTACCCCTCCCCTCTGACTTACGACCAAAACGCTTTACTTTTACCAATTTCAAAATTTTGAAGTCGAATAACAATTTTTTTGGAAAAGAGATTAAATTACACAAAAATTGACTCCCCCCCCCCTAAAGGAAATCCTGTATCTGCGCCTATTTCGATTGATTACCAAACCTTTATATTTTGATACTAGAAGTAATGACCGAAATAAAGGTTCCAAAATTAATTAAAGGGGGCTTTTAGTTGATGTTCAATTTTAATTGATTAATTACAAAAAACAACAATAAACTATCAAAACATTTAATTTACGAATCTTACCAAATATTTGACGTCAAAAAGTCTAAAAATTGTTTAAGTGAGGCTAACTTGTTGAAAGGCGCAAAATACGAAATTTGGAGTGTGAAAATCTACATTGGAAATAGAACATCAAAATGTGAGACATGGTGCAGTACATCGTACCTTTTATTGCAAATATTGCAATACAAATAATAAAGTTTACAGTTATACATTATTTATTTATTGAAATCATAGCAAAATCTAAAAAATAATGAAACAAATAGATTATACGCATACTTGTGGTTAATGGTAATAAAGGCTCTAACCACCTGCTATTTGATATCTCACTTATTTTTTTAATGAAGTATCGGATTAACTTACGTATAAATTAATCTAAAGGAATCTTAATAATCATCAACTAGTCACTCGACGCAGCTTCCAGTTTTAAACTATTTTATATCAAATTAAAACCACTCTTTTTCTTTAACTTTCCGTAATTGATTCCTTAAATAAATTTTATTTAAATTATTTCAATCCAAACAGGATTATTTATCTCATTAAATGACAAAAAATATTCTTGGTCATATCGTAATAATATTAATTTAATATATTAACAATTAAGGTATATTATATCAATATAAATACGTAATGTAAAATACTTTATCATTTGTTACATTAATCCGAGCCATATATTTAAATTGCATTTATGCATTAACGTAAAGTGGACACATATTAAGAATAATATTATAAATTGTATAAATTATAATTATTAACATCACTAAAGTTTTAAGTAGATAACTGCACATTCAAAGAAGGCGATTCAACTACTATTGTATCTTTAATAACGGTCGAATCTATTTTTATTGTGATTTTGAATATAAAGAAAATATAATTTTTTTTAAACATCCCCCATAAAATAATAGTGAAAAAGGAAAACCCATTGTTATAAGGAAATGAACATTTCTTAAAATAATGGAAACCTAAATAATTATAATTTAGAAAACAATTTTTAATATTAAATTTTCTGCTTTCTAAATTAAGTTAATAATAAGTTTATGTGGACGGCGTAAAGCGATGTAGGCCAGTCAAAATCGACACAAGAAATCGCGTTGTTTGGACTCATTAGGGTAGTGTATACCCAAGTTTGCAACTCTCTAAAAGTTGTAGAAAAAGTGTAACATACGAAAAATCGCAAAAATTCAGTTTTAGGCTTCTATACAACGTATAGGAAGAAGCCTTATGATCTGGCTCCGTGTCTGTCTGTCTGTCTGTCTGTCTGTCTGTCTGTCTGTCTGTCTGTCTGTCTGTCTGTCTGTCTGTCTGTCTGTCTGTCTGTCTGTCTGTCTGTCTGTCTGTCTGTCTGTCTGTCTGTCTGTCTGTCTGTCTGTCTGTCTGTCTGTCTGTCTGTCTGTCTGTCTGTCTGTCTGTCTGTCTGTCTGTCTGTCTGTCTGTCTGTCTGTCTGTCTGTCTGTCTGTCTGTCTGTCTGTCTGTCTGTCTGTCTGTCTGTCTGTCTGTCTGTCTGTCTGTCTGTCTGTCTGTCTGTCTGTCTGTCTGTCTGTCTGTCTGTCTGTCTGTCTGTCTGTCTGTCTGTCTGTCTGTCTGTCTGTCTGTCTGTCTGTCTGTCTGTCTGTCTGTCTGTCTGTCTGTCTGTCTGTCTGTCTGTCTGTCTGTCTGTCTGTCTGTCTGTCTGTCTGTCTGTCTGTCTGTCTGTCTGTCTGTCTGTCTGTCTGTCTGTCTGTCTGTCTGTCTGTCTGTCTGTCTGTCTGTCTGTCTGTCTGTCTGTCTGTCTGTCTGTCTGTCTGTCTGTCTGTCTGTCTGTCTGTCTGTCTGTCTGTCTGTCTGTCTGTCTGTCTGTCTGTCTGTCTGTCTGTCTGTCTGTCTGTCTGTCTGTCTGTCTGTCTGTCTGTCTGTCTGTCTGTCTGTCTGTCTGTCTGTCTGTCTGTCTGTCTGTCTGTCTGTCTGTCTGTCTGTCTGTCTGTCTGTCTGTCTGTCTGTCTGTCTGTCTGTCTGTCGGTCTGTCTGTCTGTCTGTCTGTCTGTCGGTCGGTCCGTCCGTCCGTCCGTCCGTCCGTCCGTCCGTCCGTCCGTCCGTCCGTCCGTCCGTCCGCATGATTCAAAAATAAAACAGAACTCGTTAGCGTTTTTCTTATATAAACAAAAATTTGCCGTTGGTACCTACATATATAAAAGATTAACACATTAAAAATTGTAATAAAATAGAGCCCAAATAATTTAATCTATCAAAAATCAGAACTCACGTTCTTCAAAAATTTTACTTATATTATATAGAATATTTTTAGATTGGTACCTATTAATTATTCAGATTATCTATATT
Source organism: Cantharis flavilabris (assembly GCA_949152465.1). Lineage (NCBI taxonomy): Eukaryota > Metazoa > Arthropoda > Insecta > Coleoptera > Cantharidae > Cantharis > Cantharis flavilabris. The sequence goes on along the minus strand of OX424438.1, from coordinate 35,583,216 downwards.
TTTTAATCCGATACTCGATATAAAAATAACAACACTAACTCGTCTCATCATTGCTTCTTTTCTTTTAAATTCCTCAGCACGTTTCAACTCCACCCGGCGCATAGGATATTTCTACTTTTATCCGTTGATCCTCTGATCCACCGATCCGCTGATCCGTCGATCCGTTAATATACGCTACGACTAATCGTGTCTACGGCTAATTAGATGACCGAATAATCGACGTAATGAATAACGAATAGAATGTAATGAATTCAAAGTGAAAAAATAATTTTTCATACCTTATTCATTTTATTGGAAAGCTTTTGGGTATACAATATTTTAACTGTTTGCTTACCCCCCTCTGTTACTCCCGCATTTTGCGTCAATGTATCATCTGATGGTGTACCCATCTGATCACATTATTATATTATAATAAAATATAAAACGGCTCATAATAAAATAAAGCCCAAATAATTTAATCTATCAAAAAAGTAGATGTATGATGTATAGAAGCTTAAGAACTGTCGCAAAAGCGAGTTCCACCTTGTTTGCTCTATATCTCCTAAACTATGCATTCTTCGACGAAAGTGACTACATACGTTTTTGAAGAGCATTAAATTTGTAATAATTTAGATCTAATCGGAGATATGTAGGTCAATTAGTTACCAAATTACGGCACTTTGAAAATAGGCCATTTTTTCCATTTTTACACGGCCTACAGATCCGGCTTTGGGCTTAATTTCAAGCTAATTAAATTGCCTACAACTTCTATTTATGAGTTCTACTCATAGGATCAATGGTTTAGCCGTGATTTCGGTCTAAAGAAGGTCTAAATCTGAAATCATCACTTTATGGAAAGAATTACCTATTTTCAAAGTACCGTAATTCGGTAACTAATTGATCTACATAGCAGAGCTCTGGTTAGGCTTAAATTGTTACAAATTTAATGCTCTTCAAAAACTTATATTGTGGCTTTTGCCAAAAAATGCATAGTTTAGGAGATATAAAGCAAAAACTGAAAAAACTTCTAAAATTTTGTGGTTTTTCGTGTGCTACACTTTTTCCACAACTTTTAGAGAGTTGCAAACTTGGGTAAGCACTACCCTAATTGGTTTAAACAACATACTAAAAAATCATAGTTACATCATGTTTTTCCGATTTATTGTCGGTTTTGACTGGCCTAATGCTATTTAAAAAATTTCATTTCGTACTGGACCTAACAGGATCGTGATTTGCGACGTTTTACAGCGTCTGATAAAGTCGGCTTAATTCGAGGTTCAGGCATTAGTAGCCCACGAGCGCCAAATATCTTAGGACGGTCCTGGATTTAGAATATGTTCGTTAATGTAGGCAGTTTAGCAGTTCATCACGATAAAGTTAAAAAATGATTTTCCTTATTCATCCATATTTAACGATGAAAATTGTTAACTCTAATGTTACCTGAATAAGTTACTTTTAAAGAAGTTTCTCTGGCCCAAATATGGCAATTTAAACAAAAAATTAATCCTTTTGTTAGTCTAGAATACAAAAACGCCTGAATTTGTTTCTATAAAGTAGTTTTTCGGGCATTATATTGCGGTTAAGCTTAACCTTTGTATAACTCGAGCTTCAGAAACCGGGCATTAGAGCAAGAAATTTGGCTTGATCTTTAAGCTCGGCTTAAGTGCTTAGTTCGACAGGCAATTTTTGCAGGTACTTTTGGAAAATTTTCCAGCAAAACAAATAAATATAGTAAATAGATATTTAAAATATTTTCAAAAATTTATTCAAACGCAGCCCCGTAACAGTAACAAATCTAACGCCGTAACATAGGGAGATCATAGAGACAGACTGACATAATCAGACCAGGGACAGTAAATTGTGCCAGCGGTCGAGGGTATTTCTAATTCCTACCCGTAAATTGTGCCAAACATTTTTAGAGTTGACTTTAAATTAAGTCGAAAAAAGGTTGTTATAACTTGATATACCGTGGGGTAATTAATTATTTTTTATAATATAAAAATAAATAAGTTTCTCAAATTCTAATTTTCTTTAGCCGAACGTTTTAATTTCCCTCACTTTTGTTCAAAAACAAAAAATTTTCTAACTTTTTTTGAAGAAATTTGTATGATTATTTTGTCTTCTAATTTTAATTATCTTTTTAATTTTAATTCTAATTATTTTAATTATTCTAATTATATAAGTTTTCTAATTATTCTGTCGTTTAATTTTATTATAATATGTACTGGAGACTGTTCACCCAAGACCACCTGGTTTACACTTTTGACTATAATTTTGACAGTTAACTTTCAAAGTAACGTAAAAATTGCTACTAAACACTGAGCAGCTTTACACGTTGTAGTAGGAGCAGCAGAAGCTTGCTGGGATTTTATGTATTAGGATTAATTACAATTGACGCGCATGAATAGATTAACGAAATTCTGAAATATCTTTAATCTACCTCTCCCTCCCCAAAAGCAATTTCTAAATACGCCACTGCTGTTCAATATTTGATCTTAACTTAATGTTTGTATTATAAATAGATAAATAAATAGATAGATAAAAAATAGAACCAAAAATTTTGAAAAATTTTAATTTTCGCTGTTAGTACTCGTCAAAATAAATTTTTTGATAAGAGTCGACTTCAAAAAATTGCCATATGGCCGATAAACCAATTGGCTGACACATCATTTGGTCGACAAATCATTTAGCCGACAATCATTCGGCCAACATTTTTTATTTTTTGAAAATTAAATAAATTATATTGTTTTATTTAAATTATACTTAAAAATCATGCAATATGAAATATTCAATACAAATCAACGAAATATTTCTATAATATCCGTTGGGTTTAAACTGAAGGTTATGAAGGACCAGCTTCCTTATATGACCAATCCCAGAATCTTTTTTTAAATATTATAAAATAAACATAATATCTTCATTAATTTCACTTTTAACCTTAATGCATACCAAAGAGTATGTATATATATAGATTTAAAAAGAGGAAAAGTGAGATCCTTTTGAGAAAAATGTTAGCAAGGCGAGATCACTTGGAGAAAGTCGAGATCCACTTTCGGATCTCGACTTTTTTAACGTGTATATCGAGTTTTTCCGTTAAATGTTGGTAAGGTAGGTCGCTTATTTGAAATTTATGCTGGATCTCGTTTTTCCGATATTTTTCGTATTATATACATTAGTAGTTCTCGAGTAGTAAGGTGGAGCGCTGCTATCGGCAAAGTGTATATATGTATATTTGTAATTGTTTTAAGCCACGCTGAGATCCGAAAACTTGGCAACGTAGCAAAGCACGCATTCATAACCGAGTTGACTAATTTTAGCAGATAATGTTTTAATGATTACAATGATGCAGTAAATGTTCCGTAAAGAAAAAAATAACAATATTATTAATATCTTTTGTTATTAGTTAATAAACTTCAATATAAAAAATTAAATCTAAATTTTTACCAAAAAAATTTAAACGTTTCTATTGCAAGTTAGAAAATTGAAAAATAATTCTTGTAGAATATAATATATGAATTATTGAAAATTTCTGTTCAGTTTTTGTTATAGTTATTTTTCTTTTCTGTTTCGGATAAACGTAATATTTTTGGGTTAATCGAAAATTTAAGAATTTGGGTTTGAATATGAAGTTGTTTCATCAGTTTGATAAGTTACTGGGTTAGTTGGCGTGGTTTATTTCTGTGTTTATAACAAGTCAATTAAAATGTTTAGTGGATTAAATTAATATTTAAATGGATTTGTTTTTAAATTTTTATAATAAATGTTAAAACTACACAGTACATACAAGTAGTGCAAAATTTTTTGGACCTCCGAGCAAGTTACGTATGGGAAAATAAACTTTTAATGAACTTAAATGAACTTCTATTTTGCAAAAATAATAAATTATTAGAAATAATTGCTAAGATCAACAAAACTAGGATTCTTAATTTAATTAGTTACATGGGTAATCCGATTTAAAGTAAAGGGAGCGCTTGTAATTTTTGGACGCTAAGAATTTAATTCAGGGTCGAATCGAGTTCGGGTTTTAGGTAATACGAAACGGCCAATGGGTAGAATAAATTACATTTTATATTATACCATATAAAGTAAACCCTCTCACTGGATGGTTAAATCACAACGTTATTTTTAAAAATTCGTAATCACGTTTTACTTTTTAGCCTCTAGAATCAACAAAAAACGTTGGCGTCTTGATAACCGATATGCTAACCTAGGTGCTAACCTTGCTAAATAAAATGGTTTAGAGATCATTATCTTATTTCTATGGTGGGCGATAGAAACAATACAAGTCAATTTCTGTCATTAAAGTTATGTAATTTTTTTAATAAGGCATTAATAAAAAAACTTTTTTAAAAACTTAACTTAATTATTTACTTACTTCACAATGCCCTGAAGGCCAAGATCTAGCTCATCAGATTAAGATTACTTTTTGACAACTTTTTGATGTGTTTCGACAACTATTTTTAGTCAGTAAATAAAATATCAGATTATTATTTTATATGATGACTTTGTTTGATTTGATTGATTAAAATAAATTAAAGGGCGGGCCGGACACCTAGTACGCCAGCTCCGCTATTGCGGACAGGATTGTTGATGCTCGCGGGCCGGATCTGGCCCGGGGGCCGTAGTTTAGAGACCCCTGGTCTAAATAATCATCAAGCAGGAGGGGGGGGTGATTTTTGAAAAACGCTAGCTAACACTTCAATTCAAGGTCAAATCGAATTCGGTTTATCGACAATAAATCAAACTGCAAACGGTCTAAATAACAACAATTTAAAATAGTGATGGGCGCTTGCAACTTTTGCGGGACGCTAGGTAACAATTTAATTCAAGGTCGAATCAAGTTCGGGTTTTCGGAAATAAGTCAAACTGCCAACGGTGTAAATTATCATATTATAAAACAGGGGGGTGACCTATGAATTTTTCAAAAACGCTAGCTAACACTTTAATTCAAGATCAAATCGAGTTCGGGTTTTCGGCAATAGATCAAACAGCCAACGGTGTAAATTATCATATTATAAAATAGGGGGGAGGACCTATGAATTTTTCAAAAACGCTAGCTAACACTTTAATTCAAGGTCAAATCGAGTTCGGGTTTTCGGCAATAGATCAAACTGCCAACGGTGTAAATTATCATATTATAAAACAGGGGGGGGACCTATGAATTTTTCAAAAACGCTAGCTAACACTTTAATTCAAGGTCAAATCGAGTTCGGGTTTTTGACAATAGATCAAACTGCCAACGGTCTAAATAATCCAAATTAAAAATAGGGGTGGAAGGTTGCAATTTTTGTGGGACACTAAATAACAATTTAATTCAAGGTCGAATCAAGTTCGGGTTTTTGGCAATAAATAAAACTGCCAACGGTCTAAATTATCATACCATAAAACGGGGGGGGGGGGGACCTGTGAATTTTGCAAAACGCTAGTTAACACTTTAATTCAAAGTCAAATCGAGTTCGGGTTTTCGGCAATAAATCGAACTGCCAACGGTCTAAATCAAGGGTCTTCAAACTATTTAGCTTAAGGGCCAGCCTGATTACTCCACAATGCCCCAAGAGCCAAGATCTAGCTCATCAGATTACGATTACTTTTTGACAACTATGTGATGTGTTTTGACAACTATTTTTAGTCGGTAAATAAAATATCTGATTATTATTAATCATTATTAATAATTAATAGCCCGCCAGGTCCGCTATTGCGGGCCGGATTGGTGGTGCTCGCGGGTCGTAGTTTGGAGACCCATGATTTACATAATGTCAAGTAAAATATCAAAAATTTTAAAATTATAATATCAAAAGTTATACAGTTTTTTCGCTCTCCTGTAAAGTTGCCTTTTTTTTGACTTGTACTGTTTCTATCGCCCACCATAGATTTTTTACTTCTATTAAAGGACAGTTACGGTCTGATGTTTCGGTGGTTCAGCTTGAGTGGAGCAAAAACTTTATATTAACTGTACTCCCTGGTCATGTGAAGGCGAACCACCACGATAATCTGCATTGAAAACCCTTTATAAAATAAAACGGTCAGCTAAAACCCATCCTGAGTTGTAGCGCAACTTTGGTCTAATGGAATTTGGTTATTTTAAACAATGAATAAGTATTTATTTGTGAGGACCTGGAATAAGTAACTTCTGATTGATTAAATTTAAATAAAAATTAGTAACTTCTGATGGGTCAAATTTAACCCGTAAGTAGCGAGGTGGCTTTCTTGTCGCACAAGAAACGAGATGCTTTACCCCAATTTTGTTTTAAAGAAATAAATTCAATGAGACGATGTGAAACACATGCCCGAGGGGTACATGAAGCCCGATGATACAATGATTACACCTATCGATATCGTTAACTGACGGCATTTTCAAAATCTACTGGGAGCTGTCACACCCCACCTCGCTACTTACGGGTTAAGTAAAATGTAAAATTTGACCAATCAGAAGTTACTAATTCCAGAACTTCATAAGGAAATATTTATTTGTCGTTTAAAATCACGGCCCTAAGTACCTATATTCTTCTTTGCGTACTAACAATTCTAATATAAGTTTACCACGAGTATTCATTATTAATTAAAAAATTCAATAATTAATGTAAGATTAATAATTTTATAAATTAAAATTAATATAATAAATTTAAGTTCTCTTAAAAACACGATTATGCTTATGAAATATAAGTTATACTAATGCACTATAATAATGCAAGCATTAAATTTTTTTTTTGCTATTCTTGCAACTTTTAGTTTATATAAACTTGGCAACACTACATGATCTCATCTTGTCCTATAGATTACAATTTATACATTAAAGGATCTCAACCTGTCCTTTTTCTTTTAAGGATCTCCCTTGTCTCAACTTTTAACATTAAAAATTAAAATGGAATATTCTTTCCCCTCTATGGTGGTAACATTCAGAATTACTGTTTCCAGATTCTTTATGAAAATATATATGGCTAATTTGTAATATTTAAAGGGGATCTCTGGTAGTCCTAGTTTTATAAGGATCTCTACTTGGATTAAAAATATATATATATATATATACATACTCTTTGTGCATACCGAAAATTCTTTTGACCCGATTCGATCTGGCTTCTCATTGGGTAATCATTAATCTTATACAAGATTATTCGGTGGGGGGAATGATTTTTTTTTATTTTTAAAATGAAAAGTAAGAGTCGTAGTCTAAAAGTAAGAAGAAATGTCTTACGCAGCACATGAACGGCCTCTAAGCACATCAGATATTGGTATACATGATTGCCGCCAAGCAACTGTCGGCCAAATGAATGTCGGCCAAATGACTGGATACCGACTTGATTTGTTTTAAAAAGACTTTTGTTCATATAACCAAATAAAAAGATGCAAGGTAATCTCTGGATTTTCATATTCTCTGGGTTTTCTGTGCTGCAGTCAGGCCCAAGCAGAGGGGGGGGGCTCGGGGATTTGTCCCCGGGGCCCGGGATCCCTCAAGGGCGGCTCGGCAGGGCAAATTACTAAATGAATTTCATAAAAAGCATCTTGAAAGTGCAAATAAAACTCTGTATATTGTATCAAACCAAAAATTGGTTGATTACTGTTTGTTTTTTTGTTAATTTTACATATTTTTGATGTTTTGTGCTTAGTTTTTCTTGGTAAAAATACGAAGTTTCATATTTTGCTTTTTTTATATAATAAAATTATTAAAAAGAGAAGGAGGCCCGCAAAGTCTTGCCACAGGGCCCGACATGGCTCTCAACGGCCCTGGCGGCAGTATATTGGCCAATAAGAGTACAACTCTTATTACAACAACAATCTCACCAATATCACTCTCGTTGATTGGCAATTTCCATTTAATAATGTTCATTGAAAAGTTTGAAAGTTAAACTTTTACTTCAAAAGTTAAGTACATTTGAATTTAAGTAATACAATATGAGAGTAATCCGAACAATCCACTTTTGCCGAACCATTCGTCAGATATAGCCCGAGACTATCAATAACGTATTGGAAAATTGGATTTACAATGTGCGCTATTGCAAAATCTTTGAGCGCAGCCACAGGAATAAAATTGTGTACTATAATTTATGGGAATGTTTGCTCTTTCTAATTAAGCCACAATAGCTAGGCAAATAATGATTTTTGTTAATTTTATTGAATTTTTAAAAAGAACTTTTTATTTGGCCCACCCTTTAGGTATATATTTCTGTAAAAATATGAAAAACTTCTGTAAATCTCGCTCCCCCATGGTAAAATCCAAAATTACGCCCCTGATTTAATTTTTAAATTGACATTGCTTTTAAAAAATTTGACATTACTTTTTTTATTTTAAAAAAAATAAAAAAAATTTAAATTTAAAAATAGAGTTGCCAACTTAATTACATATTTGGTATTAAATATTGCCAACATTGTCGAAAGCATAACTTGTATAGTACTAGTATATCGAATCTCGACAGGTATCAAGTACAGAACATAACTTGTTATAGTTAACAATTATAATTAAATCTTATTTAAAGTTATTAAATATCTATTTGAAAGGTAAGTGTTTGAAAATTTTTTGTTATGTTAGAACAGTCTTGGCTAAACTTACTATTTTTTACTGCGATGTGATAATCTACCGAAATCCAAATAAAAATCTACCAAAATTTCAATTTTTGGATAGTGGACTAAAGAAAATTAAGAAGTATTAAATTTCTAGCAAAATTCAATAAAAAAAAACGAGAAATGAAACAATTGAAGTTTATTAATTATTATATTTTATTAATTAATTAATTGTATTTATAGAACAATGGCGGATAAATATGAATTTGTAAACGCTGGCAGTTTTTCGGGGATAGAGTCGAATTGGGAATTTGTAGTAGAAAAAAATGTTTCCGAATCAACTAGTGAGCAGATTCGTGGAATTGATTCAAACAGCGATACTGAAGAAATTTGTTCAAACAATTCTGCGAGTGATCTACGTAGTAGGATCAACGAAATTGACGAATCTGATTCCTTACCCAGTGAATCGGATTGGGTACATGTAGAAAAACAATCAGTGTTAGATGAGTCTAGCCAGGAGATGGACGAGCCTGTAGCAAAAACGTTAAATAATGTACTTAACGTCTTGATAACCGTATCAACAATATCAATGTTAGCAACCCTATTAAACTATTTTCTTTCGTGGGTACGTTAGATAATTTACATTATTTTAACGAATCTTTTCGTTTTAATTGATTGTTATTATGTACGTTTGACTTCTATATTTTTAAATGTAAATTGTAACAATAAAGCTTTCTTTTGATTTTTTCTTTTTATAAAATATATAATATAATTAAAAATTTTTCATTAGAAGTAAAAAATTATCATTTGAAAAACGTGGTGCGCCGCAATAAGATGTCATGGTGCTACAACTACTAAATAAGAAACCCCCTCTCCGAGGGTGGTCATAGAAGGGGAGTCTTTCCAATCCAACGTATTATTTTTATATTTAATCTGCTGCAGGTTTTTCAGGTACAAAAATATTGTTTTCAAAATACAATTTTGCTTATTTAAAAACAATTATTGGAAAGTAACAAATTGTTTTATTATTTTCAGTCGAACCAAGTGCACTTCAGCATCTACTATTGAAAAAAATAATTTGTCTTTGCATTATTAATTATTAAATTCCAAATTAGAGTTTTCCAATCTCGGGTTTGGGAAGTGATCACTTTCCGCCATATAAGTTGGAAAGTAAAACAAAATCGCTTTTCGATTGTTTGGCAGGTGAAAGTAAATAATAAACTGCTTCTCAACATTCAGGAATGTGTCGATTACTAACTGTTTTACTTTTTAACTTTTTTTTGTTAAAAAATTGTTAAAATCTTTTATTTTTAATTATTAAAGCATAATCTCCCAATAATCAAGTAAGTCAAGATAAAGAAAGTATAAAAACTTTTTTTTTAATTTAAATATTTTGCTAATTTTGTTATGATAATTTAATTAATCGTTACAGGATCTATAACTATTAGTCGCTTAAATCACACACTATGCTAACGTAATTATTGCTACTACTAGATATTATACTATAATAGATACTCGTCCTTATAAATATTAGTAAGTAGCATTACAGAGTAATGCGTGTAATTTGGGACCAAACATAATTCGACTACTGTCCCCTAAAGGAGAAATCGTACAATTCATTCTGCTAGTTAATAAGAATATTAATATTCTAAACAACTACACTTTTTTTGCGGTGTTATTTTTAACTACTATAAGATTGCTGTGTATTTTAGAATGTAGAGCAGCTTTTAATTTTGTGTTTTATTTAATTTTAAAAGTTTATTGAGAATACGAATAAAAAAATGAGATAAATCTTCAATTACATCCATTGTTCCTAAATGAAAAAAACCACTGGGGAGGGGTTTTTCGATATAAGCAAATAAAATTGTTTTTTTTTATCTCTTTGATCTTTCGTAGTATCTCTCACCTTCTTCAGAAACGTGCAAAAAAATGTCACCGAGATAAAAACGAGTATTATTTACTTATGTCCAAAAACCCACTTCGTAAAAGTATTTTACGGGGGTGATTCTGAAATCTGGGAAAAGTTGCAACTAACGTGCATTTAATAAAAAATTTGATTTTTATAGAAAAGACAAATTTTTTATTATCTGACACAAAGTCATCACTTTTATCAAACAGAGGGGGGGGCGTAGGTTACTACCCCCGATGGCACTTAAAAATGATGAATATAATGATGGTGCAAATAAAGAAGTCAATTTACAAAAAAGTTTGAAAAAGAAAATAGAGAATTAATGATAGAAAAAATGGACATAAATAAAAGAGAAAGCGTTAAAAAATACATACAAAAAAGGTGAAAATAATATATAATTAAAGTTAGAAATAAATATAAATATAAATATAAATCAGAAAATAAATAGTTTGATATCAGAAACCCAAATAAAAAAAGGAAAAATTAAGCAACATTAGAAAAAAATTTAAAGTTTCAAACGCAATAGAAAAATATTAACAGAAAGAAATGATAACATAGAAATAGTTGACAATTTTAAAGATAAATTAGGAAATGTGCAAAATAATGTTGAAAATTTGAACAAGTTTTTAAATAATAAAGATAAAAATAAAATGAAATTCTGGACAATTTAATAAAATATTAAGTTCAAAAGTTAGATAGAATCATGAACTAAAAATAAAAAACATGGGAAAACAAAGAAGAGATGAGGATTCTTTTAGAATTAAAAACTGATAACCAAAATTGGAATTACGGATGGAAAAATAGAAAAGAGCTCGAGTTGTTCCCCAAATTGTGGATACCTACTACAAAGATTGCTTTATGGAAGAACATGTGATGAAAGTAGACAAGTAGAAAAAACAGAATTTCAAATAAATAATTGAATTGCTGTGCTGAAATATCACCTTACATATAGGGGAGAGTGGAGGAATATTGACCACTTAAGCGCCATTAAAGATTTCTAGTAGTAATCTTTGGAATTAGATGCTCAAAATGGTAAAATTGCTTGGTCACTTTATCTACTACGAGATTCTTATAGTGATTTTTCAAAAAAACAAATGACTTTATTTTTAAGGTACATTTTTAAAAAAAGAAAAAAGTCGTTTAATTTCGACCGGAAGGGTAATATCTACCGGTAGGGTAATATCGACCATGGTGTAGGGAAATCGACCAATAGAAATACTTTGATATACATTTTATGTTAATATGTTAATGTTGATTTACCCTCACATAGGTCATGGTCACGGCCTGGCGCTTGTGTGCGTCGACTGCTAAGCCGAAATAACAGGTTCGATCCCGGTTGGAGTAAAAACTCTATTTTGATCGTCTTCCCTCAGCCGGCAATGGCAAACCACCGAGATATTGGCCTAGAGAACCCTTCTAAAGAAAAAGAAGTGGGCGCTATGCTCTTACGTAGAGCGAAGGAATTTGAAAGAAAAAGAGGTCACAAATATACACTAGGGTAATATCGACCACCGTGATCGATTTTACCCTAACCATTATACTTATCCTTAAAAATATAGATTGAAACTGCACAATTTTTATAACAAAAGTCTAAATACGAGTAAAACTGATTGCATACCCACAATACGAGTGATGGAATCATACTAACCATATAAATTAGGTACACTGTTAAAAATTTATGAAAAATTACAATGATTTTTATTGTAAAATTTACGTTGAAAATATATGTAAATTACGGTAACGGTAACGTTCCTGTAAAATTAAAAAATTTGTGTGAAAATAATAGCACAATGTAAATTTACTAATTTAGATAATGTAAAATTAATTTTTGTTCTGTAAATTTACAAAAATTTTGTGAAATCACAATGATATAACTATACCTTTTCCAGTATGATTTGGAACAAATGAAATCAGATTTGGAGCAAACGAAAACAGACATGAAGCAAACGAAAACAGATTTGGTGCAAGTGAAATCACACTTGATGCAAACGAAAACAGATTTGTAGCAAATGAAAACAGATTCGGAGCAAACGAAAACAGACTTGCAGCAAACGAAAACAGACTTGCAGCAAACGAAAACCGATTTGCAGCAAACGGAAACAGACCTGGGACGAATGAAAACAGACTTGGAGCAAATGAAAACAGATCTGAAACAAGTGAAGAACATTTGGAACAAAAGGAAAACAGATTTGAAAACATGAAAACAAATTTGGAGTAAATGAAAGCTGATTTGAATTATCTACTTAACTTGTCTATAAAGGTAAAACTTTGTCAATCAAAATATTGTAATTAATTTTCTTTTTTTTAAACCAAAAATTTAACGAAAAACCACACTGACAATTCGGGTTATTTCCAAATTAAACTCAGTTGTAACACTTTGAAACAGCAAGATCAGTTGGGTTAGGGAGGGAGGTAGTTTTCTCAGTTAAAACTCAGTTCGGCATGGCACGGCACCTGCTTCAAAACGATAAAAAGAAACCCATTTAACTTAGTATCTCAGTACAAACTCACTCACTCACAAACTCACAAAGTAGGTAAAAAGAATACAGCTATTGTGAACCTTAAAAATTTATAGCAAACATTAAAATAAAATGGAAAATTATTTTTAAAGTTAGTTTTGGTTTCCAGAAGAATAGTAAAGTATAGATTGTTGGAAGATAATTTGGATAGAAAATTTAATATTTGTAGTAAGATAATAAGTAGTGTAGCAAAATCAGTGGCGTATTTAGAAAATGCTTTTGAGGGGGACAGATTAAAGATATTCAGAATCTCGTTAATCCATTCATACGCGTTAGTAGTAACTAATCCTAATATAAATATAAAATCCCAGCACGCTTCTGCTGCTCCTACTACAACGTGTAATTTTTTGGCAAAAAACCACTTTAGTTGGTCGATTTTTTTTACATATTTGTCCAATATTAATCCAAACCGGGAAATTTGAATTTTTAAGCAAAACTGAGGGAAGTTTAACCTTCGGCTGGAAAAAATTAAAACTTGGAAAGCATATTTATTTAATTACCTTACTGTTCACGGAGTTTAGCAGCAACTTCCTGTGTTACTTTGAAAGTTAATTATAAAAATATAAAGTCAAAATTGTAAACCGGGAGGTCTGGGAGGCGGAACAAAAATATCTCAGGATTTCCACTGTTTTAGAATAGTTGGAGAATATAGGGAATTTATAATTTTACAAATTTTGCCAGGAAAAGACGGGAAATTTAATCCCTTGGCTAGAGAATATTAAAGCTTGGAAAAATATTTATATAAGTTCCTTACTGCTCAGAGTTTAGTAGCAATTTTTACGTTACTTTGAAAGTTAACTGTCAAAATTATAGTCAAAAGTGTACCCAGGGTGGTCTGGGGGTGAACACCTTCTAGTACATATTACAATAAAATTTCCACTCTTTTAGAATACCTACAGAAGACAGAATAATTTCACAAATTTCGTCGAAAAAAGCTAGGAAATTTTTTGTTTTTGAACAAAAGTGAGGGAAATTAAATTAAAATTTGATAAACTTATTTATTTTTATATTATAAAAAAAAAAATTAATTGCACCACGGCACATCAAGTTTAGCAGCAAGTTTTTGCGTTACTTTGAAAATATAGAAAAACGGGAATCACCCAGTAGCAGGAAACTAAATTAAATGTTTAAATATTATCCCTCTATAAAAGAGATCCACCATCTAGCTTTCCAGCTAGTAAATAAATAAATAAATAAACAAACAAATAAATAAATAAAAATAATTTCAAGTTATTTAAATTTTAAAACTTTGTAGTAAACATTATTTTTATCAGGGGGATTTTTATGAGTACAATCCGAGTCATTCTAGGGGGAGCAGATGCCCCTTTGCCCCCTCTAAATACGCCACTGAGTAAGAAGTTTGTACAAACGTTCATTATTGCATTGTATTTTAAGAGAATTATTATAGTTTGTACTACGAGTACTTTGCAATATTACAAGATTACACTTCCTTTTATTTTTTATTTATTTTTTCAAAAATTTAGACATACGAAACATGTCGTGCTAATGAAAAAATAAGAAGAAATATAATCTTTTAGTATTGCGAAGTAGTGCAAACTGTAATTACTATTCAAATAGCTTCGCTTGGATGTAAACCATTTCATTATTTTAAAAGAATGAAATTGTTACTTCAGATATTATTTTTAATAAAATTAAGATGCATCCAGGGAATACCTAGGGTTGTATCACAACAATAGTAAGTCTATATAACTCGATATAAAAGTATAACTTATAACTTAAGCATAAAAATGTTTCTAAGGTTTTATACATTTTTTTGAGATGAAGATGGAGGTATATAAAGCTATAGAGAAATTGGTTTCGATAAGACCAATAAAATTTGTTTTTAAAATAACACTTATTTCTTCAATTTATCAAATTTATTTATTTTTTTTAAAAAATCTGTTTTTTCCAGAACAGAAATTAGATCATTTAACGATGGAATTGAACATTTCTTTTAATTAGCAGAATCAACTATGCAAATAAGTACAGTTCAGCCTCGTTATTCCAGACAGATATAGTTATGGGTTTGTTCGGATAACCGAGTTTTCCGGATTAACGAGATTTTTTTTTTACTTATTTTATTGATTAAAAACCGTTGATACGTATGTATTATTCAATTATTTTATTTTATATAGTTTACATTAATAAAACTAAACTAAACAAAATTAACAAATAATAAAAAAGTCAAAGTAAAACTTAAAAAAAAACCAATAGGTACATTTATATGTTGTGGCAATAATTTTATACAATCAGTTGGATACTGGGGTACTCGGTACTACTCAGTGCGTATAGCCTAAACTTACAAATGCACACTTACTCTCAAAAAGTTTTCAGTTTTTGAAACCGGGGGGGTCTAGGGGGTGTTCTGAACAAAGCTGAATTTACAGTTGTCGATCTTTGAATAGCAGTTTACATATCTGAATTGCAGTTGACAATTTCTAAATATATCAGTTGAAAAATCTATATTAAAGTTGACGATGTCTGATTGCCTATGTTGTGCGGCCTGAAGGCCGCACTGATCCATCACTCCACCGTAATCACTTAATATTTTTAGGCAGGAAACTTAAAATTAACCAATTCTAAACAGGCCATTGGAAAAACGCCGATACTTATTATTATGATTTTTTTTTGTTTAATTTATTTCGTAAAATTCCTATTTGACCTGGGTATAGAATCAAATTAAGGTCTTCGGAAGTATCTAACTTCTTTCCTAAATCATGAAAGGTTTAACGTAATTCCTATTAATGTTGAATAAATTAAGTTTCCGATAGAAAATTTTTAGTATCATTTTATAATGATTGAAGAACTGGCTTAACCTCCGATTGTAAACAAATTGACAATATTGTCAGTGTCAACTAGGCAAATTGACAATGTACCTTAAGCATGAATTGCCAATTTTATTTATTGTCACTGATAATTGAAAAACAAATTTATCACAATTATTGCATGGTTTCGAAGTACAACATAAGAATATGAAAGATATTAAATAAACTGCCAGATATCAATCGCGAGCTTATGCGGATTTATTGGGGCGGGGGGGGGGCACCCTTCCCTCAGACGTTTAAAAATAGGTAAGTGAACAATCCCAAATCTGAAAACACTTTTAGCCCGTCTGATCTTTTTGCTCCTTCCAGAAAAAATTCTGGAACAGCCCCTGATCGCAATATGGATTAAGCAGCGAATTGTAGTTTGTCATATTAAGGGGTCAAGAGGGGGGGCGAAAAATTAAAAATTAAGGCAAAAGTTTAAGCAAGATTTTCACTTGCAAAAGTAAAGGAATTTACTTTCTTGGAAAATTCGACAAATAAA
Source organism: Cantharis flavilabris (assembly GCA_949152465.1). NCBI lineage: Eukaryota > Metazoa > Arthropoda > Insecta > Coleoptera > Cantharidae > Cantharis > Cantharis flavilabris. The sequence goes on along the minus strand of OX424438.1, from coordinate 35,567,004 downwards.
AAATTTACAATTTTTAAAATTTGAAAAATTTCATATCGAAATTACAAAATTTCCGTGGAAAATCTATATAAATTTTTGAAGAAAATCTGGTATTCTATAATATTATCAATATGTAGGTCAGAGATTCGGGAAAGCAAATACAAATAATATAATATAGTTTATAAAATAATACAAAGCAGTGGGAACTGAAAATAGCAAAAGGATGAAAAATTTTGAATTTGTTAATAAATTTAAAAACAGTGAGTTAGGTAAGGAAAGGTTATAAAATATTATAAAAACATCGTTGCTTATAGGACGGAAGTCTAAAGATAAAATAATAAAAATCGATATAAAACTAGTATATAAGTATAGGAGTAAATAAAATGCAATTATGTGGTTTTCACAATCGTTTTTAACTTTTTTAACCAACTTTTTAAGCACATTTAACTTCCGAAGGAGTTATATTAATAAATCGTATCTCGTAATTAGGTTCAATATATTCCTTCTGTAATTGCATGGGAAAAAGTCCCGTTTACGTGTACTACTTTTTATTTTGCAAGTTTGATGATAACTGTCGATTGCTAAGACAGATTTAGTAAATCAAGATATATGTGATCAATTGCAATCAAAATAGTTACAATTTTTATTGTGTTCTATTCTTTTATAAGGAAAATCTTTCTGACGATTGTTCAAAATATCATGTAAATGTAAATATTGTATACATGGGTATTGTCTTTCTATAATATTATGTTTATTAAAAAAGAGTTTCTTGCTGCAACCCAATGCAATTTTATTTTGGCTTCTAATTCTAGAGCAATAAACTAAATCAAAAGTTATAATTAGTGGTGGAGGTGCGATCGCGAATGACCTTAGTACGGAATGTACCGCCACAGCCGGGGGGCGCACGAAGTTGACCCACGCGCGCTACTCCCGGCCCCTTGTCTTAACATGCGCCACTCCATGCTACTCATTTATTACTATTATTATTCATATTATCGTTATTATTCAGAGGCAACGCTGATTTTCACGATACAATTTTTACGCACTAAACTCAAGTAGATAATGATGGAAGATTTCCGATTACTACCTCTACATAATATAATATACAGTGTGGAACACTGAATTTAAATAAATATTGTATAATTTCAAAAAATTGTTCTTTTAAACATTTTCTTTTACTTGTTATTTTTCCTCTTCTTATCGGCACAAACCAAAGGTTGAAGAACATGACTGAAAAGTAGATATATTCAAACAAAAGATATTGGAAAAAAATCCTTTGCACAAATTATTTTGGCGCATTTGAGTAATGCAGGCTACCAAGTTTCCTTTTTTTTTTGTTTAAATGTAAAAAAAATTTATTTTTTAATAAATTGTTTTATAAAAAATTATTTAAAAAAATTAAGTTTCAGAAATGGAAAGAATATGCAAATATCGAGATTTCTTCTGCAGATTTTACTCTACACAAAACTCACGTGACAAAACAAATGAGCAGAAAGTATTGAAAATGTTTTTGATAATAACTATAATATTTTGAGCAAATTTACCAAGAATAGGTAAAAAGTATTTAATCTTCCACACTGTATAGTTTAACGAACATGTTATGTGCCAATATTCGTGTTTAACAGCAATAATCTGTTCTTGCTTGATTTCTATGCACTTTGCGTATACTCACTATCATAAAATTATTATTATACTGTACTGCATCTACCGAATAATGACATAATGGCATAAGTTATAAGGCAATTTCTTGCACGAATCTATATACAATTTAAAGATAAAAGTTGTTACATCTTTTAACAACAAAAAATCAAACATTTTAATAAAATTCTAATCGAGAGAAAACTGTCGATAAATAAAAAAGGACAACTCTTTGTGTTTTTATTGCTTTACTGACTCTGATGAAGACCTGAATTTAGGTCGAAACTAGTTAATAAACAAAAAAAAATACTATTGGAGTTGTTTGCTATTAGTTGATCCAAATACCCACGATTTTCCATCAACTTTTCAATTTATATTTTTTGGAATTGCTCGAATTGCTTCTTGGCGGAAGTGTTTACTTTTCAAGGAAAAGACCAGAACAAAGTTTTTACTCTGCCCGGAATCAAACTGGTTATCTCCTCTTGGTATATGCAGCTCTCATTTGGTAAGCTGGGACCCCTACCTCTATGTATAAAAGAAAAACCCTCCCTCCCCCGCCCCCAAATGATAAAACGTAAGATTTTTTTTTAAAGAAATATTCAAAAAAAATTGCATAAATGTTATTTTCCTTGCTTCCAAAATTTGATAACAATCACCTTCAGAAAAATACAATACATAAAATAAAATAATTATAATTATAGTAATAATAATTAAAAAATAAAAAAAAATTCCAAATTCAAAAATTTAATTTAAAATAAATTTCCAACCAAATGGCAAAGTTAAATGCAATTGATTGATAATTCGACCCAGGTGCGACGATATCAACTCTAATTTATGTAGCCTTCAAATCTAAGAAGTCTACAAATTTTGCCATAAATAACAACTCAATTAATACAGTAGAAACTCCATCATTCGACACTCCATTATTGGACAATTCCGAGAATTTCTCATGCTAATGAACAGATAATTATGAGCTTATGACGCACAAGTTGTGAGCTTATCAAAATCCACGACTGCATTTCAGCACGTAGGCAGACAGATTAATTACCTACGTTATAATGCTTACATGATAATAGCAAAATAACGTCATTTTCAATGCTAAAATAAAGGATAATTTAAATTTGAAAAAGAGGTTATTCGAAATTAATAAAAATAAATATTTCATTCTAATCGTATAATAGTTATGTTATTTTGGTAATGCATATCATCACAATTTTGTCATTTAATCTATAAAATTTATTCGTAAAATATAAAATAATTTTAAAGTTTATATTATGCAAGTATATCTAATAACATTTTTGCAAAATAATTCTTTTTACAAAATTTGTATATTTAAATTACATCATCAAGTTTGCTGGGTAAGGCATAGTGTAAATAAATTCTTATCGTAATCAAGAATAACATGATATGTTTATATCATAATAAAGATATTTATTTCAATTCTCTATTCGACAAATTTTATGTTTGGACAGGAAATGGGTCCCGTTTATGTCGAATTATGGAGTTTCTACTGTACTTATAATTTTTAATTTTTTTCCAATTAATCGCATCCAAATAAATTCGTTTTTTCAAAATTATCCAACGTTTGTTCGAATTTAAGACAAATAAAAAAAATAAAATAAAATTACATACCTACTAAAAATTTCAATAAAGAAGTTTGGAATTTGACAGTAGGTATATTTTGAAAACATCTTCATTATTTTTGTAATGTTTTTATCTTATGTGAGATGTATAATATCCCCCCTCTTACACCATTTGTCAGTAAAAGTAAGAAAAATTAAACCCCCGCCCCATAAGCCTGCTTACGTAATAATTCAAAGCCCCACAAATATATTAACAACAATAACATTTATTTCCAACAGGCTTACACCCAATTACTAAAATAAAAAAATCAGTAATGGTACATAAAATTAGTCTGCCTCTCATCCTTCTCCAAACACCCCCAAATAATAAAAATATATAGCGCACAGTTCAGAAGATTCTCTATATTTTTTATTATTTTACTTTTTATATTTATTATTTATTCTTTTACTTTTTATTATTTATTATTCTTTTCACCTAAAATAATCCTTTTCGCTCATCCAAATCAAATTCAAATAAACGTATCATTGAAAAATGATAAAAATTCAGAAAAAGGCTTAAAATATTATTGATCCTAGGGTAAAACTGGTAATCACTAAAATTGAGGAAAATAAAATTCCTTACCTAATTAATTCAAACCAGCAGTATGGCGTAAAGCCTACACTATCTATGGCCTACACAACTGGACCAACTGGGAAGAGAGCAACTGCGGTTCAAATCCTGGTCGCGTCGAATACACTGCTGTGATCTAAAGCCCAAAACATAGATGCCTCTTCATTTTTACAATAAACGAGCCGAGCCGAGTCATCATGGCATTTCGGAGTACCGGGTCGATGACCCACACCTCCCATGTCGGGCGGGTTGATTAGACCCTGGCTTGTTTTTAGGATAGAGGGAAACCCCCCTTAGGACAAAGCCCGTTAGGTGATCGTTAAGGGTCAGTTCGCGCTGAAGTTTGGATTGTTTCAGCTGGCCTGGCAAATTATTTTTTAAGAGTGTATTTTTCCCCAAAAAATCGGATTTGGAAATTGGAACACACAAAAGTAACACTTCATCTGACGCCAGAACGTGGGGCAAAAGTACCACTTCAATATAATGTTACGGTCAATGACGTAAATTGGGCATTGACGTGAATGACCGGACAATGACATCAATGCCCATTTACGCCATTGACGGGCCACTGAGGTCAACACCCGTTAACAGTAGGCAATTATGTAAATATCTTCATTTGATTATAATATTTACGTCTTTGACCGGTCAATGACGATAATCGCCAAAATGGATTGGTCAATGATGATATTATAGAATAAACACTATACCGGGTGCTGAATGAGTTAGCCGAACATAGGAAATTAACATGTAAAAACTTATTTATGCAAATTCCTGCTTCCCTAATTATTTTAGAGGAAAACTGAAAGACACAAAAATAATGCAGAAATATAAACTACAAATAATAGGACCATTAGATTTTATCTAACTTTTACTTAAAATGTCAAAAAATACTTTCGAAATTGTTAAAATTTTTATTTATCGCACTGGCCATGTAATAAATTCAATTTAATTTATATTTTCAAAAATAATTACCATGGAAACTTTCATGGCTAGTCTGATAATTGAAACTTTTAACAATTTCAAAAGCATTTTTTGACTATTCAAGTGAAAACTAAGTGAAATCTAATGCTCTTATCATTTGTAGTTTATATTTCTGCATTATTTTTGTGTCTTGCATTTTTTTTTCTATAAAATAGTTAGGGAAGCAGGAATTTGCATAAATAAGTTTTTACATGTTAATTTCTTATGTTCGGCTAACTCATTCAGCACCCGGTATAAGAAACAGCAAAATGTCGATGCACTTTCAACCCCGGACAATTATTTGTCGTGCGCACGTTTTTCCGTGTAAATGACAGCAACTCGGCCCTTTTCAAGCCCTCATAAGTGCGTACAGGAATTTTCATTTAATTTAGACAAACGCAAACTCATTTTAGGGTGGATCCGTGATTCACCGTGTTTGCGTCAACCAAACCAGCCCGAAGGAAAAATTAATTTAATTTAATTAATTAATTTTAAGGTGGATCAGTGATTTGCCGTGGTTGCACCAGCTAAAACTGACCCTGCATCATGTTTGAGGGTAATTTTGATTTCTGTGGTTCCATTAATATTTTACAATGAAATATAGTTATAATCTGAATCCCGAGCCGGCCTTATTTAACTTTCGTTAGTTTTGCATTGTTATGACGACATGGAATCTGTAGAATATTAGTTTCATCATTGCCCACAGTTGCCCGGACAATAAAGTAAAAACCACATATGAAATTTTAAATGTCAACATCGCCCAAAATGTATGGTCATTGCCGTCAATGCCCGGTCAATGACATCAATGCCCAACAAAGCTGGACATCGAAGTTATTGTCCGGCCATTGACGTTAATGGCCGAATTGTCATCATTGACGGTAACATACATATTATATTCATATATCCGTGATCTGTGGGCTATGTGGCAATAGCCAATATGATCGCTAACATCCTGTAACGGATAGGCACGTGAAGAAGAATAATTATTCATAACCATTGTTACGATAAACATTAAAGTACATGAGATAATTGAGAAAAAACGTTTTCACCCCTATTTGCAGTCTAACTCTACAAGTATCGATCGTAGGGTAAAAGTTGGTAAATAATATGTTCTGTGTTGGTAAACTTGTGAGGAATTACATTTCCCATAACTTTGGGTATTATCAGTTTAATTTTAAAGTTGAAAATAAGTGAGTTATTTAAAAAACAAAAAAATCACCCTTTAAATCAAGATGGCGCCAAGCCCAATGGGGGATTTTCTATAAAATCGAGATTTACACTACCAAACACCCCCTCTTGAGTTTAAAAACAAAAAAGCGCTCTCCCTAATTATTTCCAAGTTGACCGATTTTTGAGTCCTATTTTGACTTAACTACTGGCAGTTCCAAAAATAAAAAGGTAAAGGAATGCTTTCGTAGTACTCTTTCAAAACAATAACAAAATAATTAGATAGGTACCTCGCAGTTTCAAGAATCTTTTTACAACTTCCACAAAAAAATAAAAAGGTAAAACGACTATGAATAAGGGTCCGTGAGCAAAAAATGTTTGGGAAGCACTGCTCTAGATATTAATTGGGGTTTCTTTTAATTTTTTTTGGTGCAGTAGTACTCCATGAACCATGGGTTCTGGATTTTAGGCAGGAGGGCAGGGTTATTCCTACGTGCATTTAGCCTACTGAAATCGGGCCCATTGTACTACTTCCAATGCGGCAGCTCCCCGTCTTGTCACTCCAGGGCCCTCCTGTCTCCAGGATAAACTCGAGTATCTTGGGTTGTTTTTCTTCCTTTATGAGGTGGTTTCAAAAGGTAAAAATTATAAAACTTAAGATTGCATATAATAGAACCAAAAATATGCTCTACTTAAATAAATTGTATCTCCAGTTCTATTTATCGTATAGAATTCATTAAAAAAATAATTTAAAGCTAATGAATGAGGTTAATAGTGATTATCTAGACAAGAGAAACTTGTAAAATTTGGAAAAAAAATGAGATGCAATATTTTTTATTAGAAAAATTGAAACCAACAAAGTCAAAATTACAAAATTTAAAACAAAACAAAGTTAACAACATAATTAAAAAATATTTTTATCAGTGAAATTTAATTTCTACAATTTATAAAAATATAAATAGGTCCCGAATTAAAAATTTTATTCCCAACTTTTGTCTTCTTGAAAATGTTTATTTTTCGACTTTCTCTTATTTCTTTCCACTAAATTTGGACTATTCTTCGGTGTTTTACATTTTGATGCCACGGTAGGAGGTGACATTGAGGGTGATTTTGCCATGGCAGTTATACTCGCATAAGTATTCTTACAGGCTACTTTTACAGGAGTTTTACTAATAAAAAAACAATAGTAGATTTTGTAAATTTATGCAATAACAATAACTTACACTTCGAGAGCTTCCGTTTTTCTTTTTTTAACAACGGATTCATTATTGGGTATTTTACGTTTAAGTTGCGGTTGACTTTTACAGTCAGATTGTTCTTGTCGTTTAGCATATGTAGTAATTTCAATGTCTTTCCTGTTTGATAGACTTCTCAAGACAGGTACTGCATGGTCTCGCTTTACTAAGCTAACATATGCTGAGTTGTCATCTATCCAAGCAATATTATCCAAACCACCTAATGAAAATGTTATTTCAAGACAAACTAACTTATAATCCGATGCAACTTACCAAATGGAAGAAACAACTGAAAAATATTGTCAGCTTTCCATTCTTCCGGAAATGTTAAATAAAGAATATGGTCTCTAGAAGGTAAAGCTACAAAATAAATTATTAAATAAATATATTTAATAAAAACAGAAATAAACTTACGATCAGGGTGACCCAAATGAATGTAAGAATTATCGAAAAGTCTCATTAAGTACAATCTGAAATAAATTTTATAATAATGGTAATTACAGTTTTAACAAATTACAAACCTATTTTTATATGGAGTTAACAAAGATTGGTCTTTCAAATGTTCAGTTGAATTGGGTGATCCTAAAATTTTAAAATTTTTGATCAAGTTTAGTTATTGGAATTGTAACCCACTCATTACAAAAATATTGAACAAAAGGGTAAGAAACAGAGGGTATAATTTATATCCTTGATGTTAAAGATTTCCTGTTACAAATAAAAAAATTTCAGCACTTAAAAAGTAAGAAAATAGATGCAAACTAGGCATAAAATTAATGAAGCTTTAGGTTTGAATCTTTAATAATACATCCCTTAATTGTCCATTCCCATTTCCATCTATTTTAGTTGTGCCAGAACAATTTACCTAAATTATTCCACATTGCAAGAAAACATAATCCTGTTATATATGCATCGTATCCTGCTTCATGTCCTTTCGTACAGTTCAGATCGTACCCTGCACCATCTTCTTCAACTTCTATTAACAAAAAAATGTAAAAGTGGAAAAATGAGTAATCCAACAAACCTATAGTGGGAATTTGAAAGGGTTTCATTTTTATACTATCCAACAAATTTGGCAAAGCAGTAGAAGGAATTAAATCCTTAAATCGACTTGAACTGCTCATGTACTTGGTATCTAATAAACTGAACAAATATGTTTTACATCAAAAATCACAATTAGAAAATTTACTCACTTTGCAAACAAACCATTAGCCATACACTTGAATTCTTCATAATCTGTAGGAAGCTTTTTTAAAAATTTATCAATAGTATGTAAAAAATCTAACAGCATGTTATGTCCTACTATTAACTTTCCCTAAAACAAGTCATATTTAATAAAAACAAAACTATGAAATGAAATTTTACTTACAGATTCGACAATGCATTTAATAACTTCAGAAAATCCTGTACATCTTTCAAGTTCTTCGTTCTCTGCTTGAATTTTCTTTCTCTCTTCTTCTTCTTTGCTTTCCTTATTTTTCCATTTAGTTACGCAAAATACTACACTGTCACCAATTTTTCTAGTACACAAACTTGCTCTATTTTCCAATTTACTTATGGCTTCGTTGTAAACAATTTTTCTAATATAACTATTACACGATGGTAGTTCCCGTTCCTCCTCATTACTAACTATAAATTCTTCTATTTTTTCACTAAAAATATAGTGATAAGGTGCTGAGAACAGCAATGACAATAAATGCAACACCCAAAGAGGGAAATAGCACTACAATATTTAATATATAAAATAAAATTAATTGACACTTACAAAATCTTATCAACAGTTTCTCTGTCTGCAGGTGTTATTGCTGAGTTTACATTTTTTGGTGAAAATATAGACGACTGGTTTTGATTGCTACGATTTCTTTGAGCTTCTACTAATAAATTCCTGTACGTCGTTTCTTCGTCTCTGGTTAGGTAGGAAATCCCTGCCAATTAAAATATATTAATAAAAGAACATCACCAACACTTCGTATTAACCTTCTTTAAACACTTTATTAAAATCGAATCCATGCGATATTAAGAAATTAATACTTGATGTCTGACACATAAATCGCTTATCTGGAGTGAGTTTGTTAGTAATGGTAGGAAAAATATAAAAATTATAAGCCTGTTGTTTGAAGCCATTCAAATTATCATCATATCTAAAAATTATACGAGTAAATAGTGCGCATACATAAATAATATAAACAAGTAACTAACCGAAAAAAACAAACACCGTACTGGACAACTGAGAAGTTCATCGAAGAAATTCTCACTTTTTCATAATATTCTTTAGGTGTATCATATGGGTTTATATTCATTTTCTCATTGAGACCAGTAAATTCACAATCGATTGCAATGAAATCACAATTTCTTATGCTCTGCTTTATTTTAGGCAACTTCTCAACTAAATCTGTCAGATAAGAATATTTAATGATAAAATTTCCTGTCAATGAATAATACTTACTGTCCTTTGTTATATCCATAATTTTAAACGTTAAATAAAAAATTCTAGTATACAATATATAAATTATTCTAAGTCAACCGACTAAAAAAGTGGCATTTTGTGTATAAAATGACATAACCAATAAAACAATTGAAAAACAAACCACGCGCGTCTATAACTATTTTGGTGGGAGATTTAAATTTGTTTTATTGTACAGGGCAGGACAAAACGTTCCCAACAATTTCTTTAGTTGGAAAATAAAAAATATAAAATATTTGAATCAATAATGCATGTATTTTGTAAATTAAAAAAATTTACATTATGACTTTTCAGTATTTATAAAATACACAGTATATGGTTTCTTCAAAAGTTGATGAATCCCATGTTTGACATCAATCTTTAAATTATTCTTCTCGTATTCTAGATAATTATGTACTAAAAATTTATTAAGTTCGTGTACATCAGGATGATTCAAATATTCATCTATGGCCAACCACTTTGCTTCATTAATTTCTCTTTCGCCTATCTTAATATCAAGAGTTAGAGGTTTCAAATTAATTGCTATGTATATGTCGGAACAATTAAACATTGCATTGTGAGCATGCCTTAAATTTATTAAGGAACAAAACTGGGTAGTTACGCCAGTCTCTTCGAACACTTCTCGAATAGCAGCATCTACTAAATTTTCACCTAAAAATAATTTTTATAAATGTTTTGTTAATTTAAAACTAAACTATTCCATACCTGGTTCTACGTAGCCACCTGGCATTTTCCAAAACTGCTGAAAAGCATATTTTTCTCTAACCACCAAAACTTCGCGTTTATCATTAACAACTACTGCACCAACTCCGATCATAGTATGAGCATAATGAGGAATGTTGACCGATTCTTTAGGAAGCCATTTGTACATCATAACAAATCCTTCCTTGGCATGATGAAAGTTAAAACCATTCTACAATCACTAACAATAAGTAAGAAGAAAAATATTAACTACAAACAATATGCAAAACCTTCGCAAGAATTGGAATCCATTCAGACTGTTCTAAAGCCACCTTAAACCAAATTCCACGTTTCTCCTCATTTAACCAAGCTTTCAGAGAATCTATAAACAAGGAATGTTACTTTTAAGATACGTACCTACCGAATGCTATCGTTTAACGAAGATACTACGATTGTATGGTTAATTCAGAACTAACCATCGAGTTTTATAGAAAAATCTTCAACTTGACAATTTTCCACCAAAGAGTCAACTGTAACCCCATTAAATCTATCAATAACACCTTGAAAAACATTGCTAGCAGTTGCACTCGACATTCTTAAGGTACTTTAAGACAACCAGTGTTATATTTTTATAGAAAAATTAAGCAAACGTTAATAGCTTACCAATAATCAATTCTACGATGCCTACTAAAGTAATTATTCACATAATCTTGTCTAACAGAAATTAGTTTATTGCGATAACCTAACCTACATAGTATCAAAAAATTCCAACTTATTCTACTTAACGATGTAATGCACATTTAATTAAAACAAAATAATAAAGGTTGAAATTAGTGTTACATAATCAAATTATTCTAATAAGATTCGTATACTTATCAAGTCATGTTATCATGATGAATTGCATATCAATGATTGTTTTGAAATGTCAATTTCATCTACAGGCTATTTTACAAGGTGCATTCAACAATTAAGATGACATACACTCCGCGATAAAACTTTAGGGATACAATATTTTTGTTATGGGCAAGAACAGAGAACAGCCCCCCGGGTCAGTTTATCCAAGTATGGCTCGAGAAAACTCTGGGACGCTGAAAAACTAGTTTTTTGCAAAAAAATTCATTCTTCTTCTGAAAATTTTTCAACATTTTTACCGTTTATTCCACTTTTTTAGCCATTCGTGCCTGTCATCGAGACCGTTCTCGGGGTAGAATCTCGTTAATCCATACATGCGCAACCAACCGAGGGCAATACTTATAATTACAGATTAGTTCTGTCAATAAATAGAGCCTAAAGAGCAAAATGTTGCAATAACATTTTTGATTTCAAAGATGTTTGGAGGTTTGGACCAGTTTGGTTGTAAAACATATTAAAAAAGACACCGGATCTAGGAGGTGATAGAGGTGCATGAGAGCACAAAGAAGGTTAAAGATTATGGTTTTTTGGTTATATATATAAATTGAAGATGATAAAATTTCCTACAATAAGAAGGTGTCTACTAATTTTATACGTATTTGTCATGGTTTTAGAGGTTTTTCTTTTGTGTTGTTAACTGATATTCTTGCCATTCAACAATTCAGGTGACAAAAGACACGTGCTACACACATTCACCTCCAGCAGTGGCGCAGCCAGGATTTTGTTATGGGGGGCTAAAGGATGCGAGCGAAGCGAGCTGCGCAGAAAGCGCGTGCCGCAGGCAAAAATTTTTGGGAAAAAGGAGCGTGGTCATTTATTTTCGAGTATAATTATTTTGTCTGGGGGGGGGGGGGGCTACAACCCCCCCTGGCTGCGCCACTGACCTACAGACAGCCGTGGGAGTGTTTAACCATTAGAGTGCACCGTTAGTGACCGACATGCGCAGTAAGAAGAAACCCGCCAACGCCAAGGTAAAGGGAAAGCCGCAGTGACAAAGGCCATCCATGAAAAAACGATTGACAAATTTCTTAGTGATATTCGGAACACACCAGCGCCACCAGGCGATCCCCAATCCACACTATTAGAGCTTCAACAAGCTAAAGATAGGATCATCGCACAAATGTTGGCAAACATAGAAACGCCAGTAAACCAGCCAAACACACCATCCTCATCCAAGACTGTACAGAGCTCTGCGATCGAAAATGAACATCAAACACCGGTTTAAGCGAAACAAAGTTACCACCTTGACTTTTTGAAGGACCAACGGGCCAAACTTGCCAAGAACATGGAAGCTTTGATGTCCGAAGCCAGTGACCTGGATGATGAAATTGCGAGTATCGAAAGCTCCACGCCATCGACATCGCCCAGAACCCCAAACTCCGACGAAAGCAACAACGAAAGGGACAGTGACGGCTTCACCCTAGTTGATGTCTCAAACCAAAAAAGCTCCAAGCGCACCTCGCATTGTTCGCCAACAGAGAACATGCACTGCACCAACCGTTTCAAACTGATCAATACACCTGCAGTCAGAAAACAGCTCGATCCACCCGCAAAAATTGTGGACAATACTTCAACCGATCCAGCCCAAGCATCAAATGAGGAAATGGATACAGGAGACCAACTTCCCAGCCAACAACCAACTCCCGTTCAGAACCGACCTAAGAAATCGTACAAAATTCCGCCAATCACACTAAAAGATGTAGCAATTTTGGTATTTTTTTTTTGAAAAATACCTTGCTCGCCACACCTAGGATAGATTTTCCCTAGTAATAATAATAATTGTGGCGGGCCCAAGATGGAACACCAACTCAAAAATGCGGAGGCAAGATCGTCGGTTCTGAAAATAATAAGAATTTGCTTCCTTCGAATACAATAAAACTCTTTTAACGATCAACCGTATAATGAATGTTAAATAGCATACAACAATTTCCAATGTAAATATAACATAAATCGTTCGCCACAAATAGGGAACCATCCACATCGCCTGCTGATGTAAACTAACGTTTCAGCAATTGCAGCAAAAACCGGTAAAGCAAAAACACTTACCAAGGCCTGGCTCGTTTACAAGATGGTAATACGACAATACTTGTTTACCAAATTTTGTGCTGCAATTCCAACCTCACTAGCTCTTGACTGATGAATTCCCTGGCTCTTAAGCGCGGGTCACATTAGGCTTCTTACCAGCGCTGGTAAGACGCGGCTGGTAAGAAGCTGCTGGTAAGAAGCCTAATGTGATCACACAATTCGCCGCTGGCGTTTAGAAGCCGGCGAGTATTTATCAGCTCTGGCGAAGTTCGGCATGTTCAACTTTGATAGCTAGAAGAGGCGACTAAAGATCACGTGACCGCTGGCACCAGCCGGCAGCGCAATCTGACCACTATCACTTTTAATCAGCAGCGAGTAATTCTAATAATTACATTCTACAGGTAGTTTTTTGTAAAAAGGTTATTAAAAATTTTTTTAAATTAGTATTAATGTCCGAGGTAAAGTGGACTGCGAAGGAAATTATTTCTTTTTTAGACATTTTTCAAAATTATCCGTGTTTGTGGGACGTTAGTTCTAAAGATTACTTAAACCGAAATTTAAAAGATGTGTCAATTAACAAATTATTATGACAGTTAAAAATTTCAGAAATACCCAGTTCCTTTAATTCAATAAAAAAAATAAAAGTTTACGGGATACCTACCGCAAAGAACTACAAAAGGTACAAAAAAACAAACTGGCGAGTGGCGAATAGCAGCATAGCCAGCGGCCACGTGATCTTTAGACGCCGCTTCTAGCTACCAAAGTTGAACATGTCCAACTTCGCCGGCTTCTAAACGCCAGCGGCGAATTGTTTGATCACATTGAGGTGATCGACGGCTTCTTACCAGCCGCGTCTTACCAGCGCTGGTAAGAAGCCTAATGTGACCCGCATTTTGTTTGACAGAGTTGGCCGCTGCTGCTTGCTGGTGCTTCTTACCAGCGCGTCTTACCAGCGCTGGTAAGAAGCCTAATGTGACCCGCGCTTTATGATGATAAACTCGGCTCGAATTGCGATGCTGCTTGCCGAATTCGTTACGTCGCACAACAAGAATTTCACTACTAAACTATCGTAGCACAATATTGACTCCTTCCGGCTGTCGTCGATGGTACGTAAAAAGTTGAAAGATGCAACATACGGCCACACACCGTTTTTCAAATCGAACATACAATGTTGCTTGCAGATTGGTGACGGTTTGAGTTTTCAGCGCCACGGTGCAAATCCCACAATTAAGGTTTCCGTTAATTACTAATTACGAGGTTTTACGGTTTCGTAAATCAAGCTACGCTGAACGACTTCTTCTCAGGCTTACTTTCACAAATATTCGGCCCTATCTGAACGAATCTCCAGCCCACGAAACCAAAACACGTCCTCACACCTCGAGTGCGCTTTCAGAATCCTTAACCTAAGCTCAAGTACGCGCCCTCTGCGATCCCTCGCGCATGTCCTACCTAGCATAGGCGTACTATAAATCGTCGTCTAGGGATCGCGCAACAATTAACAAAAAATTGTTACAAAGATATTGCAGCTTGGCCAACCATCATGAAGAAGCTCAAGGAGAAAAACATCAAATACTCGAATGTTTGGAGCACCAGGGATGGACTTCAGATCTTCCCAAGTTCAATAGATGATTATTGAAACATGATCAAGACTTTCGAGAAAGGACCGCCCGAAGGCAGCATCGGATTCTACATACGTCGTCTGCATGAAGAAAAACCCCTAAAGGTGGTGATTAGGGGTATTCACCAATCGATAGACACCAAACTCGTCAAAGAAGATCTGTTAGCGAAAGGTCTCGTCAATGTTCACGTTGCAAGAATGTACCGTGGCAGAGACAGGAGACCGTTACCACTGGTTATAGTTACGCTGGACAAGGTTCAAGACAACAAAGAAATTTTCTTCGTTGAGAAAATTATTGACATCAATATTTGGGTTGAATTTCCGAGAAGAATCAGACTGGGTCGATCCTGGATCGCAACCTCACCACGTGAAATGTGCCGGCCTTCACCTCACCAGTTCATGCTAGAAACCAAAGGATATCTCTGCAACCAGTGCCAACTGCGGTGGCCTTCATCCTGCTAGTTGCAAAGGCTGCCAAAGCTTCCCATGATCGAAAGAGAATCACCACAGCAGATACGAACAACACAGATTCAATCAGAACACCTGGCTCAACAACGTTCCTAATTGGTCAACAAGACGAACCAATCAAAATGAAGATACTCAAAAGGAAGATAGCGGCATCTCTTCTGCACACCTGGCGGTAATCCTGGCACTACTGACTCAACACGAAGTCAATCCAGATACTACCTCAGCCATCATAGAAAATCTGAAAACACACTGCATCGCCATCTAAATCTTACAGCAAAACCTGAACAAAAACGAACAAATCCCGAATGTATCAAATTTTTTCCATTAAGGATAAGAATTAGCTAACCCTGCAAATTAGGTTCAATGCCACTACTGCGGCCCCAGCGGATCTCGAAAACATCAACGCCATCGAATGAACACTACAGACGAAGGAGATTAAGACAGCCTTATGGCTGCCAGTGCACCGCACAGCCTCTTTTCGACTTCGATTTGCCATTCAAGATTGGAAGCGGTCTTTAATGGGACGGCAGCAACCCTGTTGCGGCTAGGACCTTACTCTCCAATGCTAAATCCCATTAAATATATTTGGTCGAAAATTAAAGCATAAGCTAAATGCAATATTCTTCTTTACCTTTTATTTGAGAAGAAACTCTCTGGTAAAGAAGTTGTAGAGCATTAACAGCTGTATTCATAGATGATGGGTTATTCACACTTAAAACGCTACTTTTAAAATAAACTCTTCTGAATTCTGGATTTTAGGTGGGAGACCACGGAAGAATCTCTACGCACATTTAGGCCACTAGAATCGGACCCATTGTACTGCTGCTTCCAATGCAGCGGCTTATCATCCTTTTATTCCTCAAGCCATCTTGTCTCCAAGATAAACTCGAGTATCTTGGCAGGCGGAGTGTCGATGATTCTGGCCTGGCCATATCAGGCCAGAAATCTCCTACTCCTAACATGGCTCCTCTCGTTGATGTTAGCAACGGACATTGACCAAGCACATGTTTCTCTGTTTTGTCTGCTCTGTTGCATCACCGAAATCTGAGGTTGTCTACAAGTCCCAGTGTATTAAGATGTTTGTTCAGTTTCCAGTGTTCAGTTAACCGTTATCAACCGAGTAAATAAGATTGCAATAAAAACAAATTTGTCCTCATTGGTTTCACTTAATTCTTCTTAATTCCAACAAAAGTTTGTTTTTATCATAAAATTCTTATCATCTAAATCAAGACTTATGCCTTTCAGGAATTTTATAATTTTTTTTGTATTAAATATTGAATTGAACATTGAAGTTCAGATCTCTGCATTTTTGGATCTTCTTCTTAATGTGCCGTACCTTCAATGGGCGTTGGCGATCAAACTTGGCTAAAGCCAAGATGACATACTAGGGAATTCAATTAATGGGGTGGTTTCCCGTTGCCCTCCCCACAGCCCACAGATCTATCTTGAGCTTTAGAGATCACAGCGGTGTACTCGACGTGACCTGCTGGTTCTGAACTGCTGGTCTTTTTGATTTTTGGATTAATACTTAAATACTAAACAGGGATTTTCTTGTTCTTCCCGCATCCGGAAACCCAATTTGTGTAAGCGCCATTTGATCTTCGCAGAGCTTTCTTTAGTATCTATTACTAAAAATGCTTTAAATTTTCTCTAGGGTAAAAGCCGGATAGTTGCCCACTTTTCAAAACAGCTCTATTATAAAAAAAATATGTACTTAATAAGAATTAAGCAACATGTATATCAAAACATTGGTCTTTGATTTATTATAGTAGCCTATTTTTGTGAACATAATTAATAATGATTTTGAGTAAATCCAGTTTTATATGACCTCTCAAAAAAGGGATAGTTGCCTACTATAGCGGATAGTTGCCTAACGTTAAAAAGGCTTCGGAATTAGTAAAATTGTAATTTTCAAAACAATCTACGCAATTATCATTAACTGAATTTTTTTATTTGTATTTTTTATTATTAAATTATCATTTTTAATATTTAATATTTTTTAATTGTCTTTTATCGATTTTTCGTCCTTTGTTCTTTTGGTTGGTAATCTTACGGTGGCTTTTCCTTTGGATGATTTTGGACTTATAACATTTTCTTCATTTTCACTGTCAGAACTGTAAATTTGTATTCTTCTCTAGTAACTAAAGGTAACTGGGGCGACTATCCTTTTAGATACGGTACTTGCACTTTTTATTTGTAAAGTAAGTAAAAATTATTCAGCAATAAAACGTAATAAACATCAGTGTAATTTAAACTCTAATGCATGCAAAGAAACCAAAAGTGGACTGAAACTACAATCAGTAATAAAAAATATTCAATAGATATTACTTGCCAATATATGTAGTTTCAACGCCTGTAGAGGCTCGCAGCGGAAGAATTTTGCTCGAACGGACAAACCGTGTGGGTCTATACTGACTGGTTACATGACACTGAGGTCTGCGGTAGGGGTACTTACAATAATAGTAAAACGTTAACGACACTGACTATTCAAAACCGGGGCAAGTATCCAACTGAGGCAACTATCCGGCTTTTACCCTAACCGATTTAAACTGAAACAATAAGTAAGTAGTGTAAGTAGGGTAAGTAGTGTACCCACGTTTTATTAAATTATTTTGTAGTTAGATAGATATCAAAAATAATTCAAGAAAATGTTTCCAAATTCAATTAAATCATTGAATTTTAAATAAACTTTATATCTAAAATTTGAAGATAACGACTAGCGTCGTTTATCGTTGCAGCTGCTCGCCGTTCCTATAAATTTTCGTTGCCTTTCAATTTAACAATTTTATATTTGAAAACCAATCAACTTCTATGAATAAATTTTCCAATTTTACCATCGATGAAATAATTATTAACGGATCCAACTTTAATCAGCGATCAAAATCGGAACTCAATCTCAAAAAAATCAACTTTGCCCAAACTTTTGGACGACGCGACGTCCAAATTAACTAATAATCAAAAATTTTATTTTTCAAAATCACTCACAAAATCCCAAACTAGGGACGCAAATTACAAACGTCCGCTTCGTGCGGCTTCAAAACGGAAAAAGCCCCTTCTACCACAAAAATTGTCGTCAACTTAAAATTCTTTCGCGGGCCATTAAAAATTCAAAAATTATTTACAAAATTAAATAGAATAACAAAAATAAACAAAATCTTTGTAATTAAATCCAAAATAATCAAAAATTTATATTTGAAATAACACAACATGTTTCGTATGAAGGATCATACATCTTCAGGTGTCTACACTCGCATACGAAACATGGTGTGTTATTTTTTCGTACAATTTATATATTTATTAAATATTACTTCGCTAGACGTAGGTAAATAATTCTATTAAAATTTAAATATTGCCAACTTTAAACTACTTTTTGGCTAGCGCTAACCGTTTTCCAAAAATAATCAAAAGAAAACTATAAGCTGGAATCTTCTTGGTTCTAAACTTATCAATCTAAACTTAAATTAATTAAATGAAGGTATAGTAGTGCTAGTTTACTAGATAAAAACAAACACCATTTTAAGCTGAACTTGATTAATAGACACGACAACATTACATGCTCCAAGTGAGATCTAAGTAGTTCATTTAGTGATACAAATGAACGTCGAGAGTGCAAATTTAGAAGTACAGAGAGAGAAATACTAAACTTTTCGTGGCGAGTTTGTACCATGGTCTGTACTATTTAAAAACGGGTGAAGCTGAGAGAGGGAACTGAGCGGTTACAGGTGAGTTACAAAAAGTACATTTGCTCCGAATAAAACATGTTATTCTTCTAGCTGTGCTGTATTACTTGGGCTTAGCCTTTCGCCGACACTCAAGTATAACAATTTTCACAAACTTTCACAAACAGTGAAGCTTTAAGTGTGATAATATTAAATAACATACATTAAATTTTATTTTGAAGTTTTTAGACAAATACGAAAAATTGCCAATTCAAATAAAAATAAAAATGTTGACACAATTTTAATACAATGACAACATTTTTCTGTAACCTGCGATTAAAAAATGCTACTAGAAAATTATTTATTCAAAAATTTAGTTATTTTTAAAAAGAAATATTATTCCAAATATTAATTAAGTAGATGTTTAAATGATTTTATTCCAATTATCCATCTTTGTTAACATATTGTGTGATTGACATTTTTAATTAAGTACAAGTGGATGTATCTACACCATCGTGTTGCTCTGTATAGAAAATATTAAACAATGGGCACTAGTACCCACTTCACAAAAATCAATAGCAACGTATTTACAAAACAATAAAATTTTGTATTTAATCAATTGGTCAAAGTAGAGTGGAGCAAGTCAAATATTTGTACACATTATCACCAATATTATTCCAAAACTTCAATAAAAAAATTATTTACTTTTAAAGGCATAAAAACTCATCGGGGAAGCAGCAATAAATCAGCATAATATATTCATAGAATAAATATTATAATCATGTTATGATTTATTAAAAATTTTGTGGTTTATACATTTCAAATCTTAAATTAAGAAAAATACTGGCCAAGTAGGCACCAACTTTCTTTGTACTTATACAATTTCATTGGGTATGACAGTAAATAATTTATATTAAATTTGTTTAAAAATAATAAAGATAGGAGTATTCAATTTCTTAATTTATATTAAAAGTAATTTTATTTTCAGTTTTGGATATAAACACTAAAATTTATTATTTATTTTTTTTTTTTTATATTTACTTGTCGGTGTAATTGCATGTCGGCGTAATTAGTTGTCGGCATATTTACTGTCTATTATTACTCGTTTGACTACGATTTTGCTCTAATCTAACTTGCAGAACAGACCTATTTTTTCGGACTGCCCACTATTTTGGCCACGGTATTTTCTAAAATATAATAGATTAAACCTACTCTAACCTACAGAACAGAACTGTCTTTGCAAGACCTTTTGTTGTTGGAATTTGGTTGGGATTTTTTTTTGGTTGCGATCATTTGTTATTGAAAAAGAACTCAAAATAAAAAATTTTAAGTAAATTTGTGGTTTTTAGTATGTATTTATGGTTAAATTCAAAAAAATATAAGAATAATACAATACGTAGAAAATCAAAATTCAAAAAATTTAAAAAGGAGACAATTAACACATAACAGGTCTGGATTAAGAAAATTTGAAAAAATGAAAATTTCGTAATACGAAGTACAATATAACGTTATTTCATGGTTATTGCCATTCTTCAGTTGCACGCATCGATTACATTGTGAAATAAGAAAAAAATATCAAACTAAACAAAAATATCGACTAAATTGTACAAAATTGACTTACCATAACCTCAAAAAATTATCAAAACTGAACTTGTTACATGAAGTATGAATAATTTAAAAATGATTTGAACTAAGAAATTCGTTTACCTAGCACTGCTAGTTTGAAATCCGAAGGCATTGCCCTAGCAAACTAGCAGTGCTAGGTAAACGAATTTCTTAGTTCAAATCATTTTTAAATTATTCATACTTCATGTAACAAGTTCAGTTTTGATAATCTTTGGAGGTTATGGTAAGTCAATTTTGTACAATTTAGTCGATATTTTTGTTTAGTTTGATATTTTTTTCTTATTTCACAATGTAATCGATGCGTGCAACTGAAGAATGGCAATAACCATGAAATAACGTTATATTGTACTTCGTATTACGAAATTTTCATTTTTTCAAATTTTCTTAATCCAGACCTGTTATGTGTTAATTGTCTCCTTTTTAAATTTTTTGAATTTTGATTTTCTACGTATTGTATTATTCTTATATTTTTTTGAATTTAACCATAAATACATACTAAAAACCACAAATTTACTTAAAATTTTTTATTTTGAGTTCTTTTTCTAGTTTTACGCCTCACGGTTAAAAAACGTGGTAAATTTTTGAATTTTGAATTTTTTCAAAGTTTTTAGAAATCATATTAAGAGGGCAGTGCCTTCGGATTTCAAACTAGCAGTGCTAGGTAAACGAATTTCTTAGTTCAAATCATTTTTAAATTATTCATACTTCATGTAACAAGTTCAGTTTTGATAATTTTTGGAGGTTATGGTAAGTCAATTTTGTACAATTTAGTCGATATTTTTGTTTAGTTTCATATTTTTTTCTTATTTCACAATGTAATCGATGCGTGCAACTGAAGAATGGCAATAACCATGAAATAACGTTATATTGTACTTCGTATTACGAAATTTTCATTTTTTCAAATTTTCTTAATCCAGACCTGTTATGTGTTAATTGTCTCCTTTTTAAATTTTTTGAATTTTGATTTTCTACGTATTGTATTATTCTTATATTTTTTTGAATTTGTTATTGAGATCATTTGCTGTAGGGATCATTTGTCGCCGGGGATCATTTGACACCGGAATCATTTGATAGGGTATCAGTATTATGAGTCATCACGGATGAGTCATCAAATACAATTAAGCTGTATTCTTTCGGAACAATATATTTGCAAGATTAAGATAATTTTCCATCTCCATCTTTCCATCTTGTCACACCGGAAATTATATCTCTTCTTGCATAATAACAATAACAGTTTTGCAACACAACTACGAACTTACCTAATTTTTCCAAAAATTTAATGTGGTTTAACCCATTATTGTTTAACAAATTTATTTGAGACAAATAAATTTTGGATTGACTCAATTAAATCCATTTTTTAGTATAATTAAGATATAGATAAAGCACAATAAGGCTTTATTGGGTATCAATTACTACCTAAAATTATTGAAAATAATTGAAATATCAGCAGAACTTGGTCATCTATAGAAAATGTCACGAATAACTAAGTCAGCATCACAAATAATTCTAGTTCGGTAACTTAATGAAAAATTCCTTCCTTCCTATTTCTGTCAAGTGTATTACAACTTTAGATGGACTTTTATATGAGTACAATCGAGTTCTCATATGCAGCAGAGAAATTAGATAATAATGTAACATTTTTCTCTTATGTTTTTATTGGCATACTGAAATAATAATGTAATGTTTAGTAGGATGTAAGAGTTATATATTATTGTAAATTATCAGAACCGAAATATTTAAATGATTAGAAGTAATACATTTATTTACATACTTATGGTCTAGTTTACTTGACCAGGTTATGCTGAAGGTTTACTGAACCACTGGACTATAAGGTTAGTTTGTAAACTGGACATAAGTTCTGTTACACAGTATTAATTAAATTTTTAATGTTTCAAACTAATAAATTCAATTATGATATACTGCTTTATTACTTAATATATAAAGAATACATTTTTAATATATTTACTCAAAATGTCCTCCTTTAGCCTTTACATAAGCCTTTAAACGCCGTGGCCAATCATCAATTGCGGCACGGACGACTTGTAACGGTATCGATGCTGCTGCTTTCACCAAATCCCGCTTCAGAAGCTCGATATTTTTATGAGGCTTACTACAAGACAAGGATTCAGATCAGGACTTCCAGAAGGCCATTGTTCTGCTGCAATAAACGCAGGTAAATTTTCTGCTAGCCACCTTTGGGTTGTCTTAGCTTTGTGTGCTGGTGCAGAGTCCTGTTGGAAAACCCAATGGTTTCCTTGAAAAAGAGAGTCGTTAAGAGGCTTTACCACGTCTTCTAACATTTCTTGGTAAATTGGTGCCGATGTTTTAACGCCTTTTTCACAAAAGTGAAGTTGAGTAACCCCTTCGTAGGATACACCCCACCAAACCATCACAGATGCTGGATAATGGCCTCTTTGAACCCTCGGAATTTTTTCTGCCGCTTCTTTAGAGCTGTGAGCATAAACACGATCGTTTTGCTTATTAAATTTTTCTTCGACGGTAAAAATTTTTTCATCGGTAAACAAAATATTTTTAAAATTATTATTACCGTGCCTCCTTAATAGGGTTTTCGATCTCTCGTGCCTAATTATTTTTAAAGCTGTTGTTAACCTTTGTCCTGTTGCTCTACGAAAAGCCCCAAGTTTTAGGTCCTGCCTCAATACGCGAGACACGCTTATTTTTGAAATTTGCATCTCCATAGCAATAATTTTTTGTTTTCGCAGAGGATTTCGTCGTATTCTTTCACGCACTGCTTTAATCACTCGTGGAGTTCTTATGGTACGAGGACGTCCACTTCTTTTTCTGTCAGCTATTGCATTTGTATCGGTAAACCGTTTTATAGCACGACTTACAAACATTTTTGAAATTTTTAACGGCTTTAGCAATTTTAAAATTTCACTATTTGATACACCACATTTATTGTAACGGAATAACTGCTATACGATTTTCTTTCACACCCCAATCCATGTTGCTGGTTGAACTCAAAAATTTTAACTATAGTCTGTACAAGTTGCCAAAAGAAAGGGCTTTCTAAATATGTAATTGTTTTCCACCCTCTGTAATCTTAAGCTGTAAAATCTAACGGTTCTTTACAGGTAACAGAATTTATGTTCCGACTAGGTATATCATTGTAAATTATCAGAACCTAAATATTTAAATGATTAGAAGTAATACATTTATTTACATACTTATGGTCTACTTTACTTGACCAGGTTATGCTGAAGGTTTACTGAACCACTGGACTATAAGGTTAGTTTGTAAACTAACTAGGTAGTTTTTACTATATACTGTAATGATATTTAGTGAAAAATTTATTTTTTTCACAAAACTACCTTCACACTCTTGTTTTGCTCCGGGTAGCTCAGTTATTTTAATAAAATTAATGTAAATCGTAATTTTCAACTTTGTAATAAAATGAAAAAATCGTCGTCGTTCTCATGTGGTGATAATCGGCCAGACCACACTATCTTTCCAGCATACGTTCCCTTGAACGCATCCTTAACTTTCCAAATTAAAATTTAATTATATTAATTAAAATTATTAGCTCTTGAAAATACAATAAATATGATTATCATATTATCATTAAAATTTATTTGTATCTTTTAGCTCATTATTGATAATCATATTTAATAAAATTTAATTATTTATCAAATTTATAATAACTCCAATCTCCACCATCCAAACCAATTAATCAATATCCAATCCAATATCCAAAATTTATTAACATCCAAATCTTCCACCAAACTTGGATAAATCTCAAAATCAAAATTATTAAAAATTCTCACCAAAATAAATTTATTTGTCCAAATATCAAATCCAATTACACAATTTACAAAAATATTCCAAAACTGGCCAAAATATTCAAAATCTTGGGAGCGCAACGGAACACGTCCGCCCTCGATACGCACCTCGGCAAAAAGCCCCTACTCTTCAAATAATTCTACCAACTTTGAAAAATTTCGCGCATATTTACAAAATTCAAAAATATTATTTACAAAATCAAACAAACCCACAAAAATTAACAAAATAAACAATATCCTCGCAACCCAATCAAAAAAAAAAAATCAAAAAATTAAAATTGATGTTTGAAACACCACAATACATTACCTATATATTATAGTCAAGCTTTAAAGTTAGTTTCAAACTTCGTAGGTTTAAAAGTTGAATATTTAATTTGATATTGTAATAATATGTAATGTAACTAAATAAATTTAATATTAATTACATTTTAAATATTAAATTGCAATTACTCACATTATGCATCAGAAGTCATGTACACTACGACTACGCAAAGAGAAGAAGAGATGTTGAGGATTAAAAAAAAAAAAATTCTAAGAACAATCTAGGGAGTAAAAGAAGTAGAGAGTGAGTTCAAACCAAAAATGAATTTTGAGATACGAAACAAAATTACAGAAAATGACACTGTGAGAGTCATGAAGGCACAAAGAATTAAATGGTTGGGACACGTAATGAGAAACGATGATGATGAACCGATAAAAGTGTTGAAGACTTGGAGACCAAAAGGGAAAAGATTCAAGGGAAGACCCAAATTGAAATGGTAGGACTGCCTGATGGATGACTTGCAGAACATGGGTATAAACGAATAGACACAACTGATAAACGACAGAGAGAGATAGAGGAAAATTATAAATTAAACGAACAACATCGCAATCTTTAGAAAACGAGAAGTATATTACTTTAAGTTGTAAAAGGACCAATTCCCGTCAAAAAAGGATTTTGTAAACCCCAAGGGGCAGCTCTATTCTTCGGAATATATTGAAGGATCTGCTCCAAAGTGGCAGTGTTGATTCATGAACGCAAGAGGGCGTAGGACATGGGTATATTTTATAATTTATTGGTAGGAAACACGTTTAACAAAATACTTTATTTTGGTTGTTAGACAATATGGCGCTGCTTAAATAAAACAAAAATCAATTTTCTTTCTCTAAGTTTATAATAACTAGATTAACTATGTAGAAAAGTTAATAATAACTAGATCAGAGAATAAGGTACTAAAGGGTAATAAGGCTCATCGGAAAATAAGCCACACTTCTGAAATAGGCCCCTAAATAATATTCGATGAATTCGAATGAATTTAGTTTAACTTGAAGTATTTTGTTTAACATTTGTTCAAATTTAGATTGTTATTATTTTTATAGTAAAAGGAATATCAGGTTGAGTGGGCAGCAATCAAACACAAAATTACTTGTAAGTCGACGTTTCGGACACTTTTTGTGTCCATTCTCAAGACTGCATTATCAGAAAGCCTGATGTTACAAAAGGATCTACAAATTTCCAAGATGTACACTCACCGAAAACAAGATATTGATGTAAAACTGTCTGATCAAGTATATTGCTGAGACGGGTTCGCGTAGGAACGACAGTGAATCCGGTTCAACAGAGTCCAGAATATATAATATAAAAATATAAAAAACAATACTTTGTAACATGAATAATAAAATACTTATAACTCTATTAATAAATTAATTAAAATTTCAAAAAACGATTTCAACTTGTAAAAATTAAAATTATTATTTTTATTTGTTTATTTATTTATATATTTTATTTATTTTATATTTATTATTTTTTTTGTCACTTGCTTTACTGTTACTTCTAATTGCTTTAAAAAATATCAAAAATATTCGACTACTTTTCGATTATTTTAATCAATATTGTTAATTTATAGTGAAATTGTATTAAAAAATATTTAATATTTCAATATAACATAAATTGAAAAAGTGTTAGGTAGGCCTTATTACCCTTTGGTACCTATTACATTTAATTTCTAGTGCAGGATAGAAACTAAACAGACTTTGAATAATTCTTATTGTATGGAAAATTGCTGCAGTACTTTACCAGTAATAGATCGCTAGAAATCGGACATAAATAAGTTTAGAACCGATTTCATACATTTAAAAAAATATTTATTTCTTCCAAGTAAATATGATTTGTATTTGGCAAACTATAGGTAGACGTTGAATCAAAGAAAGCCTAGTAAAACTAATCCTAGTTTAAATTCAAAAAAATATAAGAATAATACAATACGTAGAAAATCAAAATTCAAAAAATTAAAAAAGAGACAATTAACACATAACAGGTTTGAATTAAGAATATTTGAAATTATGAAAAATTCGTAATACGATAGTACAATATAACGTTATTTCGTGGTTATTTCTTTTTTTGAATTTTGATTTTCTACGTATTTAACCATAAATACCTACTAAAAACCACAAATTTACTTAAAATTTTTTATTTTGAGTTCTTTTTCCAATCCTAGTTTATTTCAACCAATATTTCTTCAAAATACATACAAAATACATTTTTTAGTGTAAGGTTTATTATGAAGGTGTGAACTTTCAATTGTGACTTCATTCTCTCCTTAAATTTTAATGCTATTTAAAATTTCTTTATGAAATCGGCTTCAAAAATATTAAAAGTATTTTGTATTCATTTGACAAATTATTAATTAAATCAAAACGAGACGCTAACGGGGTCAGAAGGTGTCAGATGTAACGATTTATTTAACTTTAACTATTAAGATCAATTTAATATCGTTAACAGCAAATATTTTTGATGATGATGTTTTTGGTACTTGTAGTTAATTATTATTAATAGGTACTTATCGATAAGTTTAATTTAAACTTTAATTTGAAGCGCTTCCGAGGCAAATTAACCATAAAATTGGCAATAAAAATATATTAGCGGATTATTAAATTTTCTCGTTAGTATATTACTACTTGAAGAAATTTTATAAATTTTATGCGTCGAGTGATTTTGAATAATTAATAATCAAAAGACTTAATTTATCGGAAATTTCAAAACATTCTTATTCAAAGGTATGAATAATCTATAAGAATTAGAATTATATATTGAGTCGTCAATTATTATTATTGTGTAAATTTAAATTTTAAATCGTGTGTTAACAAACCAAATAAAATTGTGGTTTATCAAAACAACAAAAAATTTTATGTAGTTGCCACAAGTATTAAAATTAAGTACTCCCTTTGTATTGCTTTCAGGATATTAATATGAAAAATGATACACTTACGAGTAAAAATATTCATTGCAATAAATTATTTAACTCAAAATAACAATAAATAATTGTACATAATGTAACTTAATATTATACAGGATGCAACAAAATTTAAGCCTTTAAAATTTTAACGAATATATTTCGAAAATGGCAGTTTTCCAGATATTAATTATTTGGCTATCTATTTGTTTCTAATAGAATAGTTATTTTTATCATTAGGCTGGAAACTGAATTTTTCAGAGTACGAGTTTTGTTACAGGCAGAGGCGGATTAGCCGAGGCCTGTATTTACGAGTACTCGGAAAACAGTTTCCTGCCGCATGATAAACGTAATTTTTTACGCCGACTTGTATAATTTGTTACAAAAAATCATAAAATTTAATTATTTTTTTAAATATTTGGTATTAAACGTCAAAATTTGACGTAAATTTGACTTTTAAATTTAATTATTTTTGTTTCTAGACTAGGCGTGAAAACCAGCTTTTCAAGCCGCATTTGAAGTATGCAATTGAACACTTGCCTGACAGAGGCGTAAAAAATAAATTTTCAGACTAGCTATTAAAATAAATAAATTTTTTTATCTTAGAAACCAAACATTGCCACTGTATATTTGTCTATTCTTAAATAAGTTAGATATTTCGAAGTTAATAAATTATGTATGATTCTTCAGTCGTGAGAGTTCATGACACATCAAGCCTTGGTAAATGCATTTCGAGGTCGGTTTAAATATCATCTTTGACATATTTTTCTAGACTATCTCATTGATGTTTTTATTGTTAAAATAAATAAATAGGTAATGACATAGTACATTGTAAATATCAAAGATATAATATTCTACTCACGTCATATAGGTATAGGTGACTCATTCGAGAATACCTTGTTGGTGCCGTTCTCAAAATTGAGCGCTGATTTATCAGAATAGTTCCCCGGCAATCTTAAGAAGCTAACTTACTGAAATCCCTTCTTGGGTATCAAAATGACGCAGATTGATCTGACGAAATTGTTGATTTATTATTTAATTTTATTTAACCACTCTGAATAACCCAAAAGGTTTCCAGCAATTGAGAGACAATATTTTTTATTATGAAATCGAAAATGTAATTACAAAAAATGTAATGAAAATGTAAAAAAAAAAAATTTTAATGTTTATTTTCGTCCATGTTAAACAATTTTTTGATTTTAT
Organism: Cantharis flavilabris; assembly: GCA_949152465.1. NCBI lineage: Eukaryota > Metazoa > Arthropoda > Insecta > Coleoptera > Cantharidae > Cantharis > Cantharis flavilabris. The sequence continues at coordinate 35,538,167 of OX424438.1, read as the reverse complement.
TTTGGGATTTTGGATTTCAGGATTATCAAATAAAACATTATTTGTTTAACTAGTTGAAGTTTCGTCCTGATTCATTGAGTTCTTAAATTATTTGAATAATTTCCCCCAAAAATTGGTATGTAACATAGATTGGGAAAAGCAAATATAAATAAAATTATTCTATAAAATAACACAAAATTGTACAGAATTTTGTTTCCAAAAAAATTTCATAGCAAAGCTGGGCGAATAAAGTCTGTGTTTTATTAACTTCTGCATAATTAAGGAACGAGCAATAGACACCGTTTTATTTAATTATGGAATGTTGCACTTTGCAACATTGTCTGTGTTTTATTTGATTATCTCAAAGGCCAATGTTCCAAAATAAAATCTAAGAACTTACCAATATTGTTACACTTTGTATATAACACATCCGTTCGGCGTATCCGTGAATTATTATATTTATAAATAATAATACGGAAGCAACAACCAACTTTGATGATACATTACGGAAATAAGAAGTAATTCATTGTGGTTAAATAGTTGGATTAAACGATTAACGATTAAAAGTTGCAGGCACTTTGTTGAATTAATGAGTAATAACCTATTAACCAATCACGAACTACATGAGTGATTTTTATTTTTTCATATATATTATAGAAAATTTATTTTTATGTATATTATTAGACAATTAATAATAATTACTATTTTAGCTATACAATTTATTTGTATTTAGTTGGTTATATTTAGTTCCTAGTTACTAAATGGTTAATTGCATAATTATTGCAGTTGTAATTGGACCTATTACTACATAACATTTTATTACATTAATACAAATAAAGAACCTCAAGTTTTATACTATAATACTTCAGTAACAGCAACAAATGAATTCTATTGTTTAACAATTTGAATTAGGTAAAATAAGTATTTTTCTCACTAGTGTGGAAAAGTAATTTATTTACGTACACGTGGGAAAACTTCGGAAATGATTGAAAATATTCTTGGTGTAGGTTGAACGGTTACCTACCCTAGTATATAACCACTTATTGTAAAAACAAAATTAATTTATTAAACTCATTTTCTTACCAGTTATAGGTATTTATATTATAACAAATATAATTATTGTAAAATAGCCTATTACATTAAAAAATAGTATATTGTTTGGCTAGGGACGAAACAAAACGATTTCAGACCAGGGTGAGGATTGCTTGCCCGAGCGATAGCGAGTAATTTTTGAGTTTGGTCGTCTCTCGGGAATGTTTTTATCAAGTGCATAGGTCCAATTTACATTTTAGAGCTTGAACCACTTCAGGGATGTTTTTGATGAGCTTAAAGATTGTAGTCTAGGTACATTTAAGTAAATCTTCTTTAACATAAAAAGCGAACAATTTTATTCTACGTGAAACACAATATTATTCAAATGTCTATTTTGGCTCGAGTAGTATAGCATCATTCTATTGGTTAATGCTTATAATTTCACTTCGAATATGGTCATTCGTAAGTCTAATTGATTAGATTTTGACCAATTCATGTCAGGATGTCTTTTTACAATAAGCAATGTTTCATTTTCTGAATAACATGTTGCTCCGTTTTGTTGTCAACATAATACTATATCCTCGAGATCCATATTAATAAATTTTAGCTACAAAAGATTTGCTACCTTGTCACGATAACGAAAACTAGTAACGAATTGAGATTTTCGGCTTTTCTCCGACATTTTCCTTTACTGTAGCGATAAATGTAGCTGAACGACTGCTACGACGACGAACAAGAGTTATTTTTTCATAACTTACTGAATCAATTTCCTCAATCTTTTTAAATAAATGTGTTTATTTTTTATTATCCAAAATTTTACGAATTCTAACTGTTCGTCAATCGTGTAACTTTTCAAAGTAAAATTGCAATGTTTGTAGATGACGTGCGTCAAATATGAATGCTGTGAAATCTGTAGAGCGGTAATGCTTAGCAATTTAACCCATTACGGGCACCGGGGGATCAAAAGACCCCACGCTAAATTGTATATTTTAACCTATATTGTAAATTAAAATTTTATATATCCTCGCACATCAAATAAATTTATTAATCATGTCTTGCGTCAACTTTAAAATAAATATAGGTACTTTTTGCAGATCCATCTATAAAACTAATTTTCATCTGGGAGTATACTATCTTGAGAATACACCTCTAAATTTTTGTTGAATTATCTGAAGAATTAAAAATTTTATGGATATTTTCATAAATAAAGTCAAATTTTGCAGTTTTATGTTTATTCAAACGTTTTATTCTGTTAAATTAAAAAAATATTATTGAATAATGGATCAGACTTCAAGACTAGTATCCAAAAAAATTTTTGCAACAAAATATCGAAAAGCTGGTAAATGGGGACCGATTTTATGGAGTGGGTAAGTGGATCCCTTGTAATAAGTATGCTCATTACGTTATTATTTGGACGTGTAACTTAAACGGCCTAAAATGACATCTCTTAATGAATACCTCTATATAATAAACAAATTCATAAATATAATTAATTTTCCATTACTTCATACTAATTTTTGTTGGATAGTTTAAATTTAATTAACTCCATAATAATTTTGATCAAATATTTAATAGTTATATTGCAACCTATAAATTTTATTTTCATTTTTGTTCTATAATATTGATACAAAGCAAAACATCCTTCATTTCGTGACCAAAATAGGTTTCAAATCATTCATATACTGAGAGGTCAGGAGGCCAACAAACCGTCTGATCTGCTAGTTATAATTATATTAAATGTATTTTAGCTAAAATGAATTGTTGATAACAATATTTTTGTTACATAATTAACACGAATTAATTAAAACATTATCAAAGTAACATACAAAAAATGTTATCTCGATTAGATTCCTGGTACTATACCGTGTGGTTACGTATAAGGGAAATTTATAATACATACACATTCTCGTACAATGCAAAATATGAATTAAAAAAAATTATTAATTAAGAAATTATTATTTGGGTTCTTTTTAAAGTATTTGGAAAGTTGTCAAAATTATCAATGATTAGTTTCAGTAATTATTGTATCATTCATGGCGTAACTAAAATTTGGAATAATTATTCATAGAAGTTCAGCAGAGCGTTAAAGTGGCAAATGTGAAGCGATTACAAAGAATAATAAATTGTCTGTGGATAAGGCTAATCAATTTTAGAGAACATATTGTATACCAATCAGTATTTTAGAAAAACCAAGCACCACACTACGCACTTTTTAAAACAATTTCTGAAAAACGTGTGCATTTTAATTTATTCTAAAAAGTGCGTAGTTCATTTTTTCTTTAAAATATCAGGGTTAAAATTGAGCTTCACTACTTAAATCATGTATTTATCAACGATACTTTCTTTGTATAATGTGTAAATCCGTAAAGCTAGGGAATCCCTACCCTAGCTGGTACCATACCGGAATTTCCGGAAAATAGGGAAATGGCCCAAATTGTTCCGTGGTTGCTATCAGTTTCAATTATTCTCAGTAATTTCGATACAAGCAAACTTTGATTATGTTTCATTATCCGGAATAATTATTATTATAACAAATTATTAAAAACTAATAAGATTATGAATAATAATTAAAAATTATAATAATATAATCAGAAAGCGTCAATTGTAATTCAGAAAGCATAATAATTTAATTATATAATGTTAAATTCATCGATATTTACAAATTAAACAAATGTGATTTGATAAACTAAAATTTATTCCATACGAATAGAGGGTGGCTTGGGGTAGGCACATAGATTATTGAAGAAGACATTGCTCCCTTCTTAACGGTAAAAGTGGTGTACTTCGAAAAAAAAGAGATATAGTTCACGTTCCACGCGGTATCGGTCGCCATAATGGAGGGATCTGTTGAACAATGTGTTTTTTGTGTGCAGATTGCAGACATATTTGTCGATCACCCGTTCGATCGTCCGCATGCAGCGTGCTTTTCGTTTAAAGTTCAATATAGCCTATGAATCCCAAAGAGCTCTACCAGTGACCTCTGCACACAGACAGGGTGACAGTATGGTGTGAAATTTCAAGAATTTGGATCGTCAATCCTTACTTCTTTGAAGAAAATGATGACATATTCGCTCGGCGCTTCATCTTCCAAAAAAGCGATTTAAACTGGCCAGTGGGCTCTCCTGATTTGGCCCCTTATAATACTTTCCTGTAGGGATACCTAAATTCAGTAATTTACAACGATCGTCCCGGGACGCTGGAAATCCTCAAACACAAGATTGGAGCCCAAATTGCCGAAATTCCAGTGTCAGTACTTCAAAGAGTGCGTGAAAACCTCAGAAAAAGGCTTAGTCAGTGTTTGGAGTGTGAGGGGCGCTATGTGGCCGATGCTTTGTTCACAACCGTGTAAACTTAAATTTCCCATGTTAATGAAACAAGAACAAATAAAAAATTTGGTCAATTTGTAATGGTCTGCGTTTTATTCCATTATCAAATCCATGCGTCTGCCGCGAGCCACCCTTTACATACATTTTTTTTTATGAGAGCGAAATTTCTATCATTTTGTAAAATAATGAGTGTTCTGTTATCAGAAACATCTGTTTAATATAAGTCAAGAAATTGTACAGCACCAATGTTAACCAGCTGCTGTTTTAACCGCTGTATCTATCATACCGAAAAAATAACCCTACGTGTTTACGTACTCTCGGTACTAATTTTTCAAGATGATTAACTCCAATTTGTTCCATATAAGTTTCTTCGCTGCTCCGTAATCGTTTTGCTTTAAGATGTTTTTGGTTTTTTATTTATGTTAGAAAGCTTCTTTTACGTTAATAAAAGCTTGACATGCATTTGATGCTTTCTGATTTTAATTTGAGCTTGCTGACTTTCAATTCATGGTTTTTGAATTACAATTGATATTTTCTGAATATTATTGATAAATCTGAATTTCAGTTGACAAATCTGAATTACAGTTGACCTTTTGACAAATAATTAAAGTTGATGAAAAAAATAATAACGTGCACTGGGGGGTATTCCATATTCCATACCCCCCAGACCCCCCGGTTTATCTTCATTGTTTTGAATCTCTTAAACTTAAATTCGAAATTTAATAAGTTGTAAAAGTCCCACAATATGTTCACAGCTTTGGGTATCGAAAGAGATAGGTAGAGAAATACCCCCACCCCCAATGCATCATTTGCTGTTTATTCTGAAGTTTAGGTTGGAGGATAGAGAAGAAGCCCCTATAAACAACCAATAATCAAGAATTTGTGAAAATCACAGAAGCTGAGTATTAATCTAGTTTTAATGTATCTATTGACAAACCGGGGGTCTGAGGGAGTATGAAATACCCTCCAGTGAACAGTTTACTTTTTATTCATGGATACATTTTATTCATTATTGTAGTAGTATGACCGTCAGACAATTTTCTGTATTAAATTCTGAGTAAATTGGGAATAAAATAAAATTACTCCCCAGTGAACAGTTCACAATCCTTGATTGTGAGCGCCGTATTTGGAAGTCGCAGTTTTGAAAAGGAAATGGAAAGGAAAAAATTGAGAGGTTGAGAAGATGATGTAGTCTAGTTTGTTGTGTTGGGCGTAGCGATTTGGGATTAAAATAAGAGCGTGCACTGGGGGGTATTCCATACCACTCAGACCCCCCAGGTTTATTCTCATTATTTTGTGTTTCTTAAATTTGAAGCTTTGGGTATCGAAAGAGATAGATAGAGAAATACTTCCCAGTGCATCATATGCTATTTATTCTGCAGTTTCTGGACTTTTTTTTTTAAAGTTGACCAAAAAAAATTACTGATCAAGCAGCCTGTTGGCCGCCATAATCTCCTAGTGTTTGAATAGTGTGAAACTCAATTGGTAGATGTGTTACTTGATTGCTCATATTTCTTAGCCCGAAGGCCACACATATACATTAATATTTTCTAAATTTTTAAGATTTGTAACTTAAAATGAACGAATTGAAGAGGATTTATAAAAAGAAAGCAGACAAAAATGATTATTTAAATGTATAAATTCTGCATATTATTCAATGGTACATTTTCAAATTTTCTGGCCATTGGCGAACTTACCTCACAAAGACTGGAATATCCTACTTTTTATGGGTTTCTGGCAAAGAGGTGGTCTTAATTGAAAAGCGTCATGCCATCCACGGCTTTCCAAAGAAGAAAATTATATCAACTCACTGTATTATATTTCTTAGTGTGAAATTTCTCGATATAAAATGTTGTCAGCTCTTAATAGGTGTAATTAACTGCATGAAATACTTTCTAAAATATCAACAAACATCGACAAAAAATGTGGAAACAAATTATATCAGCATTTACCAGTAATACATTCAAACACCGATTTGAAAAGTTCATAACCTATAAAAAAATTAAAAATATTTTTTTCGAATACATTTTTGGCCTGGTAGAAATTTATTGTTAGAAATTTGTGATTAATTCTGTATTGATCACATTATTTAAATTTTAAAACAAATTGCTAGTTAATTGCATATTATATCATATTAAAATAATTTTTCAAATTTTACTATAAATTAATTAATTACTATGGGGCATAACCGGAAAATCCTCGATGATGATTCAATGAGAAATAATTTAATTCATTATTGAGAAATAATTGAAATTATTAAACAACTTCTTACATTTTTCCAAAACTTGTTTTTGCGAAACGTGTGCTTGGGATTCCCATTCGGCTATGGTAGAATATTAATTGTAACTTGAATCGACCGTCAGTCTGCAAGTTACTTTTAATATGTTATGATCTTTTAAAATCGTTGTGTTCTTAATTTATTTTTTAAATATAAATATTCGATAAATTATTTATTTATTAAATTAAATTTGTTACAGTTCTCTGTGTTTTTTAAGTGTACTATATTTAAATTAAATTTTTAATGGTTGTGCTGTAATTAAGTGTTTAATTATTAATCAAAATGAGTGTAAGTTTTCTAAATCAATTTGCACTAAATATTTAAAATAATTTATAATAATACATTTTGCTTAACTTTAATCTTCCATATGTGTAGACAAACCAAGGATTTGAATTATCAGAAAGTACCATTCACCTCGACATCGAAAAAAATACAAATGGAACCAGCCAGGTAAATAATTATACTTGATTATTAGTTTGCTCATGTCGTTATTTTTAAACATTTATTCATCACAAGTTTACATTTTTTGTAATAAATTAAATTCAAATACTACTAAATTATTATAAAGCTTTAAATTACAAAATAATTTGAATTTGAAGGAATTTTAGATATTCCTGTATGAAATGTTTGTTATCCTATTATTTATGGTCCGGTAAACTATATAAAATTTTAAACTTGCTTTCATCATGAAAAAGATTGATTGTCTGCTATTTAATTGTTAGCAGTTTGTTAATTGAACTTGGAACTTTTAAACAAACGCATTTTTAATACCACAATGAATTGGTTATATTAAGTTACATAATACACCTATTTAATAATTTACCTATTTAATAAAAAAAAAAGTTAAAAAAAAGAGGTTTAACATATTTATTACTAAGAATGCTTTTATGGTTTAACCATAACAGAAATAACAAGCTATCCAATAATATGGAAAAATTTGTCCATTTATGCCCCTGTAGGCATCAAAGCGGAATTTCCACGTTGGATTCATACACCGATTCTTTAAATTCAGAAACTCTCTCTGAAAACTAATAAATAACCAAACAATAATAATTTAACTGTTTTTTCAGCAAACGTTAACACCCGAAAGAAAAACATGGAGCGATAGCAGACATTTCCTAATGTCATGCATAGCCATGTCAGTTGGTTTAGGCAACGTATGGCGATTTCCATTTGCCGCATACGAAAATGGTGGTGGTGCATTTTTAATTCCTTACCTTGTGGTCTTGACGGTAGTTGGTAGGCCAATTTACTATTTAGAAATGTGTATAGGACAATTCACAAGTAAAGGAAACGTAGAGGTGTTTAAAAGTTTAGCACCGGCACTGAGAGGTAATTTTGAATGGATTCACTCTATAAAGAACTTAATAAATAAACATTTAATTTGTAGGAGTGGGCTATGGGCAATTATTTGCTACAATTTGTGTAACAACATACTATCTCTCTATAATGGCCATAACTTTATTTTATCTTGTACATTCCTTCACATCAAATTTACCATGGTCCGATTGCAATCCAGCATGGGAAAACGACGGCCTTAGTTGTATACCTTCTGGTCAATCTAGAAACTCGAGTTTGTTAAACTCAAGTGCATTAAGTTCATCTGAACTTTTCTTTACGTAAGATTTACTTAATTTCATAAAGAGAACATACTAAACTTACATTTTAGTAAAGAAGTTATTCACGAAAAGTATTACATCGATGATGGAATTGGGTGGCCGGATTGGAAACTCGCAATATTATTATTAGCTAGTTGGTTGATTTTATTTAGTGTAACTGCAAGAGGTATGAGAAGCTCTGGAAAAGCATCCTATTTTTTGGCCATTTTTCCCTATGTAATTCTATGTGCCTTGTTGATTCGAGCTGTGACGCTTGAAGGAGCATCAACAGGAATTTTGTATTTTATAAAACCACAGTGGGATAAATTACTTGTTGCAAAGGTGACTCACTCTTAATGGAAAATTTTGTTGTTTATTTATATTTTGTTTGTGCATTTTAGGTGTGGTATAATGCAATTACTCAATGTTTTTTCTCATTAAATATCGGAGTTGGATCTCTAATTATATTTTCGTCCATTAATAATTTCGATCACAACATTTACAGGTAGATACATTTGCTTTAGTTAAAATCTGAATATTTACTAATTACTTTTTATTTTAGAGATGCTTTGATAATTACGGGTTTAGACACAGTAGCATCTTTACTTTCCGGTATAACAATATTTGGAATTTTGGGAAATCTAGCGCACGAACTTGAAGTCAATGTTACCGACGTAATTGGATCAGGTGGAGCTAGGTTAGCTTTCGTATCTTATCCTGATGCCATTGCAAAATTTAATGCTGTGCCATGGGTAAATAAACAAAAACTATTTTTGTTAATTTTTGTTAATTTTCCAACTTTGCAGTTGTTTTCCATACTATTTTTTGGAATGTTGTTTGTGTTGGGAATTGGTAGTTTAGTAGCTATGCAAGGAGTTCCAATTACAGTACTTAAAGAAACCTGCCCATGGTTAAAAAACTGGCATGTTTCAATGATTACAGCTATTGTAGGTTTTATCATCGGACTTGTTTACATAACCCCGGTAAGTTTGTCTCTAATATTTTTGTTAAAATTAAATTTTTATTTTTATTTTTATTTATAGGGTGGTCAATTTATTTTAACATTGGTTGATTATTATGGAGTGACATTTGTTTATTTTGTGATAACTACAATTGAAGTTGTAGTAGTTGTCTGGTGGTATGGTGAGTGTTAAATTTTCAAGTTAAATTAAAAGTAAATATTGAAATTTACAGGTTTAGAAAACTTCTGTCAGGATATTGAATTTATGTTGAAACGAAAAGTTGGTTTATATTGGAAGATTTCTTGGGGTATAATTACACCAGTTGCTTTAATAGCGATATTTTTTTATTTTATTTTATCAATCGAAAGACTGAAAAATGGAATTTATGATTTTCCAGATTCCACGATAGGTAACATAATTGGCCTAGTGTGCATGTATACAATGTTAATAATAATCTATTTTGAAGGTATTGGATGGGTCCTCTCAGCCATAGGCATTTCTCAACCACTTATATGGTGGTTAGTGTACTTATATAAAAACAGAAAACTTTCTATAAAGGAGGTAAGATAAAACCCAATATTTAGCAAATATTTTCTTGGGCTATATATTTTTTTCAAATTTAGGCAATAGCAGAATCATTAAGTTTCAAAAATTGGGGTCCACTTGATCCACTGGTACGCGAAGAATGGAGAAAATATAAAATTGTGAAGTCACAAGAAAAGACATTAGCCATAGAACGATCGTGGCTGAAAAGCAAGTTATTCTTTTTAGTTGGTAAAAAATAATTTTATTTTATCAATATAAATATTAGACTGGAGTGCGATAAAACTGAATTGTTAATATTCAAGTGCCAAATTTTTAATACAATAATTTATTTATTTAGTTTATATTATAGTAAGTGCTATGTGATAAAAATATTATTTATTAATTCTAAGTTAAGTGGATTTCATTTTTATATTTTGATTTCTGTTAACATGAAGGATCTAGTAAAATCGTGTAAAAATGTATAAAATTAAAAAATTCAAAAGAAAATTGACAGTATTTTTAAATTGCGTCAAAACCAGAATAATAATAATTAGTGGTGAAAATCGTTTTTTGAATACAACTTTTTTAAATAATTATTTTGTTATGAGAAGTTTGATTTTAAATATATAAATTTTGAACTTCATTGCTTGAAAGAAGTTATTAGTAATGTTTCACATTTCTGTATACGGATAAAGAGGAAAAAGAGTGCTTTTTGATGGTTTCTTACAAAATATAGTGCTGTTAATAAATTGTATTGCTATGCAGAGTATAAGTTCGTATATAATATTTTTAGTTAATGTTGCTTAATAAGTAATGCTTGATAAGTCAAATTGTGTTGACATGTATTTTCTAAATTTTTTTTTCTAAGTATATAAACTCACAAGTGGATCAAGTGATTATTTGCAATACAGCCAATCCGAACCCGTATTGCAACTACGCGATGGCACTAAATATGCAAGTTACTTAGTACTGCAAAGCTTGTAAGGAAGATAGGATAGAAGGATTGTTATTTATACGACGAGTGCCTATCATTAGCCAAAGAACACAAGAAAGAAAATTTTATTTGTTCTTATTGTTGTTAAAAATATATTTATTAATATTATAAATTATATTATTTTAAAGACGTTCAATTGCATAGAATGTCAGTCGAAGAACTGCTGCCACTGAGGTACCGCTTGAATTCGGCGAGAGTCTAAACTTTCTTATGATCGTCTCCTTGCTTCTGGCGATCCTTTTAGGTTGATTCGTCTTTAATTAACAAAATGAAAAACTCAGGATTACGGACTAATCTGAGAATAGCAACTGCAACTAGCAAGCTACATTAGATGTAAAACAACAGCACTAACAGTGACTTCAGAACACCACTGGGGTTGCTTTTATTAAAAACTAGTTCTTGTTCGTCTTGTTCGTCGAACAAATCTGTAGAACAAAACAACAACAATATGTGCTTACCTTTAGTTCTGCAAATATTTACTACTCTTTGTCTAATTTTCCATTAAAAAAATGTTTTATCTTAACAATATTTTAAATTTAAATTTAAAAAAAGTTGATACAATATGTTTAAATATGCAAATTAACTATTATAACTGTTTGAAAAAAATTCTAAAAGCCTAGCATCAAGTTATTGTATACACTTATCTTAGTCATCGCGTAACTCGGAATAATAAGAAATTGCCAACATTTCAACACGAATGATAGCCTGACATTGGTTGATGCCAAAGCTATTCTGAAAATAAATATACAGTAGAACCTCCATAATTCGACATAAACGGGACCCATTTCCTGTCCAAACATAGAATTTGTCGAATAGGGAATTGAAATAAATTAATATCTTTATATGATATAAACATATCATGTTATTCTTAATTACGATAAGAATTTATTTCCACTATGCCTTACCCAGCAAACTTGAAGGTGTAATTTAAATATACAAATTTTGTAAAAAAAATTATTTTGCAAAAATTTTATTAGATACTTGCATAGGTAATATAAACTTTAAAATAATTTTATATTTTACGAATAAATTTTATTAATTAAATGACAAAATTGTGATGATACGCATTACGAAAATAACTATTATACGATTAGCATGTAAATATTTTATTTTTACATATTTCGAATAACATCTTTTTCAAGTTTAAATTACTCTTTAGCCCGGTTTCACAGTCACACGCGCTACGCGTTACGCGGCGCGTAGTGCGTAGCGCGGTTTCCCGTTTCACACTAATCAGTATTAAAATGAACGCGTACGAGTATATTTCGAACATTGTTGCCATAGCTGCATACTATTACAAAGTGCAAAAAATAAAACAAAACGATTATGGGTTTATCCATTGATTGTGAAAAGATTACTAAAGGAGCCTTTGTAACATTATATTCGAATTTAAGAGAAAACCCACAAAAAATTTTTAATAATTTTCGGATGTCTATAGCCACTTTTGACAAGCTAAACAGCTATGCACACTTCTTCCCAAGCTTTTTGGCGATAATCTCGGTTTTTGTACGTTTCGTCCGAAGCGTTCCAAAGATTTTTCTTTTCCTGGACAGCATTTATTAACATATCCGTGTCAATTACGCCAATCTTGCTTGAAATCACACAAACCACACAACAGCAAGAAGTTCTTTAATGAACTGGCAACCTCATATATCTACGCGCGCGTGTCAGGGGCGTTTAGTGTGAAAGGCTCCATAAGATACAATGCCAACACGCCTCGCGTAGGCACGCGAGGCGTGCGAGTCGCGCGTTTGCCCCCGGCATAAAACAGCACGCAGGCGTAGCGCGTTTTCAATGCGTGTGACTGTGAAAGCAACCATAAGGTACAATGCTTTCCAACACGCGCCGCGTAGCGCGTAGCGCGTGTGACTGTGAAACGGGGCTTATTTTACGTTACATTGCTATTATCATGTAAGCATTATAATGTAGGTAATCAATCTGTCTGCCTACGTGCTGAAATGCAGTCGTGGATTTTGATAAGCTCACAACTTGTGCGTCATAAGCTCATAATTATCTGTTCATTAGCATGAGAAATTCTCGGAATTGTCCAATAATGGAGTGTCGAATGATGGAGTTTCTACTGTATAAATAAATATAAAATAAATAAATCAAAACTACACAACAGATCTTTTTCAAACTTCTATCAATGTTTATTGATTTTTTTTGAAACAATATAAACAAGTTATCGGCTCATTTTATATCTAATTTTACACTATAGTTCTACGACAGCAAAAATATCTAGAATAGCATCAAAATGGCAGACTTTTAAAAAAATGTTAAATATTCAATATTTTTAAGCCTTTTTACTTGTAAATAGAAGCTAAATGAAATCACTTATTATAAAAATCTTCCGTCAGACTGTAAAAATGTTTTTTTTTGCAAAAAATCAATGACATATTAATATGAATGTATATGTTACGGTCAATGATGATAATTAGGCCATTAACGTCAATGGCCGGACAATAACATCAATTCCCAGCTTAGTTAGCTTACTTAACCACCATATGTGGTTTTTACATCATTGTCCGGGCAATGACGTCAATGCCCAATACAGGGTGGGCAATGATGAAATTATTATTCTATAGATTCCATCTAAAAGTAATATATTTAATGTGCATTTGCAATTAATACTAGTTATTAAGGGATACCGAAAAGTTAATTTTGCTTAGAAAATATTAGTGATACGACCAAAGAAATTGAGATTACTCTTAGACAAGCAGCAGCTAAAAGCAGTGTTTTAGGAGGCCACGGTTACAAGTGTTGTCATTGCAAGGGTGGATGTAAAAATAATAAATGTGCGTGTTGCGCTAGCAAACAAATTTGCAATTCTAAGTGCCATAGGTCGCTATTTCAGTATTTTTTAATTTTTATTATTTTTGTTAAGAAATAATTATATTATTATATTATACCTAATACAATGAATATAACATATGTGCGTAAATAGCACTTTCCAGTTGACTGTCAAATTTAAATTGCCATTTTGCTGTTCTTTATAGTAGTCATCCTAGAATATCATCATTGTCCAATCCATTTTGACCATTAACGTCATTGACCGGCCAAAGACGTAAATATTACAATCAAATGAAAATATTTACATCATTGCCCACCGTTAACGGGCGTTGACGTCAATGGCCGGTCAATGACGTTAATGGCTAGCATAAATGGGCATTGACGTCATTGCCCGGCCATTGACGTCAATGCCCAATTTACGTCATTGACCGTAACATATATATATCATTCTTGATTTGCTGTCAACCAGGTTAAACTTTGTATTCGTGTCCAAAGTTCGCATTTATTATGTTCGCAAAATCCAGCAGTAAGACGGCTACAATGCAGCCAATTTTTCATTCTATCTAAAATTTTGAGAAAACATTCCTAATTCGAGTATCTTTTGATTCTCAGACGGGCAGCTAGCTCGAGTAGCTTGGCTTGGATTGCACCAATTACTTCCATTAATCTTCATCAAAGTCATCAAAGGTTATGTTTGCTAGCTGCCCGTACGTAGACGATCTTTTCTCTAATCCAACGGTTTCCAATTAACATGACTTGTACCGACATGTTAACTCGTCGATGATTCATGTTTTCCTTAAATTTTTCCTTGCTTTAGCTAACTTTTCAGTAATCAACTGTCTACAATTCTTGGTGCCTATATTTTTTGTTTTCAACTCACATTTATATCTTCTCCAACAACCATTTTGTTTCCTTTAGAAATTTTTTTTCATTTTCCGCGGTTTCAACAACTTTTTAGTTATTTTATCCAGCTCTAAGCCTAATCATAAGCTGATTACATAACAACAACATTATTGATTACGTTTGTAAATATCTTTTATCCACCCCCCGCGCAATTTAAATTTCATTTTTAGCGCAACTCTTGCTTAATTCAGCGAAGCTTTTTGAATTCCGCAGCACTCTATTTGGAAACCGCTGATCTATAGTCTAATAATATTTGATTAATCAGCAACTCGATTGTAGTGTAGTTTGATTGATGAGTTATTCAATGTGCTAGAAGAAAGAGAAATTTGTATCTGAAGAATTAATATATTACAACTCAATTAATCCCCTACTCGATTAGCGTGTATTTGGATTGATGAACAATTTTAGTCAACTTGAAAACTTGACAATTACATTTGTATGTAATTGTAAATGTTAATGGTAAATGTAATCATGGGCGGCCGTTAGGGAAGGGGAGAAGAAGGCAGATTATCTCTTTTTATTGTGAGATTTTCTTTGTATATTAAATATATTTACTCTTTTTACAATCAGCAGTATGGCGTAAAGCCTACACCAGCCGACTGGGAATAGTCGTCAAATACACTGCTGTGATCTAAAGCCCAAAATATATCTGTGAGCTATGGGGAAGACAACGGGAAAATACTCCATTAATTAAATTCCTTTGATCATCATCTTGGCTTCAGCCATTATGATCGTTAACATTCGGTAATGGATAGACACGTGAAGAAGAAGAATCTTTTACAAGAAAAAATATAAACAAAAAAAATTTGAAATGTTTATTTTGTGGTAAAAAGATAATACTTAAATTAATTGGCATTAAACAATAAGTAACAACGCCTTTTTTTGTTGCAATAGGTTTAAATGCAAATTAAATCATTGCGGTTAATATTAATGATTTTAATATATTTAACTGCTTGTTTATTATTTAACTAATTAAATAGTTAATTTAACTAATTTTATAGTTAATTTACAAAATTTACTGGTGGCCATTTAAAATCTGTTTTAAGATACTAGAGTGTAAAATTGCGACTAGAGCATTTTTTTTGGTGTCAACTTTTCGAGAGGAAGTTGTACAAATTTATGTGAAGTTGGCGGATTCTCGTTTTCGATATCAATTGCATCCTGAGAATGAGTTAATATGAGAATGAATATTTGAATTAAAATAAAATATTATGCAGTTTTATCCACTGTCTGTTATTACAGTAAAAATAAATAATAAAATTAAAAAAAAACATAAAAACTATATCATAAGTAACAATTATCATTCGTTTTGAATTTATAAATATGTTTGAAATCCATAATCAACAATGCTTATCATGTGATGATTTAATGATTATTAAAATTTTCTATCATAAACCAAATACATTATATTATTTTATCAACTATGTCATTATGCCACTTTTTTCTAAAAAAAACAACAGTACTACTACTAAACTTAAGTTACGAGTAGGTATAAGTTAAACATGTAATGTTAATGTTTGCAGTAATTCAAACTTTAACATATCTGAACAGCAGTATTTGATAAATCCATCAAAATGTCCTATGCTGAAGGCTCTACTTCTGCAGTAGTTTCACGTTCAGCTTTGGACGTTTTGTTCCGCCGTGAAAGATGACTGTATATCTCTTTGATAGATCCAGTGCAGAATCTGTGTATTCTCTGGTGCTATTTTGATTTATTAACTATAAACAAACGTTTCGAAAAAATTGTGATAATTTATTAACAAAAAATGTGAATAGAAAACATAAAAACAAATATAAATGTGTCCGTGAAATGAGTTTCAAAACTATATCCTTTATAAATTTAATATACTATTTCTTAAAAGAAATGTATGTTACATACAGAAACAAAATGATTTGCTTAAGGTAAAATTGTGACATTTTAAACTTCAAAGGGTTTTATACAAGGTACATAAATTGCCAATTATAATATATACATTCGTGTATTTCTTTTATTAATTTTATATTTCTTTGTAGTTTTATTTTATTATTGCAACTTAAACTTAAAAATTCTTAAAAATTTTGTTTGCTTACTGTGCTTATGTTATTTTTTATTTTTAACTTTTTTTGTGTATTAATGTATTAATGTATTAATTATTAATTTGAAGTAGGTATCTACATTTAAAATAAAGTTTTAAAAGACATTTTATAATTGTAAATAGTACAATAATATTATGATGTCAAGTACCTATTACCTAAAATGCAGTCCTATTTTCTTTTTAATATTTATCAACTATATTACGTAAACTTTGGCATAATTAAAATATTATGTCAATATTAAAATTATGTTTACACATACATGAAAACTACCTGCCGGCGAGTGTAACATTGCATATAATTAAGAATTAATAACATGTATGCGGTACTGAGGATGGCTAAAAAGCCAGAAATATTGTGTCTATCGTTTATTCTTGAATTATGCAAAAGTTATTTAAATGCTATTTATATTTATTATTTATTTATGATTTAAAAATTTACAAAACAATCGAGTAATATCTCATTGATTTTATATTGCTGCAGGCAGATCTGAACAATTCATGTCATTGGTATACCTAAAATGGTTTGAGTCTGATTTCAATAAGTGCTTATGCTATTTCTTATTTAGAAGGTCAAAGTTTTCCTTACTATGTGTACTATTACTTGTATAGTAAAGTAGTAAAGCGTGTAACCGAAATTGACAACCCAGGTGTACTTTTGGATGTTGGTTGAACCTTCAAAAGTTGCATCTCAATCATAATGTTGCTTTTTTCATTTTTCACACGCTTGGCGTGTTAGGCGCCGATTGAAGCACTTTTTTAACGTCAGAGTAAAATTATTGAATTTCATTTTGGTTCATTCTTTGGTCTTTTCATTCAACGTAAGTGGATTTAAGTATTTGAATAACAGACAGACAGGCCTCCACTTGACGATTTTTTTGATGACGGTTGATTCAAGATTTGTAACACGAAATCATTGGCCGAAAGCAGATTAACTTTCGTGATTTGCAATTATCCATGACTTATAAGTCGTAAAACTTAACTGCAAATATCAAATAAAAGTTTTCAAGAATAGCACCATAAGATAAACAGTCTGATTGCTGAAGTGATTTGCAATAATTTTAAAAAAAATTTTAAAGAAATTTTTTAAAAAGAAAACAGAGAAAATAAGAAGGCTAATAAATTTCACACATAAATTAATGTTTTAGTGCAAATATTCCATTGTTGGGAATTAACCACTTTCAATATGTACGAAAAAAATTAAAAAGTGAGCAACTTTCTATGGCAGAACAGAAAAATCATAGATATCAGTTAGTCAGAAGAAATTAAATAACATCTTTATATTTTTAATTTAAAAGTTAAAACTCTCAAGCCGAACATAATTTGTTAAAATTTTTAAAACTTTAAGTTTTATAGCTGGAAAGTAGATTTACTTAAGATAATATTGACGTTTACTTGAAATAATCTTGTTAAACTTAAATGGAAATTCTGATTAAAGGACAATAAATTATAAACTTATAATTCAAGAATTTCAACAAAAAGTTAAAAAATACTTCAAAATATTTGAATTATAACAATTAAAGGCTGGAGAAAAGTTTAAGCTAAGCTAAAGCTTGATTTTTTAAATCAAATATAAGTTTTATATCAGGTACATAATACGAGTATTACCATTACTAAAATAAATTTACAACGGTTTTCACATCTTGTGTTTGACCTATGCTCGATTTCTTCACTTTGAGATATCTATCGGATAAGTATAACTATAAGAATAATAACCGTAATTCAAATTTTTACGGTTGTTTGATTGGTTATCCTTATATGTAGTTATACTATCCGATAGATATCTCAAGGTGAAGAAATCGGGCATTAGAATACCAGACCTATCTACTTCTTAAAATTTTTTAAACTTAGTTTCTGTTTCTAAAAATCTGTTTATTTCAAGAATTAAGGTAGAAGCACCGTTTATGGCCACTATGCATCAGTTATGGCTACATATAGAAAAATAACTATATAACACAGAAGAAAAATGAAAAGTGATTTATATACAGAATTCTGTAATAATCTAGTTGAGTGTGCCCACCGTTAGACGACACTAATTTATAATATTTAAACAATGTGGTCGTAACTGGTGAAATTAAAATATTTGTAAATTCAATTTACTTTTTTTGCTTGGTATGCTTAATATGAGAATTTTGACTTTAGATACCTTAAAGAGATGTCTTCGAATATAACGTTTCTGATTTTTTACTTCTTTTACTTTTACTTTTATTAATCTACGTACATAAAAAACTGGTATTATAAATGAAAATAAAAATTGTAAAAGTATAAATTTTTTTTAATTTGGTAGATATCAAATAGGATTTTTAGTTTTTATGTAAAAATGTACAGGTTTTTTAAGAATATTAACGATATTGAATTTGCTCATAAATACTTGTAGTTAATGTGTAAATTATACATCAACAACAAATTTTTAAGATATAGAAACTTCAAGTTTTGGCTCTGATTAAAGTAATAATTAGTTGTAAAATTTTACTAGAGTAGTGATATAAAATATAATCAAGTACAATGCATGAACTGCTGAAAAAATGTATATTTTTTTACATTACAACGTAAAAGTCAATTATAATATTTTTTGTTCCTTTATTTATTTTGGAAATGTACGTGGGGGTTATTGATACTTTTTACAATATAAATATTAATTAGCAAAATTTTTGTAATAAATTGTTTTTTTTATACAATACGGTATTTTATACATTGCTTTGTAGTTTCTTGTATTAAAGCATGATTTTTTAAATTAATATTATAATTTGGAGAAAAAAATTTAGCTAATTTCGATTGTAGTAGATAAAAGGATAAATTTTCTATGAAGTAGATCAGAAGTTTCGAGATTTTTGCATATTAGAAATAAAAATATATTTTTTTGGGTAAAGACTTCAATGGATGCTTTTTGACTTTTAGGTTAAGCTACTGGTTATAGCAAACCTATAGCTTGTTTTGTTACTTCATTGTGTTGTTTTTTTTTCATTATTATCTATTTTTTCCAAACTCATTATCACTTTGCTCATTGAGCAGCGTACTTCTGTAATATTACAATTTTATTTTATTTGGATTCTCCATCTGCTATCATTTCAAATTAGAAAGTGAGGTTTTGAACTTGTACATCATCGGCTTTCAATGGTTAATAGCAATTTATTTTACTATCCTAAACGATTTCCAAATTGCTTCTAAATTTAACCTCCAATTGGTGTGTTTTCAAAATTCTTTAATATACCGTCATGTATTACAGAGTGAAATTTTAGTTCATTAAAATTGCTATGTACGTATTTGCTTATCTGATGAGTTCAAAATTCAACTAATTTTAATAATGCTAAATTCAAAATTCAACTAACTTCATTTCTTCTCAAATAATATTGATAGTGTGATAATTACAATATAATTGGCTCATAAGTGAAATTTCTATAACTTCAAACTGTTTTGATTAATTTTCAAAATTTAGAAAAAAACTTGCTCTAGGTACCTCTATGGTATTTACCGAAGAAATATTTCCCCATTTCTATCATAACTTTTTGAATTAAAAAATTTTTAATTTTAATACCATATTATGGAAATTTGCTTCTTGCTTTCATTTTGCTTTTTGTTTTTTTTTGATTTTTATTAATTTAAAGTTATAACCTTCTTTATCATTAACGATTGTTTTATGATTGAAATATGATTTTTCCGAAGTCTATATTACTATAAAATATGTTACGATGAATTAGGTGATACATGATACATGATTACATGATAATTCATCGCCTGATGATGTCATAGTATGGTGAAAACGTTTGCGAATTTATACTTACAGTGTATTTTACATGTGTTAACTTAAAAACATTTTAGTTTTGAAAATTGTTTAGTGCATTTTTTTGGTTTTCTAAAATATTGATATGATATATATGTTACGGTCAATGACGTAAATTGAGCATTGACGTCAATGGCCGGACAATAACGTCAATTCCCATTTACGCTGGCCATTAACGTCGTTGACCGGTCATTTACGTCAACGCCCGTTAACGGTGAGCAATGATGTAAATATTTTCAATTGATTGTAATATTTACGTCTTTGGCCGGTCAGTGACGATAATGGCTAAAATGGATTGGACAATGATGATATTATAGAATAAATACTATAAGAAACAGCAACATGGGCGATGTACTTCAACTCGGAACAATTATTTGTCGTGCATGCCTTTTTCCGTGTAAATGAGAGCAACTCGGCCCTTTTCAAGGTCTCATAAGTGTACATTGAATTAAATTTAGACAAACGCAAACTCATTGTATAGGGTGGATCCATGATTCGTCGTGTTTACGTCAGCCAAACCGGTTCGGAGTAAAAATTAATTTAATTTATGGCCGTACCAATAGTCGATACTTCGCTCGATCTCAGACTTGAGTCTGACTCAAGTACGAAATCGACCAATCAAAATAAACAATTTCGTACTTAAGTCGTGCTCAAGTTTTGCTGGAGTACGGGCATTAATTAATTCAGTTTACGGTGGATCAGTGATTTGCCGTATTTGCGCCAGCCGGAACTGACCCTGCATCATGATATGCATCAAGTTTGCCGGTAATTTTGATTTCTGTGGTTCCATTAATATTTCACAATGAAATAATATGTTATAATCTGAATCCAAAACCGACCTTATTTCCCTTTCGTTAGTTTTGCATTGTGTTGACGATATGGAATCCGTAGATTAGTAGTTTCATCATTGCTCACCCTGTATTGAGCATTAACGTCATTGCCCGGACAATGATGTAAAAACCACATATAAAATTTTAAATGTCAACATCGCCCAAAAGCCGTGGGCATTTACGTCAATGCCCGGTCAATGATGTCAATGCTCAACAAAGCTGGGCATTGACGTTATTGACGTCAACTTTTAATAAAAAATTTAAATAACTTTTTTTTTCAAATCCAACTTAAGCCAAATTAAAGGCAAACTTAACTTCCAACTGTGCTACTCACATGAGCAAGTTTAACAAATTAATGCCTAGTGGTCTAATCTGTTTAAGCCAAGTTTGTCGTCCTGCTTGAGCGTGTGTTGCAAGCTTTGGGTGGATAGCTCATCAGAGAAACAAATTTTATAAAACTTGTTGTATGAAATAAATCATACGAAAAATTGTTATATTTTCTTTGCTTCTCCATGGTAACAATTGGTATTGTTATGACGAATTAATGTTAAAAAGTGCCTTTTTGTGAAAAACGAATTTATTTATTAATTAAATTAGTTAAAATGCATTCTGACAACAAAATTGATCAATTATGTTTTGCATATATTGTGAAATGTAAAGCTATATAGAGTGGCATATATTTTTATTATTAAACATAAATTATATCATAAGAATTTTTTTGTTGGAAAACAGCCAGGGCCGTATTTAAGAGGTGCATTTAGGGGTTCAAACCCCCCCATGGGTTAATTAATTCTAACTAATTACTACATTACAAGAATTACATTAAAATACGGCCATATGCCAAGCTTTTTTTAAAATCCATAACACCCCCCCCATGACCAATGTCTAAATACGGCCTTGAAAACAGCGATTTAAAAAAAATGTGTTTAAAGAAATGAAAAATATTTATAGAATATAATATAGGTATCTTATTTTATTGTATTTCAAATAAGACCATCGAGATAGGTTTAATGACTGAATGAGGACGACTTGTCCTAGACCCAAAATGGGTAATAATTTCCCACAAAAATTATAAATGGTGAGAGCCATTCAATTGTATTTAATTAATTTTAATTTTTATAAAAACTGGAAAGTAATTACCTCAAATATCAAACAAATCTTTTTAGATACTTACACATTTCATTCAACTTTAAGTGAAATTTGCGTTAATAAAAAACGGTTTATGTGGTTCACACTATTAAAATATTGTTTATTGCAATATAATATCAATATTAGTGTTTTGATGGTAATATCAATATTTAATAGTAAAGATTTACTTATTTTATATAAAAAATTATTTTTATCTAATTATGATATCCAAGTATCACTTTATTATGACTTTATGCGTTAGACAACGTTTTACATTGTTTGCCCAATTGCGCAACATATTTTCTTTATGCAACTTGTTTAAAAATATTAAAAATATAAAAAAATAGAAAAATAGAAAAATAAATATTAAAAAAGTTTAAAAAATAAAAATAGTTAATATAAATTCAGGATTAACTAAATTTAAATTTATAAGATTAATAATTTTACAAGTTTCTAAGAGCTATAATATCTTTATGTAGATGTAGGGGAAAGGTTTGCAGGTTGCCACCCCATAGCTTTTTTGATCATAACTCGTCATACAATCAACGAATTGTTGATATAATAACATACACAGGAAAGGGGAAGTATAAAGCCACAATCCTGCACTGGAAATCATTTTAATTCTCAAAAACTAAAAATTGACAGCAAATTTTCAAAAGTATACAAAATCGACACCTTGAAATTTAGGCTTGCAGGTTGTCACCCCTTGAAAAATTGTTGAAAATGTAGAAAAACTCAAGTAAAAACATATTAATTACACTTAATAGCCGTGAGCAAAAAAAATAGAATAAATTGACAAGAAAAAAAAAAGAAAATAATTGTTAATTTTTTTAATTCAAATCTAGAAATATATAAAATAAGTGCATCAGTTATTAGTAAATAAATATTTATATTAATTTTTCAAATATGTAAAGAGCGTTTACGTCAATAGATACATAAAATATGCAATGGGGGTTTAACCACCGCCCCCTCCCCTTTTGCGAGGGAACCTGTCCTAGACCGATTTAGGGGCTCATGTCGCCACTGTCCCTATACAGTCACTGTAGTGTACGTCACAATGTAAAACAAGAGGGGTGGTAACCTGCAAGCCAAACAAGAACCACTTGATATATATATATGAAAAAAAATTGCCAACTCATGATATATTTAGAATTTTTTAAGAATAATGATAATTAAATGAAAAAGCAACACAGCAAAAATATTTATCTTAAATTGTCGATGAAAATGCTCAATTTGTGGGCACAAAACAAAAACACAATTTTAATTTTTCATTTTTTAACAAATAAAATTTCACACTTTATTTAGCAAACATCTTGTTATTGTGTACGTGTGCATCAGAATTAGATTAAAAGCAACAACTTTACTCGTTTGACATCGATGTCCGTCGAAATTTAGAGGATGATACTGCTAGCATGTCGAAACCTGCAAGCAGTGGCAATCTGCAAGCCTCTCACATATTATTATTATTTATATTCCAAAAACTAGTAGCTTTCTGAAAATATGTATGTTTAGAATTTCAAGTTAATTTTTAAAATTTTATAATTGTAATTTTAAATTAATAGCATTGAAAGTTTAACAACTTGTTTTTATGTAAAATGTGTACATTTCAATGTTTTACGGTTAATCTGCGAGCCATGCTCCATTCAGTCGATCTTTCTTCGTTTCTAAAACTGCGTTAGATATTTTTTTTATTTCACTGTAGTCTAACCCCTCAACAAATTTACACGCCACGTAATAGTAAGGTTTAACAACCCAAAAAGCATATTTTTGTCACAAATTTTAAAGCCAAAGGCAAACAACATCTTGACAAATAATGACAAAAGGTTGTTTGTTTAGAAATAAGAATAATAAATGTATTAGAAATAATTTAGGATTTCATTTTGAAAGTTTTTGTTCAATTAAATAATTACTAAGCTCAAATACATTGTTTAATTAACTTATAAAATTTGAAACCTTAATTAATCAGTTTACAACTAAAAATATATTAACTTTAAATTTTTATTATCCCAATTTCATGTTTTTTTTGGCTTTCCGCAGTTGATTCACTTTTTTATTACAAATTTTGATTTAGTTTTACTCTTTATATAAAAAAATTATAGCAAAAATTTACCATACAGCGAATGTAAAATGCACTCATGCTCAAACAAGGTTACAAGGTTACAAGACTAGCTGTACGAGTTTCATACAGGAGAAACCCATAGAAGTGATTATTAAAGCTTCCTACGCAATGTGCGTGAAGTTAGCCCCCCTTTTGTCGAAAACTAAAAATTGCTTTTTTTGTATTGTGTTGTATTCAGTTTGTATTGTTTGTATTGTAAATCTTTTTGTGATTTCGCGAAGCATAAAGTTATAAATTGCAAAAAACCATTTTATGCGCTGGCCCCCCATTTTCGAAAGTTTTGAAATTTCTTTTTTGTTATGTGTTATATTCAATTTGTATTATTTGTATTGTTAAAAATTAAAGTCTTAAGTTTAGTATTAACCGCGTAAATCGCAAAACAAAATTTTGCTCTGACCCGCTGCTTAGCTGACTCAAAATTTCAAAATTTTTTTTTTTATTTGTATGCAATTTGTATTGTGTTGCAACTTGTATCGTAAAAATTAAGTTGTTGACTACTACAACAATAAAGCTACGTCAGCGGTTCTCAAATGGGGTTCCGCGAATAAATCCAAGGGTTCCGCCAAAAAGAATTTCAAAATGGCGAAAAATAAATTTTGCAAAATTTTTTACTTCGCCCAAGGGTTCCGCGGCCAAAACTAATTGGGAACCGCTGCTCTAAGGTAACTGTCTTATATAAAAGCGTGGAGAGCATCCACTGCGACTTTAGTCGCAGAGCCCCAGCCGCAGCTAAAGATTCATATCTTTCATACTTTTATATCAATCATGCTTTCTTATGGGAGTGTTTCCTTAGAATGCGATTGTATCATAAGGAAGTGTAGAGAGCAGTCACTGCGACTGCAGTCGCAGAGCTCCAGCCGCAGCTAAGGAACCTTAAGATGACCAGCTTAAAGGTGTGATTCCTTAGCTGCGGCTGGGGCTCTGCGACTGAAGTCGCAGTGACTGCTCTCCATGTTTTCTTATGGGAGTGTTTCGTTAAAATGCGAATATTGCAGGTTACTCTAAGGCAGCGGTTCCCAAATGGGGTTCCGCGAAACCCTTAGGGGTCAGCGAAAATATCCAAGGTTCGGCAAAAAAAAATTTCAAAATGGCGAAAAATAAATTTTGCCAAATTTTTTTCTTCGCCTAAGGGTTCCGCGGCCAAAACTAATTGGGAACCGCTGGTCTACGCACTGCATAGTGTATGGCACTTGAAAAAGAAGAAATGTTGCTGTATTGTCCCACTAATTTGAAATTCTTGGGTATAGAGACTTCTCGGGACGGACGTTTCGACGCTGACGTTTCTGCGAAAGCCGGTTCGGTGCAAGGACGGTTCGGAACAAAGACGGTTCGACCGCAAGCCGGTTCGGCACGGAAATATAATTTTTGATAAACATAAGTAGTGTACCTACATAATTTTATTACTGTACAAATAAAATTTGTTTTGAAATATATAATTTAACAAAATAATGATTGTACGGCCAGAGAGGAGGATTTAATTTTTACGATACAAGTTGCATTGCAATACAAAAAAAATTGCATACAAATACAAAAATAATTTAGAAACTTTGAGCCAGCTTAGGCAGTGGGCCAGAGCTAAATTTTGTTTCGCGATTTACGCGACTAATGTTAAATTTAGAACTTTAAATTTTAGCAATACAAACAATACAAATTGAATACAACACAATACAATCAAAAAATTTCAAAATTTTCAAAAAGGGGGGCCAGCGCATAAAATGGTTTTTCGCGATTTATAATTTTATGCTTCGCGAAATGAAAAAAAGATTTGCAATACAAACAATACAAACTGAATACAACACAATACAAAAAAAAACATTTTAGTTTTCGACAAAAGGGGGGCTAACTTCACGCACATTCCTACGCACCGGTATTGCAAGCAGTGCAAAAGAGATATCTTGAGTGACTTTGTGTACTAGTGTTAGCTGACATTTGAGATACAATCCAAAGAGTACTTACAGTAGGCAATGTTCAAATCTTTATTGGTGAAAAGATGTAAATAATCATAAAAATATTTACTTAAATTTACTTAAAAAAATTAAACTTAAAATTTACTTAAAAATTTTGAATATAAAATAAAAGAGTATTCTTTAAATAATTATTTTAAGATATCGCTTATTTTTGGTAAACGAATAAGTCAAATGCTCTTGTGCCCTTATAGGGAAAAAAATAATAAATTCTTTTCTGTATAAGAAAAATAAGTATATAAACACGCGTTTTGCGTTAAATTTTTTATTTATTTATTTATTATGTTCAGTAGTATTTATAATGACTTTTTTTGAAGGGGTGTTGGTGGGCGGAAAATTTTAAGAAATGTTCAGTTAATTTCTAAAGATGAATTAATTAGTAATAAAAATAATAAATAAGTACGATTCAAAATTATTTTGTATTTCTTTGCAACAAGGAAATTTCGCTTTGGTGCTATTAGGGGCGACGTATTTAGAAGCAATAAATTAAGGTTGAATTTTTCTATTTTTTTATAGATAGTTTCATGTTCATATTATTATAATTTGTTATTTCTGTTATTGTTATTAATTTTTTGTTAAAATATGTATATTGTAATTTATTAAAATTATTTTGTTATTGAAAAATTAACAGTTATGTTTTCCTTACAGTTTAATAATTATAAGATAAATAAAGCCATTGAATAGCATGTAATTAATTATCAAGGGTAGATTTGAAAAATATGGAAATCACACAAATTAAAACTTAATTTAATTATTATTTAAAAATTTGATTACAAAATATTTTACCACCACTTTTAATTTATTATTTACGCTATGTAATTTTTAAATTGTTAATTTAACCTAATTATTATTTAGGTACAATTTAAGATCTATTTTAATAGTAATTAAAGTTAAATCTTTTTATTGTATTACTTAGATGTTATTATAATTATGGTAATAAAAATATTGTTAGTAAAGTAAAGGCATTATTAAAATCATAAAATGTATAAATGATAAATAAAAACTTTATTACTAAACTAATTCCACAATAAAGTTAAAGTATTTTATCTAGATATCTATTTAGGTTTTAATCTAAATTAGTTGTTATTCGACATATTTTTTGCTAATATTCTACTTAAAAATACGAGTTATTTTTAATTACAGAAACTTACATGGTAACCTTCCATAAAAGTTAAAAATATAATTAGACTCTCACGAAATAAAATTTTCGAAACCTTGACATTGTAAAAATTTAGTTTAATTTTAGTTCACTAAGCCCAATATTCAATTTTCATATACGGGGTGGCCGTCTGAAAACGAAACAGACGGGATTGTAGCCAGCAGAATTTTTTTTAAAGAAATGCAAAAACAAGTCAATTTTATCATCGAGGGGGACAACTTTTGCAATCAATGTCGCTCCCGTATTGTTTCATCCCTTCGCGCTGTGATGACAACCCCTGAAATGTTAATAGTAGGGAATGCAATACCGGACCAAAATTGAAATACCGGTATTCGGTATTAATTTGCATATAATACCGGAATACCGGTATTAATACCAGTATTTAAAAAAAATAAAAATTCAACTAGGAGATCAAAAATACATGACGATATAAATATTTTATTATTTCAAATTTTCAAAATATGATCGCAAAAATCACAAAGCATCAAATGTTTCATTATTTAGTCGGGAGCGTACCTTAGTGCAAAAATTTCTTGCCACAGAAAATGCTCTTTGCGATTCTACACTGGTGGGTGGTGGAATTGTTAAAAGATAACATACACTATTTCTAAGGACTTCCCTCGAACTCGTTCGTTTTCATATAGTCCCATTTCTCTTTTAATAAGCTTTCTTATATCTGTTTCTGACTGAGACTATGACCCAAATTCTTCATGCACTGCTGTTTTTCTGTTTATTATTGCAGATTGCAATTTTTGTTCCATTAATTGGAGGTTTTCTTCACTTTGTCCATTTTCGTCTACATTACTACTTTCAACTTCTGAATCTATAGATTCAAGCGATTCAACCTCACCATCACCATCTAAATATGTTGCCCTTTCCTTAGTGCAAAATTGTTTCTCCTGTATACAATTTTATCCGTGCATAATAATCCGAATTTTTGTTAAGTAGATAATTCCAAATACCTAATATTAAACTCAAAATACAATTTTTACAACATTCAAATTGTTTGTTTAATTTTTTAATAATTTTTCCTTATATAATAACAATATTAATCAAGTTAATACAAATTACCGAAATACCAAAGTACCGGTATTACATATGCAAAAATACCGATTTTTCGGTATCGCAAAATAGCAAAAAAATACCGGTATTCGGTATAACGGTATACCGGTATTGCATTCCCTAGTTAATAGGGATGATATGGCAAGTGACACCTCATTTGAAAGGTCTTGATTCCCTCAATTCAGTGCAATAATATTTTTGAAGTTTTATCAATTATTCAATAACAAAATTGAAGCTGCAAAAATGCGAAATAAATAGGATATTTCAAGATATTTAGGAATAAAAAAGTGAAAAACGCTTGGACAGGTTGATTTTAATTTCAAGGGGACTACATTTACAGCTATTCATAAAAATTGAAAGTTCAACCCTTAAAATCACCCTTGGAATTTTGAATGAAAAGATGGGTATGATAAAAAGATCAGTTTAATCAAATAAGATGTTCAACAATTTGAACATTTCAACATCTAATCGAACTAAAAATTTACAAAAATTATGCACTTTCATGTTCTTGCAGGTTTATCTTTAAACTAGTGTTTATTTGTTTTGTTACAAAATGATTGTTAAACATAGTTTCATTTTTTTTTACTAATAGATGAAATGCAGAAAAATGGTAAAATTATTAATAATTGAATTAAAATCAACAGGATTGTAAACTATTAAAAAATTTAATTTAAAACATTTTTTTAAAGCTTTTTAAGTTTTAAAGAGAATAAATTGTAAATATTTTTAATATTATAATTACTAAAAATAAAGTTATTTATAAAAAAAAATAATATAATATATTATATTATACTAATTTTGATGTTACATAAAATAAACAATAAAATTAACTAAAAATAGCGGAAATAAATAGTGAACAAAAATAATTAAATTTTAACCTGTTACTATACTATTAAAGCAATTACTATTGGGATATAAAGAAAATTTGTTTTCAAAAAGTAAATCAAGATAATATGTAACTCTGCAAATTAAATCATTAAAGTAATAATAATTAAAATATAATTTAGTTATACTTACATAAAAAATACAAAGGATTGTGTTATATTTTTAAAATTGCGGAAATGTAAATCAGAAAAGGTTCAGTTTAACGCTTTTCTTGTTAAGCTTTTAAACTGGAAGTGTTGTTTAAGAGTTAAATAAATCAACACCTTAAGTGTTGATAAAATTATCTATTGTTTCAATTAATTACTATTTTTATGTTTTATTGGTTAAAATTCAATTAAATTTATATGATAAACAGTATACTAACTTGTTTATTATGTAGGTATTCAATCAAATATAAATTTCATAGTTCAACTTAATAAAATAATTTTAATAAAACAATAATCAAATTAAAAAAATTGCAACAAAATTTGAAAAGTAATAAAATTAAATATATAATATACATACGATATCCGATACAGTTAGTTCTTGCCCTTGAGTCAATTTTCCCCACCACCTTGATCAACAAATTAGAAAATTGCACCTAAGGTAGAATTTTATACAATATCTACTTCCACAGGTAGTGAAAATAGTTGCTTTTATCGTTACTTCGTTAGTTTCAAAGATTGAAATATGAATATTGATAAACAGGTTAATTAAATTTTACAAAATTTTTCTTGATATTCGAAATTAGCATTATTTTTTAATTTTATATAATAAAAATTATTTAGTTTCGAAAAAGTTTTAATTGATAATTTTTCATGTGTTGTTTTATGTTTTGTGAAAAAGAATGGAATCGACAATCCAACATTTGCTACCGAAGAAGTGGATTTTGACAAAAACTTAAATAAGTGCGAAAATGTAAGTTGAGAATTTTTGTTTTTTACTTAAAAATTGAATGTAAAAAGTTTTATTTGATATTCTAATTAAAATTATTGGTTAACCTCGCAATCAATTATTATTACTTTTAGTTTGTTTGTTTATTGTTATCTACTATTTGCTCATACTATATGTGAAATCAAATCTATAAATTTTTTATTTTGTTTGTTCCGTTTGTTACAAATCTGAGTAATAACAAAGCAAAAGGTGCGTTGCGCCTATTAAAAAACCTATGCCAATCTCCATGATACCGAAATTATGTAAATAATCAACAAATATTCCTTAAATTAAAAATTTTATTAATGCAAAAATTTGCTAAATAACAGTAGAGACTAATTAGCTGAATATGAAATGTAGTTCGTTCGGAATTTCGACTAATACAATGGCACAAAAACAAATCAAAAAACATATGTCCTTCAAATTAGTTTGCACTTTTTTAAACTTATTTGTGCATAAAAACAGTTTGTAATTTAAATTGTATGAAAAAAGCGTTAGGAAATCTTTCACTTGTTCTATTTTTTGAGTTTTGTGAGAAATAATTTTAAAATAAAACAATTTTCTTTAATGATCCCAAACTGCTTTTCATAGTACAGAAACGCTCAAAGCTCTGTTAGGTATGTAAACAAACCGTGGGATTTTATGAGTAAAATTTTTTGTTATGTTTACTTTACATATGTTATGCCCAACTGAACAAAATCTCAAAATTTTCAAGCAATCGTATACATTAAGAACTAATTAGATATGAAAGAATTATTAAGGTTGTTAAGAAGGAAAATGAAATTAATGAGAAGTTCTTGAAATTTTTACAGTACATTATTTGCGTAATAAAAAAAATTCTGGCAAAGTTTGAACTTAATCTTGTTCTTAGTTACCGAGATAAAAAATATTAAAGTTTACATTGATTTAATGGTTATTAAAGCGATAATTAGCAATGTCAGCATTTCTAAAAATTGCCAAAATATTTATGAAAGTCTTATAAATAAGTACAGTACAGCCTCGCTTATCCGGACACACTTTATTCTGGACACTCCAGTAATCCGGACACTCCGGCTCTTCGGACATTTTATATTTTTTACCTATGCAATCCGGACGAATTTCTAGTTGCAATTTCATATTAATACAATTCATCAGTACTCTTTTTATAAGACTATTAAACTATGACATCACTCATCTCCGGCGCCGGATAAACTATGGATGCAATGGAGCCGCTGGACCCAGCGCTAAAATTCAGAAGGCTAAAATTGAGCGTTTTAATTTAATTTTCTATAAATTTTGAATAAAAAGAATATCTGAACGGCCATAGCAAATCAATAACCCTCAAAACGCTAAGCGAGAAGTCACGAATTGTGATTTAATTCCTATTTTCTTTGATTTAATTGGTAAAGTTAAATAAGTAGGGGGCGGCCATTAATTACCTGAGGCGATTTTTCGAACCCCTCTCCCCTGGTGAGATATCGTAAGATTTGTTTTTTTTAATCCTTGATCTCCTCCTCCTTTAAACGCCCACGTAATTAACGAACGTCACCTAATGATAGCACAGGTCTGCAAATCAAATTTTTTTTTGAGCCCTGATACCATTTCTCCTGATTCTTATGTAAATTAACCTCCTGAATCCGAATATGACCTCCGTTTTCCCCCATCATCCAGCGCTATCGGGGGATGCCCCCCCCCCATCTATTTGATTAGTTTTTTAACAATTATTTATTTTATCCTTTACATTTTTTCTGGTAAACTAGAAAGGTGAAAAGTTAATATTTGTAGCTAGAAAGTTGATTTGAGAGAAGATTTGTCCCCTGAAATTGTAAAAAAATCATTAAAGAATTTTCCGTTTTTCTGCTTAATTTTTTCACTTATTCTTGCTGTTTATTTCAGCAAAAAATACAGCAATCACACCGAGCATATACCTTACATATACATTATATGCAAGTTTTCAGTTTTTACAATCGGGGGTTCTGGGGGGGTGTGGAACACCTTCCAGTATACCTGTAAGTGTGTTAAAAAACACAAATAGCAAACAGATTTCGCTTCCAGTTTTAAAGTTGTGATTCCACTGAGCATTACTGGATTTAGGTTACAAAAGACATTTGGAAAAATCTATATAAAGCTAGATTCTGGGACCAATTTTGTTTAGGTGTACTGGAGGGTGTTCCACACCCCCCAGACCCCCCGGTTTTAAAAACTGAAAACTTGTGTATGTTTCCTTTCAAACTTTTCAAAATAAAATTCCTAACTTTTTCAAGTCTTCCCCTAGAACCCCAGATCAAAATTAAACATTTTTCAAACCTTAGCAAATTTTAAAAATTGCAAATTTTTTATTTGTCGAATTTTCCAAGAAATTTTCTTGCCTCCTAATCTTAATTTCCACGAATTTTCCCTAAAAATAAAAAATTCCTCGACTTTCCCTGACCAAATTTAAGTAATTCTCAATTCTTTTACTTTTGCAAGTGAAAATCCAATTTTTAATATTTTGCCCCCTCTCCCCCAACTACAAGTCGTTGCTTAATCGGGGCGGTTCCAGAATTTTTCTGAAAGGGGCAAAAAGATCAGACGGGCAAAAAGTGTTCTCAGATTTGGGATTGTCACCTTGTTTATTTTTAAACGTCTGGGGGAGGGGTGCTCCCCCATAAATCCGCCTAAGCTCGCGATTAGTACCTTTTTTGATATCTGGCAGTTTATTAAATATCTTTCATATTCCATCCAATCTTGTACTTCGAAACCATGCAATAATTGTGATAAATTTGTTTTTCAATTATCAGTAACAATAAATAAAATTGGCAATTCAGGTTTACGATACATTGTCAATTTACCTAGTTGACACTGACAATTGATAAAATGACACTAAAAATTTTCTATCGGAAATTTAATTTATTCAACATTAATAAGAATTACGTTCAACCTCTCACGATTGGCGTTGAAATCGTTGAAGTTAGATACTTCCAAAGACCTTGCTTTGATTCGATACCCAGGTCAAATAGGAATTTTATAAAATAAATTAAACAAAAAAAATTATTAAAAGTATCGGCGTTTTTTCACTGGCCTGTTTAGAATTGGCTAATTTTAAGTTACCAGCCTAAAAATATTAAGTGATTATGGGGAGTGATAGATCAGTGCGGCCTTCAAGCCGCACAACCTAGGCAATCAAACATCGTCAACTTTAATTCAGATTTGTCAACTGATACATTTAGAAATGGTTCAACTGCAATTCCGATTTGTTAACTGCTATTCAAAGATCGACAACTGTAAATTCAGCTTTGTTCAGAACACTCCCCAGACCCCCCGCTTTCAAAAACTGAAAAAAGAAATCTGTTATCACAAGATCTACTCTTATTAAGAAGAATGAAAAATATGGCTCGAGGTTTGGTAGTAAAGAAAACATTAACCCTATCAAAAATTAATTGTTTCTTAAAAAAATCATAGTATGATTGTTTGATGAAAGTTTTATTTTTACTTTTTTATTATTTGGTAATTTTATTTAGTTTAGTTTTATTACTATAGTAGTTATTTACCTAAAAGTCAAGAAAATGATACATTACTGACGAAGAGCAATGTTGAAATACGAGTCACTTTGTGCCGAGTATTTTAAAGCTCCGAGTAAAGTGAGACATTTTCCTGACAAGTATGGTATTAAATTTTACCGAAAATCGTAAAAAGTCGAAATTTTAAAACATTATTGAACAACATTTTTATAATGAACAAAAATCAAGTTTGTCAATTTGTTGATTACATAGTTACCATAGATAGTTACTGTCAAAACAATAAAAGTAATAACGAAAAGAACGACGTCTCTTTTATTTTATCACAATTACTAATTATTACCGGACTAGTCATTGAAATTCAAATTCCCTGTGCGTATATAAGCAGGGAAGTATTGTTTTGATGACGATTTTCGCTAAACTACCTATATAAAATAAAATTCAAAAAATTTGTCAAAAAAATGTTAAAAACTTTGACATTTTTTATCTCGATAACCAAGAACAAGATTAAGTTCAAACTTTGCCAGAATTTTTTTTATTATGCAAATAACGTACTCTAAAAATTTCAAGAACTTCTTATTAATTTCATTTTCCTTCTTAACAACCTTAAATGAAATCAACGGTATTTTAAAATTTTTTATAGAAAATTTCATTTTGAAAAAAATTTTTTTTTAAATTTAATACTATAAAAAAAGCAATTTTCTAAGAAAATTTGATTATAACAACAACTTAATTTAGTTGTTATGGCAGAAACTAACATAGGCGGTGCAATTTTTTAAGTACAGTTGTAAATTACTATAACAACTGAATTTAGTTGTTATGACAAAAAATTCTCGGTGCAGTTTTCTAAAAAGGGTTGTTAAT
Organism: Cantharis flavilabris; assembly: GCA_949152465.1. Taxonomy (NCBI): domain Eukaryota; kingdom Metazoa; phylum Arthropoda; class Insecta; order Coleoptera; family Cantharidae; genus Cantharis; species Cantharis flavilabris. Next base: position 35,503,528 of record OX424438.1, on the reverse strand, counting down.
TATAACAACCAAATTTAGTTGTTATGACAGAAAACAACATAGGATTTTCTGTCATAACAACTAATTTCAGTTGGTATAATAAACAACTTTGCTTAGAAAATTGCACTGATTATTATTAATGATGATATCGACTTGTTATATTGCTAGGCAACAAGTTGTTGAAATAAAATTTGTTATACAATTCACTGGTTAAATAATAAAGAAAATTGTTTTCTACGTACAAAATAAAAATAGCTAAGGGCTTTCAGTATACCTATTTTAAACATTTGTGCCGAAAATAATAGTGGTCGTAAGATGTCGTCTCGAGTTTCCTATGTTTAAAATACAAATGCAAAAATACTTTTCTAAATAAACCAAATGGCGTTAAATAAATAAATAAATAAAAAGATTGTCTCAGTTGTTCTTTGTTCGAATAATATTGATAATTCATTTTCTTTCAACTTACAGGTATCAGTATACTTTTTTGAATCGTATTGTTATTTGTTATCATTTTAGAGACTTTAGAAGGATTTGCTTGTTATACACTAGAATAGTTATTATGTATTACTATAATAATTATGCATAGAATAAAAAAAATACATAAACAATCTAGAATGTGAACATTAAAAATTAACAAGTTAGTTATTAATTTATAATAACACATTCGTAATCTCAAATTTTGATGTTTAATTAACATAGTTTTGGTAATTCTTGAGTACTCAGTATTTCTAATTTATATTCATAGTTGGAATGGTTTCTATTGTTAAAATACTGTGAGGAAGACATAAGGGTTCTTCCACACGGAATAAATGCGGGCCCGCATCATAAAACTTATAATTATGATTGGCTACGAAAAAAAACTAATAAAAATTGAATTCGTAATTACTATTGGACAATTAAATCAACTTACAGGCCTAATTAAAACAAAATTTTACCAAATCAAAATAAGAAAATAAAATACGTGTAAACTGAATTATAAATTAAGGGTAAATATTTTATAATACTCAAAGTAATAATAATTGAGTGTTTTATTACTTTTACATTATATTAATATAATATCTTTTCCAAACTTAGACCTATTCTATTCGTCCCTACTTTAATCTTTTATTCAAAAACGTTTAAATCTAAGGCAATAAATTGACTTTCAATGAGCTTTTCTCTACCTACATTTAAACTTGATCAAAATCAAATAAATTATTAATGTAGAATTATCATTAAGTTAAAATTTAAAAATTAGCAAGCTAAGTTAACAAAATTAAAGCATCCGAAGATAGTAACAGCAGGCTTATAAGAAAAAATTGAATTTTTCTTATTTACTTAGGTAATTAATATCAAATTTTGATATTAAACGTAATTGTAAAATACGTACTAAACGTAATTTTAAACTTAATAATGTTATAATTAGTTAGAAAGACATCTTAAACAAATATAAGTCTACGGTCATTTATAACAGTTACGTTAACAATATAAACACTTTTTTAGTTCAGGTTATTTAGATAAAAAAGAATAAAAGTTACAAAAAAACTAGATTAATCCTTTTTATAAGAGGAATAAGTATTATTTACGATCATTGTCGGTGAAAACATTACTATATGACAGTTCGTAAAGATAATGCAATCGTGAAGTACACAATAAAAGAAGTAATAGTAATAAAATAATAATAATAAATTGTAACAAATTTTGCAATACAAAAAAATTTACCTCTGCCCAAAGTAATTCAGTTTACACAAAATGGAGCAAAAGTTTGGATAATCTCAGGAACTTTTGTATTGAAATCTTGAGAAATTTTATGGAATTACAAAAGTTATGTTTTAGCCAATCCTTGCCTTTATGGAAAAAAGCAATAGAAATATTTTATTTTTCTACTTGACATTTAATTTTGCTCAGCAACTGATATACCTCAAAAGAAACCTACTCTTAGATGGCACCATTAGAAGGCAATGAATCTTAATCGATTAAAGTTTATTAAAGTAAATCAAAAGAGTGCTATTGGCTTCAGTCGAATAATTCCTCTTCCTAACCGAATATTTCTTTCATAAACCGAACTAAAGTAGTTGACATCGTACTGTAGCAGTAGCCCACCTTTTATACGAAAAGCAAATAATTTTACAAAAACAAAAATCGCATTGACCTAGAACAAGAATCGAGTTTCGTGTCTCCTCAGCTGATGATTGGCTATTAAGATACCAAGTTTTGTACAATTTTGTACAGAGGGCTGTTACTGTTACTGTCAGATGTCAAAAGCTTTGGTTGCATTTATGAAGGAGATATTCATCTAAGAAGATGAATCATGCAACTGAAACTAAAAATACTTTTTTGATTTATCAAATTACAGTCGATTAACTTTGAATATTCAAATTTAAATTCAAATAAATAATCAAATTTTAATATCTAATTCAATTTTCTAGTAGATTTTCTCTTTATTATTACTTCCTAATCCAAACAATTATATTAAATTTTAATGTTCAACTAAATGTATAAGTAAACAAGAACATTTTTTTATTTTATTAATATGTGATACTTAGTGCATACAGACACGTCCTAACAAGAGAATGTCCCTGTCCACCTAAGGACACTAAATTCTGATTTATGTTTTGTATCTTTTTTGTCCTGAACTTATGTTGTAGGCGTTTTTAGCAAGGTATCATCACGCAAACACTTCTAAAACTGTTCAAAATAAAATATAATTTTTGCTTTGTGATGTTACAAATTACACTAAATTTCCACAACTTGCGTTTAGATTTAGAGAAAATGGAGATTCCAATCCTTTACCAATCAAAACCTCATATTTTCAATGACATTATTATTATTAATGTAGGCAAAGTAATAATTACGTAATATTTTCTCGTTCAAAGTTTTAATAATAATTATTATTAATTAAATTTATGATACACAAGACGAATATATTTAATTCAATATTGTAAATATTGGTGCTCCAATTAAAGATCAAGCGGTTTTCCATCTTTTGCTTTGATGCATCAAAATATATCACAATTTTCGTATCGTTTGAAAATAAATTAATCTTTAATCCTTATTTATATTAAAGCACTCATCTTCTTATTGATGTATCAGGGAATAAACGTGCAAAAAGTTCCTTAATTTAAAAATCAGTTTGTGCATCCAACGTGGAAATTCCGCTTATTTATTTTCCGCAATTTCTGTTATTTTTATTAATTCATAAATTATTGCTCAATATTGATTTCCTATGAGTATGGTTAAGTTTCAAATGGATCAAATATCAATAATGTTCAAGTATCTCAGTAAGTTCAGATTCTTTTTCAATTCTTTATTATATTCCGTTTTATACTGTTTTTTTCTTGACCTTTGTGAATAAATTTAATTCACCTTGTCACTTATTAATATGGTAATTCCTTACATTTTATCAACTTTTTTCCAATTTAAACTGGTTTCCTGGAGATTTTTTGTTGCAAATGTAAATCTAATTCAAATGTGGTTCGGAAATCGGAATTATTTGCTTATTATAATTATATACTTAATATTGATTTATTCTGAGGTTATAGATTTTAACATCTAACTTCAAAGTAAACTAACAATAAGGAGATTATGCCAATTATGTTTTAAGATGAGAATTATTACAATAAATATTACTCTTACAATTAAAAGTACCAATTTGATTTGACAAAAGTATTTTTTTATACTTATTTTATCTTTCAGTCTTACATCTTTTGTCATGGAAGTACTCAGAGAATATGCCTATTTATGAAATTTCTGATTAAATTTGATTGTTTCGTGATATAATGCTTCCAGTTGAAAGATCATTATATTATATACTATCCTGAGGGGATTTTTGCAACGTCAATTTCCAGTTTTATAAAAATAAGATAATATTCGGAAACATCAGATGTAAACAAAATATCAAAGAATAAAGTTGTATCAAATCTAACAGGAAAAGAATGAGCTTCTTCTAATTTGAACTATAGAAGTTAATTGGAAAAAATTGTTTACTCATTATTTTTATTTAATACTAATAAATTTGAGGATGTATTCTATAAATTACAAATAGCAAATTAAAACTGAATATTATAGCAGTGAATTTGGGGAAACCAGGATTAGAACCGCGGTTTCTCGCTTCCTAGCCTGAAAATGTATGATTTACACTTTACTGTTGTTCATTTATTCCAATGTTAATACTGATGCAATGGTAATAAATCAGTTTTACATCTCTATTACGCTGTTAGTTTATTTGCAGTTGAACAAAAAATTTCCCATTTATTGCATAACTTTTATTATAGTTGAGGTGGTAATGTAAAAGTTATATTTTGATTGAAAAGTAAAATGATTTGAAGGATAACAACGATGAAAAAGTATTGTAAACAATATATATATATTCAGTAGCGCTACAACGCAGAGTGGGTTTTGGCTAACCACTTCATTTTATGAAGGGCTTTCAAGGTAGATTACCTCGGTGGTTTGCCATTGCTCGCCGAGGGAGGACTGCTAAAATTAAGTTCTTGCTCTACTCGGGCTCGAACCAGGATTCCCCGCTTAGTAGCCGACGCACTTAAGCATCAGACCGTAACCGTCCTCTTTTCTCTTTTTTGTGGAACGCTTTACGATTTTGCGAGACATCCTTGCGCAGGGGCGCAATAATAATATAATAATAATAATATAAAAACCGCTTATTTTAGTGCTTAATTAAAGGGCAATCAATTAAGAACGGAGAAAGAGACAGAGTGAATAAAACATTTGATACTTTTGAAAGAGTTATTTTACTCCTGCCTACATATTTTATCCTATTACATGATTTATGAAATTTCGAAATGCGATGGACAACCTGAAAAAGAAACGTTGTGGGATTAAATCAATTACAGGGTATCAACATTGTATTAATCAACATTTGTGGGAATGCTCTGTGCTGATTTAATTTTGAATCCCAGATTATGAACATTTGGAAATTTTGTTGAGATTCTTCGGAGATTATGCACATCAGGTGTTCAAAAATATGCATATAAATATTTAAATAAACAAAAAAGTGACCGAGTAAATAAAATGGAACTAGGATGACCGCAGTTTATATTTTGTATAGGTTCGTATACAGCTGTTTCTCTGGTTTAAAAAGTTGTTATATAAATAAGAATAGATATGCACTAAATAATGATGATTTTTTTTGTTTATTGTTTTATATCTTACTATAATTATAATAAAAGGATAAACGTATAAAATTAAATCAATCACGAAGAATTCGAATTATGTAGACGGAAGGATAGATAGACAGAAAGGATTCTTGCTATACTGATGTGTAGAAACTTCAAATAAAATTAATTAGTTATACCAGTTTTTCAGTTAAAAAACATACTGTGATGTTCCTATTTGCTTTTAAAATATTGCAAGAACGAAAAGAGCACAAATAGAAATAAATTTCAGATTCAAAACGAGTGTGTTGATTGTGAAGTTAAATCGAGCAGCTTCACAATAAAGTAAAAAAATAACATAAAAATGTTGGAGCTGCGTAACAATAAAATTAATTTTATCCTTCTATATTATAATATTGATTTTCTAACAAATAATAATTAAACATTATTTTCGAATACTGAATATAGCTTTAATTAAATTATTGCTGGACAAGCAATACAGTTAGTACGTTATGGTCCGGTACATTAATATTAGGAGAAAGGAATAATCCTTGGTTACAAAAAGTTACAATTATTACTCGACATTGTTTTATAACAATAATTTAATTCTTAAAAAAAAATTTAACTAGAATTCGTTTGGTAAATCAATTGAATTTATTTTTAGCTTATCTTCTTCCTGTTTATTTTTCAGGATTTAAGAATGATAATTTTGGAAAAATCAAATTTTCAATTTATGTAGGAGATTATATTTGTCGTGTTTCAAAATCCATTTTAATTATCTCTGATTATTTGAATATTTTTATAAAATATTTGTTAAAATTTTATTTCTGTATAAATTTGATTGATCGTCTTGTCGCCCAATAATTAAGTTGGTATAGTGAGAACGTGGGGAAGAGACCATGCTTTTTTGCCGTTAAAGCCGCACGAAGCGGACGTACCGTAGTTGGTTTCCGGTAAATTTGATTTAATTGCGTAGAAATATTTTGATTTTGGGAATAAAAGTGTTTTGATTTACGTGGGTGAATTTTGTTGATTTATTAAACTTTGAAGTTGTCTAATTTTGGAAAAAATTGAAGTTTTTTTTAATGAAATTGAAATGAATTTGGATTGATACAATAAATCATAATTATTGGAAATTAAATAAACGATTAAAACTGAATGATTACGAAAAATAAGATTAATTGGATTGGTAAAATTAAAAATATTGAAACTCGAAAATTTCGAGTTTAGTCGCTTACAACATTTGCATTTCATTCTACATTGGTAAATTTATTTCATATATTTTAGTTTGAATTTGGATATAAAATTTGATCTAAAAGAGTCTCATGCTCTATTAAAAATTGGTTGCTGGTTTTTCTCAATTATTGTATGAAAACTTATAAAAATAAAATCACTAGGTCATCGCATTTATATTTGGTATTGCAAAAGTGTGGCCAGGATATTACATTTTTATAAATTAATTTATTTATTAATACACATAAATTTATAAAAAAAATATTCAATCGAAACTGCAACTTCCACATTTAAAATGACAATGAGCAATAGTTAATTAATTTTCATGTTATTGTTTTTTTAATTGTTTTTTTAAACGTTTTTTTAAATAAAAAATTTAAATGCTTAGGACATAATGTGACAATAAGAAAACTAGTAAGAACATTTGTAAAAACTGAAGTTTGCTATAATTTTTGGAAGGCGATTACAAATCCAAAAACAGATCAATTAAATAAAAATAAGGGTTTCTCACCTTTCGATCATCTGCAACATATGCGAAATTCATCCAAATCGATGAGAGATGAAGGGAAGTCCTACCTTGATAGTGTAGCAACTCTGTAAAAAATCATTTTAAATGAAAAAAATTATTTCAAGGCAAATTTTCAAAATTAATGCTTTTCATAAATATCTGTTGCGCTTCAGCGCACACACACAGCATTACTCGTTGTCTTAACAGAACTTCCTCGTCTAGGATTGTAAATGATAACGATATCAAGGAGTTCCTATAGTTTCTCAAGTTTTACGATTTTTTCAAGAACTTTAGTCTTTTTTATATTTTTAAATACCTACTTTCGATTGTAGGTAACAAAATTTTTTTCTGTGTATGTTCTTTGAAGCATAAAAACACCGACAAAATTCATTAACAAAGTAAAGGTATATTTTTTTATTTGAAGGACAGCTCAATAAAAATCAATGCTATAACTTTTACAAACAGATATGTAATAAAATATTTGTTCTGTACAGAGTGTCTTATGGACATCTGACAGTAACAAACAAAAAATCAAATACAAAATTTGTTTATGTAATACTAGAATTAGTAACATTGAACTTTTGTAGTTTTAAATGCATAATCCGATAATTAAATCAATATATGTTTGCATTTTTAATTTCCCATTAATTTTAATTATACCTATAATAGCATAAAATTTCGTTAATTTGCAAGAGTATGCATGCTCAGATAATTTTATGCCCATTTGCACCACCTGCACTTAAAATTAAAGTTTCTTAAATATTCCAAGCATTAGGAAAAAGGAATAAGTGACACAATCAATTTATGAAACACTAAATTTTAACTGTAGTGCTCGTTTGCACCACCTACACTTAAAAATGTTAAGCGTTTCTTAAATCGTTAAGCCTCACTTATTTCCATTGTACCATTGAATTAAGTGTCTTTTAACTTTTTACGGAACACCTGAATTTATACCTAAGAAATTGCTTATATATGTTACGGTCAATAACGTAAATTGGGCATTAACGTTAATGGCCGGGCAATGACGTCAATGCCCATTTAAGCTGGCCATTAACGTCATTGACCGGCCATTGACGTCAACGTCAGTTAACGTCTTTGACCGGTCAATAACGTTAATGGCCAAAATAGATTGGGCAATAATGATATTATGGAATAACCACTATAAAGAACAGCAAAATGGCGATTTAAATTTGACAGCTAACTGTCAAGGGACTGTCCATTAATTACGTAAGGACGATTTTTGTAATTTTTGACACCCTCCCCCCCTCATATAAGGGAACGTAAGATTTTGGCAACCCCCCTCCCCCCCCGTTACATCTTACGTAAGGATTATTAAAATTATTTTCATGACAAAAAGGTGCACACAAAAAAAGAAAGGTCGACGGCGTACCTAAAGAACAGTGGAAACCGAAAAAGAAAGGTCCTGAAAAACAGCGAAAAGCGAAAAAAAATTTAAAATATTTAAAAAATTTAATTTAGAAACAGTATTTTACGATACTTACGTAAGGAATACATCGGACCCTCCCCTCCCCCCACGTAAGGGTCCGTAAGATTTCCGATACCTCCCCCCTCCCCCAAAATCCTTACGTAATTAATGAACGGCCCCCAAGTGATATTTATGTACATATATTGTATTCATTGTATTATAATATACTTAATTATTATTTATTAACAAAAATAATAGAAATTAAAAAATAATAAAATAAAATTTTTTAAATTAATCATTTTTATTCTGGTACGAGAGTAACTTGCGAATTTGTTGTTGCGCGACACGCACATTTATTATTTTTACATTCACCCTCGCAAAAACAACGCTTGTAACCCTGACCTCCTAAAACACTGCTTTGAGCTGCTGCTTGTCTAAGAGTAATCTCATTTTCTTTGGTCGTATCACTAATATTTTCTAATAAAATTAACTTTTCAGTATCCCTTAATAACTAATATTAATTGCAAGGGTACATTTAATATATTACTTTCAGATGGAATCTATAGAGTAATAGTTTCATCATTGCCCACCCCGTACTGGGCATTAACGTCATTGCCCGGACAATTATGTAAAAACCACACATAAAATTTTAAATGTCAACATCGCCCAAAATGCATGGTCATTAACGTCAATGGCCGGTCAATGACGTCAATGCCCAATTAAGCTGGGAATTGACGTTATTGGCCGGGCATTGACGTTAATGACCAAATTGTCATCATTGACCGTAACATATACATATATTATAGTATTAACTATCATCAATGAGGCTGATAATATTATTAAAAGCGATCAACAGGTCTATCTTAGGGGAATGATGCCTTCTGCAATTTTAAGTCCTTCTGACATTGACATTGATATTGGCTATTACACAACTTAAATATCTGAAAATGTAAGTCAAAGCAATTTGCTCCTATGAGCAACACATTCTTTCCATATAGAATTAATGACCCGCTCCTGGATAAAGTATCTAATTTTAAATATTTAGGAATTATGTATGTTTGATCCAACTTTATCTAATGTCTTTCTGATAAATAAAATTTTACAATTTCCTTCCACCAAAGGAAATTATATTCAGTTTCTTTCTGTAATATAGTATGCTCATGCAAATACATTTTTTTGCCAAAACTGTTTGCATTTTTGTGCAGTAGCCGTTTCGAGTTTTGTTATGAATAATTACGTCGAGTACATCAGCTACTATGTGCTGTAACCTGCTCGTTGAGTTTGCATTACATGTATTATATTTCTTTGATATCCGCAGGCTTTAACAGCAGGTGAATATTTTTAATTAAATCGATTTTTTAATTTTAGTTTTAATTTTAAATTTAGTTTTGGATTTTATCAACTTTTCAGCAGAGAATAAAGTATGTAGTACCTATTTTAATAGTATGGTATACTTCTCTGCTCGGCTATCCTCGCGATTAATAATATCTTTTACGCTCTAGGTATACAATCTACTATCAACACACACACATAAATATAAAAGGTACTTAATTAAGGCCAATAAGTGCAAAAGCAACGAGTTTTAAAGTCAAAAAGTAAAACACTTGCATGCTTACATAATTTTTTATTTAAAAAATATTCATCATTTTCTAATATAAATAGAATAAATTAATAATGTTAGCAGGAAAGCTGCTTAAATATTTAAGGAACTCATAAACGTTAATAAAAAATTTATTACTCAAATAACCCAGACATCGGTGGTAATCTTGGCATATTATTTAAATTTTTATGTCGTACCAACCACAATTTGCGTTTTTATGTTTATACTATTGAGCTTTAACTTTAACGTTAGACTTATTTTTGTACTATCTCTAAATCTGCTAAATTGTTTCAAGTTAAAACAACACGTAGAATGGAAAATTGAACCTATATAAATATTGTGTAATCTTGTTATACAATAATTCTGTAAAAATTTCCCAAACTAGTCAATTTTAACTTTCCCCCGGCTACAGTTAAGTAGTAATTTTTGTAGGTAATTTATATCCACCTGGCTACCATTAAACCAATTTCTTTTATTATTTATCTATTAATTTGCCCAAGGTCCATTTCCATTGATGCAAATAAAGAAACAGCCTAGATATAGCGTTGGCCAAGAATTATACTGTGCTAAATCCAATTTTGATTGGATATTATATAAAAATAATATATTTTTTGTGAACATGGAATCAAATTCTTCCATATCTATTAAAATATTATGGATTATTTTGAGTAATGTCAAAGTTTTTAATAAATATTAGTGCTATACTTTCAAAGTATTTTGATATTATATTCCATCCTGTGTTAACACAAAAGTATGAAATGAGCCGTCTGGAATTTTAGATATAAAATAGGGTGTTCCGACAGTTGGCCCTGAGCCAGTTGGTCTTGCGACAACTGGCCTCGGACAACTGGCTTTGGCAACAACTGGCCTTGGCGACAACTGGCCTTGGTGACCACTGGCCCTGGTGACAACTGGCCTTGGCGACATCTGGCCCTATCGACAACTGGCCCTTGGACTACTGGCTCAAATATTTTCACGAAAATATATTATTTCGCTTCTTGTTACATTTTGTTATAGATTTTCGTTTGATCAGTGAAATTTCCAAAATTTATTCTCAAAAATTTGACAAAAAAAAAGATATTTAACATATTAACAAAAACAATAAGAATATTATATAAAATCATTTATTAAGAATAGGACAAATGCGAAATAGTTCTCAAATACGTCAATACTTCAATTAGACCCTATCTACTAACTGCGTTTTGAACTTTTATGTTTAATTCGCGGTATCTTCTTATTATATTTGTCGACATTGAGCACCCGTAACTCCTTGCAGAAATGACGCTACGTGCATCTGGCTGTGTTTGTGAAGACCTTCTAAAAATTTCCAAAGATTTGGATGATGACACTGGAATAGTGTCTGCAGACCAAAGTGCCATCCTTCAACAATGTTTGTTGTTCGTGCAATTCCGTCTACAGTTGCTTCATGCTGGTTCCACGAATTAATTGAAAAACGCGCATCGGTATGTCGGCGTTTACCCCGAATATAAGTATGTTCAAAGTATGCCAAGAGTTCATCCATATGCTCGTGAATAGGCATGGATTCGACAAGAATATCGAAAGCACTAGTAACCTCAAGGGCAGGAACATAAGCAAGAGCAGCCAGACTACGAATGCCCTCACGGAAGACGTCGTTAGTGTCATAATCTTCTTTCATTCCAAGTTGTTGAACTTTTCTGATGATGCTTTGGCATAAATGGAAATAGCAACCAGTAATAATGGCTTCTGAAAAAGCTGCTGCAAAAGCCGCCATTGAAGCAGTTTCTAAATCTAACAAAATTTTTCTCGGATTTGCATCTGGAATAAGAGCTCGAATTTCGTTAAGTAGGCGATTATACGTTGTTCTGTTCTTATTCGTGAGGAGACAATACAAACCCACTGGATTAATACAAGGCGCAAATTCAAAGTGAATAGTACAAAGTTGAAAAAATATTTCCGGTACAACTTTGAACTTTCCGTCGGCAGGCCAAATGTCTGCTCTAGCTAGTCCGTTAAGAAGCGTTTGGTTGCCAAGAATTATTAACCGATCATCTCCAGGTCCAGAATCGAATAATAGCATAGCAGCATACTTATCCGGAAAAGCTAAATGTAAATCGGTTGGAATTTGTGGAAGAGTATTATCGGCACTGTTTTTTTACGCTGACGCTGTAGAGTTCTACAAATCTGTAACAAAATGTAACAAGAAGCGAAATAATATATTTTTGTGAAAATATTTAGGCCAGTAGTATAAGGGCCAGTTGTCAATAGGGCCAGATGTCGCCAAGGCCAGTTGTCACCAGGGCCAGTGGTCACCAGGGCCAGTTATCGCCAAGGCCAGTTGTCGCCAAGGCCAGTTGTCGCCAAGGCCAGTTGTCCGAAGCCAGTTGTCGCAGGGCCAACTGGCTCAGGGCCCACTGTCACCAAATCATAAAATAGCTGATTTTGGACAAAAATTTTCTTAAATATCCAATGAAGAAAAAACTTAATAAATTCATAGTTGTGTAGTCGTTTTGACCCAAGGCATGTTTAGCGCAAGATTAATAGGCGCAAGACTTATTCTGTTTAGCTTGTGTTATTGAAATGTAAAACTCAAATTTCTCCTAAATATCCTACTACCGGTGTTTAGCCAAAATTTCCTAAGAGCAAAACATGATGGCCATCAACCTAAAATACCCAAAATACCACATCATCTAATACCAGAAACCCCACGTTATGCACAAAATGACCTACTCGAAATAACTACAATCCCAGCCGTTATAACTTTTCATACAGAGCAGCAAACTAGCAAGTAGCTGATGAGTCCAAAGGAAACGCAAGCGAAGAACAAAATTAAATACAAAAATGGCTTTGTTGTTTTATAATTATTTTTGTGAATTGTGTTATGTTTGACTTGCGGTTTATTAGCATTTATGTTATAAACTTTTAATAAAGCATTTTAGAATATTTTTTGTTAATAAAAAAAAAATTGAAAATATGCGTATTTTCCAAAAAAAAAATTACATTTGCATAATATATTTATTGATAATAATTTATTGGAATAATATATTGTATAATCTGCTTTTTTTTAATATATCATGATAAAGATTATGCAAAATATTGTAAAGTGACATAATAGTAAGTTATTAATATTAAAATGAATTAATAATAATCAATAGCTAAATGAAAATAAGAATTTTAATAATTTGATTTATTTTATTATTTAAATTGATATAATTTATTTAACAAACACATTTAACAAAAATAATTTATTTTTGTTGGATGACATTCCTTGATATGGGTTAAAAATCTAAATGGTATATTCTCTCTTAGTTCCTTCCTCTTATAAAGAGTGTGGTGGCATTCATTATATGCGCTCATGAGAAATTAATCGAGTGGTTTTTTCCCATTAGCCGTATAAAAGTATACATTGCCGGCCTTTGCCATGGTGAGGCGTTGATTGGGGCTTTCCCTTCATCAGATCCAAGACCAATGGCATTTCTAGGTTATTTTAGTACTTTCAAAAGAAAAATGGTATATAAAAGCATTTAAACATAATTCTAAATTATACATAAACATTAAAACACACGTTAGCAAAAAATGTGGAAACCAAAGTTTCAGATGGAGACGTACATGGAGCTATCTGCCTATTGTCATCCGATAATGTTTTGGCTCCCGATACCAACAAAACACTTGCGGAAATTCAATCAAAATGCAACCTACACCGGCCGACTGGAGAGCGGGCAATCGCTGTTCAAATCCTGGTCGCGTCGAATCAACTGCTGTGATCTAAAACCGAAAATATATCTGTGGGCTATGGGGAAGGCAACGGGAAACCACCCCATTAATTAAATTCCCTAGTACGTCATCTTGGCTTTAGTCATGATGATCGCCAACTTCCTGAAAGGAGAATACACTTAAAGAAGAAAAATTATTTGTAAAATTCGGCTTCAGCTTTTGAAAGCTTTGCTGGGAAGCCGGCCAAGCTTTCCTTATCCAAATTACGCGTAACTTTTTAATGTTTCTTAACTTCTGTTAATGTTAATGCATCTGTTAATGTAATAAATAATAATTTAGGTTTACTATATATGTACATGCAATATCAATTGGTTCATGAAATATTTTGAATTTAAATTTTTTTTTGCAATCTGCTACACTTATACAATGCAATGATCTAAATAAATAATACAAAAAACGGAAAATCACCCCATTTTTGATATTTTCTAGTCAGTTCTCGAAGTTCGACAATGCGCAAAGAAAAAAGTTTTTCCTTCAAGAGATTATTAAATAAAATTTTTCAATTTTTTGGAATTCTTGAATTTTACGGTCATCCGGAACACGTCCGTTCTCGGTCTCAACCTCGGCAAAAAGCTCCTTAAATCCCAGAAATTATTGCCAACTTAAAAATTCTTTCGCGCGTTATTACTAAGTTAAAAAATTATTTACGAAATTAAATAGAATAACAAAAATAAACAAAATCTTCATAATTTAAAAACAAAAAATTAAAATTGATTTTTGAAACACCACAGCTTAATCCCTCCGATTTTTCTTTGATCACCGTCGAAAGAAAAGTAGTAAAAAAAATCTGCTCATGTTACGTTTCACACTGTTCTCATCCTCTTCCATCTAATTGACTTCCACAGTACGAAAACAGATTCTTTCTTTCATAAAGCACGACTATAATAAAAACTTTAAATTTCCACTTCCTCCTCCTGTTCTTTTCCTGCACTGGTACTGTCCGTCCATCCCTGACTTTGGAAACCATCATCTTCGTCTCCTCCGACTCCTCCAATCTTTTCATCTGCCATTCATCTTGACTTTCCGTACCACTTCCATATCCTTTTTCATAATTCAAATATTCGTTTTTATAATCCAATAAAAAAAATTTTATTTTACAATCCAAAATTTCATTTTCAGATTCAATGATTTTATGTAAATTTTCGGTTTTTAATTTAACATGTTTATTCAAGTTTCTATTTTTAAAATCTAAAATTTTATTTTGACAGTTTTCTTCTTCAAATCTGTCCAAATCTTTATCCAAATGAATTAATATTTTATCATTTAAATTTTCAAAATTTTTATTTTCATAATTATCAGATTTTTATTTTTCAAATTAATAAAATTATCATTTCTCAAGCAAACTAATACATGATTTTCAAACTTTTCATCTTTTTGTTCAGATAAATTTACATTTTCCATATTCAAATTTTCATTTTTTAATTCCAAATTTTTCTTCTCCAAATGAATTAATTTTTTATTATTTAAATGTTCGAAACTTCCATTCTTCATTTTATTTTCTAACACTATCCTAGTATCTCTTATTTCCTCTATTAATTTATCCTCCAATTCCTTGGTATACCTTCTACTATCTTTAATTGCTTGATTAGTGTTACTATTTATTTCTTCCTTTAAGTTCATAAGTGATTGTGTAATTGATTGATTTAAATTCACAAAATGCGATTCCAAAAGTATCATCATATTTTCTATAAATAACTCTCATGTTTTTATTTTCTTTATCCCTTGAATTTTGTTTTCTTTTTCTACATTTTGTAAACCTAAATTTTATTTTCTTCCCCTATTTAATTTCTACAACCCTGAATTTCCAAATTTTTATTTTCCAATACATTTTCTAAATTCAAATTTAAATTATCAACAATGTCGTTCAAAATGTCTTTATTATCCAATTTTAAAGTTTTTTCGCTTTCCAGTCTTTCATTGTTATCTTCAGAATCCAAATTTTTATTTTCCAACAACCAAACTTTTCTCCAAATTTTCATTTTTTACTTTTTTCTTTTTTTTTACTATCCAAACTCAAGTCTTCATTTTCAAGGTCCAAATTATAATTTTTAATTAATGTTTCATTTTCCAAAATTTGAGTTCTTATTGTTTATTTTTCTGTTATTTGTTCGATTTTATTATCGCAAATCTAACCAAAATTGCTGGAATTGACAATCCACCTTCATTTCCATTTTAACTTCTTGAATATTCCACCAAGAGCATGTGAAACTATCTCAGGGTCAAAGGTTTCTAAAAATGTGCCCCACCAGTTGGGATGCCAAAAAGATGTAGTAAATTAGACTCTTCAATCCAAAATAATTCAAGAAAATATTTCCAAATCCAATTAAATTATTAAATATACTATTAAATAAATTTCTTGAATTTAATAAATAAAACGACGATTATCATCCAGGTGCGACGACGTGCACATCCAAATTTAACTTCTCTTCCAAAATCAAACGAATAAAATTTTCGTAAAAAAGCAGTTTCCAAATCTTTCTTTATCGAAAAAAATTAACTGATCCAAATCCAATTCAATCCTCAAAACAATTCAATCTCGTCCAACTTCGGACGACTTCCAAATTAAATACTAATCAAAAATTCTCTCTCGGTCTCAACCTCGGCAAAAAGCCCCTTTCTTCCCAAAAATTATTGGCAACTTAAAAATTCTTCAACTTAAAAAAAACTAAAATAAACCAAATCTTCATAATTTAACAAAAAAAAATTTAAATTGATGTTTGAAACACCACAGTATAAACTTTAAACTAATAAAAATAATAAAGGATTTAATTTTCCTGTCAAAAATCAACCTGACGATTTATACTTATGGATAAAATTTCTATATTCTAGTGTCCTGCGAGTTTCGATTTTATGTTGTAAAAGTTGAAATCGTAATTTTGTGTTGGAATAATTAAATTAATCAAGTTGTTGTCTAAATACAGTTGAGTAAAAGTGAAGCATTAAAAACATTTCGGTAAATAATAAATATTATGTTACCATAAAATATTTAACAATAATTAGCATCAAGTATTTTGACAATGCTAATACATTGTTAATAATAATAATACAATTCACGTTTTCAGATTAATAAAAAAAAACTTCATTATTTTATAATAACTTGCCAATTTTATTTTATAAGATTATGTAATATTGTTCATAATTATGTAATATTTCACATTGAAGAGTGAATTTGTATTCTACTTCTTAACTGGAAGTAATTTTTTATTCTAATATTTAAGAGTAGGTACCTATAAGCGATTCATAAAAATGTTATCAGTTTTAATTAAATTGATGGCTTTTCAAACAAAATAATGTCACAATCATTATTAATGTTTAAAATTTGGGGATCAAAAAGTAATAAATTACTCACTGCTAGGTGTAATTTGAAATTTTTCAACTTCGTTTATTTGATAATAGAAATTGCTTATTTCGAAATGTACTAAATAAATGACTACCGATTAATAAAACGGCAACTTTATACCAAATAACTTTAAAACTGTAACTATAAGTTTTAGGAAAATCATAAAAATTAATTTATTGTGGTATTGATCCATGGTCATGAACTTAGTTATTATTAATCTACTAAATTGCAGGTTTGCTTTAAATTTAATAGCATAGCAGTACCAATTAGATTTACGTTACATTATCATTAAAATAACCAATTTTATGTTTTTATTTAATTGCAGAAATTCACCATAGTAGAAAAACAGGAAACCGAAGAAAGAGCGCAATGGGGAAACGGTTTAGAATTTTTAATGTCCTGTATAGCGATGTCCGTTGGCTTGGGAAATATTTGGCGATTTCCCTTCACTGCATACGAAAATGGCGGTGGAGCTTTTTTAATCCCTTACCTAATAGTATTATTTCTTATTGGCCGTCCCATGTATTATATGGAAATGACATTGGGACAATTCTCAAGCAGAGGAAACATAAAAATGTTTGATTCGCTTAACCCCGCTTTAAAGGGTAAACTAGTTTAAATGACAAATAAAAAGCCTACAAATTTAATTGATTAACAAAAGTTAATTTTCAGGAATTGGATACGGTCAATTAGTTGGGGCAATATGTGTTGCAACCTATTATTGTTCTTTAATGGCTCTTACCCTTTTCTACCTTATAAATTCTTTCACAGGAAACCTACCCTGGTCGCAATGTTTACCAAAATGGCAAAACGAAAATGCTTTAAAAAATGTTACGTGCGTAGCTTCAGCACATAAAGGAAACAACACATCAACTTTAACAAATACTATAAGTTCATCGGAGTTGTGGTTTACGTGAGTAAATAATAATTATTTGGTTTATAATAATCATTCATTTTCAATCGACGCTGGCGTCTAATATGACAATGTTTTGTTTATCTGCTTCGCCAGCTCCGTAAATAAAATTTATGAACAATGAAAATAAACAAATAATATAATTTTGTGTTATTAATAATCGCGATTTAAATTCAGACGAGAAGTTCTAAATGAAATCACTCAAATTGAGGACGGACTTGGTAGTCCTGATTGGAGGCTTACCTTATGTCTTTTGGTTGCGTGGATTGTTACGTTTTTTGTATCCGCCAGAGGAGTTAAAAGTTCCGGAAAAGCATCTTATTTTCTTGCTCTTTTTCCGTATGTCATCATGGCGGCGCTTTTGATTAGAGCAGCTACCCTTGAAGGAGCTGGAGAAGGCATTCTCTATTTTATTAGGCCGCAATGGGAGAAATTGGCTTCGGCAGATGTAAGTAATCAAAGTTTTTACATTTTATAGTGTTTTTTTATTACTTTACATTTGTTTAAAAAAATAGAGTACCAGGTAGGCGTACGGTAAATAAATATTTTCCAATAGAAGTTTTGGTTTATTTTAATCCATTAATTTTATTTGATTCGTATTTTTTGCGATTTTTGATAGCTTTTATGAGCGTTTTGGTGCTACATTTCACATTTATTGTGGCTCGAGACATTGCGAAGCATATATTTAAGTTATAAATATTTTCGGAAAAAATAGAACATAAAATTTTTTTGACGTTTGGAAATATGTAATACTTATAAATTTATGAACACCTCTTTTGTTCTACAAAATACGATAACTCCGAAAATTGTATTTATAGTTCTTTTACTTTTGTGAAAAATTTTTTGTTATGAAATTTTCTACCCAAGCATCCATATACAACATATTATACAAAGTTTGAAGTCATTTCTAGTCCGATTCTTTATTATTCAAATATGAAAAGATAAGGAATATAATCATATCAGTAATATTATATAATCTGCTCTGGTATGGACTAACTAAGAAGAAAATTTGAAAACTTTTCTGATAAAGCCGCTCTCTGCAGAGAAGGCTATCTATTTATCTTTAAAGTTTTATTTGGAGACCAAAAGTAGTATTTAACCAGATTTGCCCTGCATTTATAGGGAAAAACATAGCAATATACTCGGTCGGCTGAAAAGTTCGTATCGTTTCTAAGAGAGGGCGCCACTAAAATTTTTTCATGTGATTTTCTGTAAGAACTAACATTCAAACGATATTGGTCAAAAATTGACAGCGATCTGTCAATTGGTTTGTGAGTTATAGCATTTTGAGTAAAGCAACTTTTGTTATTGAGAATAAAATGGATAAAAAGGAATTTCGTGTGTTAATGAAACACTGTTTTTTATAGGAAAAAATAGCGTTGAAACAAAAACTTGGCTTGATAAGTGTTATCCGGACTCTGCTCCAGCGGAGGCAACCATTCGTAAGTGGTTTGTTATATTCCGTACAGGCTATATGAGCATCGAAAATGATGAGCGCAGTGGACGTCCGAAAGAGGCCGTTACAGGTGAAATCGTCAAAAAAATCCACCAAATAATTTTGGATGAACGTAAAATGAAGTTGATCGAGATAGCTGAGACTCTAAAGATATCAAAGGAACGTGTTGGACATATCGTGCATGAATATTTAGGCATGCGAAAGCTCTGTGCAATATGGGTGCCGCGTGAGCTCAATGTCAATCAAAAGCGACAACATGGTAATGATTCGAAACAGTGTTTGGAGCTGCTCAACCGCAATAAAGCTGAAAATTTGGGTCGATATGTGACAATGGATGAAACATGGCTCCATCACCACACTCCAGAGTTCAATCGGCAGTCAGCTGAGTAGACTGCACGCGACGAAACCAATCCAAAGCGAGGAAAAACTGTCTGTAATTTGGGATGCGCATGGTATATTGTTCATTGATTATCTTAAAAAAGGCAAAACAATCAACAGCGAATATTATATAGCATTGTTGGAGCGTTTGAAGGATGAAATTGGGAAAAAACGGCCCCATTTCAAGAAAAAAAATTTTTTGTTTTTACAATTTAGAAAATAAAAACGATTGTCAAACTCAATGAATTAAGTTATGAATTGCTTCCCCACCCAGGGTATTCTCTAGATTTGGGCCCCAGCGACTATTTCCTGTTTGGAGACCTTAAGAGAATGGTCGCTGGAAAGAAATTTAGAACAAATCTTTATTTGTTTTGGGATTTGGGTAATTGCCGAAATAGAGGCCTATTTTGAGGCTAAAGACAAATCATACTACAAAAATGGTATCGAAAAGTTGGAAGACCGCTATAATCGGTGTATCACCCGCGAAGGCAACTATGTTGAATAATTAAATTGAATTTTTGTTTTTTTTGTTTTGTTTTTTTTAAGAAAAAAATTTTTTTTCTTCAAAACGATACGAACTTTTCAGCCGAACGTTATTGCTAAAAAATGCTATCATTACACGAATATCGTAAATTATTATTACTTTTTTTTATTTTAGGTTTGGTATGCAGCAGTCACTCAATGCTTCTTCTCATTAAACGTTGGTTTTGGCTCAATTGTAATGTACGCATCTTATAACAGCTTTAGCCACAATATATATCGGTATGTACTCTCTTATTATTTAAAATGCTAAGTTTTCCCCTTTATCCACATTATGATAGTGTTTGTTATTAGAGACGCTTTGGTGGTAACAACTTTAGATACATTTACTTCCCTATTGGCCGGAACTACGATTTTCGGAATATTAGGAAATTTAGCCCACGAACTTCGAGTTCCCGTAAGTGACGTAATTAATTCCGGAGGAACTGGCTTAGCTTTTATATCTTACCCAGAAGCAATAGCAAAATTTGATCAAGTTCCATGGGTGAGTAGTTAAAATTAATTATTGTAAAATTTAAAAAATTTGTTTCTTTAGCTCTTTGCTATTCTTTTCTTTACAATGCTGTTCGTTTTGGGCGTAGGAAGTTTGGTGGCTCTGCAGGGCTGTGCTAATACGGCAATTCTAGATAACTTTCCTAACCTCACGAGCTGGCATGTTTCCGCGGGAACAGCTATGGCGATGTTTCTTATTGGTTTAGTATATATCACTCCGGTAATATTTAAAAAAAAAACTTTTTTAAATTCCTTTCATACACAACTTTTTAGGGTGGTCAATTTATTTTAACTATAGTGGATCACTTCGGAGGGACCTTTGTTATTTTTATGTGTGCAGTATTTGAAGTTATTATAGTAATGTATTTTTATGGTAAATTAAATTAAACCTAATCATAACTAAATTTATTAAACAAAAAACAATAATTTAATATATTTTATTTTCTAGGCGTAGAAAACTTTTGCAATGATTTAGAATTTATGCTTAAAAGGAAAGTTGGAATTTATTGGAGATTTGTATGGGGCCTGTTTACTCCAGTGCTCTTAGTCATTATCTTTATTTACTTTTTAGTATCGCAAACTAGACTAAAATATGGGCCATACGAAATTGCAGACAAAGCTTTAAGTATAAGAATAACTATTTAATCTGATTCAATTATTATTAAAGTTACTTTTTTTAAGTTTGCGGATGGATGATTATTGCACTGACAGTATTTGCATATCTTTTCTTCATTGGTTATTATTTTTTAAAAAACCGGAAAGCTGAGTTTCCTCAAGTAATTATTATACATTATTGATGAATAGGAAAGCTCTATAAAATTTGTTTTAGATTATATACGATACATTTACATTTAAAAATTGGGGACCTAAAAATGCCAAGGATTATCAAGAGTGGACGACATTCAAACAAAGAAAATTAGAAGACAAATTACTAAAGAAAAATAGCTGGATTAAAGATAAACTATTGTTTTTTATAGGAAAATAAATGTATATTTTATTAAATTGTTTTTTTAAATTCCACAATAGCAAGCTAGGAAAGAAAGACAGGCAGATAGACAATAGTCGATCGGTTTGACAATTTATTTATTTTGAATTTTGGCAGCTTATTTTAATTTTCGAAAAGTTTTTGATTAATTGTAATGTCGAATATTGTATTGAATAGTTCTGAAAAGTCAATCAAAAATACTCAAAATTGGAACACAGTTTTTCATTTTGCTTCGATTAGCGCAATATCGACCACCAGTTTGAGCAATATTTGGAGATATCCTTATTTTACATACCCCGAAGGACGCGGCACATTCCTTTTAATTTATTTATTCATTTTAGTAATACTTGGTATTCCAATTTATTATTTGGAAGTAATTTTAGGACAATTTTCATCTAAAACCAATTCGGAAGCATATCATTCAATTTCGTATGGATTAATCGGTAGGAATTTAAAAATGTAAACATTCTTAGTTTTATTTTGATGGAAAGGTTTGGTTAAAAGGTATAGGCTGGTCGCAAGCATTTACTTCTTTATGTATTGCTACATATTTTAGTACGTTCGCTACGTACGAACTTTACTATTTCATTCGGTGTTTTTCCACCGTTTTACCTTGGACAATTTGTAAAACAGAATGGAATAAAACTTGCTCCAGTATATTAAATACGACAAATTCTTCAGGAAAGATAAATTTGAGCGAAGAATTATATTTCGAGTAAGTTAAACATTATTATCGTCAAACAAATTTTGGACTACTTTTTGGCAGTCAAGAAATCCTTCAACTAAAAGCTGACATAGGAAACGTTATTGGAATTCCAAAGATACAATTAGTTGTTTGTTTATTTGTAATATGGTTAATTGTATTTCTTCTTTTACTAAATGAAGTAAAATTAAACGAATACGTCGGTTATTGTATGTCGGGCTTCGTATACATCGCTTTGATAACGTTAATGAGAAGAACCAGCTACTTCGATGGAGCTGCGCATACGACAAAACGTTATTTTAATTTCAGTACATTAACGCTAACTCAACCCAAAGTATTTAAATTATACGAATAAATTTCTAATAATACTCAATAACCAACTGTTTAGATCTGGTATAGAGCCATCCAACAATGCGTTGTTTCCATTGGTTTGGGAACAGGAACAATTACCACCCTTTCGTCTCATAATAAATTCTACTACCGAGCCAAGACGTAAGACAATAACTTAACAATAAATTTTCTTTTGGATACAATACGACCGCTTTCGTACAGATTATCGATAGCAATCGTAATGTTTCATTTCCTAACAAATGTTATGTTTGAAATGACAAACTATTCAATAATTGGACATTTAGCTGTTAAATTAAACACCACGATAGAAAACATTCCAAATTCGACACCATGGATTATATTTGTTGGCTATCCAAGCGTTTTGGCAACTATTAAAACTGATATTTTATATGTAATATCATAAATATTTGTTTATGTATAATAATTTTCTGATGCACTAATTTCAGATCTACGTAGCAATTTTCTATTTAATGATGCTGATTTCATCCATTAGCAGCCTTTTTGGTTTACAAATAGTGGTCGCTAAACACCTTCAGTATTGCTTTCCCATTTTCAATAACTGGCAAGCCGGCATGATTACCACATTAGTCAGTTTT
Organism: Cantharis flavilabris; assembly: GCA_949152465.1. NCBI lineage: Eukaryota > Metazoa > Arthropoda > Insecta > Coleoptera > Cantharidae > Cantharis > Cantharis flavilabris. The sequence goes on along the minus strand of OX424438.1, from coordinate 35,480,182 downwards.
TGTTTTTCTATCTTATTTTTAATACCCGTAAGTAAACCTAAGGCTATTTTACTACTACTTTTGGTTTGTTATTAAAAAAATCCCTTGAAAAATAATAACTAGCAACAAATAAAAAATTACTAGCATAACAGAAAAAATTCAGGAGTGGTAGTAAATCGTCGTGGAGGAAAATGTCCTGTCACGATTCTGAACAATTAAATTATAGGGTAGTTATTATGCATTGAATATCTGTAACAATTACTGTAATGGGTTAGCTATTATGACGATTCTTCTTTACACCATTATAGCCATTCATTATCACTATGGTAAGAACGAAAACTTTTACAATAAAAACAGTAATTAGAAAATTCTTTTAGGTTTACAGAGCATTTGTTGGGATGTAGAATACATGAGTCAAAGTATTATTAACTCTGTCTGGAGAATAACTTGGTCAATTGTAGATCCAATTTTGATAGCTGGCACTGTAATATATTGTTTAATTTCTATCAACAGCACTTCGTATGAAATCAGCAATTCTATAAATTACCACAGTATACTTAATTGCAAGATTTAGTAAATCATGACGTGCACAATTTAGTTTTTAGTTGTTGCGGGGTTGTTAATTTTCTGTTTGCTCACACCAATCCCAGTATGCATGCTTTATTTTCGTTTGAATAGAAAAATTAACGACAATAAGAAGGTGAGCATAAACTACAAAATTAAACTTTAAATTAATTATTATAATTTCCATAGCCACGTGATACCTGGAGACCAATCGACGAAGAACATTATAACGAATGGACAGAATTAAAGGCGAAAGTTCTAGAAAAATATGAACATAATTTTGAATCCAGGATTGTTAAATTTTTCAGAAGTCTTTGGAGAATGTATGATTAAAATTTCATTTTAATGCAATTAATATTGTTATTTAACAACTATTAATTATTTTAATTGAAAAAAATTCTAGAATGTTCTAAAAGTTATAACACATATTTAAAATTTCACTCAAAGTTGAAAAATTATTGCATATTCCTACAATTTTGCTCGTAAATATTACAGATTTATGATATTCTTTTGAAAATATATATTGCAAAATTGTTATAAATCAGAATAAATTCCTACAATCTAACAAACACTGCGTTATAAAAATATAGTTTCAAATGGAAATTTAAAAGCTTTCCACTTTTCAACGTCCTTTATTTAAAATTGTCAGTATATATAATTTTTGTAAGAAACATACCTACTCAAAAGTTTGAAAATATTTTAAGTAGACAACTTGAAATTGCTTATTAGAAAAATCTCATTTTCATCTTGTAATTAGTATTGCACTTTATTGTGATTACAAAAACCAAGTATAGTTGTAAATATTCTAAATTTTATTCTAATTTTAACAGTGGTTTCAACTAGCTATATATTTATCACAGTATTTAATCAAAATTAAGAAGTAACTACTGCCAACTTCTGTTTTTAAAACCATTTATCCTGTTTGTTTAAATAATTGGTATCCGACAATTGAAGGCGTCGCGTCGTTAGAGTCAGTGTTGTACGAAACGTAAGGTTATTAATGGTGAGCGATTTTTCCTTTAGCCTTCATTATCTGAAATTTGGTTTTGGCATTCCCAGTGGAAAACGATATCAAATACATGCCAAAGCGACATTTAAGACGATTAGCTTAATCATCATAACTGATGATTTCCACAAATAAAGCCAAACCTTTGTAATTAATTTTAGAAACGATTTTAGATTTAATTTCTGATCTTTGGTATTCTGTGATTGAAAATATTTTGATTAGGTATATGTTTTATTAAATTTATTAATTATTTTTATGCTAACTAGTTCTCTTTATCTGGTATTCATTCCTAATTCAACTACCTACCCCGAATTGATTTCTCAGAATTTAACTAAAACGTCGTAAAGAACCTGAAGGTACAGATAAGCTTAGAAACGTTTCTTGATCGATGCAAGTTTATTTTTGAAAATTGAGAAAAGAGCTTTATAATTGTAAATTTACTAAGTCAGAGATAAATTATTTATATGCACAGATAAATACGGGTTTTGTGCTTTCAGGTTTTTGATATAGCTTAAAAATGATGGAAGAGTGAAGTTCTTTTGTTAGAAAATCACCCAATGTGTTCAAAAGTTTATTTATGGTATGCGAATACCTTCCGATATATCACTACTAGAGTTCTTGCTGTCTGATTGGGCTAACGACGCTATCATATAATTCCAATATTCTTAATTTGATTAGTTGTTGAATTTAGATGCTGATATTATCAAAGCAACGCAGTTCGAGATCTGGTTGGATAACAACGCACCGTGCTAGTAACAGAATTTGGTGTTTACCAAAATGCAATCAGTAGATTAATTATTTGTCAAGGTTTTCAAAAGAATTGACTAGAACCAACTATAGTAGAAAGTTATATGTATCGCTCCGCCTAAAAGTATCTGTTTACAGCCAGGGTTTGCGTTTGGGGCTGCTGTACTAGATAGCACTTGTTTAAGAATTCTCTGTCTCAGATTCCTTCGTTCTACGTCAGGGACATGCCGAACTGACTCTTTTTCTCGAATTGCTAACTATTTTTTTCTGCGAATGACCTTTTTTGTCACTTATTCTCTTGTCTTTCAAGAGTATGCTACCATTTGTGCGATTTGTACTACTAGTAAACCTACTATTTTTGCCAACTGCTCAGGGGAAGCCAATTTTTCACAATTTCACAACTTTTGCCAATAACCAAGGAATTTGGGAGAGGCTTCCTCTTACCCCTCAAATGGGCACGTCACCGCACATTTCTTTTTCTTATATAGAAGCCTGCCGAGGGAGACGATCACAATAAAGTTTTTACTTCACCCGGGATCGAATTGGTGATTTCGGTTTAGCAGTCGACGCCCACCAGCGCCAGGCCGTGACGGTCTTCGTCATGCTGACGAGTTATCTAATTGCAAACTATAACAAAAATGTAGCTGGAAGAAAGCATTGTATGATGTATGACCATTTGAATAACGGCTATGGTCTAGTCTAGATTATCGAACTAGACATCTTCAATTTAACTTAAACATTAAGCATAAGATTTTTTGATATAATAAAGAGAATTGTATGCTGTTTAAAAACATATCAATTGATGTTTGGCTTTAATATTGAAAGAAAAGGTATAAATCAGTAAAAACGTAAATCTTTAACCTTTTCAGAGCCGACATAGGCCGTCTAAGAAAAACTTTACAGAGGTAAACCTCTGTAAATCTTTTCCAACTACCTGTAAACGCAGCATAGCCTCTGCTGTCTCGTTTCAAAAACTGAATAAATAAAATCCAAAAAAAGAGCAAATCTACACTATCAAAAAAGTGTTTAAGAGAAACCCAGATCTCATCTAATGTTGAATGTTTGTAAAGCTAGGTTTTGCTAGAAACTGTAGCAGCAGAGCAGTTACGGCCGCGTCAACTGCGATTGCAATACCTAATGGGAGGTGCTGCCCTTCAATTGTATCGTCTAGCAACACACGTAACTGATATTACATAAGAGCAGTTAGCCAATGTTATGCGGTGCTGCTTGTGCAGTTGCTAGCAAACCGTACTTTGACAGAATTTTGGGTTGACCGGACATAGCCCGGTCAAAATAGGCATTGACTCTTGCATAAATTCCCAAGAAGCTGCAAAATTTACATGAACGTTAAAAATATTACTAAAATAAAATTGTGAAAAGTCCCCATTGATCCCATGTGTGCAAAAAATTTTATGTGAGGTCAAAGTTCGCAAAAATAGGTTTCTCGGATTTTTTTAGCGAAACGGTTAGTTTTATGAAAAAAATAGTTCAGACAAAAATTGTTGATCATTTAATTATCTACAAAAATTTTTTCTTTCAGATACACCATTTATGAGAAAAAGCGATTCTAAAATTTACACGTTTCCGCACCAACTACGAGGTATTGTACTTGGCGCATTTTTTTAAATGTGGTTTTCCCTGTAGGCCTACTCCACGGTCTATTTTACTGAAGTTTAATGAAATGTCAGGAAATGAAAGGTTCTTCTTCTTCCTGTATCTTCCTGAGTCGACATAAATTGTTGTAGCAGCGATATATCACTTGTTTCGTCGTAAGGATCTTCTTCTGCTCGAGATTTAACATTTGAACACTACTGTCCTTGACAACTGGTGCATGCTGGTTAACAGCCCCGGATTGGCCCACCGGAAAATCGGGAAGTTCTCTGTATGCAGTAGGCCTAACGGGGGCCCGTGATTGTTTTTTTTTGCTTACGGCGAATTTTAATATTTCATCGTGATGGGGGCCGATGGCCGGCTGCGATTCCCGGTAAATAATTTGCGACCTGCTGGTGAACAAAATAAGCTTTCTTTTTTACAGCCGCATTTTGAATTACACCCCTTTTTGCCGAGGTTGGAGGAACACAAACTATTAATTTCCTACGTTTTTGATTACGTGTGTTTCACAAAAGATATGTAACGGAACGTAATTTTTTTAGAGCTCCATATACAGAAAGAAGAAAACCGACAAACTGGTATTTGACAATATTTCGGATGGTTGTTGAGCCTTGCCTGGTTAAAACCAATAGTTTTATTTATATTATGCACCCCCAATGATGCTTACATACCTGGCAGTCTGAAAATGACGTTAGTATGCACTAATGTGAACCATTTTTAACAAGATTCATCCTATAAACGACGCTTTTTAAAATTATAGTCATTGAAGATTACCCATTTGCAAGTTACAGCACTAAGAAGCGACCAACCAATGAGTATTTTTTAATATAAAAAAAAACGAGTTTTGATTAAACTCTACTATTTTCTCGGGAAAACGATAATCGAGACTAAAGCCAAACTAAATAAGTACTACCCGGACTCTGCACCGTCGATTTTAATGATTCATAAGTGGTTTACTATTTTTGTTTTGGACTTACGAGCACCGATGATGCTGAACGTTCTGGACGCCTGAATTAGGTTACTAGGCCAGAAAACATTAAAAAAATCCATGATGTAATGTTGAATAATTCCAAAACAAAATTAAGGAGGCTAGCTAAGGCTGTTGGCATGTCTATGAAACGTGTGGGCAAAATCATACATGCGTTTTTGGACATGAAGAAGCTCTGCGCGCGTTAGATGCCGCGTTTGCACAAAGTCGACCAAAAACGAAATCGTGTTACAACTTCCCAGCAGAATTTGAGCATGTTTACGCGTAATCCGAAAAACTGTGTGCGCCGATTCATAACCAATGATCTTTTACTGTACTCCAGAGTCGATGCAATAGTCAAAACAATTGGTTTCTCCTGGTGAAAGTGCTCCAAAGCGTCCGAAAACGCAACAATGGACTGAAAAGGTTATGGCCCCTCTATTTTGGGATGCACATAGAATAATATTCATCAACTATCTTGGAAAAGGTAAATCCATAACTGGCGCATATTATTCATCATTATTGGATAGTTTGAAAAGTGAGCTCTCCAAAAAGCAGCCGCATTTAAAAAATTAAAAATTCTTTATCATCACGACAATGCGCCTGCTCATTCGTCGTTAGTTGCACATGCAAAATTGCACGAAATCGGGTTTTGAACTGATTCCTCAACCACCGTATTTGCTAGACCTGGTCTCCAACGACTTCAACCTGTTTCCCAACTTCAAGAGATGACTCACCGGTAAGCGTATTTACTGAAATGAAGAGCTGATAGCTGAAACTGAGACCTATTTTCAGCTACTTCCAATCGACTACTACTTGAACAATATAAAAAAGTCAGAAAATTGTTGAACTCGTTGTATCGACCTAAAAAGGGAGTATGTTGAGAAATAAAACCGAACTTGTCCAAAAAAATGTTTCCGTGTATATCATTATTCAGGGACTTATCAGACTGCCAGTATATGAGGCAGCGTAGTCATGCATATTATGGAGAATACAACTTTAGTAAATTTTAGAATTACTTTTTCTCAGAAATGGTGAATCTTAGGGAAAAAAGTGTAAGAAGAATTTTTGTAGATAATTAAACGATCTACAATTTTTGTCTGAACTATTTTTCTCACAAAACTAACAGTTTCGCTAAAGAGAATCCAAAAACGTCATTTGCTAACTTTAACCTCGCATAAAATTTTTTGCACGGATGGGATCGATAGGGACTTTTCACAATTTCATTATAATGGTATCCCTAACGTTCATGTAAATAAATGTATATAAAATCAGTATGTTAATTAAAATTATTAGCTCTTGAAAATACAATAAATATGATTATCAATAACGAGCTACAAGATACATTTAAATCTTATTGTATGGATTTCGCAATCCTATACGTTTAAAATTGTAAAAAAATATATTTATGATTGAAAGTGCTTACTGTTCATTGATACGAAAAAATATGCAAATTATGTGAAATAGTCTGCGACAAATGGGCCCTAGTTGTTTCGAATTTCTGATTCTCATCAGGCAAACCTAGAAAATATAATTAACGCGTACAGTATTCAATTCAATTTGATAGAAAAAAATATAAAAATTCAAAATTATTTGACATTACAAAAATAAAAGCAAAATTTTCCTAACTTGATTCCAAAATGAATAAAAATTAAAAATTTTAAAAAAATTTTTTTTTTGTAATGTCAAATAATTTTGAATTTTTATATTTTTTTCTATCATATTGAATTGAATACTGTACGTTTTGCTGTATGTTTTGCACGGATGGGATCGATAGGGACTTTTCACAATTTCATTATAATGGTATCCCTAACGTTCATGTAAATAAATGTATATAAAATCAGTATGTTAATTAACATTATTAGCTCTTGAAAATACAATAAATATGATTATCAATAACGAGCTACAAGATACATTTAAATCTTATTGTATGGATTTCGCAATCCTATACGTTTAAAATTGTAAAAAAATATATTTATGATTGAAAGTGCTTACTGTTCATTGATACGAAAAAATATGCAAATTATGTGAAATAGTCTGCGACAAATGGGCCCTAGTTGTTTCGAATTTCTGATTCTCATCAGGCAAACCTAGAAAATATAATTAACGCGTACAGTATTCAATTCAATATGATAGAAAAAAATATAAAAATTCAAAATTATTTGACATTACAAAAAAAAAATTTTTTAAAAATTTTTAATTTTTATTCATTTTGGAATCAAGTTAGGTAGAATTTTGCTTTTATTTTTGTAATGTCAAATAATTTTGAATTTTTATATTTTTTTCTATCATATTGAATTGAATACTGTACGCGTTAATTATATTTTCTAGGTTTGCCTGATGAGAATCAGAAATTCGAAACAACTAGGGCCCATTTGTCGCAGACTATTTCACATAATTTGCATATTTTTTCGTATCAATGAACAGTAAGCACTTTCAATCATAAATATATTTTTTTACAATTTTAAACGTATAGGATTGCGAAATCCATACAATAAGATTTAAATGTATCTTGTAGCTCGTTATTGATAATCATATTTATAAAATCAGTATGTACATATTGGCAACTTGGACGTAAGAACAAAAAACTTTAAACGTTAAGAACCGTTGCGATGCCCGTTTTATCAACAAATCGACATTACATGGTTTTAATTTATTAGATTTATGACATTTATTATTATCGAGTAGATTTTTACTGATTATGATGACTATTAACCTAACTGACAATATAATTATGGAATTGCACTAGTATGGACTTTGTTTATTTGCTGAAAATAGTTTGAAAAAGCATGAATTTAATAATTATAGAATTTATCAAAATGCTTTACAATCTAAAATTTTAAAATTAAATTAATATAGGTTCTTCCGAAGTTCAAAGAAGAAATTAGCTTCATAGACTTCCATGTAAGAAAATAAAATTAAAACAAGATAAAGCCATAATATTCAGAGACCTATTCAGTTTACGAAAAAACAGCACGATTTTGAAATATATCTGTGTTTGAATTAAACCCATTGGTTCAATTTAATTTAATTGATCTCATTTTGTGCATTGTAGCTCTAAAAAGTTTGTAGTGCATTATTTATATTCTAAAGTACTCTTATGGTTAATGGATCTTGCTTAGACCGCTAAGTCGATATATTAGATACAAATTATTGCAATCGCAGAGGGTTCTTGTTAAGTTGAGGGTTTAACCAATAAATTCCGCATAGTCTAATATGCTAACCATGAATTTTTGTTCTATAATAATGATGGAGGACCGCAGACTTGAAAGTTAAAATCATAAAGAAAGTCTGGAAAATCCTTTTTAATTTGTTAATAAATGTAAACATTTTTAAAACATCCTAATATTTTAACATAACATTGTACTTCTCGGTTGTTGTAGTGAATAGAAGTTAATTGTAATTGTGAAATAACAGCACTTCAAGTAGAACTTGCTTATATTATGATTTATAAATTTACCCAGGTACGAAGACGGAAAGTTTCCAGTAAGAACCACCACTACAGGAAAATCCATATTAGTCTACGTTATCTAGCAATTGTTTGTGCTCATTAGTTGAGGATTAATCTTAATTTAGATAAAGGTAATTGCTATCTTTTTTAATCTGTTGTTTGTGTCGAATTAAACTTCATGATTTATACTTCGGATCAAACCAAATATTTATAACACCCCATATGAGTTTTTGTAAGATCTTACAAAATTAATTTACTTCAAACACAGTAAATATTCAATAAATAACATTGAATTAATCTTAAGACCAATCTAATTGAAACTCAGTACCCATGAAATCCATTAAAGGACTTCTACGTTTAACTCGAATAATACAATGTTGTAGTTATTTTTTTGGAATAATAAAATGATGCTCGCTTTTTCATTTTAGCACTTAGCACTTAGAGAAATGTCCAATGCTAATTCATGTTTTATTTCCAGAATTTTACAAAAATTTAAATAAATGAAAGTTTCCCACAATCATCTCTTTTCACAAATAATACTAAAATTAAAATTGGATTTTGAGAATACCCGACTCCTAGTTTTCATTTTAAGTGGTATTCAAATCAGTAAATCGATTTATTTTTTTCTATTTGCTTAAAGAAATTTTGTGAGATTGTGGGAAGCTAGCGCTAATTTAAATTTTTGTGACACTTTGGAAATAAATGACGTAAACCACAAATTACTCCATATATCACTGAACATTGCTTTAACATCATCACGGTCTTGATTTCGAATTAGTTATTTGTGAATTTCCGCTGAATGGCAAATAAATCAATGAATGTCGAAATCAAAGTAGTTAAATGGTTAAGTTAATATTATGTAAGATATTATCCTCAGTAACTGTGGTGACATTAGAGTAGAAAGTTGCAAATTACAAAAAAAAGTACAAAATAAAAATTTTGTGCAGTTTATAATTGAACTCTTAATTAAAGCACTGAAAGCTACCAGTGTAATTGCAGCGATAATTATTGGAAAAATCAGATTTAAAAATACGATTAAATTGGTTTTTACATAGGTGCAAACATTTTAATTAAATAAAAAATATATTGAATATAAAATTGTAAAACTAATCTAGAAAAATATATTGGGATGAAAGATTCCAGCGATGATAGAAACATTAAAAGAGAAGAGAAGTCGTGTTAAAAATTAAAGATCTTCCATAGTCCTGTGGGTTGAGAGGATCATGAAAGCGCTTAAAAGCTATCAAGCAAACATTTGTAAACAAATTTGTTTAATAATAATCATAAGAAATAAAACAAATTCTTTTTCCAAGTCCTTTTTATAATTTATATTAGACGCGTTTCGGGAACTTTTATTGAATTTCCATCATCAGTCTTAGAGCACACAAGTAAGAGGTATTAAAAGGGGCAATTTAAAAAATAAATCATATTCGTTCATACAAATCTGCATCTGTTTTGAGATCAGGAATTTCTGCGCAAATGATGGCATCAATTTCATTCGGTCATATTTTCTCGACCACACACAGAAGAACATACGCACGAGGTAGTTCTCTTTTCTGCCCCTACTCGGTGTACCGTCAATTCATCGCGGTCAATTCATCGCGCGACAATTCATCGCGGACAATTCATCGTGCGACAGTTCATCGCGTGCGACAATTCATCGCCGCGACAATTCATCGCCGCGACAATTCATCGCATTAAATACAATTAAAGTAAAAACAACAAAAATTAATCGTAAGCGTAATCTTGCAGTTTTTTTTTCTTCTGGCGTGTTTCTGTACACTTTTTTGTAGAATTTCCAGCAACAAATTATTCTATCTTAAAGATAGAAAAAGAACAAAATATACTACATATATATATTGATAATCATATTTATTTTATTATAATACATATATAGATATCTTATAGCATAGCTTATAATTTCCAAATACAATTATAAAAATATGTGTTGTTTAAATTTTAATTAATTTTGAAATATCAAATTTTTGTTTTTATTTTAATTATATTTAATTGCGATGAATTGTTGCACGCGATGAATTATCGCACGCGATGAATTGTCGTGGCGATGAATTGTCGCACGCGATGAACTGTCGCAGCATGAATTGTCGAAGATGAATTGTCGCGCGATGAATTGTCTGCGATGAATTGACGTAGGTTCCCACTACACAGAGTACATCCAGCATCGCACGTCTCCGATGTTCAGGAGCGCCTTAAGTTTCTGCTTGAATATTCGTGCAATTTTGGGAAATTGACTTATTGATTGTGTTCATGTAAGAGTTGTTGTAGTTTCCCAATAATCTCTCGCTTTATTGCACGACTTATGATACAAAGTAGATAGATTTCATCATCAGCGATGTTCTTTTCGAAGGAAGTAAATCTGAAGAAATTTGTGATCAGCATTCACTGGCGGCAACAATGATCCTGCACGATGGTGAATTTGTCCTTGAATCTATTTGAAGAAAATTGAAATTGAAAACACAAAAAGAATTTACATTAAAAATAGGGTTAAAATCTCGTTCTTCGATAATATTCGCCCCAAATGATGTCATTCGGAAGGAAATGTTGTACTTTTGTATATTGTCCAAGAAATGCTTCTATCGAGGTTCTTGGCCAGAAAGCAATGATGCTGGTGGCTCTGGTGCCGATATCAGTTGCGGTAATCTAACCTTTCCACTCGCACAACATAATCCTAGCGATTCATGTCGAAATTTCAAAGATTTGCAATGTTGACAAACAGTACTCATTGTTCCAAAGTCGACCGATCCGCGGCATAATCGACTATTGGATCGTATCTGAATGCCAAACGAATTGTGGCAATTGGCGGTCCGTTTCGCTCTCGCGCTTGAGAAATTCTTATTCGATTTTTTCGTCAGTCTGTCATTCGGTATGAGTCTAAAGTAGCTGGACAAATTTCAATTACGTCTAAACAGTAGTTATAATTTAGCAAATCTTTTGAATTTTTTTCTGTACCTTCCTTCATATGTTTATTATCAAATTTTATTAGTTTCGTTTGAATTATCATTATGAAAGTATGCGAACAGAATTTTTTTGCGTAAACACGTTTTTAAAATGCTTGGCCGGCAGGATAAGAGATGCGTTTTAAATCATAAACAAAGGGTTCAGCCGAATTACCATTTATTCCATAATTTTGAGGTTTAGTAAGAATATTGGCCGCGAAAATATAAAAAAACCGCAAGAAAAGCAATCCTAAAAAATCTCAGCTAAGTTCCTTGAAGAAAGCCTCTGAAAATAAAATTGGAGTGAGTACTCGCATATTACCACGGAAATTTCAAGATTCGCAAACAATAATTTGCCAAAATTTGAAAAAACTTTAAGTAAAAAGGTGCAAGAGAAATGTTAAACCAAGATATACCCATAAACAATTAGCGGAAATACCCGGAAAATGCCACATTTTGCGACAATAGTTTTTAACAGGCGATAGAGTGAATATTTTGGACGATGAAAAGTACTTCATTTTTGCGAACAGTTGTGACGTTGCAAATAAAGGATTTTATACCACCGATAAAAGTACAGTTCCTGATAATGTAGAGTTTATAAAAAAATCAAAATTTGAACCAAAACTATTGGCATGGTGTGCAATATCAGTGAAAGGCATATCAAATTTTTTTGTACAAACTCAATCGGGTATTACTGTTAACACAGACACTTACATTAAAAAATCTTTATCAAAACAGTAAATTTTGTGCATAAAAACCATAAAGATGATAAAATCATATTTTGGCCGGAAATTGCATCTTGCCATTATGCAAAAAATTATTAAGTTGGCTAAATGGTCAAAAGATACGATTTGTTCCAAAATATACAAATCCGGCAAATATCCCTGCAGCTCGTCCAATCGAAATTTTCTGGTTAATTTTTTCACAATTAGTTTACAAGAATGGTTGGGAAGCAACTTCAGCCGATCAATTAAAAAATCGGATCAAGTCATGTGCCAAAAAAATTGATGTGAATATGCTCCGTATGATGAGGTGTTAAAAGTAAAGTAAGAAAAATTGAAGAAAATGAACCACTGTGTGTTGAAATATTTTTTTTTGTGTTCTAATTGTATGGTGTTTTTTTAATAAAAAATTAATTTTAAGTTTTCTATAACCAACTTTTTTGAATTAAAGTTTTAATTCTGTCCAGCTACTTTAGACTCATCCGTTATACTGTAATCGTCTTGCGTCGACCTATATTTCGATTTCTCACAGGCGGCAACGAATATATAATGATGAATCTCGTTAATCCATTCATGTGCGTCATTAACCTGTTCTAAAATCTGTTTCGGGTAGGATTTTCGTAAATATTATTGCATACAAATCTTATCCTGACAATTCTGAACACAGCAAAAAATAGATCTTCCAAATCTGTAGAGCTGTACTCAAGTGATGAGCGTATATTTTATTTATATAAAAGAACATAATTATTACTTTAGCACTCCAAAATTAGGAAAATGAGTTTTAATAAAGTAGTTTCAGTCATTTTCATGTATAATTTAAGTTTTATAAATTTTACCCTTTTAAATATCGAAAAAAAAATAAGAACACAAATTTAAAACCAAACAACCGCAGATACATAATATGAATCAGCATAGTACGTAGGACGCAAAATAATTCATAAAATAATGAAATTAAATGCCAACTAACACCTGGGACCTATTTCATAATAAAACTTCACTAATATTACAAGTTACAAGTAACTTTCAATACTCGCCAAATAATTTATCTGATCAGATAACTGCCTTGTTTTTGGGCTTTATTGATATAATAATGTGTTCTAATAGCATAACATAAAATCATCCTTCCATGTTTTTCATTAATAATAATAATCAACTTGTACTTTCCAACTAACAGTATTGGGACTATTGTGAAACGCAACCCGCGAGGATCGGGTTTCAGAAAGCAACTTGAGCAAAACCTAGTCAAACGATTACCACAGGAAAGAAACAATTTAATAAAATATTTCAGGTTATGAAATTAGTCCATCAGTGAAGGGTAATATGAACCAAGAAATAGAAAGAATCCGAAGAAAATCAAATTTGAACGGCATAGTCAGCAATATTCATAAACTAAATGAAAGCCAAGGATTCCACAAAATCAAAATTTACTCGTTCAAATAATTTTTTAATTATTATTACTATAATAATTATTTAGTACTACTTCGCAAAATAATAACAGATTAGATTTTTTATAATAATTATTAAAATTACTTTTCTTGACAAAGTTTAATTATTTTAGAAACAATCCTTGATCCTTGTACAAGGTGAAAGTGTTTGATGTTACAAAGTGGGTGTATTATCAAAGGTCAGGTAGACAGTCAATTGCTACCGCAAAGTGAAGATGTTCCAAGGATTGAACACAAAAAGGATAATTCAGTCAAAGATTATTGATGTGATTTCACTTTCTGAAGTGAAACAGATTTTAGAAAATTGAATCAAAAAGAAGCGCAATTTCAGTTCGCGGGTTACATAAGCATAACACTACGTCTAATACGTAAGTAAGGAAGCTTGGAAAGTAGTTAATAAATATCAATCAAGTTTATCAAATTTTCTTTCCAAAATTTTAAATTTCCAAACGTTTAGTTGGGAAAAATATAAAAGTTTGTTTTTATAAAATATTACATGCTATACTATTTATAACCTCCTTCTGGCTATCAGGCGGCCTATCACCCGTTACAATTTTCTAATTTTGGAATAGCGTAGAAATTGCTTACGCGGCCTGAAGGGCGCACGGATCCTTTACTTTTCTCTAAAATTAACTTTTTAAGTTTGCAATAAAAATTGAATAGTTAGAAGTGTGTTACGTAAGGACAAACATGCAGAAATGTATCCTGTAGTATTCACAAATATTAGTTATAGGTATTATGTATACAAGCAAGTTTTCGTTTATGAAATACATTTCAAAATTTATCGATTGATTAGAGATCAAATATACTTTCAAGTATTTGGCAGTTTATCTTCTGCACTCATCTGTCATTGTTACTCGTACACAAGTTTTATTTTAAAGTGAATTTTAAAACCAAACATTACCTAACAATGTTTTCAATTCATTAATGAGCTTGACGTACATATATTGTGATATACCTAAGAGTATTTTTAAACATAATGACGTTGCTTTTGGTAATAGTTGTATTTTTTCTACGGGCTATTAGTGGTGTTATACATATTATATTATCTTCTACCTTGTTGATGATATTTAATAATTTTAAATAAATTACCAGCTAAAATCTGGGACATGCTAACGAAGCATAGTCTGTGATTAATATAATTATTATATTAAATATTAAATATTAATATTGGAGATAAACTCAAGAGCCCAAATTATAAGTAAGTAGTCCTTACGTTAAAAATGTTAAAAACTACCTTAAAAAAATTGAGAAAAAAAAACTTTAAAAATGTCGCGAGTGAGATAATCTCTCTTATGAGAGTGAAAGTTATGGAATCTAAACATACAACGAAAAATCTAAGTGATTAAAACTGCAAAAACCTAAGTAAATGGAAGTTAGGTATCGAAAAACGTGGAAAGACGACCTAAGCTTTGACGTTATAATATATCGATGAGTTTTATTTATATGTTCGGCTATAAAAGAATTTTTCTTTGTTAAAATTAATTTTTAGCAAAATTTGTCTTGTATAAATTTTGGTTTTGGTTTTAATAATCGACATTTTTTAATAGAAATTAGTTCGATTCAAGACTTCAAACGGTATGATCGCTTGGATTTGAGTTGGTACCTACCTTTTTGTAATTAATAGTTTCAAGATTTTCTTCTTTTCTTTTTAACTTTTTTGAGATTTCTTCTACACCACAAATTTTACACTTAATAATTATGGGTTTTGCGGGCACATTTCGTAGTTATAATTAAACCACTTTGTTTCCTATGTGAAGGATATACTATTTTACTTCAGCAAGAGTTTTTTAAGACTTTCTGTTTATGTTTTTCGAGTAAGTTAATGGAGCCGGGTGGCTTTTTATATTTAACAAAATTTTAATTTTGTTTTACATAATAGATGATATGTTTACTATACAATTTCAAATTAGTTCAGTACTAAATAATGGAAGCTTAAAATCTAAAAATGTTCTTGGCCATTTATTCATATTATCTTTACCTTATTTATATTTTTAATTAAGTTACGTATACTATCTAATTTTCACTTTTATGAACAGAAAGAAAAGAAAATGCAATTAATTATTTGATTAGTTTAATTTTAATGAATTTTCATTAAAAGATGTGACAAAAAAGCATGAAAATTGTAGGTATCCTTTACCCTTATTGTTATCTACTGGAAAACCTGGGCACTTTAGACATCCACTCAAGTGTGCAGAACAACCGCTTTTAGTAAATTTTTAAATTAAACTTTTAGATATTAATTTTTATACAAGAGATTTTACTGCAAGATTCAAAAAAATATAATCAAATTTTTATTAAGGGAGTTTATGGTTATTGCCTGATAACGTTTAATGTGGGCGGTGGATATAAACAGCAAAATTCAATGTAGAATTATCCGGTACATATTCAAATTAAAACTTAACTTTATATTTTGGATGTTCAAATATTTTTTTTTAATACAAGCGGGAGCTGGAGATGATTGCAATAAGTTTGTTTAAATTTAATTTAAAACTACGTCTTAAAAGAGAAATTTTTATTTAATCTCAAGAAAAGTCTATAAGAAATAAAGTTAGAAAGAATTGAATTATTAGCTTGTGATTGGATTAAATCAATTACTTTGTATATTTCCTGAAACATAAATTACGCTACTGGTGAATCTTTTTTTTAATATTGAAATATAAATCATGTATATAATAGGTATATTATTAAAGAAATTGAAAAAGTAATAAATTTAGTTTGACGGCAGGTAGATGCTTCTTGGCGTTTTCATCTAAAATTTAGCTGCTGTCGCATGAGAGAAATTGCACTAACTGCCATTTGGTTTCTAATATTTACACAAATCTTGCTGTGTTAACGATTTGTTAAAGCTTAATCTACCATAATGTTAAAAATTAAATTTACAATTGTGTTCGAAACATTTAAAATTCTGATGTACTTGTAACTATGGGATACTAGCAGGTGTCAGAGCAGAACATGCGCGAATCCGGAGCACCCGGATTGTACACCAGTGCTCGGGTAAACTCCGTTACTAGTAAACCTTGCGCCTATAAGATATGTAAATTTCGAAAAATTAAAAAATAAATGTTACAATATTTTTTTTCCGAATAAAAAAAATATAAATAAAATTATTGATTTAATTTTTAAATTTGGATAAAAAATATATAATATGTAATTTTTGTTTAGCTCGAAAGTTCAAAGGTTAATTTATACCTGACGGGTCTAAAATTTTATACCTTATGTAAAATATGATATACCTAATATAAAAAATTGGGTTAAGACATAAAACTTGAAGAAACTGCAATCATAAAAATCGCGACAGACGAAACACAACTCAAAAAACATTTTATGCTTTTATTTCGTGTACCAAAATAGTGGTAAGCTATAAAATTGCAATAGTAAGCATAGTGCAGAAATCCATGCTTTGTGCCGTAAATTCGCAGGCTTAGCGAATATACACAGAGAGCTTTTAGTAGTTGTTCGACCCCAACTAAACAACCAGTTGCTTCAATTGAGTGCCAGATCCCAGGTAACCTGGCATTCTAGAAATAGTTTTGGATTTTACTACTTGAGGTAAGGATAATTTTAATAAATTGATTTAATTGAAAATTTAGTTTTCCTAGCCAATAATAAGATAATCGCGGTTAATTTACATAAAGCTTCTCCGATTGCGATTAAGTGCTTAATATTGCAAAAAGATGAGCAAAAATCGTTATATCGCATGTGGGGAAGTAGAAACTTTAGTATCATGGTAGTAGAAAACGAGGTACCTACATATGATGATTTTGCTTTCACTCTTTACATATTTTTATTAAAAAGCTCTGTATCAGCGTAAATAGCTATATACTACATACTTCACGTATACTTGGAAGAAAATTTCGGTATCATTTTTTAGATATAAATTTTTTAGTGAAGTAAAATTGCCTCTAATTTTTTCAAGAGTTCTACAAATTAACAGTTCTAGGCTTTTTATGGTATTGTTCTCCACGCATTTACTTTTATATCATTTCTAGACCCTCGCTTTGCAATACTGATCGTCTCGGTCAAGTTTATGTCTTGATAATCAAGATTTATATGGCGCGACCTTAAATTGGGAGACAAATTTTATGATCAAATTGTTAGTAAACTTACTTTTTATTAAAAAGTACTAAATAATTATATGATATTTTTTTAAATTTGTGATTATTAAAAGTTTTTTTTGTAATTACCACTTTGTTCATTTGGTACCTAATTAAATTTTATAACTTTACCCAGTGTGTTTTTATCAGTATATAAGTAAAAAGAAATGCGGAAAAAGTAAATTAATTTTGCTTTAAAACTTGAGATATTTTAATTAAGTAAAACGTTGAAAAATTGTAATATAAATTTTAAAAATATTTACTTACACTTAATTTTATTAATAAATTTAAATTTCTGAAATTTCTTTAATTGACTAACAATTTAAAGAATAATTACAATAAAATATTTTTTTAATTAATCGTTACAACTCGAAAGTTGACCAAAAAAGTAAAACGGAAAAGTGAAATTATGTCAATAACTGGAAGCTCACTCACATATCAAATATATACTTCAATACCTTTGATAACATTTTTCATTACCTATACTAACAAAATAACTAATCAGAACGTTTACAGTTGCATTATTTTTCATAAAGATATGACAGGGAGTTGAAAATTGGAAAATGTCTGCTATATATTTAATATAATAAAAACTTTTTAATCAACTTACAGAACATTATAATTAATTGAACAATACCTGCGCAAATATTTTAATGCTGGATTGTATTAACTACCTACTGAAATTGAATTGCGGTTTAACATAACAGGGAAACCGAAATCGCATTGTAAAAATATGGGAATGTCTCTCATTTTGACAAAATAATATGTGAATACATTATTAAAGTTTCTTTTGTGAATTTCCATTATTATTGTGTTTTATTTCTAAAATTGAATTATTTATTCCATATTAAATTTAAAAATTGAAATTACAGATTATTTTATGTCAAAAAGGTAAAATTTCTTTATAGTCATTTTAAACTAATTAAATAATAAAATACAAAATATTTTATTGAATTTTAGTATAATTTAAGACAAAAATACAGTTTTAATCTGACGACGCTTATAAGATAAGACTAGTTTTTCTTTCGGACAGAACCGGACCAAAAATATTTTCTTGAAAAGGCGAATAAGTTATAACTTATAACTCTCCAGTGAAAGGGGAGAATAAATTACAGATATTATACCACATAAGTGAAGCCTGACAGGCTTCACTCGTTGACTGGAGGGTTAAAAGCTAAAATAATGAAATCAATTGAGAGCATTGAAAAGTATGTTGGTTTAATTTACGTTTATATTCAATTGGTGATTTAAAAAGGTGATGAAATAGCCCTATATTGCCCTATCATTGTGTTTTCAATTTCAATATTCTACTTTTATTAAATTTTACGTTTTTAATCCTCCCCTATTCTTCGTTTCATTTTACTTATGCACCTTTTTAAGGTAATATTGTTGGTTGTATCTTGTCGCAAAGGAAAACCTAGGGCCGAATAAAATGACTCAAATTACTTTTTATTACTTTTTATTTATTTTCTTTCAAAAAAATTACCTTCTAAAAATTTTGAATCTGGAATTGACCCAACTTATTCCAAAATACTAAATCAGAACGATCGGTGCTGTAGTGCCGAGTTAAAATTAGGACCTTAAAACTAGAACTTATCGTTTCTCAAAAACTCATCTTTTGATTCATCCGTTGACCTTGCGCCTACCAACAAGGGGAGGTCTTTGAAAATCAAGAATTTCAGTAGCTACCAGACCTAATACGAAAAAATCACAAGTATGGTGATTTTTTTGGTGGCAGCTAAAACTATAAATAATATTCTTGCGTTCTGCGAAAACGTAATTTGAGTTGCTACTTGGTCCTAGCCCTCGAGCATCTCAAAACTTCGTTTTTGGATGCAGAAAATAAGAAATTTTCAAAAAGACGAAACCCAGGTGTTACAGTGCAATTCGATTGGAAGGGAACTCGATTGATGAGTTGACAAAATTGGTTCATCATATTGATGAAAAATTCATCATTTTTGTGCCGATGAACAAATTCGTCAATTTTTTAAATCAATGCTGTGAATTTTATACATCAGCGATAAATTTTTGAAGTTTTGTTTTAACTTTTTTGCAATGCGTTCAACTCGATTTACGTTTTTGATTTATGTGTACTCGATTAGTGTAAAAACTCGATTAGTATCGGACTCGATAGTCAATCACAAAATAAAATAATAATAAAGGCAAAATAAAATAACCACAAAATAATTATAAAATTTTTGATTGGTAAAAAATCAACCAATCAGATGTGCGTTTCGGATAGAGGGACAAACGGATACACTTAATGCATTACTATGTTTGATGATGATAATAATAAATTTAGAAATAAATTAAACAAAAAATAAAAACTTTAAAAAAAAACCTTTAATTTAAAATTTAAAAAAATACATTAAAAAGTAAAAAATATAACAATTTTTTAAATAAAAACAAACAAAGCTTCTTTAAAACATCTATATAATACGTTTATTTAACTTTTTATTTTTTAATTTTTTCGACTTATTTCAAATTTATTTTAAGTTGTAATTTATTAATTACTAGATTGCTACACTAAAGGCCGCACTGTAACAATTGCTAGATTTCCGTTAAGCAGACCAGCAGGAATGGAGGGTTGTTATAAAATGCTTAACATTGCGTAACTTAATTTAATGAGGAAAAAGAAACAACTATTGGGTAATATAACATTTCGAAAATTGCCTATCTAAGACCGAAGAACTGAGATTGAGGGTAAACGCAGGGTAGGAAAAAAATTATTAATTCAAATATAGAAATCTGAAAATGAATCAGGAATTATTTTTAATTTGGTGTTTTTAAAAATTTAGATACATATTATGCAAACATTAAATTTTATGAATAATTCAAACTTTTGGGTGAAATAAGCCATAAAACCCAATACGATTATTCGATTGGCTGTTTTCATCTAAGAAGATAAGTCATTTCGACTGAAGTTAAAAACACTCTTTCTTTGATTTATTAAATTTAAAAAGTTTTATTTTTTCCAAAGTAAAAAAGTACAGTGCTTTTGTTTCAAACCATAGTAGGTTACGACTGTTACATTAGGTAAAAAGCCTGAAACTTCTCTCTTTTGTTTTTTCGTCTGTCAATTTACACTCGTTGTAATTGCTAAGTTACATTTAAATTACCAGCAAAAAATATTCGCATTTGGATGATTATTTTATAATAATAATAATTTTATTATAGTCGTAAAAATCATGTTTTAAAATTTAATGCATATCTTAAGAGTTTGGAAATAAAGTTTCAAATAAAACTATCTGTGGGATCATGTGAAACGAGCTTTAATTGCATCAGCACATGAAAATTATCATCAAAAGTAACCGAGATCCATACATGTGGTAAAATATGAATGCTAGTGCAATTTGGTTTTGATTTAAGTGTACGTTGATTTTATAAAAGAAAATTTAATGTACATCGTAATTATATTATAAATATTCTGTACAGGGTATATCACACAGATTTTTATAGATACAAGAAAATATGTTGTAGAATTTGATAGATGACATTGAAGAGAATGACTAAAATTTTTCAATTCATTTAGGTAATAATCGATTTTAAAAATTGTTTTAACCGTTAGAAGCATATAATTGTTCGTAGCAAGCTCAATTCTGTTGACGGTATGTGTACTGTGCAAACTTAGAACAGCTACGTCTTTCCAACAACGTAATTTTCGAGTAAGGAATGTTTTTACCAAGAACGTGAGCTCAGAGACTCAAATGATCTTAAGTTTTAGTATTTTCTTAAATAAGATCATTTTATTTGCATCAGATAAAGCGTCTGCAGAATGTGTAAATAAATTTTATCCAATTTTACAAACATCTGGAAATCGACAATAGTATAGCAAAGTGGAAAAATCACACTTTTGTTTCTAACCAGAAAATAAAAAGCGCTAGTTAACTTTCGGCATAACAAATTACATTTTAAAATTAAATAATAGGAGAATTTTGATTTCTACAGTTGGCAAATAAATCTCATTCATTTATTCACACGCATCATTAATCAGGTGCAAAAGCTGTGCTAAATCTCGAACATAATGTGCGAAAATAGTAAAAAGCAACTAATACACATCCGTATTCAGAAAAATTTGTTACTAATGTGTAAAGCTGTAAACGTAATGGAGCTTATTTTTATTCACCGAAGCAATAAATTAAAAACTAAATATTAATTATACATTTTCAAATAAGAAATAGTGTTATTTGTATTAATAAATTATGTATATTATTATTAATATATTTTTATTTTGTCTATAGATCTCTAGCATATTCTGACAAAAATAAAAATACAATCAACATTTCTTGTTTTTGTTTTTTCAAAACATAAATAATACTTGACAACCTTTTAGAAAAATTATAAAATACCTGACGATGCTATAAAAAGCAAAACCGGTAGAAAATATATAATAAAATATTATACAAGCATGTACGTTAATTTATTTTATTAATTGAAAAATACAAAAAAATTATTACTGTTTATACAAATATCTATTTAAATCTTACTGCCAAACCAATTTTTTCATACCGTAGTATTTACGTAAAATTAAGCTAATCAAGTTATTAAATTGTTACTCGACTATTAAAATATGATATTCAATAAGTATAAGTATCGTATAAAATGCAAATATTGACAGTAAAAGCTTTTATCTCGTATAATAAAACTTAGACATATACTAGGCTATTAAACTCGTATTGATTATCTACCGTATAGATGCGCTTAATTGTTTACCAAAGTTAGGTTAACCAGATTTCAGACTGTAGTTGTGGGAAATGATGTTTTCCAATTAGGTATTGGATTATAACAGGTAACTGTAACTTCGAAATGTAATTCAAGTTCTTCAAAAAAAATTTATCACACTACAGTAGTGGCAAAATGTGAGAGCTAATGGAGTTACGGAACAAATATTCAGAGTTGGAATCATCAGGCTTTTACATATACCTATATAATATAAAATATAAAACGTAGAGATTTCGTACACCTAGATTTGTTGTAAAACAAACAGTAACAAATTCAAAGTTATTATAGCTCTAAAATAAATAGCTCTATTCAAATTAAAGTTAAAATGATCGGAAAACAAATAGTTAATTATTCTTAATTATTAAATTCTATTATAAAAACTGTTACTGTTACATGATTTTTTGAATCATCCGAAGCTTTCATTCGTAGTGTAAACTTACATTTGTAAAATTATAATTCCATTGAAGGTCTTGTGTACACTCTTATAAATGATTTGTTGCTTTAAGAGCTATTACTATATTGCTGTAGCCTCAACTGAGTTATTTTTGTTGTTGTAACAAATTTTCTGCTGTAATAAAAAAGTATTTTCTGGTCAGAAAAACAATTAGTTAATTTAACAAATATTCTTATTCTGCATAGAAAAAATTTTGTTATGGTAACAAAAAATTTGTAGCAGCAGCAAAAGCTTTGTTAGGGCAACAAATCTGTTTTCATAGTGTATGGCACCCAATTTTCAGTGGAAATTCAAATCTGAACTGTGAAATTTCAGGCTTTATTTAAATTATTATACTGTTTTCTCACAAAGCATTTCTAATACGAATATTCAATTTGCATTATATCTAAACAATTGCTGTGTTCTAGTTACAACTTTGTTTGCAAGTTAGGTAAAGTAAAAAATCTGAGCGCTAAGCTAACTTCGCTGTGAAAGATTATAATTTATAGAGGTTTTATAAAATTTGACGCAAAATGACGTAGAACTTAGTAAATAAAGTTAGAAACTAAGGTTAGTTCAGAGCTACTTTAATTGGAGTAAGGGGAAAGCACAAAACAATCATGAAATTGTTCTTTCCCTGAGTTGTTAACTTGTACATAAATGCGTTTTTATCTAAATTTTCTTAAACTTAGGTATCTAATGTAAAGTCGTTCTGAAATGAACAAAATGACAACAAGTTAATGAAATATCATTAATTATTAATTATTTGGTTTCACCTGGAACTGAACAACTGAGCGTTGGTCAATAATATGCAACTGCAAACGCTTTAGGGGGCTAACCAAAAGGAAAACAAAGACACTTCTGTGTTAATTCGACCATAGTACTTTAAATATTATTATAGGTTCGACTTCTATATACAAGATCGATAGTTTAAATGACAAACTTAAGAATTTCTTAGTTTGAATCTCAGGAAGCTAAAAGGTTTTTGTAGAAAACATTTGCATAAAATGTAGAGCGACAAAAAATTGACAACTTGAACAGGTTAGAAAACAATGTCAATAAGTTAAAGAAACGTGCAGCTTTTACCTTTTAATTGTCATGGTTTATTAATATTTATGACGTAATTTTACATCAATACGTGCATTTTGTGCACGAAAATGGTTTCTAGCACTTAATTTACTTTTTCAATTTTAAATATATTTCAATTCGAAGTGAATGGTATAGGAAATGTTGATACAAGCCAGAGGGCTAAAAAATCATCAAAATTCTGTATTTTATTTATAATAGAAAAACGGGAGAACAATGTGGGCAGTCAACTTGTTTACACTGTGAAGTTCAGCCATTAAGGTTTATTTCATGTTAATTGCACATGAAGAATTTTTTTAAATTTTGTAAACTTGACGTTAGTTTTAAAATAAAACAGTTTTAATTTCAGTTATTTTTTAAAGTAAAATATACAGTGAGTTACAACTTTGAAGTGTTTTGTTTTTATTTCAGCCTGTATGTAATTGTAAAAGTATAAGTAAATACTGTATTAGTCTGTAGCCGATAATGCATTTCCTGTGTTTTAGTAAGTAGGTTTAATTGTTGTTTCAACCGAATTTATAGTAATATATTCACTATTTATACAGTAAATTATAAAACAAAATAATAAATTTTTTAAATACTAATAAATGTATTTAGAATTGATTACAATGATTTTGAAATAAACTGGGGTTACTAAAAGTGTAACTTGAATGAAATGAAATACAAATAGAAACTGATCGAGTTTGAATTTGTAGACTTTTACCAGAACTATGTATGCCATTCACATAAACAAGTTGTTTGCTGAAACATGTGAAATCTTTTCACACGAAGCAGTACATATAAATTTTTTTTAGTGTTTCCAAAGGTAGTCAATGCTGACAACTACAATTTAATTAATCTTTAAAATACGGTACAGCATAGTATAATATTATAGTATATAGTACAATTTTTACTGAGCTATTTGGTTTCCTTAGAGAACACTTTATTATGGGACTGAAGATAGCTTCATAAAATTTAATTAAAGAAACTATTAATTTTAATTGCTCTTCTAAAGAGGTAATAGTACAATTTAATTCTATTTAATGAAATAATACCACAACAGCTATAGTTTTTTTAAAAAGCTTATTTTAACTAAAGAAATGTTTCTAATTTAGATCTAACATAAGCTAACCCAAATTGAGGAAAGTTAGATTTTATGTTTGTTTTATGATTCTTCTTCATCCAACTAACGTAGGTAGGTTTGGACCAACTTTAGTTCCAAACCTATTTACTAAGTTTACATATCACTTGTGTCTTACATATTATAAAATGAATATGAAATTAAAATCTGTCAAACTGAAATTAAATTAAGTTAGATTTTTATCTTACCTAACTTGAATCGTAAATAGAGCGCAGCCAATATATTGCATATAATAAAAAAATCTCCGCAATTTTGAAATTTTACATTGGAATAATATTTGCATTTGTCAAGATCCTAAACTGCACAAATATTAGACGTAATTTTAAATTATATTTTTGTAACGTAGATGCTATACATAAATTTTATGAATAATTGTTAATCTAGACAATACTTTTGTACTTATTAATAATTATTATTTATTACTTGATGTATAACTGTTTACTTAGCAATAACTAGGTTTGTAATAAGCTAGTTTGTAATTAATGGTTTAATTACTCTGTATGTAAAACTTTAAATTTAATGATGGCTGCAAATTGACTACATACTCAATTTAACACATTAAAAGCTAATATATTATTCCATATTAGTGCTCCCCTAAAACTCGTGTAAATTTTAAAAGTATTCATATGCTAATCAAACCATTTGTGAAAAGTTGTTCAATCTGCTTTAGAAAGGCTGAAAAATCTTTAAAGTATTCTAGAAGTTTAAAAAAATTATAATTTATTAACACGATTATTTCTGAAATCCAAGTTAAAAATAAATTCTCGGGAACTAAATAAATAATTAAAATTAAATTTTTCTCATACGTAAACATAAAAAGTATTTATCAAAATACAATTATACATGCAACAAAATAAAGAATACAATATAAAAAGAATACAACAAAATAAAAAACCACAATGAGGGGGTAATCGGGTAGATATTTGGTACAATTTGAATTAAATTTTAAAATATGAAGATATTCAAAAAATAAAAAAATATTTTTATGTATTATTAATTATAATTAAATTTTAAGAATTTGTAATCAGTAATTTTAGTAATTTGTTCAAACAAAACAAAATAAATAATTCAAATTGTTAATTTTTAAAATTTTCTTTTGTATTGAAAGTACCAACAGAGAAGGAAAGCGCATTTCGTAATGAATATGAAGCTAAATATCAAATACCATAATAGAAGTGGGGTAGCGAAGTACGAGCATCATCAAACTGCTTAAAATTGCAAATTTTTGTTTTTGTGTTTAATATTATCTTGCTAAAATGAACTGGAAAATTGTAACTTTACACTAATCGCAAGTAAGTAGGTACATTGTATATTTTGACCACATGTTATCTTGAGAACAGCACTCGATTGGTTGCGCATGAATGGATTAACAAGATTCCACTCGGAATGGCTGAAAAAGTGGAATAAACGGTAAAAATGTTGAAAAATTGAAAAATTTTCAGAAACAGAATCAATTTTTTGCCAAAAAACAACTAGTTTTACAGCGTCCCCTCTCTTTCTCGTGCTGTTCTCAGCTCAGGAAAACTCAGAAAAAATCCTAGATTTTTCCTTCCTGTTCGGGGCTGTTACCTATGAGAACATATTTTCCTTTCTTTTCTTTTTGTTTTTGTTTCTTTTCTTTTCTATTTTTTACACCGTTTTTGAGATATAGTGACTTAAAAATATCTCTGTAGAAATTTTATTAAAATTCCCAATTTTATCGAAATTTTTACAGATACTTTTTTAAGACACTGTATCTCGAAAACGGTGCAATTAAATAGAAAAATCTAAATTTACAAAAATAAAGAGAATGAAATTTGCAGCAAAAAAATATGTAATAAATTTTGCTTTGAAAGAAAATTTTATACCATAAAACATGTCTTCAAAATGTAAAATTTACATTGGTAGTATTGTACGTTTATTTTTATGAGGCACTGTATAATATTATAGTAGGCGACATTATAATAAAAAAATATTCGTTTAAGAATTTTGTCTATATGTAAAGGAGGATATAATATAATATATTTTCAAAGATTTTTAATTATTTTATTTTTTTTGTATTAAGTTGTTTACTCCTACATTCATTAGAATAAGGAATGTAAATAATTAATAGAGCACCGTCTGCTATATAGTCGGGATTAAATTTAATTAGATTATAGCCCACTAGCTCACTGGCAATGGTGTCATTACAGCTTATTCGTTTTTTTGCAATATATTATGTACTTCAACGAATTAAGTAATATTGTTACTCTTTTTTTTTCTATAATATTGATTCAGCTTTAGGAATAAAATAATCTTTAATATTTTTAATATCTTTACATATAAAATTTGTAATCTATGTACTATGCAAAATAAATACATTATGTATCTATAATAGTACATTATGTAATTTTTAGGAAAGAGTTAAAATTCTATTTTGAGTTGACGATAAATAAATCAAAATGTCCTATGTTATGATGTTTAGTTCTCTCAGCAGTGGGTTCTTTTTACACGTTGCGACGCCAATCCAAATTTCAAATTTTTTACTTCCAACTCTTAAAACAATTTTAAATTTTACAATAATATCCAAAATCGAAATTTGAATTTTAAATATATTTTTACATCGGAAATGCAACGATAATTTATTATAAGTATCGTTTATCAACGCAGGTGCTCGACGCGCAAATAAATTTTGCTAAATATTTTCAATTTTAACGATTTATAGAAAATAAACCAATTAACACTGTTACAAATTTTATTTCAATTTTCCAAATCCAAATCTCAAAATAATTTTAATGTCGTCCAAATTTTGGACGATTTCCATACAAAAATAAAACTAATTAATCTATTCACTTAAATCAAATCTTTATTTCACAAAATCAATCAAAATGTCAAACTTCAGACGCAAAATTATAACTTTTAAGGGTAACTCCTACAAAAGGTTTCCGCTCACTTTGACGGACTCGTAAGGAAGGCTCGACTATCTCTTTTTTCTGAACCAACACAAATTGTCGGCACGAAAAGACGTAACAATATTCAAAACCTTACAAAACGTACAAAAATTATTTGCAAATCAATATCAAATATAAAAATAATGAAACCTCAGATTTACAGTAATTCAAAATCATTAAAACCAAATTCAAAATCATAAAAAACAAATTGAAATCTGAAAAATATTATTTTACATTACAAATCAAATATTCATGATTTTGTGATTTTGTAACACGACAATATTATATTGCTATGTAATTTTGTAAATTCAAGTTTTTCAGCAGTGTTTTTTCTGAAAAATTATGATTCTTATTAAACTTTTAAATTTTGTTACCATAAATCATTGAAATAGAAAAATAAAAATTATTGAAGCCTTATTATAAATTATTGATAAACAAAATTACAATTGTGGTACCTCTGGTTTTTGGCAAGTAAGTCCTTGTATTGCCTGCTACTTGTATAAATAATAAAATAAAATACACTTCGTCAGCAAACAAATCTAAATTTATACAATATCTCTCTTTATACAATACGAGTATATTCATACAAACCCAAAAACAGAAAAAATTTAGATCAACCAATAAAAGGATGGAGAGGCCAAGTCTCAAGTCCTGAAGACCAGTAATTAATAATTAATGAATCAATATATTAAAAACCATATATATTGCAGTGATCTCTTCCTCAGAATCGAGTACTATTTAAAATATTTCGTCCTTGTAAAACCTTAATTTTACTATACCTAACAATTAAATTTTCCTATAATTACAAAATTTACTATTTCACTGTTTAATTTGTTAATCAATAAAATAAACAATTATTATCACAATCTAATATAAATTCAACTAGTCGGCATTTTTACTTTTGTCTAATCCGGCGCAATCCTTATAAATCCACAAAAGCACAAAACTAACTCGTCGCTGTTGCCCATATAAAACTTTTCCAAAATACAAATTGATAAACTTTCATCTACCTACTCCTGTGGATACATATTTATTGTATCACAATACAATAATAATCAATGAATTTACCGATCATATAGTGAAACTTGAGAGTTGCAACATATGAATATCAATAAATTAATTAAAGAATTGCCAGTCGATTTTGAAAAGGTTTTCTATTGTACTATTTTAAAGCTAATACAAAAAGATATCGTTGGCGTATTCCGCTATCGTGTACTGTCATTCCATTGATTAAAAATAGTAGTTACATTTAACAAAACTAAAAGCTTTCGAAGGCGTTTGTTAATGATTAAATAGTTTCATTTAAATTATATTTATCCTTTTACTTTTTGTGATTTTTTTTGTCATCGCAATTTGTTGCTAAGTGTAAATTGACTGTTAGGGGTGGAAAAAATACAAAACATGTTATCTGTACTCACCTAAAATATTTAGCTATAGCTATTCTTTTAATTTTTTTAATTTAGTTGATAGTATGAAACTCGTTAGTAGATATAATATAGCAGGAAGTAAATAATATTAGGAAAGGTTAAAAAAAGTAATATAGGAAAATATTAATAACATGCACATAACTCAAAGAAAAAGTACTACCCTTAAACCGCTCAACAGCGAGTTTTCCTGCTTTAATGAGAATGTATGATGTTAGAGAAGACGAATTCTTAATTAAAGACTCAAATCGGATCAGGACCTTTCTAACGAAGCTTATGAACATTTCTGCTAATATCGAATGATAAGCATTTGGTTATTATTTATTGATGCTAAAGATTTAGCTCATAATTATTTTTTTCTTTACCTACTAATATTTATTCTATTAAAAATAATATTTTTAATTCTTTTATAGAACAAAGCATAATTAAAAATAACATAATTAAATAAAAATTAGTGGAATTACATTTTATGGTTGAATTGTAATTAAAACGGAATACAAAGACAACCGACACAAAACAGCACACGAATAAGATAAACAATACTGTACAATAGAATAAAGCCACCTAAATTATATACCTATATATATTTATATTATTGTGCAAAAGTAAACTATTATAAGCAAAGCAGAATTTATAATAGTCATATAATACACGGAATATTATTAATTTTAAGGCTTGTTTGTCATCTTTGTAATTTTAAAATTTTCATTTTTCGCATAAACAATAATATTTATCAAACGTAAGTTATTTAAAAGCATTTTTACTCTTTTAATGAATTATTAAAATAAAATATACAAAATAATTTTAAGTAGGTACGTGGTTTTTCAGATATATGGATTACTTGGAAAGATCAAATTTTGTTTTATTTATTCAGACGAATTTTTGTATTGTATTTTATATTTTACATTAACGTGGGCGATCTGAAATAAAAGAAATAATTATTAGTCTTGCATTGTAAAATATTTTTTGCATTGTAAAAACTATTGGAAAACAATCAGCACAAGTCGTTAGCGTTATAATAATTCGACATAATTCTTTAAATAATTTAAATTTTGCAAACTTTCATTCTACGCTTAGATTACACTTAAAACTTTAAAAATTAAAAACAGTTTAACATAAAAGTGCGGTGAATCTTACTTACTTACAACAAGAAGATCTGGTAGCATTTTAAAAGGAAACTTGGAAATGCTTACATGTAAGACAAAAGTGGCGAAGTTAATTAAGTTTGCCGGAATTTATTATTTTCGAGTAATTAAAAGACTAGCATAGGTGAAAATCTTTAGTAGAACAAAAATTACGAAGTTTAGTTCTGCGCATTTGATTAAAATTGATATCATCGGACCCAGATTACCGAATAAAAATTATAAATTACTCATGTACTACCATTTTTCAAATGACTCCGAAAAACTTAGCTAATCGTCAAATATCTCGTGGTTGTTTGTGTGTAGAATATTTAAATCAGGATATTTAAACTTGTGAGCGTGCCAACCCCTGGGATTAAATAAAAATTATTAAAGATTTTGAATTTAGAAAAAATTTTAGTATCTAAAAATATAGTTGACCTTTATCTTTATAATAACACTGAGTTATTATCGATGACGATGTAAGTTTTAATTGATCTATAAATAAATACGTTTCTAGAACCCCCAATCTAAAAAAAACTATCTATCCCACTATCATTATCAAGATAAAGGTCAACTGCATTTTTAGATATTTTTAATTTTTTCCAAACAGAAAATTTGGAGAATTCGACAACTTGTTTGGTAATCAATAATCAAGACAAAATAATTTATTTTATTTTTAGGTATTTACTGCAAATTACTATATTAAATACATTTTTCAATGGAATGTTATAATAGTAGCTATAAATTTTAATGCAATTCTAAACATTTAGCGGAATATCTCGTATTATCTTTATTATCCTCTTAAAAGTGTCTTCGCAACCTCTTAAATTTAATATCAAATTTCATAATAAAATACTCAATTTTGCAAAATTGTCTCTATTTTAAAC
This sequence comes from Cantharis flavilabris, assembly GCA_949152465.1. Taxonomy (NCBI): domain Eukaryota; kingdom Metazoa; phylum Arthropoda; class Insecta; order Coleoptera; family Cantharidae; genus Cantharis; species Cantharis flavilabris. The sequence goes on along the minus strand of OX424438.1, from coordinate 35,448,931 downwards.
GGTAGCGTGATAACTCTTATTTAAGACTTAAATTGAATAGGTAGTTTAATTATTAATTAAGATGTTACTTCTCAATGAATTTAATATAAATTGTTGAAATAATATTTAAATTAGTTATACATGTAACAACCTGTTTTTAAAACCCTTATTGTAAAATTACATACCATAAATGTAAATTTGGTTACTTTTCAATAATAGTAATTTTTGGGACAACCACAATACTATTATGTAGTATAATATAATGTTTTCTTACTTTCGGGCTTAGATTTTCTTCTAAATTGAGCGGACTGTTATATAGCTATCTTTATCTTCCTTTGTAAATTTCTAGTTGAAACTCAAACAGCGGAGATCTTGAACAGTAGTAACTTAAATAGATCTAGAAAGTGAATAGAACCGTGTTAATGTATAATTAGTCTATAGTCAAACAAATAGAGAAAATTAACAAAACTATTAGGTAAATAACAGTAGCTCATAGCTGTAATTTACTCAGTAAGAATGTTTATGTTTATTATTGAATATACTAAAATAATACATACAAAGAAGGATAATATAGAAAATTCTTTGCTGTTGTAATTATTATTTTGTCATCTAAAATTATTTCTATTTTATTGAAATAAAGATATAAAAAAATAAGGGTTGCCATTTAAAAAAATTTACGAGTACTGACAGTTGAGAAAAAACAACAGTAAAATTTAACGTCATTGGCAGAAAATAGTGATATTTGAAAAAATAAGGTTAAAGTGTATAATGATTTGCTGAGAAAATTCTTTTAAAAAATTGTATCGCATTTGTTCCAAACATTATGAGCTCATATTATATAAAATTTAATTTTAATAATAATGTAATCTTAGCAGTTTTGTGAAATAATTTAACGGAAATATTAATACAAATTAATTTTAATTGCATGTAACTTTAACCCACCATCATATAATTTAGTTACGAGTTTAGTGGAAGAGCCAAGAAGAAAAAGTGTTGAAGGTTCATTTAAATAAAAATTGATAAATGATTTTATAAATTAGTCAAGATTTGAATAAGCTATTAATATTAGTTAGAAATTCTCTATAAATGTGAACGCAAAATCTGAAAATCTGAATTTTCTTAAGTTTCAAACTATAAAAACGTTATCCTGAAAAATGTTGTTTCAGTTATAATTAGAATCAGTATTTTGTTGAAAGTATAAATCATTGCTTTAACTTTAACTTTAGTATAGTTGACCTGTGGGTTTCTGTTATCAGTAAGTACTAATCACGGAGCATTATAGGTAGGTTAGAAGGGTGCACTCGTTCAGTTACTAGTGTTCATATAACGCACGCTTTGAAGAGAGAGACGGCGCGAGACAGAGAACTAGTCTCGGGGCTGATGATTTCACCGAGTATAGGTACCCTATAAACCATGGTGCTGTAAACCATTATTATTTTATTATAGTTTAAAGGGTTTCAAGCATTTTTCACAATTATTAAACTAAGCACCTACAATGTTTCATTTTATTTATTATATTATTAAGGAACGAATTTATACAGTGGCTCCAGAAATTATAAATACACTCCTAGGTTAACCATGTTAAACGGACATTTCCATGATCCATTTTCTCATATAAAAATCGATTTTATAGCAAAATGTTTCAAACAGTTTTTGTTGCAAATTTCATACCCTTTAATTTTGTTTCTATACATTTTTCTATTTTGTCTCGCCGTTTCTGAGTAACAGCGACTTTAAAAACACTCTGTAAAAATTTAAATAAAACTCCCATAAGAGCAATGTTAATTTTATTAAATTTTTCACAGAGTGTTTTTAAAGTCGTTGTTACTCAGAAACGGCGCGACAAAATAGAAAAATGTATAGAAAGAAAATTAAAGGGTATGAAATTTACAACAAAAAATGTGTGAAACATTTTGCTATAAAATCGATTTTTATATGAGAAAAAGGACCATGGAAATGTCCGTTTAATATGTTTAAAACAAGCATTTTAAATAATTTTTTTTAACAGTAGTTAAACTTATTTTATAAAACACATAATACGAAGTTATTATTTAGTTTTTTAACTTTATTTTGTCAAAAAAAATTTTTTTAAATATTTATTTTTGACTAAGTTATCGTCATTTATGTAGGACACCGTCGTACTTTGCGGTGACCACTGTAATTCAAAAACCACACGATGGATTAGAATGAAATTTACACTGTTTCATGAAAACATAAAAATCTAGTGCCTGATCGAAGGATTTTGTCTTTTATGAAAATTTCTAGATTTTATAAACAATAAATTAGCGATGTTTTCCTTGAAAATCCGTAAATTAATTATTAATGGCCCCCATTTTGTTAATTTAAAAAAAAAAATAAAATCCTCCGATTAGGCACTAGATTTTTATGTTTTCAATAAACTGTATAAATTTCATTCTAATCCGTTAAGTGGTTTTTGAATTACAGTGGTCACCGCAAAGCACGATTTATGGGACGGGGTCCAATAAAAATGGCGATAACTTAGTCAAAAATAAATATTTTTTTAAAAATTTCTTGACAAAATAAAGTTAAAGCATAGTATTATATGTTTTATAAAATAAGTTTAACTACTGTTAAAAAAAATTATTTAAAATGCTCGTTTTTTTACACCGATGACTACCTCCTAACCCCTAAAATGTATTAATACTTCTAGTTTTTTTTATAGTATATAGGTATATTATATATTTTAAGGTTTATGTATAGTATAATAATCAATAATAAAATGAAACAACGTTGTAGGTGCTTTGTTTAATTGTGGAAAATGCTTGAAACCCTTTTTAAACTATAATAATGGTTTACAGCACCATGGTTTATAAGGTATATTCGGTAAAATGACCAGCCCCGAGACTAGTTCTCTGTCTCGTGCGGTCTCTCTCTCCAAAGCGTGCGTTATGTGACCAAGCGATAGCCCGACGAGAGATACTAGCGACTTCTCCTAACCTACCTATAATGCTCCGTGGTACTAATCTAAGCGACTGGAGTTGTAAGGGATGACTTTTTGCACTAATAATGTAAACTATTATTTTGGTTTAAACATAATATTTTAACTCTTCACTTGAAACTTAATTTAGTTTAATTAATTAAATTGTTTTATTTTACGAAGTTGAATATATTTTATTATTTTTTTTTTATTATAGGGTATGGCAGATTAACTGATACATTTTAAAAAGACCATAAAAATCTTAAGAAACGGAATAATTCCAAATTATTTATATTTTTCGGTGAAGAAGACCTTATATTTTCACATTTCACGAAAATGTGTATGGCCGCTTTCGATTAAACACATATCTATGTAGTTGATTTTTGAAGTGTAAATTTTGGCTGTTTTTTTGATTCTTTTGATATTTGGTTTGGTGCTGAATTAGCATTTTGTGGTTTTCTTTTGTGTGGTATGGTTTTTGAGCTGCTAAAGAGGAATTAACTGTATTGAAGTATTTCTAACCTCAAAATCTGAGGGGCACCTATAACTGATACCGTTTATAAGGTAACTTTAATGGGAATTTTTTTTTGAATTTTCTATCTGTTTTTGGTGGAAGTTTTTCTTTACCTGTGTAACACCTTATTTGTTACCCATCCGTGGCCCAGTCTTGTGTTGTGTTATTTAAAAGTCACCGCAACGGGCCCTGCTGGTGTGAAGTGTGTATCATTGTCCTTACCTTACATTGATATGGAGGGTTCATGTAAGAGGTGTAAAAAGGGATGTGTCGATGTTTTGACCACATCTAGATGTAATGGATGTAGCAATGTTTATCACAGAAGTTGCGCCAAACTTGCAAAGGGTGTGACACCGATTGAAAATGATTGGAGTATCGTGGTCTGTAGTGTGCACAACGATCGTGGTGTCTCTTTCACGGTTCCGGGTTTTTCTCCTTCACCCTCGGCTCCGGGTTCTCCATGTTTCGCGCCATTTGATGTAGTGGCTCTCGAGGATATTATCTCCCGTGTTCTAAATGTACATCTTAATACTTTCCGAGAGGAAATGTTGTCATTAGTGGGGACTGCCTCTGGACGGGTGGTGACGGATGAGGTCACTGCGCTGAGGAGTGAAAATGCATTTCTGAAGACCCAGATAAAGTCGCTAAATGGGAAAATTGAGCGACTTGTTTCTTCTTCTGCACCGAACGTGGTAGTTGGTGATGAGGTGGGAGTTGTTGGAGATTTGAATGCTGATGCAGAGTCGTTTGTTGCCGATGTGGATGGGTCGGGGTCTGGCGTCAGGTCTGCCTCTACATACGCCTCGGTTTTGAATGCGACTCAGGGTTCTCAGCTTTTGACCCGTTCTGGGAATGGTGGTAATGTGGGTGTTTCTGCGTCTCTGGTTGGGGCGGCTGGTTCAAATCATCGGCTGCATGCCGAGGATGCGAATTCGGATCGCCCGGGGCGGGGTGGTCGCCGCCCCCCCCCCCCCGCATTCGTGGTTCGGGTGGCGATTTTTCCATTTCGGGAACTGCTCGTCGGAAGTGGTTCCATGTAAATAATCTTGCGCCTAACACCTCAGTCGAGGCGGTCGTTGGGCACGTAAAGAGTGTGGTGGGCATATCGGATGTTGTTTGTGAGAGCCTCACCTCGAATTCAAAATATTGCTCTTTTAAAATATGTATCCGGGAATGCGACGTTGCAAAATTGTTAAATGATAAAGTCTGGCCCAAGGAGACTACTATTCGGGATTTCTACTTTCGAAGACCGGCTGATAGTGATCACGCTGCCCACGATTTTTTAGAGAATCGTCAGACCGCGATGAGGTAGTGTGTGTTTCTTCTTCTCCATCTGATGTTCCGTCTGACCATCGTAAGAGTGATTTTTCTTGCTCGATTAGTGCTACTGGTTTCTCTGTAGCACACATTAACATACGATCTCTGCTGTCTGATTTCCACATTTTTTCCGATTTTGTGACTAGAAACAATTTTAGTATTATCGCAGTATCTGAGTCATGGCTCACACCTGATTTTCCTTCTCACCTGGTTAGTTTGGAGAACTACGCGATCGTTAGGTCGGATAGAGCGTCTCGTGGAGGAGGGGTTGCTTTCTATGTTCGAAATTCGTTTTCATTTAAGACCCTACATGAGGGACATCGCTTTGCATGTGGCCTGGAGCACCTATGGATTCGCATTAAAGTCCACGGTATTGGGTTCGGAGTTGGGGTGGTGTATAGACCTCCTACGGCTGCCCTTTCTTGCCTAAGCGAGTTTGAGGAGTTTCTTTCTTTGCTTGGTAGTGACTGCAGTGAGCTGATCATTTTAGGTGACATGAATATTAATTACCTCATCCCATCGCCTTCTTTGAGGCGCTTGCGGGGGATCCTTGATGTTTTCGATCTTCATCAGATAATAACTGATCCCACTCGTGTTACCGCAACATCCAGCACTCTGTTGGATGTGATCTGTATTGATAAGCATCGAATTCCTCTTCAGTGTGGCATTGTTGATCTTTTGGCAGCAACTGATCACTATTTGGTTTATTGTCGCCTGGACCTGTCTGTGCCGGTACAGGAGCCTCGCAAAATCACTTATCGTGATTTCGGTAATTTTGATCAAGCTAGTTTTTCGGCTGACGCGGCTTGCCTGCCTTGGACCATCATTGATGAGTTACACTCTTGCGATTCTAAGGTCGAATTTTTGAATAATATGATCCTGTCTTTATTTAATGTTCACGCTCCTGTACGAACTGTTGTTTTCAGGGGGAGGGATAGACCTTGGATTACGTGGACAATCAGAGAGATGGCTAAGTTGAAGAGGCGGGCTTACAACAAGTATAGACGCACTCGTGCTGTTGTGGACTTCGAATGTTATTGCGATCTGAAGAGGTACTTATCTGGAGCTGTCAGGAGGGAGAAGGCGAGCTATATAAATTATCAGCTTTCGCTGCATCGCTCTAACCCTAAAAAAGTTTGGCAATGTCTGTCTTCTTGGGGCGTGCATTCTCGTCCTTCCAACCAAATAGCTGCTCATTTGTGTGATGACCCTGATTTCATCAATGCGTATTTTCTCGACTCTGTTCCGGGAGGTTCCACCGGGATTGATTTGGCATGGGAGGGTTCGTTTTTGCCGGGAATACAGCCACTCTCTATTCCCGAAGTCACTCCTGAGGGGTTAAGTGCCATTGTTGGCGCTTTGCGTTCTAATGCTCTTGGTCCGGATGGTATTAGTCTTCGCATGCTTAGACTTGTTCTTCCTTTTTGTAGTGAGGTGATTTGTAATTTGTTCAATCACTCTTTTGGGACCGGGGAGGTGCCTTTTGTTTGGAAGGCATCCCGTGTGAGACCTCTTTCTAAGGTTCCACTGGCTTCGGAGCCTTCTCATCTCCGTCCAATCAGCATCCTGTCGCCATTTGCAAAAATAGCGGAGCTCCTTGTTAAAGATGCTCTATGTGAGCACCTGGCACTCTACAAGGTTTTGTCGCCTGCCCAGTCTGGTTTCAGGCCCCACCATAGCACTGCGACTTCTCTGTTGCAGCTCATGTCTGACGTGGCTTCATCAGTCGATCGGGCTGAAGTCACCATATTGGCACTTTTTTGAGCATTTGACTCCGTTGTTCATGATCGTCTTTTGGCCAAGTTACGTTACTATGGCTGTGATGATTTGCTGTGTAGATGGTTGGCGGGTTATTTGCGGGATAGATCCCAGATGGTTGAGTTAGCGGGAAACTTATCTCAGTCGTTGACGGTTTCTCGTGGCGTTCCGCAGGGAAGCATCCTTGCTCCATTGCTTTTCATACTGTATACAACTGATTTAGTAGGAGTGGTTGATTCTGATTGCCATCTTGATCTCTATGCCGATGATTCTCGGATACGTGTATCGTGTTTGCCCTCGGACATTGATGCTGCAATTGATGTGCTAAACCGCAATCTTGAACAAGTGCGTATGTGGTTGTTGATTAATGGTCTGACTTTAAATCCGACTAAGTCGGAACTCATAATTTTGGGTAAACCGTGGCTTGTACGGAAGGCTTTGAGTGTTGCAAGGTCAGCTGTAACGATTGGCGATGAGGTCGTCAGGGTGGTCGATTCCGCTCGGAGTCTGGGGCTTATCTTGGACAGTGAGCTCAAGTTTTGTCAACATGTGGACCGAAAGCTTAAACTGTGCTATTTTAAACTAAGATCTCTTTATCAATTCAAAACAATATTACCTCCCCACGTAAAGTGGTCGATCGTTAGTAGTACGATTTTATCAAACATCGAATATTGTTCTACAGTGTATTACGGTTTTCTCACACAAGAATATAGACGCAAGCTCCAGCTCTTGCAGAATTCATGTTTGCGTTTTGCATTTGACTTACGAAGGTATGATCACGTCACCCGTTTTTATCGAGATTTAGGTATTCTAAAGGTAGCCCAGCGTTTCTCTTTGCTTTTTGGAGTTCTGCTTTTCAAAATCTGGAAAAGTGGAGAACCGGTTTGTCTACGAAGCATGATTAGGCCCCGTTCGACATGCCACGATCGGGTTTTGCGTGATTTGGGAAACTTCGATCTACCCTCTCATTCCACAGCAAAGTTTGAACAGTGTTTCGCGTGCTCGGCGCCCAGATTTATAGAAGTGCATCGAGGACTCTTTGTAAACTCGGCGAGTGTAGTGTCTTTCCGACGTAATCTAACAGATGAACTCCGCTTACAAATAATGTAATCTGTCAATAAATATTATATTTATAGCCTGCTTTTATGTTGCTTTTATTTTTATGTATGGGTGGTTTGAAAATCTAATCTTATTAGAAATCCTCCAATTAAGGAATTGTACTTTTTTTCTTAATAAATGTGTATTATTATTATTATTATTATTATTATTTAATTTTAAAAGTTCAAGTCTTTCCTCCTTTGCTTCCACAAAATCTGTCATTCTTTCACAAAAAGTATTGTATGAGGCACGTACGATCTCCTTCAGTATTTCATCCCATATCGTGATCAACTGATGCTTGAATTAATCCAAATTCAATCCTTTCGTACTCCCAACTTTGGTCAACAATTATCCCATATGGAGAAGTTCAAAGGATTCAAGTCGGGTGAAGATGATGGCCATTCTATTCCAAGGGATGAAATCTGTCAAATTGTCTAGACACCAATTTTAAGTGCGAGTAGCTTTGTGAGATAGGACACTCTTGCTGAAAGCAATAACAATAATTTGCATACAAACTACGAGCATGTTCAAGCAAATGATCCTTCAGTACATGTTGAATGTAATATTCTTGATTGATCTTAACGCCGTGATTGATGAAAAGCAATGGTTACTGGTCTTTGGAAGATATTTCAGCCCAAACCATGACAGGAGATACATTTTGAAAACGTTGTACTGCCAGTTTGTCGATAGGAATATCCCTAATTAAGGTATCATACACGCCATCATTCTGTTCATTGTGAGTATCTTGTAGTAGAGATATCTTTTCGTTAGAAAAAATGATATCATAGTCTGCGTGCCAAACGAGCCAATCCATGCACTTTTGGTCTCGAGAGTTTTTCTGAACCTCCGTAAGTCCATGTATTTTTTGTTTTTCGAAGACCTTCAACCCTAGATCGTTGTGCAACAATTTTCCAAGTGATCTTCTTGAAATATTCATGTCTTCAGCCATTTGATTTGAAGATGGTTTTGGATTTCGTCAAATTCGTTCTCGTACGTTGTTAATCACATTATTTACTCGAACAGATCTTTTATTGCCAAATTTCGGTTTAATTTTGTGAGTTCCAGTCTTATTGTATCTTTTAATGGTACGATAATGCAAAAATTCTGCTCAAATTTAAATATTTAAGTTTTCGAAGTATTTCGCAAGGTTTAAAATTTTCGCAATGCAATTTTGCAACTCATCTTGCTCAGAGCTTATTGCTGTCAAAAATTTAAAACAAATGTTACCACAATGACTTCTTGCACATTTACTACGCACTACGATATAAAATTAGGAAAAACCTGCTTGTAAATTTACCGGAAGACCATTGTTTGTTAACGGCGCCCTAACAGGTATTCCTTGGCCATTTTCATTTCCTGGCAATAAACCCAAATTTGATAAATTTGGATTGCCACCACTATTGTTTAAATTATCACCAACTAATAAATCACTCGCATTTTGTAAACCAATTGGTATATTTGCAACTAAACCAATTGATAAATTTTGATAACTGTTCATTAGATTTGTGTTTTGTAAACCACTCGGTAGTACCACACTACTGGGAACGGACGTTGTTGGTAACCCAGGGATATTTGATTGATTTTGCATACCGATTTGCAGCATCAAAGCTTGAATTGGATCCAATTGTTGTGTTAATGCTGTAGGACTCTTTTCTGCTAAATTTGTTGCTGGAAGTTTGATTGCTTTTTAAATAGAAAAAATAGAAAAATTTAGCTAAACATTAGCTAAACATATTTAGCTTAACAAACGCAATACAATTTGCAATTATGGATATTTGCTTAACTTAAAAATAGTTGTGATATCAAAATACGGTTTAGTAGAAACGTATTTACTCATCAACAATCTACAGAAAAATTACAAATATTTAATATCTTTTGCAATATCTGTTAGCAATCTCTCTCTCAGATTCCTTACCTCTACGTAAGAGCATAGTGACCACTTCATTTCCTTTTTAGAAGGGTTCTCTAGGCAGATACCTCGGTGGTTTGCCATTGCCTGCCGAGGGAAGACGGTCAAAATAAAGTTTTAACTCCACCCGGGATCGAATCGGTGATTTCGACTTAGCAATCGGCGCACACAAGCGCCAGGCCGTGACCGTCTTTTTTTTTAAAACTTTTAATTATATTTTCTTAGGTTATATTGTAATTAGGCTTTCTTTAGCTTGTCATAAATGTCGCAAATAAAACCAGATGTACTTTCTTACATATCTATGTTTTTTGTAGGTTGTAACCATGGACATCTATGACAAACTAAATAAAATCTAATTGAAATATAACCTAAGAAAATATAATTAAAAGTTGTTATCAGACAGGAGTGTCGCCATCTACTTATGGAATAAATTATGATACACATAAATTTGTATGGCGTTTTCCATCTTTAAGTTTTAGTATCTTTGGTTAAACTTAGAAGCCAGCTGAAAATGGTGAAAATTCGTTGAAAATTGCGGAAATGATAAAGAAAATAAAAAAAGTTTGGTACATTTGGACCACCATTTGTTATACCCAAATTATTTTTAATCGTACCGTGTCGCATCTCTTTCTAAAGCACGTAAATCGAGTTATACGGAATGCGAGTCGCTTGGCAACTCGATTTCAAAAACTTCGGAAATAATTAAAGTTTGAAATTTTTTTTTTTTTATGTTTTTGGGTTTTACGCCCCGCGTACCGCGCAGCGCGTTTGTTGAGTTCTAATTATGTATGCAAAGAAGTAAATCAGCACCTTTAATTTAATGGGTTTTCAAATTTTTCCAATTTTTTAACTTTTTGACTTTTTAATACGAACTGTACCTCGCGGTATTTATCTTCGAATGGTACCCGGAAAGAGGAGGTTTAACGAAAATTTGTATATACCCAAATTAAATAGAGAAAGTTATGCAATGTTTACATAGCTGATTTTTTAAAATATTTTTTAACAAATTGACGGTTTTGTAGATTGTTCTTTCAGGCGTCTTGTGCATGACATCGAAAAGTGCCAGTGCATTTATCATTTCTTTCTATTGATCTGAAACAAAGAAACAATTTTATTTTAGATTATTGACATGTTCAGGGGAAGGATAAACGTATAAAGTATAAAATCAAAAACTAAAGAGACTGTTTAACTAAATATTTAAATTTTTGACTACTTTTTCGACAGTTTTTACCCCAAAAAAACTATTTATTTACGTGATATCTTTAAAAATTTAGGTTTATCTTTCCGATTATAATTTAAGACAGAAGCCTGTTAGTGAGTAAATCAAACTCAGGGCTCTATACTGGCCTTGTATAGAAACAAAAAATTGATCTTAAAGTTAGCTCAGAGCTTGAGATTCCCAAACGTAAAAAAATACTCCTATCCTTATTGTTGGTAAATAGAAGTGCCACCCGGAATAACTAAAATTGAAAAGTAAATGCCGCTGATTTAGTAAATGAAATCCCAAAAGGGGTAGTGAACAGGTTAACATTAATACCTTATATTAGGCTACCCTTCAATCCTACTAAGTTTAAAATATATTATTCAAAAAAATGGTAACAAGTATTATATATAACCCCGTATACCTATACCAGGCGCACACAAATAATACACGTTTCTGGATTAACTTATAACAATATGAATGATTCGTAAAAACAGCAAGAGTAATTAGTAGCACGGCCCAATATGTATTAAAATTAATATAATGATCTTAAAAAAATTAGTAATAAATTAGTAATAAAATTAGTAAAAATAAAAATTAGTAATAAATAAACACAACAGATCTTATTTTGTGTTTTCTTGGAAGGTCGAAACTGGAGTCTGGAGTTGAACGGCTGTTGATGGATAACGGTAAAACGACGGAATAAAGTTGGTGCAGCAGGTTTTGTTGCAATGATATCTGCCGGGAACGTCGCAACTGATTTTCGAGACGATATTCAAAATAATCAGCAGGAACTCAAAACGGTAAATAGTGAAACGGTGTAACAAAAACTATAAGACGATAAAACCTGTACGACAAAAACAACCGTACAAAAAAGACCCGAAGAAAAAGATATAAGTACTTGATCCAAAATGTGACGAAAGCAATACCTTTGATGTTCGAGGGTCCAAAAGTGATATACGAGTTGTGTGTAAAATATCGGAGCAGATGAATCCTTCAAAATAAAGTTCAGATTGAACGGAATGCTTGAAAGCCGGTAATTCCAATCCAAAATAGGTGACATTAAAAAATCCCATAAATGGTACGGATAACTTCCGATAATAATAATCAGCCGATAAGCTCATAGAATAGATGAGAATAATTAATAGCGAGTTTGCAGCCAAAAACGAAATTTAATGAAAATTATCTGCGAACAGATAACCAGATAAAATATGTTTTTAACAAAATAAATCCAAATAATATTGCAATGCCGCCTATGAAAATTTTGCATAAAAAAATTAGATAAAAATTTGCCTAGAAAATCCAGGACCGTAACAAGCCTCCTAAAATTTGAGCAAGATCGATCAATAACTTTTTGAGTTACTGCACGAGCAGTTTTTGAAACAAAATGTCTGAAAAAAAACTTGACGGAGCTAAAATATTAAAAAAAAAATTTTTTTTCTACACTTTAATACTATAATAAAATGATGTTGAAGCTTTAAAATGATGTGATTAATTTTTCATCTGTAAAACAATTACCAAAAAATGACTATTACTCCGGCCGTCTAAATGGATTGCACCCCTTAATGGAATATTTGCCAATTATAATACTAATCTACAAGATTACAGATTTTTGGTAAGGCATTGCCTCTATACCACAACACATAAACTATTATGTCCACATAAAACTATTATTATTTTAGGGATTTCACTATATTCCAGTGCTATATTCAGGTCATTTTATGTTTTTTTGTGATTTTGTAATAAATTTATTAGTTTTGTTTACCTATTTTCCCTGTAGCTAAGCGGTATTGATTTATTTTTCATATCGGCTTTGTAACAAAAGTATCCAAGAGGGAGAAGCTTTTAAATAATTTTTGCAGATACCAAAAGTTTGAAATTATTCCACCCGGAATGATGATGTATACAACGTAAAAAAATTAATAAAACTACGTACAACAGGAAACTAGAAGTTTTACGTTAAGCGCTAATTTTATTTTTCACTACATTAATTACTGTACAACGTTGTCTAAAGATATATTATACGTAAGCATAACAACTGACGTGTTAATATAAATTGTTCATATAATATTGGTAAACGTATTACTGGAACTGTCAACAATAGTTCAAAACTTACAAAATGATTTAAACTCAGTGACTTAATCGTTAAAATTATTGTTATCTAATATCTTGCTTATAATAGACTTAGTATATTGTTAAGTTGTCATGCAGACTATACGACAGATATAGAATCGTCATAAGCTTCACATTTAAAATTTGAATTCAGAGATATGTTATACAATACATAATTTCTGTTTTTCCATTTATGTATTTTACAAATTAGTCTCTTGTACTGAAAGGATGTATAAGCTTAAATAATTTAGTGCAAAACTTTTAATACCTATTTATTGTTTGTAGATTAGTGCAAAATAAACAAACATAAAACTTATCAAAATCTTTACTATTAATTCACATAACTACCGTAATAAATAAAAAATTAATTTCAAATAGATCCCCGAAAGTCTACAAAGCTTAGTAAAGCTTTATTTATGTTAAATACAAAGTCGAAAAATTTTATTTGCTTTAAACATAGAAACTTTCTTATATTTTTTTCTCTGCTCGTTTAAACAGCATTATAACTTTTATCACTGCAATTTGAAACAGAATAAATTACCAAAAGCTGCTCGGTTAGTATTGGAATAATAAGCAAATGTAATTACTGTAAAAACTACAAATATTGCCGGCAATTCCAACTGCATTTAATAATTAAAAGTTAATATAAACAAATTTGTTAGTTCTACACTTAAAATAAAAATTTAGATAGGTTAATTAAAGTCCTTAAAGAGGGTTTTTGCATACGTAATGGAAAACTTAACCAACAAACCATTACTTATTTATAAAAATGAAAAACCTAAAACCCATGCCAAACGATAGAATGTATTTAAATTTCTGAAATTATTCCAAAGCACTTAATTGATTTTTCATTTCATTATCCAGTATTTGTCAAAAAGAGATTAAGTACTTTAACTAGAAATTTCAACAAAACAAAAATTGGAGAACTAAAATTAATTTTCAACAAATATAATATTATATCTATTATTAAACATAGCTATTTGTTGTATTATACACAACGATCGATATAAATTTTATAAGCTCATTTCACACATAATGCTTATTTCATGCAAATATTCAAACATATCAAAATTCTAACATTACAGTAAACAAGAAGTAGAACGTTAAAATTCACACTCCGATAAATTTTGTAAAAATGGAAGTTTTGGATATAAAATTACTTGGCTGCATTCAATATTCAATTACCAGATAAAATTTATTTTATAGTTATGCATTTAAATATTCCGCTTCTTTATATGAAACACTATGCTATGAAAAAAATTTAAAAATCATCTTATGACATTGCATTTTTAAGCAGAAATTGATTACAGATAAGATTTTGTATACTCTTAAACAAAAGCAAGTACAATGTCATGGTATAGAATTAGGGGGAACTTAACCTGCATTAGCTAACCGCAATCTTCCTCTAATAGAAGTATATCTTGTTATTAATTTATGTTTATGTTAGCTTCTAACCCAACCACAAACACAAACTTGTGTTCATTTTTTGTACTTAGGTTAGCTGCTAACTGAGTCATAAACATAAATTAATAATAAGATGTAAGGTATATTAGAACAAGATTTCCACTAATGAGCCGTAGCTGTAAATGAATAAATAAAAAATTTAAGTCTAACTTAAAATAAAATCTAAGATTCAGATATTTCCCAATTTTCATTTTCATTTTATATGGGATAAAAAATCAATTTCTATTTTTTAAGTTTGTTAAACAAATATCCCAAGATTTTGAGTAAGTAAATGGTAAGTCTTCATTTTTCAATTTTCAATTTTCTATTAGTCAATTTTCTTTAATTAGCAAATCAATATTGCAATTTATTATTTAAATAGCAAAATGTTTTTTGTCCAGATGTGTAAAAATTTTATTGATTAAAAAGTCAAGATATTTTAAAAAATTTTGAAGCTGAAAAAGCAATTTATAACTGCATCGAATATTAAAATATTTATTTATTTGTAATCATTGACTGGCCAGTCGTTCATTTCGAGATATGAATTATTTAGTTGTTACATTCAGTGTTCCATGATTATGATACAAAATTTTATTTAACAAGTAAAATTACTTTTTACATCGGAGTTGAAAGTAAATCACTTTTCGCACTAGTGCGTGAAAGTGGCTCATTAGTCATTATGTAACTAAATCAATGTAGAAAAGGAGCTATTTCGTGACAGTAGTAGATAAACAAAATTAAAATTAAACAAATGCAGTAATCTTTTATTTATTTATATCAAATCGGTTTCCTAAGTTTACTTCAAAATTTTCTTAATCTTTTTACATTTTTACTATAAATGTTCATTTAAAAGTTTCTCTTAATCTTTTTATTTTTTGCTCTACAGCTTTTGTAGATAATGCCTTTTGATCTCTAAAAAGCAACTTACTTTAAAAAAACATTATTTCAAAATAGCTTCAATTTAAATAAACCAAATTATGTATAACTTACCTTTTAACCTGATACCGAGTACTACTGGAAGTAAACGATAGAATTCGTTCATTTAATTCATTTATTTTTCAGGGTACTTTTAAAGTTAAAAGTGAACAAAAATAAAACTGTTTTCCAATTTGGTTTAATTCTTTATTTTGGATTAAAAATAAATTTATTTGCGAGTATTCTACTGTACTGCTGTGTTAATCTGTAATTCGATTTAATTCTATGTATTTAATTGTATCTTCTTGAACTGTTTTAAACTATAAAATATTTAAACAACTTTGTAGTATGCACTATGTCTCTCCAGTTGGTCTAATCAACAAATTGTAGTTACATTTATAATATACATTTTAGAACTAATTCGAATATGTATAAAACGAATAGGTAGGTACAATATATCAATTTTAATGTAATGTTACAAAATGTACTGGTACTGCCTAATATGAAATCCATAGATCAGTACTCGATGCCTAATGCAAAATGAGTGGATAAATGAAGCGCAAAATTACCAGTATAATCTTGGCATAGATAAATTGAGCTGTTCAACGAATGATTAATGAATTATAAATATTATTATAAATTTCGTAGTTTTATCTCTAATGTAGGTGTGCGGTTTTCAATTTTACAAATAATAGGTATTTGTTAAATTTAACCTTAAATTTAAAAACGAAAACTATTTATTTATTCCAAATTTATTTTTTAATAGAAAATACATAGTCACATAATAATTAATATTTTATAAATTAAATCGTGCAAGTATGGATATAGCTATAATACTTTACTTAGGTTGTTTGCTTTGGTACTCTAAACCGGGGATCAATTTTACATTTACTCCAGTAGCTACCTATACCTTTATTAAACCCAAAACTTACTGTTACATCTAGTATGCGATAGAATATTACATAAAATATTATTTTAAATATTTAAGCTATTAAAAGTTTGTAATAATTCTTGCTAACCAAGTGCATATCAAATGTTATGCTTTCGTAAGTATGAAGCTAATAGACGCTCATGCTGGGAGGACGTCAAAACGAAACTAATTCTATTTTCATTAAAAATAGTATATTACATCGCAAATGTTGGGAAAGTCGGGTTTTATTAGACAACTATCATCTGGGCCAAAGGCAATATGCCTGTTAGTTCACTTAGTTCAGATTGTCAATAATTTTACAGTTAAAATTATATATATTTACTGTATTCTATTTTACATTAGTAAAAGCATACATAAGTCATATTATTATAAGTTATTTAATTAATTTTATATTTATTTGAAAGAATAAAGATTTCCTTACTTGTTGCTCGAACAGAATTTTGAGAAAAAGATTTAATCTTATAAATGTTTTATTCCAAATTCTATCCGATTTGTAGAAATTTATTCTTAATATTTTTTATACTATAAACTTTACTTTTTGGGTGACACTCTTTTTAATTCCCATTATGCTAATTTACTTTCCGACCTAGTTTGGAAATGTTTCGCAAACTTTTTTTTTTATTGTTTGTACTGAATACATCTTTAATTAGATTCAAGTGTTAGTTATTACAGAAATTCAGAGTAAGTAAGTTATTTTTCAATTTTATTTCACTAACATTATCTAACTCCATTACTTTACGTGATTTTGTTACCTATTAAAAAATCTAGTGGATGCGGGTTCTAAGAGCACTTTATCTTATAATTGTTAGCACACCAGGAATAGCCAATACTATCACGTCCACAAGGACCTATTTTACAAAGTTTTCTAGAGCTAAATAATGTTTAATTATTTACGAGTATGATACTTATCACTAAAACATAGAGTACTTCATTATACTCGTATCTACCTTGTACCTATTGAATATAAAAAACTGATATATTAACGAACGTTCCGATTGAATAAATAATTTATTGTTTATATTGAAATATTATTATTATTATTATCACTTTGATAATGTAATAGGGACATCGACAACTAGGGTTATAGGTTGAATCCATACTTCACATCTTTCAATTTACCACGTTATCATTAAAAGTGATATCCAATCGCAATTAAGTAACTTGCATTTTACTTCATTTATTTCCAAAATTTTATAGAAATTTAAATAATAGGACAAATTCAAATAGTTTTCAAGATCTTTCTAAGCAGCCCTTACGATTTCAAGTCCTAAGTGGTTTTGAAATGTTTATTGTTAATTTTGAAATGCTTGGTTTACGATTTCTTGCAGGTAAAAAAATTATTTCATATTCCACTACAAATTTTATGAATTACGCTTTGAGTAATAATTTGACAATACACTTTTATTTGTGAACTTTGTGTTCTCTTCTTCTGCTTTTAAAAAAAATGTTTACGTTCATTCCACTAAAATCAAATTAAAGACAAATCAATGATTTAATCAAAAATAATTACCGAATACTGCTGTGTAAAATTTATGGACTTGTAATTATAGTTAGATAGTAAATTGCAACAAATGCGATCTATTTAAAATGTACATAACATGAGCCACATAAATGATCTTCGGAATAAACCCCATATGAAAAGAGCCGCACCCAACATATTCGCACGAAGAAAAATATTTTTTTAAATTAAAAAAAACAATTAATATTGGATCTAGCAAACAACTACGTTCTCCGCTTGAATATCATATGGTTCCAGCCTACAGAAACCGGCCGGTCCCAACAGCTCCTTGAACAGAAGACGAACAGAAGAAAATTCAATAACCAGCAACTGCCGCCGTACAATCAAGTGCTACTTCATCTTCGGATGATCACAAAACAAAATACATATTTCCAGTTAACAAAGAAACCAATGCGTCATAACCAAACTTACAGCTTAGCACTGCAGACAGAGGTTATCCAAAATTAACCAAACATCTGGAGATTACCATCACCGATACCATGGACAGTTTTTCGTCCTTAATAAAAATTCTTGATATAAAGAAAATCAAAGATACCAAAAGGCTATGAAGAAAGTCAACCGTTAAACAGTTAATATAAAACGTGAAGTATAAAATCAATCATACCCGCAAACTATAAAACACAATGTATTGTGCACAATGTACATTCTAAATTAATACAAGAAATCTACATAAAATTTTTTATTCCTAGACCAAAACAAGAGGGGAGTTATAATTTGACGTCTGTGGCTTCATAACCCTTCAACGGAAGGTCGAATCGATGCGGTTTTTTTAAATGATAGAGCAGTTTGCCGAGATGGTTCACAGCTAAGAAGATCTTCTTAGCTGTGTACCGCCATGCTAAAGCGTAAGAGGATTTTTTTGTTTTTTTATGTAAGAAACTCTCAACTGAGCTTAACAAATTCGATAAAAATTTCTAGAAACAATGTTGTAAGGAATTCAATTTTCTAGCAGAAAGATTGCAAGAGCATATATTTGTTATTATAATTAGAGTACGGACTTCTAGAAAATTTACTATACATAAATATTGATAGCAGAAGGGTACTTGTTATAAAGGTCCATGAATTTAATAAAAATTAGACATTTGGCACTATTTTTTTTATGCTTATATGCTTATTTTGATACTTTTATGCTTAGATTTATTTTTAAGCATTTTTAGTGCTTATTTTAACACATTTTTGATAAATTAAAAAAAATTTGCAGTAGATACATGAATACATCTATTTTAGAAGTCACGAAATTTTGTGAAGTTAATATTGTGTGGGAGCTTCTTGACTAGGGAATCGAAATCGGCAGACATTTACTCCTACGGATATGGATGTACAACTTGCCAACCCCCGCCCCCCCAAATTTCATATTTTTAATCAAAAATAGTCTAAAGCGTTTGGACCAGTTCGCACCTTCCTTATTTTCGTTGGTATTCATTTTATTTTCGAAATATTTTTACAAAATTTCTAAAAATGGCATTTGAACTTCTTGAATTTTAAATTTTTTAAAATATTAAAGCAAATAGCTAGTTGAGATTAGGGCTGGGCGATATTCAAAAATCGATATCGAATTTCAATAATTCAAACACAATCGATAACTTTGATTAATCGATATCGATAATTATCGAAGTATCGAAATAATACGTTTTCTTAGAAAACTGACAGTTTCTCAGAAACTGAAAACTGGATGACTAAAAAATGCGTCTTAAAATTTAGGTTATTGTCTTATGCTTTCTGTGCTTCCCATTGGTGAATTTTCTGTTCGGTTGGATTTTTACTCCAGAAAAAAGGTTTGGGGTTCCCTGTTTTCGCGTGCAGGATGACCTCAAAATTATAATGTTCATGTTGTTGGAGAGTTGTCTCCTTGTTCCATTGGACCAGTTATTGGATTGTTATCGATATTTTGATAGTTTTATACAGGGAATCCCAACTTTTTTCTCGAATATAAAATAAGAATAAGGTGAAATATTTAAATTCTTTACTTTTTACAGTCAACTCGAAACAATCAACATTTTAATAATACTCAATTTTGGTATAGAAGTTTGTAGCTCTATTATTAATTTATTTTTATTTTCATTCTTTTATTTTTTATTTTGGAATTGAAAAAACGAAACACTAATTAACTTTTATGTCAGCAATAAAAATTCAATTAAAAATGGTTTTATTATTGCTCTTTATTATAGCAAGTTAATTGTGACAAATTTTTTAGAGCTTCGTAGAGCGTTTGATATTGTCGACAAAAGAGATTTTGTTACAAAAGTTAAAAAATATGACATTTCAGAAAATGATTCGAGTTAATTTAAAACAATTTTTAAGTAATAGGAGTAGACAACAAAGCTTTATAGAATTGTGTCTAATGCAGTGAATGTTTCTTTAGAAGCTCCTCACTGAACCAGTTTTGCTATTTTATTATTTTATCTAAATCTCTGGGATATTTACAATACAAACCATTTTTGTATAAAATAGCAGGTTAGAAAATATAAGAATTATTTTGAGGGTATTGGAATTATATCAAGTTTCACAATATATTATTTTACTATTATAATTATTATTACTATATATTTTGGAGATAATCGTTAATATCTAGCTGTAAGAAACGATATTCAGGTACTGGCAGCACCCAAATATTCATAGATTCCACGTCACCTTTTACTGAATAATTGATCCATTTCAGTTTAGTAAATGCGGTAAATTACGGTTGAAGGAATGACTTTGCCACTCGGTCACTATAATAACCACTCGGCCAGTCACTCACAACCAATAACCAAGCAAAATAAATAATTCAGAGTACCTATTTGATATTTAAATGTATTTTCTACGTTAATTCTAAATATAGTATGGAATTATTTTATTAAAGTCAAATAAATATATTCTATGCAAAAGCTTTTATTAATTTTGTTGATTTAACTGTTACTTGTCAGCAGTATAATATAAAATAATAATTACATTTTAAAAACAAATGTTCTTTCTGAGTTTGATAATCTATTTAGTTGAAATTTAATGCCGAGAGTTTTATTTTTTAAATTGCAAATTTAAAATTTATATACTTGCTGATGTAAAGGCTAATAGATTTTAAATTGATATATAATGTTACCTATTTATTAAATAA
Source organism: Cantharis flavilabris (assembly GCA_949152465.1). NCBI lineage: Eukaryota > Metazoa > Arthropoda > Insecta > Coleoptera > Cantharidae > Cantharis > Cantharis flavilabris. The sequence continues at coordinate 35,428,203 of OX424438.1, read as the reverse complement.
AGTAACGACTTACCCGATCACTGGTGTCTTAAAATTCTGGATTATGAACCGAATACCGAATTTTTTAGTAATAAGGGTTACATTTTAGTTATCTATTTTATTTCCATGCTTTTCTAATTTCCTTCATCAGCCAAATTCTAGAAATGTGTTCAACAAAACTGATATTTGTTTTTTGATAAGAATGAAAACTACTGCTTTTAATAAGTGCTCGCTCGCGTTATGATCGTTATGCTCCTGTAATTTTCCTTTTGTTATTTTGTAAAAGAGCTAGAATTTCAACCTCAAGAAAATTTTTTAGTGATTTTATACTCCACATAATCTAAATAAACACTTTATTAAGCATAATAAAGGACCTATGTTTACGAAAACTTAATGTTTAAATAATATGGCTAAATTTCAAATGATGACACATCCTGTTATTTTCAGCGCTTCTGAAAAATAAACATATTTAATTCTAAATGCTATTTAGGTAATTTTATTATAATTAGTATTCGCTCATTTTCAATATTTTTATATAGATACTCATCATATAATTATTGTAATCACTTCAAATAATTTGTGGCAATTGATATAAATTACCATTAATGTATAAATTTATTGCTAGCATTGCTTACAATACAATATCCTAATGAATTCACGTTGTTGATTGATAAATCAGTGGGAACAAGCATATCGTGGATATTATCTAAAATATGATTTATGGAATTTTGATTAAATTATGGGTCGTTATTTGCCAGTTTGCATATGTAGGTATACCTAATGCATATTAATTTTTTTAAACGGACTAAATAAATTAACTGAACTACCAAATTAATAAATTCCATTTTATTGAAGTGTTCAAAAATATAACAAACTTATCATAAAATTTTTTAAAATTGTATTAGAGAAATTTTCTATACTTACTGAAAATTGCTCTAATCTGTCTGGCAAATAATGCATTCTACTTGATGTTGCAGTTCAAATAGGAAGAAATTGCAGTTGAAGTGTCGCATTCCATTACAAAATAACATTACTTTAATATTATGATACGATTTTAAAATGTTCATTTTACATTTCATATCTATTCAAAATCCAGTGCTACATTTAAATAATTTGATTATTATATTTTTCTTTGCATATCCCAAATAAATTAATATTACAGTGCATAACGGTTGATAGTTACAAAAATAAAACAAAATATTAATATTAAAATTCTGAAAATTAATTTGTTACAAGAACTAATATTATACAATTTTCAATATCATTGTGTAATAGAAATTGCTTTACACACGGTTTTTGATTCCCGTAAAAACGTATTAGGTATTATTATCCCATGGAATTAAATTAAACTGTGAGAATTTTGTATTTCGCTCAACATTTTAGAGAAATCCGTAATTTTATTTAGAAATATTGACATTAATTGTGCAATTACAACAATTTTACTCTACCAAAGCGATATATTAATTTCACTGTAATATAAAAACTGCACCCAGAAAACCATCGTTCTCTTAATCAATCTGAAAGTCAACGTAAAAGCATAGTAATACTTATCTAAAAACATTTAAATTATTTCACTATTGTGAAGTAAAGCCCTGCTATGCTGAATTACCTCTTAAAATAAGTTTATTTCAAAAATTTCAGTCACATGCAAGTCTTAACCTATATAGGTAAATTGTATGTAAACATGAAGCAACTGAGACAAGATGAAAATTTTAGCTTCCAGATTTGCTTACAAAGCTCGGCTTAAAATCAGAAAATATGCAGCTATCTTACGTATGTAAATGTAAGAAAATTAAATTCAACTGCAGTTTACCAATTTCTTTTCATCACTGCAATAGAGAAACAAATTGTTGTCCCAATGTCAATTATTACAGGAGATGTTTGGTTTTGTTTTTTTTAAATAGATTATTATAAAACGAAAACGTACAGGTGAGGACAAATTAAAAACCAAAATCCTGTAGCGTAAACTACACAAGTTTTCCTGCATTAAGCACATTGCTTAACGTTAGATGGACTTTACGCATTGGCTAGCTTTGTTACTTACAACGCTGTTCTTGAAAGCTTGGTTTTGAAATCCGTTGTATTTGCAGCTTTAAGGTTTTTAGACCTTCATGACCTCATCTCAACTAAGTGGAAAAACATGATGTTAAAGTGGACAAAGTCAATACAAACAAAACTAATACAAAATAAAATGTTGATTTATCGTATTACTGAAGACATAAAAACAGTTGTGATGGACCAGTTGAATTAATTCACTAGTCAAAAATAAAACATAAAACATACACATTAATCAAGTCCAGCTTGCACATAATTGAGAACTACGTACTAGAAATAAAAATAAAAATATATAAAGTAGAATTCAATGTTTAAAAAAATATATAGTTGATTATCCTCGTGAATAGTATGCACACCGAAATTTAATACTTCAGAATTATTCATTCAAAAATATAAAATCTGCCATACAGCATTATCAATACCAAAATATTTTCATCAACTACATTAAATTTGTGAGAGAAGTACACATGATGATTGAAATATATGGTATTTTCGGGAAATGGCATCAGTTTTAACAAAAATTTTCAATTTTAACCAAAAAATCAATCTTAGTTTCTGTATAAAAAAAAATTGTTAATTAATCAAAATAATCGCGTGCATTTCTTTGGAGAAACTATCTGAGAAGCTACAATTAAAATTTTAAGTCAATCGGATGAAAATTGCTCGAGTTCTACTGCTTGCCATTTTGGAAAACATGGTTTCGAGAAAACGCGTTTAAAGTTTTAAAACGAGATTACTATAAGATATTTAAGATAATATGCATGACGATTTGTTTAATTTTTAATTAATCTATACTGGATATCATTCTTGGTATGTTTATACGTCATTTAAGCTAATAAACAAAAAGTGTAAAAAAGTTTTTCTCAAAGTAGCCTAACCCCTTAAGTGCACTTCACATTATATGATCATGTTAACGTTAACGTAATGTTAACAAATGCTCCAATCAAAAGCCATGTTTCTGCTGATCTCCCAATCCAAAGCTCCCGTTCGTTAACATTACGTTAACATTAACATGATTCTGACTGGGCAGTAAAGTCGGTCACCCGGTAGAGTAATCTTTAAACGGTATTGTTTTATTTTTATCAGAATATTTAATTTTTTTTTCTTATTCGATAAAATAGTATACTCGGCTTTACTCAAAAAGTTATTCGTTACTATAATCTCTAGACTAACAGCTTTAAAAAGCTTGCTGGCACTCGCTTGCAATGTTGCTGCTCACCTAGTAATGGCTAATTTTATAGTTTTGGCCAGTAATATACCATTATTTTTTAAAGAATTTATTATTGCTTTATTTTAGGCAAAAAATGTTGTAGATCAATTTTACAGATAATTTTATTCTGACAAAGATTTGTCATAATTCGTTTGTTTATAAAATAAATAGTTAAATAAAATATTTGTAAAAACAATATTTTGCAACCCACTTTTAAAGATTATGCCAAACGCAGACCTCTTGAGAGGAAGAAAATTTCGATTAAAAAATTACCTGATTTCCCCTAATTACACTCCAATTCAAATGGCCTTCATATATGTAATGTTACGGTCAATGACGTAAAATGGGCATTGACATCAATAGCCGGACAATGACGTCAATGCCCATTTACGCTGGTCATTAACGTTATTGACCGGCCATTGACGTCAACGCCCGTTAACGGTGGGCAATGATGTAAATATTTTCATATGATTGCAATATTTACGTCTTTGACCGGTCAATGATGTTAATGGCCAAAATAGATAGGACAATGATGATATTATAGAATAAATATAAAACGAACCTGTGATAATTAATCGGCTGAAACTCACGAAACTCATGCGTGAGTTTCAGCCGATTAATTATCACAGGTTCGTTTTATAGTTATCATGCTCCGCACAAAAAGTGTTACTATCGATTTTATTAATTATATAGAATAAATACTATAAGGAACATCAAAATGACGATGCACTTCAACCTGGGACAATTCTTTGTCGTGCACGCGTTTTTCCGACAGCAACACGTCCCTTTTCAAGTCTTCATAAGTATACAGTGATTTTTATTTAATTCATACAAACGCAAACTCATTTTATGGTGGATCCATGATTCGTTGTGGTTGCAACAGTCAAAACGGCCTGGAGGAAATATTAATTTAATTTAATTAATTTACTTTACGGTAGATCTGTGATTTGCCGTGATTGCGCAAACCAAAACGGACTTGGAGCACTCTAAAAAGCTCTCTAAAATAAAGCTCTTTCACTCACTAAAAGCATCCCCAAAATCAATCCACCTCGACTTGGATACCCGACCTTTCCAGGGAAGCCCAAACTCAGCCAAATACGAAACGTTTTTGACGTCTATCACTAAGAGTGCTGGAAATGGAATCTATAAAGTAGTAGTTTTATCATTGCTCAGCCTGTATTGGGCATTAACGTCATTGCCCGGACAATGATGTAAAAACCACATATAAAATTTTAAATGTCAAGATCGCCCAAAATTTATGGTCATTGACGATAATGCCCAACTAAGCTGGGCATTGACGTTAATGGCCGAATTGTCATCATTGACCGTAACATATACATTCATAATGCATAATGCATAATTAATATAAAATATTTTTTAATTTTTAGAATAATTTGCGAAAATCAAAAAAAACTACTCAAAAAGCTCAATAAATTTTAATTAAATTATTAAAATGTCAGCTTTGTCACGAAAGATTACTATTTAATCACAAATTATTATTTCTAAACATTTATTTAAAATTATATGAATTTCTTACCCTAATTAAATGTAGTAAATTATTTTCGGATTTTATACATGTAAAAAATTACTTGTAAGTAATATTACATATTTCGTGTTCCTTTTCTTAACTTAATTTCAGTTAACTTTTTGTATATCAATTTATTACGTGTTTTATTTTAAATTCAAATAAGTAATTTTTAGTTTTTGTTCTTAAACGACGGCATCAAACATACCATTTCAAAAGTTTTTACTATTCTCTCGAGTGCGAATACTTCTCAACACCTGAGACTTAAAGGATTCTGTAAACAAACCAAATTTAATAATTCAATTTGTCTTGCTTTAGTTTTTGTTCTAGAACCGCCGGCGTCGGAATTTGCAACAGCAAAGTAAAATTACTGATAAATTATAAAACAAACCTGATTTAAATTTTACATTATTGTATATTTATTGAAAATCCAAATCGGAGGGAAACTAACGATAGTACACTTAAGATAAATTTTTGAAAGTTACAGTAAAGTAAAAAGAAATAATAATGTAATATAAAATGGTAATATTACTTTTTATAACTTTTAATGACAAAAAACATTATATAAATAGGATATTTCAAAACTTGGTTTTAGTATTATACCTATACATTATCATATCTAGTAGTAGATATATATAATATTTCACAAAATTTCTTAAATCTGCAAAGTTATATTAAATACTTCGGTAAGTAGGTTTAAAACTTTATTCTAACACATATAGCCTTAAGCTTCTTCAAATTTTCTTATTAACTTGGTGGTTTTTCTTTTAATTACCTAGCCGAAAATTTATTTGGATGTTTCAGAATTAAGAAATGTTTTACTGAAAACATCAAAACATTCACTTTTTGTGAATGCAATATTTTACTTTACTTTAGCGCCGCCGGAATAAAATAATTATATTAGGTAGGTAGTGTAAGATGTTATTGTGAAAAATGTATAATTCTAAATGTATACTATTTAAGAAACAAGCAAAAGTTTTGCAATTAAACATAATTTTGAATGGAAGGTTATTTTGGGTTAAAGCCGCTAGGGACAGCAAAGTGTTGAATAATAATTTTGTATAATTAAACAATAATCTAATGATAAATATCAGTAAAATCTTCTAAACATATTCTTGATATTTCTATGCGAGTACGAGATTATGACCCTTAAATAATTTGGAGCTTTTTACATTCCGTATTTTACCGAATTAATTAATTGTGTAAACAAAAATAGTATTTCAGACAACTTAGTGAACATTTTTCATTTTGTTCAAATTTTGTTCAAAGTAGAATTTTGGTGTTTTCTAACTGAACGACAGAGTCAATTTAATACGAATGTATTCGATTAAACACTATATAGGTATATCAATAACCAGAGCCGTCTTAACAAGTTTGAGCGCCATCGGCCCAAATACATACTTGGCGCTATAATCACATTGAACTTAAAAATAATTAAATAAAACAACATTTTCTTTCCTGGATTTCCTGTAACTTGTACTATAGCGGACTTCCGTCCTGGAAAAAGTAAACAAACAAAAGAAATGGTTTTTAAGCGCTCTTGGATTAATCGCGCCTCTGGGCTATAGCCCTATTTTCTAAATGGATAAGGAGGCCTTAGCAATAACATCACTTGCTTTGATAATACGTATACGTTACGAATCATATAAAATACAATATTTTGTGATTTCAATGTAAAATTCGGCTATTAGTAGGTTTAATTTCAAATCCAATTGCTAATTTCTAATTTTCTCTTTAATATTTTTCGATTTCCAGTACTTACTTATTGAACTTGGCTGTAAATTGTAGATATATCAACAACTAATTAATTTTTTTTCTGAAAAGTAAATTAGTTTTTAAAAAAAGTTCAATTAATTCAAGTTGTAGTCCGTTGAGTTTGCAATCGGCAATAGCATTGGTTTGGTGAAACAATAACGATTGAAGTAAATCCTACATATACAATTACACTGCTATAGTTAATTAGCTATCAACATTTTTATTGTTATGATACAGTAATTTATCAAGCAATTGGTTATTTATTCGCCTATGTAATTTCCCATAAAAGCGTTTACGATCACATTATATTTACAAAAGTTACAAGTTTGGGAATAGTTATTTATTTTAATGCAAAACACATATACAAAAATACATTGCACGTTTTGAAATCCCACTTCTTCAGTTTTTAAACCTTGCTTCCGAGTCATATTAGCTTATATGTCACACAAATGCTCTAAGGAAAATTCAATTCCCGCGGGAAATGCAAACCGTAGACTGATAATGGAACATATACATAACAAATCGTATACCGTAGACTGCACTGTTGAATTATAGTGTTAATTTTATTAGTTTCTCGTAGTATTATTATAATTTAATTCACATTGCTTAATAATAAATTATTTTAATTTTTGAATTTCTACAAGCACAGATTTGTTACTTCAAAATTACATGAAAAAGAAAAGTTTGTGCTGCTACTGCAATAAATTTCAACTGATTATAATCTAAAATTTGTATTTCAAATAACTTTTGTGCACCTCTATCATTTTATACATTTAGTTTGTTAGTAACTGCGGTTGTTACTGTTCAAGAAAATTGAATTATTGTACAGTTGTGTTAAATTTACAATTATTGGGTAATACAGTTTATTTATTAAACACAAAATAGTTTAAAAGTCTATTCAAATTAAAAACTTTGTTAGAAAATTACTATTTGGGTATACAGAATTACTAAAGCACTTGAGAATGTTGCTCTATCTCTGTAAAAGCTATTTGAATTTTAACATAATTTCAAATTTAACAAAAAAAATTCTATGAAAAAGAATTACACGAAAAAATGTAAACGGCGAGTAAATATTCCAAAAAAGCTGAACAATCACCGGAATTCATTTTGAATTCTCAGAATTTCTTGGAAATTACCAGGAAGTCATATGATGCTTACTAGGTTCCCGTCTAGATCGTGTGGAATTCATCTTTTCAGCACTCGATAAAAATTATTATACAGTAGAATCCGCTTAATGTGATCACTTTGGGACAACAACATTTTGATAACATTAACCAACTGATAACAATAAGCAAATTTTAGAAGAAAACGAATTTCAGAAGAATTAGGTAAATTTAGCAAGAATAAACTAAACTTAAATTAAAATGCATAAAGCAAAGTGCACATTTAGCAAAATAAAAATAGAAATACGCCATGAAACGGGAAACTTCATTAGTTTTTGTATAGAAATTAATTCGAGTGACCTGTTTTATAAAGATATATAAAATTTCAATGACAAATCAGAAAAAGATACTTAGAAAAAGAGATGAATGTGTAGGAAATTCCTTGAAAGTGATAATAATAAGCGGCTTTTTGATCACATTATCCGGTGGTTTTTGTATGTAAACTAATTAAAGCGGCCGGTTCCCAGTCAAAATGATCACAATAACCGACTGATAACATTATCCGTGATCACATAAAGCGGATTCTACTGTACTTCATAAGTTCCATCAAACCATCTGACAATTTGCTATTCAGCATCTTGAATTACAGACAGTAGGCGACCCAAGTGTCGACAGGGCGTGATAATATACAATATAAGTAACTCACAGGTGCGGGGAAAAACAGTCCCAGCTAAACCATCAAAATAGTAACGAGCCTTCGCGTATCCAGTTATAATTGGAAATTGTTTAAGCAAGTGCTTGGTTAACTTCGTTAATTATGGTTTCGGGATTTAATTAATTGTAACACGATGAATTTAACAAGTAATAAGTTCTAAAAATTGTGAAGGTTTGAAATTTCAGTAAAATTTTGTGATACTATCGGCTTTTGAATGTATTGGTCGCGCGAGCCGGTTTATAATAAAAGATGGGTGAAGTCAACTCACTTATTCGTGGAGTCCATCAAGGAATAAACGCATGAATTTAAGATGATCTGTTAGCGACTTCAACATCATCATTTGGGAAAGGCGCGTCATAGAAACTGCTTATGAATTCCGATGGTACTTGTAATACAACTTCCAAGGTAAATTGTGTAATATTAAGTTAAGTTTGGAACAACAGCTGGAGATTTGGATGGCAGCATTTTATTTGGCGGATGGAAAAGTGTCGCGGTAAATCCATGTAGCATGAGCCAAGTTCTGTGAAATTTGGTTAATTCGAACTTTAAGTGCATTGTGGTTATTAGAGAATTTGTAGAAGTTTGGTAAAATTGTATATTTGTAATTATTGATATGATGTATAGTTTTAGTAAGCTGGATCCAAGCCGATTTATAAATTTTGTGATATTTTCGAATTAAGTTGTTTGATGCACGTATTAAACAATTTAAATTATTTTGCATTTTTATTGTCTTGCATTACGAACACACCCCCCTGACATGCTCTCTGGTTTTTTGTTACTTTTTTTAATTTTTTGTATTTGATTTTTAAGAAAAACAAAATTAACGTAAGAGTTAGGCCAGCCATCCCTTAAAATAGCTGTTATTATATTTATTTTCTCAATAACTAGAATTTTTAGAAATTATTCTATTCTAACAGAACGCTTTTCAAACTTCTCCGTACATCTCCAGAGAGGGTCAAGGAGTGTACGAAGTTTTGGACCCGCTAGAAAAAACGGTAAGTTCAATTTATATTTTATTTTTTCCAATTTGTGTCTAGAGAGACAATTTTGAATTATAACATTGTTATCGAAATAAAACTAAAAGCCCAAGAAATTAAATTTTCTTTCTAGCTACTATTTAATAACTGTAGTTCTAAGAACGGCCCTGGCGCGTTAATGCATTTTGGAATGCCTGAACAACAACAATGCAAATGTCCCTTGCTTCTGTGTATTGAAACCAAAAACGAACACAACTAGATAGTATTTTACCGTTTTTATGGTTGGAGAATCACAATTATGATTTAAGTAAAGCTGTTTTGCTAATTTTTAAACCCGACTGAATTTGAATCATGCACACGGACGAACAAACGGGCACGAGGCCAGACCCTAAGGCTTCTTGCGTATACATATCAGCTTAAAAGTAGTATAATATATGAAAATACATGCATGTAGATTTCATTAAATTTTAAATGCAATTTAAACAATAATGCTGCTTAAATTTAAATAGTATACCTGCTGGTACTCCTCTAAATAAAACAATATTATATTATGTACCTACTTAAAATAAAATAAATGCTAATACATAATACATATGTATGTGTATAGTATGTGGATTTTTAAATTTTATTAGGATACTTTTAAAATTCAATTTTATAAGGGGCATAATATAATGGCTCCAAAAAATTGTCAAGCATATTTGAATTTAAAATTAGAATGCTTTTACTTTGGTCGTTTATCAAATTTATATTAAATGAATATAATGTCATAGTTAAGTAATTTGGAAAACTTAATTTGATCATTTGTTATGTCAAAGTTAAGAGTTAATATTTGAATATGATTTTATCTTCTAAATAATATGCCAACGGTACTAGATCGCTTAAATTTATTTACTATGAAATACAAATTCACTTTTTATAATAACGAACTATATAGAAAATTAAATGTTGCATTATATTATACATATTTATTTATTTAGTTAAATCGTTGAGTTAAATGTTATAATACAAAGCATAATGCAGTTGTGTGCAATGAATTTTCGCTAAACAATAAATTCTAACAGACCTTTATAAACCCGGAGATAAGTTTGTCTTCTGTGCTAATTTATTAACCAAAAATAATGCAGTTTAATATTTTAAGTACTAACAAATAATAATATATGTATTATTTTATATTGATCATAAATTTAGCTTATAATCTTAGGAACTGCTACAAAATTTGTAGTTTCTTACTCCACATATTTCTTGGAATCTTAGAATTTCTATCATTAAAATAATTTAAATTATAATTTTTGTTAAATTTGTACTCTTCTGTTGTTTTGCTTAATAAAAAACGATTTATAAGTAAAAATGGATCCCCAGAGATATACTGAATGCTTGATTTTAGTTTTTAGCATTGATTATAAAACTTAAAAAGAAAACAAATTGCTAGAAGTTATTCGCTACCGAGTTTTCAACTACGGTTTGAACATTTTAAGAACTTTTTTATTTATCAGTTCAAGAAATATGTTACATATACTTGAAATTTTATATTGCAAACTTAAATTTCACACATATTATTATTTTCATAATAATAATATTTTGTATTCTAAACCAACATGGAACTGTGTTTATTGCAGATCCGAGGCTTTAATTAACATAGCTGCTCTTCTAATTTCCTTTATAGCAGATAATAATGAGATTCTCATATATTGAACATTCTAAATTTTAAATCGGTTAATCTGGTTTTAATATTGTACCACTCTTCGGTGTCCAGATGCCACTTACGTCGAGATCTTTTCAATCCACAGACCGAGAGCTAGGACGTTAAAACGTTTCGTGGATTCTTACAATACTGTATGACAATTATTTTTATATAGATAATATATCTATATAATATATTTATATAGATAATATATATAGATAAAGATATAGATATATAGATAATTATATAGAAATTCAAAAAGACAAAACAACAAGACAATACAAAAATGAAGTTCAAGACTCAAGTGGTTGGAAGTTACCAGCAATAATGTTGCACTCAAATTCAAATTCCTTGATTCTTGACTGCTGACTGTTGGCTCAAGAAAATTTAACCCAAATCACCCAGAATTCCTCTTCGAATTTGGGCCGATACAAAAATAGTCCCGCCCGGATTGCTAAAATTTTCCAGCTGGGGCTATCAAAAATATAATCCTGTTTTCCGAAAAAGCTTGCGTTTAAAGATAAAATTTTCCAATATAAATGGTATTATGTATGTATATCCAAATATTCGTTTTCAAGTCGTAAAAAAATTATTAAATAATAATATCGATTTATAATAATTTATTATTATCGCTCAAAATATCACCACAACTAGTTCACGTGGGTTGTTTCTCGATTCGCAATAATAAATTCATTCATTAAATTCACGTTTCTCGGTCAGAGCCTTCCACTCAAATTTTCGGTTCGAGGTAAAATTGCAAAGGCAATGCTACAATATTTTGTCGTAAGTAAATCAAAAACACTATAATCAATCAATCAATCAGCTTTACAACCCTGGGTGGGTCTTGGCCGACTTCAAAATAATTTCTCTCCATCTTTCTCACTTTGACATGAGCGTCTCTATCGAATCTTTGGCTATTCCTATGGTTTTGAGGTCTACCCTAAGACGTAGTCGTCCGAAAGGTCTTTTACCTTCGGGTACTGTTTCCCATGCTTGATTAATCTGTCATTTGAATATCTCAGTACCTGGCCTGCCCATCTTAGTCGTTGTGATTTTATTTCTTGCATTATCCTCGGATCTTTTTCTAGTTTCGTAAAATCTGTGTTTGTTTTTATTCGGTAAAAGTTGTTGCTCGTTCGCTTTAATGACAGACTATGTTTCGAAGCCGTATGTCCCTGTTGGTTTTACTCGTTCATACATATTTTTGTGAGTTAGATAAGTTTTTGGGGAATTCCAAGTTTAAACATTGAGCCCCAAAGTTTATCTCGCGCGATAGTGTCTTTGGCTTTCTAGAAGTCTATGAACATTTTGATGTGGAGTTTTTGTTAAATTCGCACCTATTCTCAAGTAGTTGTCTAGTTGCAAATAACTCGAAGGTTGTTGATTTGCCTGATTTAAAACCCATCTGGAACTCTTCTATGCTATCCTCTACTAGTTGCGATATTCTGCTTAGAAGGATATTTGAGTGTATTTTCTATGCTGTGTTGATCATAGATATTCCTCTATAGTTATCACAGATCTGTCTCCTTTCTTGATGTGACAAGGTATTACGATGCTTTTCCGCCAATCCTCTTGTAGCTTTTCTCTTTTCCTAGTTTTGAGTATTAGATCGTGTAAGTGTTTATGCAATCGTTATTCATCGTTTCCGCCGTTATTGCGTCTGTTCCAGAAGCTTTCGAATTTTTACGTTTCTTTGCAACTATTATAACCTCTTTAAGAGTTGGTTCGTCTGTTTTGATAATCTTTGGGTAAAAGAGATCTGGGATTTCTATGTTTAGTAGATTGTTAAAATGCTGTTTCCATGTTTGTAATATTTCTTCCATGTCTGATGAAGGTCTCCATTTGGTTTTCCAAAAATCGTTTTGGATTTAGATTTAAAATCTGATTTTGTGTTGGAGATTTCGGCTTAAAATGCTGTATGGTAATTTGTAATTATGTTTTCCTCCATCTCTGTAATTATTCTATGTTCATATTTTCATTTCTTAGTTTTTATTGTATTTATTGCCGTTCTTCTAACAGTAGTATATTTTGGTATATTTTCGACTGTGCCTATTTGTAACAATTATTACAAGGCGTCGTTCTCTTCGTCATTACTTTCTTCGGTTAGTGCATCTACCAATAAGAAAGATTAATTGCATTATACCACAAACCTTTGACCCACATCTAGCAGATTATATCTTTTATGGGTTCAAAAGATAATTATTCCGCCTGATACACGTTCACTTATTACAAATCCTGTTCCTTGTTCATATCTGTTACTATATTTTCTCTATTATCGAACACAACCGAATTACTAAACTTGCCGTAACTTGCATTAAGCCATCTCATCTCTTGGATTGCTGTAATATCTATTTTTAATTTTTTCAGTTGTTTTATAGTTTTGTGCCAACTCGAAACAGTCCACACATTCAAAGACCGTATTTCAGTCAAATTCCAAGGCTTTGTGCAAGTCTTCTAAACAAGTTTTATTTTCCGAGGGAGGAATTGTTAACTCCTCGCTCAAACCTTCTCTAATTAGAAAGTAAAAAACTCTTTATGGAATACAGCAATAAATTTAGTACAGTATAATTAGATGTGAACCCCGAAATCCAAAAAATAAGAGGTTGGATTGTCACAAAATGTTTATAATCAGTTGCTCTATAAGTACTAAAAAGTCTCCCGCTTATGAGCGACGGGTTTGGGTGGGGCGAGGGGGGAAGGAGTCAAAACCATACATTTCCACAGTTTTTGTAAAATATCTCGAAAATGATGTTAGATAGAGCAAATCCTACCCTGTACAAAATTAAAGGCCTTTAAATTTTCTAGAAAAATTATCTTAGACATGTTTTTGGTAAACCCCACAGATTAGAAGATGTGGAGGAGGGAAGTTTTAATAAATTTTTGCCTTTCTTGAATACTATTTTCCAGGATTAATATATTTATATGAAAAAAAATCTTTGTAAGTTACAGACTGGCATTTGTAAAAAGCATTTTAATACATTTCATTAAAATTACATATGGACATACAAATCTATCCTATATATAAAAAATGAAACGAAAAAAAAGTATGTACGCTCATCACTTGAGAACGACTCTACCGATTTGGCTGATCTTTTTTTTGTTGTGTTCGTAATTGTCAGGAAAAAGTTTCTATGTAATACTATTTACGAAAATCCTATCCGAAACAGATTTTAGTACAGATTTTGGTTATAGTTTGTGACGCGCATGAATGGGTTAACGAAATTCCAGGTGAATGTGTGTTACAAGGTTAATATCACTTCTCTTCTCCATCACTACCATTAGTAATTACAAAATTCCAAAATTAATTAAAAATTACAGTAAAAACAAAAAGTAAGTAAGAAAATTATCAAAACTGTCCCCTCCCCCCATATCTCCTAATCTATAGAGTTTACCAAAATAATTTATAGAACCATTTTTGTAGAAAATTTCACGGCCTTTAATTTTGTATGTAATAGTATTTTCGGTATCTTCCATCATTTTCGAGATATTTGACGAAAACTGTAGAAACGTATGGTTTTGACTCTTTTCCTCCCTGGCCTCACCCAAACCCGTCGCTCTAGAACGGAAGACTTTTTAGTACTTATAGAGGAACGAGTAATGAACATTTTGTGGCAATTAAGCCGTTTATTTTTTGGATTTCCCGGTTTGGGTGTTTTTTAGTCTAATTATAGTTTAGTCTAATCAGCTGTTTTTTGTTAATAAAAACTTGATGTAGTTTCTATTAATTGGCGTCCATCAATAATGTATTAGTCAAACGAGTTTTAACCAAAAAAAATCGCTCAAATGAAAAATTCCCATTTTAGGGTCTCAATAAAAAAAAACAGTTCTACCTCTCTTAATATTAAATGCACATTTGAGAAAATACGACATAAGAATGTGGTATTATCTAAACAAAAGATGTAAAGTGAGCAGTGGTGGCTGGTTTTATGCTATAAGAAGAAGATAAACAATAAAACTTTAAATAACAAGTTAAATTCAATAATATAATCAAATTATATTTTTTTAAGCTTTCGACGACTTGATAAGGAGAAGAGGCGATTAGTAAGGCAAGAGGTCAAAGTGAAATTCTACAGTGAGCATTTACAATGAACTATAAGCTTAAGAAATACAATAATATATAAAATATAATAAATTATACTATACACAAATCAAGCTGCATGACGTGAATGATTTTTGTGAATAGCAAAATATCTCCAGCATTATTCAATATTTGGTTATACTTTATTTGTATTTATATTTATATTTATTTTGTTTCTTATGTGTTTGTTATGCCTTATGTATTTCTTATGCTTATGTTTATTTGAATCCAGACTAAGTTGGCAGTAAAATAATTACGTATTTAAAGTGATATACTAATAGTATTGCCCTTTTCAGGCTGGCCACCATTGTGCGAGAAAATGTATTAACTTGAAACTTAAATTTTAATGTGGCGTATACTAATTTTTAATGAAACCATTATTTTCATTAGAACAATTTAAACAATTAAAACAATAATTTAATAAAAACTTCGCCTAACTTAAAATAATATATTATTAATAATTTAAAATTATTTTTAACACAAATTGTACAAACATTTTCATTGTTTAAAAATTTGAAACAAAGTTATACAACTGCAAAATTAAATAGTAAAATACAATATTTACGCATAATAATCAAAATCCAGTAAATGAGTAAATTTCAATCCAATAATTTTTTTGATGCAAACTATGTATCATTGCAACTAAAAGGAAATAACAATATTTACACAATTATATAATAAAAATTCTGCTATAGTTTAAATTTATATTTATTATAATAAAGTATTGACTGAATGTGATGAAATATTTATCAGTTTCATTAAAATACGCAATGTAAAGTAATAAATTGTAATATCGAATAAGCAATTTAATGTAATTTTGAATAGGCACCTTGTTTTACCGTGTCACACGATGGCGAACTGTCGAAACTTTTGATGAAGCTGCATTTTAAAGTAGCTTACTATAATACTGCCCACTAAGCATAAATAAATTGATTTTGTTCTATAAAGAAGGTTTACTTCAAACGTCAAATGAAGTTAACTTTAAATCGGTTAGTGTTTTACTTTTCCTGCCGCTCTTACCGCCGGCAGAAAAAGTGATGCTTATCAATGTAATAAAATTTAATTAACATCTAAACATAATATTAAATAGTATTGTAAATTTATTATGTCGACCGACATCGTGTTTGGACGCATATATAGGTAGCTTACGTTTTATATAAATAGATCCAATGATAATTAATTTATTGAATGGTAATGGAAATGTTCAATTTATAACTTTTAATAGTAAATCCTTTTTACGTTGACTCGAACTAACAGGATATATCCATGGTTTAACTAATTTTTGGAGGTTTAAAAATAAAATAGTATGCTATTTCTATTTGCAGTTGTGAAAGTGGTAATTATTTTGAAAAAAAAGGATAATAAATTTTTCATCTAATTAAACTGCAAATTTTTATTCAGAAATAAATATTTAATCACATAATCTACCAATATAGAACAATATTTATGAATGTAACTGTGATTACTAAAATTTTGGCAACCGATACATTTATTTAAGCGAAACTGCACGTATTCAGTCAAACCTTCCAATTTAAATTTGTCGCCTCACTGAAAGATAGATAGGTAGTCTTGTTTTGGTTTTTTATTGATTGAAGTCACTAATTTGATTTTGACTTCATATCCCACAGTTCCAGAATTAAATCATTATTTATCTTTGTGTCAAAGCAGGTTGATTACAAAAATAAGTTTTAATGCGCTAAGGCTCAAAATAAACATTGATTGACATTTTAATAGCTAATAGACCTAGTTGGGAAACTTGTTCAATTCAATAAATTAATCCTGGTTAAATTTATAAGCAAATACGGCGGTTGAGTTAAGATGTAAGTTTAATTTTAGTAAACCAGGAATGTCCTTATTCAATATTATAAATAAATATTGAGGTACTAAAAAAATCTTATGACCTTATTTAGTAGAAAATGTTAAGCGAAAAAAATTGTTTTCATATTATTACAGTTTGAATCGTTCAACTGGATCAAAGAATCCGATCAAATTTATTTTGCTTTTGTAACATTACTTTTGCGGCATTATAAATTGGAAATGTACATTATTTTGTACGTTCACGTTTGTCATGCATAAGGATCTGTTATGGTGGACGAATACAAAGTCACATTTTATCCTAGACGTGTGCAAAATAATGACAAATGCATGAAAGTGTGAAGGCGTGGGCATTTTCATTTAGCTAGGGACTCTTCGTTACTATGTTTGTAGCATATAATAATAATTGTGTACTTGAACCTTTCGTAAGAAAATCATAAGTAGCTACTTATGTAGATGGAAAAGTATAAAAAATAAATATAAAATATTTAATAATTTAAAATATTTAGAATGTACCTACCTACTTGTCATTCCGGGACATATATGTAGTTTAGATGATGTTTGAATTTCTAACAATAAAACGTAGCAAAGAAGATACCATAAAGCAACATCTGAGAAAGTTAAGTGTTGCTGAAAGTGTCGGTTTTACCATTAAAAGGAATAGTGTAGTTTTTATATTAAGTAAATGGTTGCTATAATTGGTTTTTTTTGTAGAAGATGTTCTAATGCAAACAAAGTAAAACGGTTTCCACATCATATTATAATCCACCATAGTTTAAACTTTAATATCTTTCCATAGGAATAGTAAACATGACTGAAACCTGAGATTAATTTATTATTATCTGAAATTGCAAATTTAACTCCTGATAGATATTTATAGAAAATTGTTTTAACGTAATAATTAAAGGAGAAGACGTTTTCAATTAGCAAATCAAGTGTAGAAAGCAGAATACATTATTGATGCTGAAATTTTAACAGACTGAAATAATACAATGATGAGAAATCAATCAATACACTTAAATAAAGTGATTATGTAAGTATATTTATTTCAGATTGAAATAAATTTGTTTGAGTCAATTTGAATCGATACCTTTTAATATTTAAGTAGTCGAATATTTAAGTAGTACTACTTTTAGATGTTTCAAAAGCATTGAGCGTAGTGCGCTTTTGTGATATTAAATGATAAAAGCACAGGTGAAAGATATAGCATCACTTGACATAAGAAAAACAGAGAGGAAATATAAATGGTATGTTTATTGATCTAGTACTAGCATGTACCTGAAGCACACAGCTCTATATTACACCTGCCTATCTTACAGGTAACCAATCTAATAAGTCAAAATTCACTATCAATTACTTTCCCAAAATTTGCATACTGGCTGTTATGTTTAATTTAAATTAACTTGAAATTTAATAATAATTAATAATGTTTATATTATTTTATTATTAACAACAGACGTTATATTAGCTTATTTATCAAGCTCACCAGTTCCTTAGGTAAAAAAATATAATAGTTGCGATTTATCCTGAATTTAATCATAAAAATTTGTTTCTTCCTTTAAATGTTTTCCTTTTTTCTAATTACTTTTTTATTTCATGTCGACTTTAAATAACATTACCAGCATTTTAAACAAACAAAAATGTTTTTCAAATATTTTTTGAAAGTAGAGGGTAGTTACTAAAATTTAATATCGCAAACATAAACTGTTGAAAAAAATATTTAAAAAAATTTAATTTCTAAGTAAAAGCTTATCAGAGGTAGAAGGCTTAATATTATGGCTCCATTTATGGTATACCTCAATATACAAGATAACAGAAAAGTCTGTATTAGTATTAATAAAACAGAAACAATATGGTGTACCGTCAATTCATCGCGGACAATTCATCGTGCGGCAATTCTTCGCGTGCAACATCGCGTGCGACAATTCATCGCCGCGACAATTAATCGCATGCGACAATTCATCGCGTGCAACAATTCATCGCATTAAATCAATTAAAATAAAAACAACAAAAATTTGATATTACAAAATTAATTAAAATGAAAATAAAACATATTTTTATAATTGTAGTTAGAAATTATGAGCTATACCTCGAAGAAAATTTAAAATAGGGTATTAGCTTAATCTTGCAGTATTGTTTTAATTCTTCTGGCAGTGTCTCTGTACACTCTTTTTTGCTTATAGTATAGCTTTTAATTTCAAACTACAATTAAGAAAATTTTCAATTTTAATTAATTTTGTAATATCAAATTTTTGTTGTTTTTATTTTTATTATATTTAATTCCGATGAATTGTTGCAGGCGATGAATTGTCGCACGATGAATTGTCGGCGATAAATTGTAAATTTTGTAAATATTTTATATTTTCAGTTTTCCCTCCAAGTAGTTAATGTGACAGTATAACTAGGGAAGGAAACCAGATCTTTGCCGTTGAGAGAGCCGCCATAGAAGTCGAAACCAAAGTGGTTTCTTAGATTTTATTTGTGTATTTAGTTTTGAGTTCAATATTTTAGAGACAATAAAGTAATTTATATTTTACGTAAGTTATTTTGAATAATTAAAATTTTAAGTTGTCTTAAATTCGGACAATAGTTAATATATTGCAGTGTTCCAAATTCCAAAATCAGATTTTAATATTTTTATTTTGTAAATTTTATAAATTACAAAATTTTGAGAATTATTTCAATTTTTGTCGTTTTGCCACCATGTAATTGAGTTCGGATTAGTTAGGTTATAACAGGTTAGGTTAGGATTGATACAAAAATTGAGCGAAAATTCGCGATGGGCGGCGCTCGCATTTCCCCAGCGCCCCAACTAAAAATGTACGATATTTCGCGAACGGTGCTAACACAAACAAAAATAATTAATACACAAACGTACACTAACGATACACAATCGATTAAAATTAATTTGAACCGGAAATTGAAAATGGGCGGTGTTGGGGAAATGGACCTTAGGCAGAATGAGACTTTATGGTAGTACTACGCAGTTGAGAAACAAATAATGATATCCTGATATTTTGCTAAGATTTTGATATTTTTATATGAGATTTTGAATTTGGGAAATCAATTGCTTTGAATTTTGCGTGAGTGATTTTTGTTATTTGATTTAGAAACTGTCTCAAGTTTTCGACGGATTGGATTATTTTTGGACGGGAGCTATTTTGGATTTTGGATTGATAAACTGAAGTTTGAGAAGATTGGAATGAAACTATAAAATATTAATCGTATGAAAATTTATATTATTTAAATTAATTTATTGGTATCGCAGGAATAAATTCGATACAACAGCAAGCGAGCGAAAACAATAATTTGAGATTAGTATTTTTCTGGCAGCTTTAGTAGGACACTTTGTGTTGGGAAAAGTACACAATAATATGTTTGATTGTATGAAAGTGATTTTTGAATATTGGTAAATTAATTTGGATTTGAATATGTAAAGATAGTTTAATTAATTTTGAGAATTACAATTGATTTTATGGTAATATTTATAATATTGTATTTGTAGTTAAATTTAAAATACTGTATAAAATCTTGAAAATTTAACATTTTCATTTGGTATTTGAAATTTATTTAAAACTAATTTAATTTGGATTTTAAATTTAGATGATGATAAGTGGAAAATTGTCTTGACTTTGGGCGTAGGGTTGCTTCCGAATTTCTAGTTTTGACTTAAATTGTTCTAACTTACATTTCAATTATTCATCTTTTTTTAAATAAACGTTACAATACAAAAGGAAATTTTTAATTATGCCGTTAAAACTGTAATTTCCTATCTTAATTCAATATTGCTTCTTATAAAAGTAATAATTTTTGAAATTATAATAATAAATAAACAAATTTCATGTATTTATTAAAAATTTTTACAATTGCAAAACAAATTAATAATATCTCTTATATCAGGGGTGGCCAACTTCAGCATATATACGATCGACTATGTTTCTTAAATTTCTTTTGGGATCTACCTATTAAAATCTTAACATAATTTATTTAAAATTAAAGTAGACAAAAAAAGAAGAAACCATTTTTTTAGCTTATTACAAGGAGCAGTGTCGTATTATCGTAAAAGCTCGTTAAGCCCAGATTTGTGTCGCAAAATTTCAAGAGCGCAAAATTTCAGGAAATGCAAAATTTAATTTCTTAATCTTTAATCTTTAATTAAAAAACTTAATCATTAATCGTCTAAATTATTATTAAATATAAGTTTCATTTTCTTAATAAATTTTTTTAATTTAAAAACAAAGATCAACTAGAAACCCGAGGATAAAGGTCCAAAATACGAGGAGGAGGAAACCACTGACTAAATTTTTGTAAACCACATTTCCTTTTAAAACATTTTTTTGAATTTCTCTAGATTTCCCAGATTTCCTAAAATTTCTTTGGATTTTCTTTTGGATTGTCTCATGATTTCCTTTCGAAAAAGTTGAAAAAGCAAGATTATCTGTAATGTCTAAGATATCTTTGGATTTTCTTAAATTTCTTAAGATTTCCTTAGTTTTCCTAAGATTTTCTAGATTTCCTAAAATTGCCTAATATTTCCTTAGATTTTCTCAGATTTCCCTTTACTTGTACATCAAATTTCCCCAACGGTTTCCTCCTCGGTTTTTTATAAATCACGACTACCATCAGCGACTATGATCAACTAAAAATTGCTTCGCGATCGACCTGTTGGCCACCACTGTCTTATATGATCAAAATTAACCTTCGGGTTTGTTTCGTTGGTTTTTTTTGGGACCCCTTAGTGCTATTTTTGCACATAACTTGAATATTTAAACATAATATTTCACGTTGAAATTTTAGAGCATCTTTTTTGAATGTTTATCTAATATACAACAGAAAATGAACCCCAAATAAAAAAATTTAAGTAAAATTGTGGTACCTATGTAGTATGTATTTATGCTTAAATTTAAAAAATAGGAATAATATAATACGTAGAAAATCAATAATTCAAAAAATTAAAAAAGCCATAATTATCACAAACAGGTCAGTATTAAAAATATTTGAAATATAACAAATTCATAATACGTTATAACGTTATTTCGAGGTTATTTCCTATCTTCAGTCGTAACCTTGTATTATGAATTTTTCATATTTCAAATATTCTTAATACTGACCTGTTATGAGATGATTATGTCTTTTTTAATGTTTTGAATTATTGATTTTTTACGTATTGCATTATACTTGTTATTTAAATTATTCAATATAACAGGTTAAACCAAATAATACAATAGAAATTATATTTGAGCTTTCAGCGACGGTTATCGCTTTCACGATAAATAAATAAATTTCTGACGAAAGCGTTAACCGTTGCTGAATGCTCAAATATAATTTCTATTATATTATGTGATTTAACTTGTTGTATTAAAGTTTTTAATATTGTTTATTCTCACAAGTTAAGATTTAAATGTTATTAAATTTGGGGGTCTTTCAGGACACCCCCCCCCCCATAAATGTTCTGGGCGGTCTGCAGAATAGCTTATTCGTGACCTACTTAATTTATTTTATTTTAAAAAGGATTTGATCCTTTAGTAAATTGGTAGTACGGACAACTTTTATGTACTATTTGCATTATCATATAACGTAGAATTCGTTGCGTCTTAAAAGACCCCAAGTGTCCATCTGTGTAACCTTTTACACCAGAAGGCTAAATAACATGTTATTAACAGTAAATTAAATTTTAAAAAACAAACACACGAATAACAGGAAATTACATGAAAACTAACAGCTGCTCATATTGTTAAGAGCTTTAAAGAGAGATTAATAAATCAAATAGTTGGTTAAAATTGAACCAACCTACCAGGTTTGGTTTCACACAGGTTGTTATGAAACTCATTATGTTTAGTATGTGGAGAAGTTTTTCCAAACTAGCCCGGATTGCTTAGGCTAAAGCAACTACTGGGTAAGTGGCATCTTTTGTGAAAAATTCAAAAAGTTAAATAGTTTTTAATCAATTTAATTTAAATCAAAAGTAAAAATGATAATAGTGTGAAAGTAGTTACTAACTATAAGGTATTCAAAGTTTTTTTCTGTTTCTTACGTATTTTGGATTTTACTTTATTCGTTAAATAAACACTTCGCTAACGTCCTAAGTACGACATAATTGACCAACGAGCTGAAAGAACCGTCCAAGCATAACTCTAGAATCTGGACATGCTTTTGTATGTTCAAAGAGCACTAAAATCAAGCGAACGCTTGTTTTTGTAAACTGCTATGAGCAACCGTTCCTGAGAAAATTGCGTTTAAAAATTTCTAACTGAAATATTTCAGCTAGTTTATTCAAAAATAATTCAAAGGTCTTTTAGCTGATGAGATGCCAATGCGTCCACAAGTGGTTAGAAAGAGCTCAGGTTTGATTTCCCGTAGAAATGATTGTTTTCTTTTCAGATATTTTTATATCTTTACGAATACGACATAGAACATGCTATATTCTGCTACCCTTATAACATGGAATTCTTCAAGAAAAAAAAACTGTTACCGTGGGAAGGCGAACCTGGACCTTTTAATTTACTTGTGGACGCATTATAATAGATTTTTATTTCATAAACTAGCCGAAGTATTATATTTAAATTTTTAAATGCTAAAAGAACAAGTGTTTAATAAATTTTAGTGCTCTTTCAATCTACCAAAGCTGTTATAATATTTAGTTGTCCCTCTTACAGTGCAATAAGCCTACACTATTTTCCACATATTGAATGTATTTAGTTACTGCATGAACGACTCAGATTTGTGTTATAATTGCCAAGGATTTCCTTTATTTTACTTATTTTTTTGCAAGTTTGATAAGTATAATTAATTAATTATAATTAAAAAGATATTTTAATGTCATATGTTTTAATCAAATTCCTTTAACTTGAAGAATTTTTTAGAAAATTAAGCCGCTTAAAAAGGTTAAAGTGCTTTAAGCGCTATTTTATGCTCTTGTTAAGTAATGCACTATTATATTACTTGAATTCAAAAATTCTTCTTACCTCTCTTACAAATAAAAATGATTATTTTATGTTATATTATAGCAGAAAGGAGACTCCATAAGACAATTGTTAAGTTGACAGTGAATAACGTACAGGAAACAGTGAGAACTGGCAACGCAAATATTATTTATTAGGGTTAACAATTATTACACCACAGATGTACGCAATAGAATATACGGTAATGGGAATATTACACAGATGACGTATAAAGTTGTTTTTATGTTGTGAGTTTAGTTATAATACATAATATAGATTTTGAATATCCAAAAATTAATTTTCAGTTGATTTACATGCATATTAAATTTATTTATAATTAACTAATGTTCTTAATTAAAATTAGCATTTTTAATAATGTTTGTGCGGTAATTAATTTTAATAATTAAATTTTATATTAATTACGCAATCATACAATGCCATAGAATATGCAGGGTAATAATATTACTGCAAATAACAATTAAACTAGGGGTCACAAGTGAAACATCTATTTGAAGTTGACTTTTACATTTTATTGTCAAGTAAAATAAATTGTTCCTTTTTTTACTGTTGTTTGGAAATTGGATCAAGATGTCTGTTTTACTATTTGATACAAAAGAAAAAATCTTATTTAAGGTTCGAATTTTTAAGATTATTTTTTATTGTTCAACTACAAATGCAATAATAACAATTATTGCTATTCTGATGTAAATAAAATCATTTTCATTTATTTATGGTTATTTTATTACAACTTAAAATTATTTAAAAATATAATTTTAATATTGCAGCTTCAATAGTTGATACAGCACATTAGATCTGTTTTAGTATGCTTGATGTTATTCATCAAGTTATAAATTAAATAAAACAGAACTTGCTTTATATAATTTGTAGTTTCACTTCTACAGGTAACTGCAACTGAAGTTAAAATTTAATAAAACCAAACTTGCTTGCTAAATCACAAGTTCAATTAACTCAAGTACTAATGCTGAGAATATCATTATCCTCTGTGCAAGACAAATAATTTGAGTGCTTCTGTACATAAACTTCTGACTGCAATTTTTTAACATATAATGCGGGATTCGTTACTTAATATTAAATTTTATAAATGTATTTTTTGATGCACATGATGTGAATTGTATATTGTATTACACGTCAGAATGTTACACTAGTATCAACATTACAATGATGTAGATTTCTATAAAACTATAATAAGAACATTCTGGTTTGTATTTAAATTTTTAACATCAAAATGTAAACTTTTAAATTGAGTTTAAATTTTCGAAATGGAAATTTATTTCAGTAAAAATAATTCATTTTTAATTTAATTGTATTGCAAAAAGTTTTCAAATTTCTTTTTTACTGTTTTACTGAATTAAAAAAAATATTTATAAGCATATTTACATAATCAAATGTATTCAGTGAATTATCACTTTCTAGTTCACGATTAAAATAAAGTCCAGAGAGTGAAAGTTGTTACAGTCTGATCTCGATAATCCATACAAATTTATGTAAGACTTTGGTCGAATTATTGAATTTGTAAATTAGCAAATGTTTTGAAATACTCTTCCAGAAAGACATTTGTTTAGACATAAACATCAATTACATTTATTTATCAATTACAAGTAACGAATATCGACTCCTTTCTCAAGCGCGGTAAATGTTATGCCTGGTCTTTATAGCGATGTATGTTTAATCACGAATGTACTGAAATAAAATCAGTTGCAACAATGCAAACAATTTTTGATAAGCCAATTTTTCCAGTTCTATTTTACGACATTAGTATGTACTTCACGTGTTAACTGCTACACAAGTGAATAGTTTGGCCAATTGACGTGAAATTAGATTGATAACAAAACAGACTTAGTAGTTTAGTTTTTATTAAGGCAAATAATTTAATTTATAGTTTAAAAAGGAAATATAAAATGTAATTTTTATTCGAAATATAAAAAACGCATTTTGTTGCTATCTAATAAAAATAGCAACTTGCTTATTTGGCAAACGTTTTATTTTACGATACGGAGCCAACATAAAAAACAAAAAAGCCTTTAAAAATATAGAGTAGTAAATCAAAACTTTTCCAATATTTGTTAAGTATTTGGTGTGTTTTACAACTGTAAAAGGATAATAAACGATTCAATCGAGGCGTAAATGCGGTTCATAATGTCTTCAGAAATCACAACTTGAAAAAATATTTAAATATTCTAATTCCCAAGTCAACAAAGTTTACAAATATAAAAAAAATATACATGACAAAGATTAATGTGAAAAATATTTACTGGTCTTAACCAATAGAGGAAAAGCAATGCTCGAACCTTTGTAATTAGGGTTTATTTCGGAATAACTTTCATCAGCAGTTTAGACGAAACTAAATAATATTTAGCTTTTAGAAAACTTTTTCGTTATTTCAAATTATATTTAGAACGTAAATATCCCAAAATTGAACGGAAGAATATTTATTAGGACAAATTTTTTACAACTGAGTTAACATGAATATTTAAATTTTGACAAAGAATTATTAGACAAACGTTATTTATCAAAATTAGATTGTTAAGTAACTAATGAAAGTTTGTTTTAAAGAAGTTTTAATTAATGGTTTGCTAAATGAAATATAATTAAGATAAACGACATTTAAATGGGATATGAAAGCTGTCATACACAAGGAATCAAGAAAAATTATAATTAACTAATTTTTGTAAAAATTTATTTTTGAAATTAACTTCAAATAGAAATAATAAACTCAGAAGTTGTTTTCGTCAAGTATACTTATGTATGTGCATACATATACTACTATATATCAGAAAACAGATTCCGTTCTGTGCTATCGATTCTTATATGCCATTTTTCCAAAATAGTTTGGATTTTATTGCCTTCTTCATTCTTTTTAGATGTTTGAGTATTTAGGCAATTTTATTATATTAAGTATCGTAGCTAGGGAATATCTGACGAGCTCTGCAACGTTTTAATAAACAAGATTGAAAATAAATTTTTTTAGGGTACTTCAATTTAAATTTTATTGATTTGCGTTTTTCGTTCATTTTTAGTGAATCTACTTATCTACTTAGTTGGTCATTAATTTTATAATTTTTTAAATAACTTTTATTGTAATTTTGATTTTATATTTTTTGTGCCACTCATGCAGAAATCTAATGCTTCTGGGTCCCGAGATAAGCGTTTAAAAATGTATCTTGGACAATAAAAAGCGTTTTATACTTTTCTTATTGCATGCGAAAACCTCAAAGTACAATATTGTACTTATGCAGAAGTACTATAAAAAAGTAGTAAAAGTTATTACCACAAACTACGGTCAAGTGGTACAACGAATTTTTTTTTGTTCAATTTCCTTACTTTAATTCTAATATTATTCGCATCATTTTCCTCGTGAAATCGAAAAATATTTACATTAAACTCCGTAATTAAAACATGTTTTATGGGGTCGAGTAAAAAGCAAGTAAACAACACAAAATTTACATAAAAAATAGATGTGCAAAAGATATTATTTCATTTTTGATCCTGCATTTAATACATAATATTTATTAAAGCCTCAAGTTATGTTTTCGATTGACAATAATTGTCAAGAAACATTTTTAATTAACATCGAATAGTTCACAATTTTATTAAAAACAAAAATATTTGTTTATGATCTTTAACTGCCTCCTTTTAAATCTAAAACCATAAAGCAGAAGTAAAACCAAAGTTAAGTTCTCCGCTTACGAGCGTCTAGCAACAGTAACAACTTTGGCTGAAATAACTGAAACTAGAGTTCATTTGTGAAATTACAAAACAGTTCTGAAAAATTAAAGCGTTAACATTGTTTCTGCACATATTATAACCGTCACCTGTTTATGTTTATAAAAAATTCAAAGTTAAATTAATTACAATCAAGAAAACCGCAATCAGTATCATTTTTTATTAAGTGGAATTTGAAAAAAATGAATTTGATTGTTTACTGGATTAACTGGACTATCCAGTAATTCCAATTTGTTCAAATTAAATTCGGATCAAACATTTGCGCAATGCTATAGAGACAACGACGGGTGGGGTTTATCCTTAAAAGCCATCTTTATGATCCTATCGGAAAGTGCATCCGTGCAATCCATGTGTTTATAAAGTCAATTTTTTGTTTATATCAATTAGTTTTATCAATTACAAAACTCAAATTTTCTAAAATACCTCACTGCAGAATAGATGTCACCTCAATCACAGCCAAGATTGTTAATGTTGAGAAACGTTAGCCTCCGCTTCGCTACGCTTAACCCATTTGTACCCGGTGTACTCATTTGGGTACAGTTATCAAAATATTTTTTTCCAGTTCCATTTGCTTTCATAAATTGGTGTAAATTGTAATATTTGGTTTTTAACTCATTATGGAATTGTTACATGAGAATTTTATCGCTAGATGTCGTTTAGATCAATGTAGAACTTAACCTTATTTTTCATTAAATATTGTGCACATGGTATGAGTGTAGTTTTTTCAACGTTTTTCTAGTAATGTAAAACATAAACAGATTTTTCTACTAAAATTAGATAATCAGGTATGTACCTTTTTCAATTATACACTTGTATTATTTTAAATATATACACCTATTCCTTAGTTCACCTGTATATTTAGGTGTACTCATACGAGTACACTGGGGTCATGAAGTTGTTTTTTCAAAAATATTTTTTATAGGAAAAATCAATGGATTTCAAGCCTATTGCAACTGATATGTTTTACGGAAGAAGATATAGAAATTTGCAAGCTGCTGTAGAGGATTTGGATGAAAATGAACAAAATATTGATATCGTTGTCATTCCACCTGAACCAGACTACCACACAGACGAAGATGAAATAGACGAAGATGACATTCGAGCTGATACTTTACCATTTGATGTCCCTGGTGCAGTTGAAATGTTTTCAAATGTGGATACTGGAAGTGATGAGGAAGATAATATTCCGTTATCCATGTTGCGAAGATGTCATAATTTAGGCGAACCACCAGTGAAAAAGAGAGGAGTTGAAAACAGGGAACCACAATGGACTGAAGATATTGTTGACATAAGTATGAACGAAGGAACTGGATATATAGATCGACAAGATAAAATCAAAAAAGAGATAGAAACTTTGAATCCTGTTGAGATATTTGAAAAGTTATTTGATGAAGAAGTAATAGAACATCTAAGGGTAGAGACACAGAGATATGCCTCTCAGCACAATAATCATTCATTTTCTGTGAGCAAAAATGACATGAAAATATTCATAGGTATCTTATTGTTTAGTGGATATCATCATATACCACGAGAAAAATTGTATTGGTGCGTAGATGAGGATTTATCCGTTCCATTAGTGAGGGAGTGTATGTCGCGTAATAGATATTATGAAATAAAAAAGTATTTTCATGTAGCTAATAACGAAGAAATTGATAAGAACGACAAAATGTACAAACTGCGCCCTCTTATGGACACACTGAACAAGAAATTCTCACAGTGGGGCATATTTCACGACAAGCTCTCTATCGATGAGGCCATGGTGAAATACTTCGGGCATCACTCTTCAAAACAATTTATTCGAGGAAAGCCCGTCCGCTTCGGATATAAAGATTGGATGATCTGTAGCTCCACAGGTTACTGCTATCGATTTGATACGTACTGTGGAGCAAAGCAAAATATTGATAAAATTACAAAAGAGAGTCTACCCTTAGGATCGCGAGTTGTCTTAGATCTATTATCCGTGGTAGAAGAACCGAAGGATCATATTATTTTTTTTGACAACTACTTTACAAGTCACGATTTGATGAAAACTCTTCGACAGTCAGGTTATCGAGCAACGGGAACAGTGCGAGACAATAGGATAAAAAAATGTCCTTTGCCAGATCAGAAGCAAATGAAAAAAGAAAACCGTGGACATTACTCCTTCAAGTATGACAAAGAAAATAGTCTGCTTCTAGTTAGGTGGAAGGATAATAGTATCGTGACTATGATGACCAATTATGACAGTGTTCAGCCTCTAGCAAAAGTAAAACGTTGGTCAAAAGAGAGGAAGGAAAAAATTGATGTCCCACAACCACATCTGTTTGCTAGTTACAATTCTGCTATGGGAGGCGTAGACTTACTGGACCAAAGTGTCAATAATTACCGTGTATCTATCCAAGGTAAGAAGTGGTGGTGGCCTCTTTGGACGCATATGTTGAATGTGGCCGTAGTGAACGCTTGGCGGTTACATTTATTAGCAGGTGGAACCGAAGACTTGCTCAATTTTATAAGAAATATTGCCCGGCACTACATGAGAGTGTTTGAGAAGGCAGCACATTCTAGACACTCAAGCACTGTACCAAATAGCATTGTACAAAGCGAAGGTGGTCATTTCCCCAAAAAAATCGAAAAGCAATTACGTTGTCGCAAATGCCACCTGCGATCAAGATGGGCTTGTATCAAATGTAATGCAACACTTTGCCTGGAAAGAGACTGTTTTATTGAATATCATACTTTGTAATGAATAAATATAAAAAAATAAAATAAAAATTTATGTCTTGTGTAACGTGCCTATATTCCCGTTGTACTTATATGAGTACACCTATATATTACTTAAAATTTTTGAAATATTGTGCAAAATAAAATCAATTCTGTTTTTTAACACCATTTTTAATAAGAAACTGAAATTTGTTTTAAAAAAATTAAAAAAAAAATGTTGTGGGAACAAATGGGTTAAACGAAGGTTTGAAAGTCACCGGTGAAATTCATTCAGTTAAACTTTGTGTATGCCAACCTGGTGGTGTCACAACTATGAGCTCAAAAATGAGGCTTCTTGCTTTGAAGGCTGTTTACTAATTCATTGTTTTATTCTAACTTCTGACAGGAAGAACCTGGGATCAGCAGGTAGAATTCAATCAGTGAGATGGTAGGTAATTAGTACTAAACTTGTGAATCTTAACACTAGAAGCTACCGTGGAGTAAGAAGAGTAGAGTGATTTAATTTAAAAGTTTTAAAGAAATACATTCATTGATAGTTTCAGTTAAAGCTACATTTTTAAAATCAATCATTTTCGTTCGCGTGCAGATTTTAAAAATGTAAGAAAGGATCAGAAAACAGAATTGAAAACTTGTAATGTAGTAGTTGGATTGCCAAGGATAATAGTGAAAAGAATCGAATAGATTAAATTGTTATGAAAGAAAATAATTAAACTTAAGTATTATTTGATAAGTTATTAGCAATCCATAAACCTGATTTGGTAATATTAAGTTACTGTTTACTTACAATATGTAAATTTACATATGCATTATGTAGTATATCAAGTGAAGCATTGAATTTGACAATTTTTTACGTGTATTCAGAACATAATCGTGACCTATCACACAATAACAGAAATGAAAATGGTATGAATCAGGTGAGGTTATTTTTTCGCATTTGAAGATAGCTAAACTTTGAAATTTTGTTCTGTGATTGTTATTAAAATCGAAAATAAATAAAAGACATTGTTTAAAAAAATATCAGTTGCATGAAAAACAGCAATATATTAAAATTAAATTCAGTTGTTTCGATTCACTTTATTATTTATTATTTTTCACGTTGCCAAAAGTAATTGGGTTATTTTTGATTATGCTAATTCTTGTTTTATATTGGTCTCCAATCAGAAATAAACCAGTTTCTTTCGGCTACTTGCAAAAATACGCCTATGCAATAACTGGAAAAGTTGCGTTTCATTTCTCTCAAAAATTTTCGCCGAATACGAGTTGTAGGTACTTCGTGCTCGCCGTACTGAAAAGTAGATTTGGTATAACATTAACTCAATATTATACATTTTACAGGTGTGATAATATAATATACCAATAATATACAAAAATAATTCTTTATAATTACAATAGTTTTGAAATTAGGATATTATTATTTCGATATGTTTCTAATATTTTTATTTTATTAATGTTGTTATTGATTTCGAAAAAGTATTAAATACACTAGTAAGCCAAGGAACTCAATCATGTTCATTAAAGCTTGATATCAAGAGAGCCATATATAGTTATTAGTTGAGATATCCTCTGAAGCTGATATGACCCCCCGGAGTTGGGATGTAGTAAAGTAAAGCTAGCAGTTTAGATCGCATCAATTTTAGGACAAATTAAGTACAAATTAAAAAAAGGTTCAACATTTACCTCTGTATAATATGATAATAGAAATAAAATTTTTTATTGGATTGTCTAATTGAACATAGCCTATAATTGAGTTGCGCTAGCACATTTTTTAAACAAACTAACAATTTAAACAATTTTATCATCAGAACAACCTCAATAATTTAAAAACATAATATCCTTTTAGTAAACTTCAGCAAACTAAAAAAAAGGTGAGTCAAAATCTACATAGTTAGTACTTTTATGCCCGTACTAATAGTCACGGATCAATCCGAGATTCAAGATGATCTTAGGATTTGCCAATGAGATTACTGGAATTTAGACCGTATCATAGCAACAACTAGTATTTTGAGAATTAATCTGGAATCTCGGATTGATCAGTACGGGCATTAGAAACATAGAATCTGTTAATTTATTCAGAGCAGATAGTTACCATTATATGTTTTCCTGATTCTACAGAAGAAGGGACGATCCGATGATTGGTGTATTTGATCAAGCTTGATCAGCGATCGATCCTTACCAATTTCTGACACACTGATTTAATTTGTACTGGTCATAGGACAAGCAGAAAAGAACGACAAAATGAAAATACTCATTGACCCGAACCGTCTCTTAATAAGTACATTTTGATTAATTTTGACCTGCAGCCCAAACAGGTTGCCGGTGCCTGCTCCATTTTCATATTTTAGTTTATATTCTTAATACTATTCAAATTTATGTACTGGAAATACAAATCAGACATCGCAGCAGCCACATAACAAAATTTTCCAACATTATTCGATTGAACAATAAATTTTATTACAGTAGGTATACTTTTTTTCTACTTAAAAATAGTATAGCGGATTTTCTCATATATCTATTTTTTACTTGTTCGTGTTGATTTGTTTTATTCTGCTTAGTTTCGGTTTTTTATATTTCCTTTTGAAGCTATAGTTTTTTATTTAATCTCTCTCTCTCTCTCTCTTCTCTTTCATGTGCCTTGTCCGGTCTCCCTGACGTTGGCTATCACTATGGCAAACGCTTCTCTATTCTCCGCTGTTCAACACTTCTCATGCGTGTCCAATCTCGGATATTTCAAAGCCATGACTGCTTCTTTCTTCCCACTCGGCGTCGACTTTCGATCTTACCAATTAGTATACGCCGCAAGAGTCCGTATTTGTCACCTTTTAGAATATGACCCAAATAGGCGAATTTTCGGCATTTTATATCGGTCAGCAGTTGTCTTTCCACTCCGGCTCTCCGCAAACTCTCCTCGTTTGTCACATGGTCAACCCATCTTATACGTAGCATTCTTCTGTAAAACCGATATTTTTTACGCTTCAACAAATCGTATCAAACTTGCTCGGACTAACCGCGCATCAAAATAATTTTTTTAACTTTAATTTTAGTTTATTTGGTTCTGAGATTTATTAAATATAGTAAGTTTAATATAAAATTAATTATTGAGCTTAGTGGACTAAAATCAAACTCAGTTTTTACGAAGTCGACGTTTCGAAGACTTTATGTCTTCATCTTCAAGACTATTAAAAAATGGATGTCGAGCTGTTTTAATGTCATTTTAATGTCATTTTAATGACAGACACATTTTAATTTTATAGATTTATTTACAAATTTTAATTCAGTTCATATTTTCATATTTTAACAATTTATCTGTGACCATTTGTGACTCTCCCTTTTTAACATCTAATTTTATACAGTCAAACAGCTCGACATCCATTTTTTACTAGTCTTGAAGATGAAGACATAAAGTCTTCGAAACGTCGACTTCGTAAAAACTGAGTTTGATTTTAGTCCACTAAGCTCAATAATTAATTTTATATTATCAAAGTTTGGACGAGAATTTTATTATTATATAGTAAGTTTGTTTCTGATAATATGCTGGAGCTGATCTCAAGAATTTAGATGTAGTAGGTATATTAGTTTAAAAAAATATAAATAATTATTAAAAACCCTAAACCGAACATTTCTTC
Organism: Cantharis flavilabris; assembly: GCA_949152465.1. Classification (NCBI taxonomy): domain Eukaryota; kingdom Metazoa; phylum Arthropoda; class Insecta; order Coleoptera; family Cantharidae; genus Cantharis; species Cantharis flavilabris. Next base: position 35,394,302 of record OX424438.1, on the reverse strand, counting down.
ATACTAAGCTTGCATTATGGCAACAGCAGTAATAACAATAACATTTAACACATTTCATTAGTCAAGTTGTAACTAAATAAATAAAACAAACAATGTATTCACATTTTTTACTAAAAGTTTTTACGATATCTCGGTCTATCAAAACGAAGCCGAAAGTTAAGTGTATCAACGCTAAAGCTTTCAGCATATGATTTAAATTTTTTCGTGCTTACGTTCCATCACGAATTTGTCATTCGTTTACGCTTACAACGCAAATTTCATTTGGGTAGTGCAGCAAAAGCGCAGCACAGTAGTGGTAAAAATTATAATTATTTCACCGCAAATTAAGAGCTAACCTACATAATTTACTTTTTCATTAAAATTTCTGTCATGTACATAATATGGTGATATTTCAAGGTACACACTCAATTTGTTTACAATTATTTTATAATTATTGTTAATACCAGTTGTTTCTTTTGATTTTGTTTCATTTATAATAATTTTAAAATTTTAAAAAAGACAACACGAAAGTTGATTTTTTAATTGTTACTAGTTACTGAATAATAAAGTATACGGGCGACCGACTTGACAATCGAATAATATGAAAAATATTTTTTCCTGCTTCCCATTATAACGGATAAGAATAAAAATAGCAAGAACCTTTTTTGAAATTCAAACCCAGATGATATTTATTTATTAATCAGTTTATCTCCAGATCTAGTCTGCAAGTTCCCATCTGCAGACAATCAGTATAGCAGTAGCCTTGGTGATCGGAATATAATTATTGATCTGTAGACCAGATTTGTATTTTATTTGTAGATGCCCTGATAGATGAATGGATACTCTTAGGGAGTAAAAAATAGTAAAATGTGATTTAAAGTGACGCGCAAGAACGGATTAGCGAGATTTCTTTTGTTCCTAACTACTTAATACTTAAGAGCTTATTTCGGAGTTTTTCTTAAATCCACTAAGTATTAAAAGAACGAATTTATATTCAAGTATGAATAATAGAACTCTTTGCATCACTTGGGTAGATTTTCCAAAATTTTTCCTTTAAAGGGGTTAAATGAGGGTTGAAGTAAAATTGTGTTAGGTTATGAAATAACAATTGTTGTACATGACCAAAGGACTAAATATAAAATTTTATGAAAATCGGTTTAAAAATTAGGTATAACTACGAGTTAAATTTATAAAATGTTTATAATATGATGTTGTTTTATCTTGAACCAATTTAGCATTGTGCCTAAAATCGCACGATTTCGTCAAATATGTTAATAATTTATAAAATACAAAATTTGTAATTTTATAATCTGAATATAATATGAAAGGCTTCCGAACGGAGAGCTGATAGAAATCTACCGAACAAATATATATAGCTAATTATAATTTTAAGTGAAGGCTATACTGAAAATTTTAGGACAAACACCTCTAGTTTCAACCCCCTACCTCGTTCTTTTAATTATGTTTAAAAATACAGTGCATAAAGTATTAATTTAGGTTAAGAAATTAGCTAATTTAATCAAGTGAATTTTCAACATCATTCAAGCTCTAGGGGGGCAGGGCTACCGAAAAGCCGATTGACCTGCTAGTAACCTGTTATGTGTCATACTTGTAGCGACCGCTGTTCCTGAGCCACTTAGCCCGGCGACAACTCGCCTCGAACAACTGGTCCAGGCGACAACTGCCCTACGACTGCTGGCCTAACAGTTCTCACAGAAATATATTATTTCGCTTTTTGTTAAGTTTTATTACAGATTTCCATAAGATATTATTACTGGTTGCTATTTATGGGAAAGTGTTATAAGAAAAATTCAGCAACTTGAAATGAAAGTAGATTATAACACTAACGACATTTTTCGTGACAGAATTCGTAATCTGGCTACTCTTGCTTGTGTTTCTGTTCCTTAAGTTATTGGCGCTATCGATATTCTTGTAGAGTCAATGTTTATTTACGAGCATACATATAGATGAATTCTTGACGTATTTTGAAAATACGTATATTTTAGGTAGATACCGACATACGGATGTGCGTTTTTCACCTATTGACTGAATTACACAAACGACAAACATTGGTGAATGAGGACACTTCGGTCTGCAGATACTATTCCAGTATCATCATCCGAATCTTTGGAAATTTTTAGAAGGTTTTCACAAAGACCGTCAGATGCATATAGCGTCATTTCTGCAAGGAGTTGCCGGTGCTCAATGTCGACAAATAACAAGGCACCAAAAATTGAACATAAAAGTTTAAAACGCAGTTAGTAGATACGGTTGAGTTGAAGTATTGACGTATACTTGTAAGATATTTCTCATTTGTCTCATTCTTAATAAATAATTTTATATATTCTTATTGTTTTGTTAAATAACTGGTTTCGCCTGTACAACTAAGGCCAGTAGTCCAAGGACCTATTGTCGCCAGGGCTAGTTGTCGCTACTGCTAATTGTCGCCAGAACCAGTTGTCCAAGGCTCAGGGCCAGCTGTCACCAAATTGTAGAATATGAAGTTGTGCTTTCTATATTTCGAACAATCGACATAAAACTGAACAATTAATTTATATCAAACAAATAGAATAAAACAGTAAAAAATGTGGTCCAAAAGAAATTGACAATTGAACTTTTTTATTTTATTTAACATTTCCAAAATTTTCAAGGGATTTTCACCATTTTCAACTGGTTTCTAAGTTAAGTTATGATGCACGTTCATGTAAAATTTCAAGACATTTAGTTGCGCGGTTCAACCTGCGCGATTGATACTATTTCTTTTCATGCTCCAACCACACCCTGACAGACTGACATACAGACGAATATCCAACTAAAATTCATCAAAATCTTACAAAGAATAATAATAAACATTTTTATATGTGCCAAAATTTTGATTTTTGATTTTTGAGTGGATTACAATACTTTATTTTACACATACGCAAATACGTATGGGAAATAAAAAATATCTTTTTCACAATTCCTTTTTGCTGGACTAAAGTAATAATTTTTTTCCCGCGCCATTAGTGCGCGCTATTGATCTGAAATTTTGCATATGGCTTCTTACGACAAATCGCTGGAAAACTATTATAACGGGGGTGAATTTTTTGCTCAGTTTTTCGATATCTAGCGCCGTTTTCGAGTTATTGCAATTTCAAAATCTCAAATTTAGTTATTAAGCAATGTCATTCAGCATTTTCAGCGAAATTGTGAAAAATAGTATACACCTTGGGACTAAGGTTCTTTTCATCCCGTGTACGATTTTTGCACTCGGCTAACACCTCGTGCAAAAACCTTCGCCCGCGGGATGAAAAGCAGCACCTTAGTCCCATGATGTACAATATACTATTTTTTAATAAAATAAATTTTTGTTTGACCAAAAATATTTTATTTAACCTTCGGGTGGGCACGTGGGGTCTTTTGGGATCCCCGGGGGTTACTTTTGCGCATAATTTTAAAATTTAAAGATATTTCACTTTAAAATTTTAGGACATCTCTTTTAAATGTTTAACTAATATGAATAATCTATAAACGTTGAGCTAAGATCATTATAGACGGCGAAAAAAAGTTTCAAAGTTAAAACACCTTCGGATGGGCACAAGGGGTCTTTTAAGACCCCAGAAATAATTTTTTTTATTAGCGGTCTGCAAAATAGCTTATTTGTGGCCTAATTAATTTATTTGGCTTTAATAAGGTTTTAATCCTTTAATTCTTTAATAAATTGCTACTATTGATAATTTTTATATATTATATTTATATCATAATATGCCGTAGAATTCATGGGGTCTTAAAAGACCCCAAGTGCCCATCCGTGTAACCTTTTTAACGTATCTAACAAAATTTGTACAAATTTGAGTTTTTTAAAAAAAAATGAATATACATAGGTAGTTACCAAATATTTTAATTAAATTAATGTTCATAATACATTAAAAACCAAATTACACAACTTTTACATGCAATTATACCGTAGAATTCCTGGGGTCTTCAAAGACCCCAAGTGCCCATCCGTGTAACCTTTTTAACGTGCCCACCCGAAGGTTAAATTGAATAAAATTTGTTTGCTTTAAAAAAATTATTCAATCGTTAGGTATTAGATTTTTTTATTTAAAGAAAAAATAGTTACAGAGACAGAATTGGGAAGACAGCCAAAGTTGTGTACGAAATTTTAAGGTTTACATTTCATTTCGATAAAAAATTATTTTTTTTATCTTGAATTTAAAATGTTGCAAAAATTATAATATCATTTTGTGATTCAATAAACATATTACCATATTAAGTGTTACTGTTTTTTAACATTAAATATTGAAAACTGTGTATATCTGGTAAACTAAATGCGTGTTTTTTCTTAAAAATTTCAAAGCACATAAAAAAACTTGTTTTCTTTAGTGTAGCTTCAAAGAGCAAATAAAAATGCGTTACTGATCTCATTGTATTTTCTGCAAATAAAAGATACCTGATACGCTCTTCACGGTATAAAATAGGATAAAATAGAATATTCATATTGATAGAAATATATTGAAAATTTTCGGGCTAATATAATTTGAAACTTACGTAGTTTAAAAATGTTCAGCTAAATAAATATAGATTAAGTTGTTCTTAGTTAACTTTATTTAAATAAAAACTTTTCTAAAAGTATATTTTAAAATTTGTAATTTTGGTCTTTGTTAATGTAAGTTGTGAATTAAGACGGAGAATAAACATCGCAATAATAACTTGAAATCAAAAGCAAGATTGAATACAAAAGATCTGCGAACAAAGCTAGTGATGAACAGAAACCATACGAATTATCGTTGAGTTTCTTTAGAACTTTATTATTCGATATTTTAGCTATGTATAATATGCTAAAGAATGTGATTAAAACATTTCTTTTATCAAAAACTAATTGCATAAAATAATTTTGGATTTGTTTTTATATCGAATATAATCATCCAACAAAATAGACTTAGGAAGTATACATTTATTTTCATTTGTAAAAACTACAATAAATCAAAAGCTGCGTGTTAGCTGATTTATTGTGGAAAATCCTTGTTTTCAGTCACGCACCTAAATGAATTTATTTACCAGTGTTCTTCAGTTGTTGAATAGGTACTTTTTGTACGTGTTTTTCTAGTTTGCCAATAAAAATTATCTTATTGTTAATAATTAGAAGAGAGATTTCATTACAAGCACAGCTATAAATTAGCTGAGTGTTATTTATTAATAATTTTAACAAAACCATGCAATTTAATGCTAAATTGCTATTTAGAACACTGAAACTGGGATAGCCGTTATGGGTGTTTAAAATTCTATAGCACAGTTAACACAGTAACCTCTGCACAAAATTTAAGTTTAAGCAATTTTCAGGTTCATGGTTTTTAAAGCAATTGTCAATGCAGTAGATTAAACATTAATTTAAAATTTGAATTTAAAATAAAAGTCAGGACTTTTATTTTAACAGAAATCAGAGGTAATATAAGGGTAACGCTGATGTCCAGCTTTATAATACTTCAAACTCAGCGTTAAAATTAACGAACAAACTGAAAATGTCTGTTGGTACTAACAAGCCATTAGAAAAATCATCGTACAATTTTAAAGGTTTTCTAAAAGTTTTATGAAAGTGATCATTTTTCATGATCTTTTACATTCTGTAAAAAGGAAAGATACAACCATTAATATGTGTGAGGTTGAAGTATTTTTCTTTCTAGAAAAAACTTACAGTTTATCTTTGAAATAACTAGGACAGCAATTAATATACACCCTGTATAGTTTAACATGGAAATTGTTCAAGTTTTCATTTGGTATTCATAGTAAGTTAGTAACCCCTTCTAATTTAGGAGTAGGTACTTTCTACAACTTATTCTGTAGGTCAACCAACATTTACTCAGACCCAACTTGAAAAAATTAGCCATCAAAATAATTTCTAGTTTTGTAAACATTTGAAAATCTAAACAAAACAATATTTTCATTAAAATAAACAAAATAATAAATTAATATTATGAGTATTAACGCATGACTTTTCAAACTCAATCAAAATATTCTAATGTGATTCATATCAAACATTTTCATTTCCTTACAGTTACCAAATATTATTATTATCAAAATACAAAAATAGTTAACAGCCATATTCACCAATCGTTATTATTCGCTGTTAGGGAGTTAAATCAAAAATTGTTTTCAAAATTATATCAGAACATTATTTTATGTCATTCAATTTTACTTTTCCTCTTAGTGGAAGCATTGTCTTATCTTTTTTTATTTAAAAGAAAACAGCCATTGAATGTTCAACGATGCACCTTTTAAAAAGGCACGGTCGCTTTTGGTGATAAACTTTTGAATTTAAACAAAGTCAAAATAAAAGAAAGTATGTTATATTGGTGCCTCGTCACTGCCGATTGTTTTATTGGGGGAAGTCCCGATGTTGTATGGTAGTTCATTGTCCCATTTCTTGGTTTTTAAATTTACACGAATATTGTAATATAAGCCGAACTCACAGTTATATTGATTTATTTTTGAAAATCCTTATTTTTAAAAGGTGGTATAGACTAAAGACCAATTTTTCGATAACAGAAAAAATGTTATCAATCACGCGGAATGAGCTAATAAATTTTTAATTTCGAACCGAATTACGATAGTAATTTCCAGTTGAGTTGTTTTTGAAGTTTTAAGGTTGGTTTATGCAAAACGTCGACGCACGCAACGCACGCACCGCACGCACCGCACGCGTCCAAATAAAGTTGAAGCATAGAATTTCAGTAAGAGGGTTTATGGTGCACACGCCGCCAAAAATCAAGAGTGTAAACTAACTGCATAAACACTCCTACTGAAATTCTATGCTTCAACTTTATTTGGACTCGTGCGGTGCGTGCGTTGCGTGCGTCGACGTTTTACATAAACCAACCTTTAGATTACACTACTAATCAAGAGTAACTACTGTATTTCCATTTTAAAATTATCAAAAATGTGAAAGTTCCGCACTTTTGAGTACAACGAGAACCTCACGGTATAAAAGTTCCAATCAACCTAAGGGGTCATGGATAAATATATATTGTAACGCCAAAATAAAATACGCTGTGTTACAGATTAGCATAGACAAGAGGGCAAAAAAACACCGACTGATGCATGAGATTAAGACCAAAGCGGCATGGGCCATCCAATCCTTTAGCCCTTTCAAATTGTACTTCGAGCACTACTTTAGTAGGATCACCTGCTCGGCCACCCAGTGTGAGTATTTAAGGCGTGCATACCACACGGGTACACAAACTAAAGGAATGGTCAAGCCAAGTCTTCATGGCATTACGGAATACCTCCCTTATCATTTGGGTTAATTAGACTCAGGCAATGTTGTTAGACAGGAGGAAATTTCCGCTCTTAGGTTAAACCTATTTGGTAATCAAAGGGGTCAGTTTCTAAGACCCCTGATACCTTCGCTTGTTACACCTCGTCTATCATATTTTTATTTAATAAAAAATAATAATTAAACAAAATTCTTCTTCTTCTTCTACTTTAGGCTAGGATAGCTCCTGTTTGCTTTGACCTCTGACTCTCTTCTATCGAAGAGCAGCCGAAGTTACTATTACTGTGAGCATATTAGTTGATTGACATCTGAGGTAGCTTGCTGGGCTTGTCAAAATTGGTTGATACAAAAATAAACATACTCAAAACAAACAAAAACAATAAAAATAACAAAACTATTCGGATAAACAGCTCAAAATGTACTCCTTTCGCACATTTTGGGGATTTAGAGGATGGTCGTCTTTTGTCTTCTTGGGTTTTGGAAGTCGGTTAAGGATTTTGTGGCTGCAGGATCCACCTGAGCCCCTTATACCTCAGGTAATCCTCAAGAGTGTAGTTTCCAATCTCTCAGATTAGTGAGTTTTAGGACTCCAGGTTGTCGTAGAATGTTTTGCCGAGTGACGGATAAATTCTTCGATAGACTTCATATTGGAGTTTTCTTGCAGTTAAGCATTTGTGATGAAGCGGGGAGCTTTCAATGCTCGGATGTCTGAAGTTGCGCTATGTGGGACCGTCATAGCGTACATATAATGGTTTTGTGAAGGAGAAGTCGGTTTGCCGAAGGAATGGCGTAAGTTCAAAGTTATTTTTATATCTAATGGTAGAGTTGATTACTCCTTGATAAAATTCTATATAGACCAATCAGTTTGACTTCGCTTTTCTTGAAAACGTTAGAAACTGTGCGACAGAGTGATTCGTCATACAGCTCTGACCCTCAGATAGGTACACGCAAACTAGAACGCTTATATTCCTGGGAGTTCTCCGATACCGCTCTACATGAGGTGATGGGTCCTGTCGAAAAAGCATTGGGCCACAAAGAGTCTACCCTAGAAGCATTTATTGATATCGAAAGGGCTTTTGATAAAACTATATTGCTATGCCGTTACGGTGTATCAATATTGTTACTGAAGTGGCAAGCAGTGGAGGTGTGTGCGTGTGTCGATTAAAGATTAAAGCTTTTAAAAGATTAAAAAGATTTGTAAAGATTCAAAAATTCCTCTGAAACGAGCGGATGAAATCAAGTATCTGGAGTAGTACTTAAGAAAACCAAAGTTAGCAAAGCAGGGATGGCTTTCTGTCAGTGTCATGGAGTCTTTTTCCTAAAATCACTGTATGGTTCTACTCTTCAGTTGTCAGGTCTATCCTATGCTACGATGCACTTCTCTGGTACTCTCCCCTACGGTCCGGAACCGATGATTGTACCAGCTGTCACTACTCTCCTACAACAGCACATCCTAGGGTTGAACTCCAACAGATTGGTAAAAGAAACTGAATGATGCAAATTGAACAATCATCTTAACACACTGGGACTTGTAGACAACTCCAGATGTCGGAGATGCAGCAGAGCAGACGAAACAGCAGAGAATGTGCTTTGTCTCTGTGCTTCGCCAGCGTCAACGAAAAGTGCCATGCTAGGAGATTTCTGGACTGTCATGGCCAGAATCAGGTACAATTTGCCTCTGAAGATACTCGAGTTTATTCTGGACAGGACTGCGGAGCTTCTGCATTGGAGGTAGTACAATGGACCCGATTCTAGTGTTCTAAGTGCGCATAGGGATACCTAAAATCCAGAATTCAGGACAATTTCACCACGGAACCAATGAAGCGGAAAAAGATCACGAAAAGTGGCCTTGGTTATTTTTAAATCCAAGGTGATAAGTGATAACAAATGTAAGATTTGACTTGGAATGTATTTAATATAATAATAGTAGAAATTAACTTAAATCGGATTCCTATTTTTAGTAAAGTAAAATGAATTTTGAAAACGAATTACAAAATAATCATTTTTTGGGAAATTATTCCAAGTACTGGGTTGGTTTAAATAAAATTTGAATTTACTTAATAATTCTTTTATTTTATATTGCTTCCGAAATTTTCGTTTCTTTACAATTTTTTGCTTTACTATGTAGGTATTGGAGTTTATCCAATATTTTTTCATTACAAGCTTCATTCTAAATGTCTACAATCAATACTGGAAGAAAGAAATCTAATTCCAGATTTCCAGTTTTGATTTGAATAACAACATGCCTCGATTGACTAGCTGCATATATTTGAATATCAGCCAGGTATTTAATAAAGTAGGTACCTATAGCATAATAAACATAAAAGAGATTGTAAATATTCAGGAAAATAAAATTTAAAGAAAAATAAAAATAAATTTAATAACTTACTGTTTTGTTTTACGTTTTAAGAAAAAAAAATTTATTTGGAGCAAATGTGGTTTTTGTGGCTTGCCTGTAATAATTAACAGGCCTAGTTGAGGATGTAAGGATTTCAAATATTAGTGGTAAACGACCGATAACTTGTAATATTTTAAAATTTGTTGAAGTTAATTTTAAGTATTTAGGGATTGTATTGTTATTATTCGTTCTGGTTTTAAATTTTTTCCAGTTGAACGAACCTAATCTAATAAGTTAGCAAACATTTTGTTCTATAAAATGCAATATGTGTGCTCAACTCATAAGCTTTATAAAATGATAACATACATCTTGAATTTCAGGATTTGTGTAACGTTCCATTTACTCTGATAGGAAACCAAACATTCAAGAGGTTTAGCTAGCACTTAGAAGCGATATGGTTAACGTTTTAGAAAACTTGAGATAAAATCCTTTTAAAAATTACATACTTGTTTATCCCATATAATTTTATATCTAAAAATTGTAAGAAATAATTTAAATCTACAAGCTGCGACTTCAGCCAAGGAAGTTTACTGTTATGTGTACTATTATTAAATAAATACAACAATTCAATTTAGTAAGTTGAGACACAAAAAAATTAATTAATTTAAATTTAACCTAAACTTAGAAATATGTAATTAATATTTCATTATAAAACTAAAAAACTAGTATATTATTTTGTATACCTACTATATTACCTGTAGCATAATGAAAAAAAATAAAATTTTAAATTTTGAAAGTTAACTTTATGGTAATGAAGTATTAAATTACACTTTGGAAAATTATCTACAGTATCAGGTCACGGTTATGCAAAAGAAGATAACGGAAAATTGTTATAGAAACCGAAGGGAATTGAATTCGCGTTTTGATCAATTAAAAATATTGCAAGAATGTGTAAACAAAAGCCAGGAGTATACAGCTTTCAGAGGGCAAGAATTGTTGAATAGCTTCTAATTTGTTTGTTCTTCCTTTGAATCGTTTCATGCGTCCATTTTAATTTCTTTTAATATTCATTTTAGTTAAGAGCAATTAACTACTCGACTCAACACTAAACTTAAAACAGGTAAATTAAAAACTTCTCTTTTTGAGTAATGAATTTTATTTGTCCTAAACAATAGTAGCCTCATAAGAATTTCCAAAAAAGAAAATCAAAGCAATCCCTTTTCTTTTGTTTTTAAGAATCATCTAGATATTTGTAATTGCCTAGTTACTATTTAAAGATATTTCTACATTATATCCTTGATTGTTTTATTTTAATTATAAAAACTATTAAATCCTTTCAATTAAGATCGAAATATTTGAAATATAAAATTAAATACTAAAATACTTAACTGAAAGTCAAGCAGGATCTTTTGCAATACAACAAAACTTCCTTGATACGAGCGATCAACAGCTTAGGTTGTTTTATTGGTGGTATTTACTATTCAATCATAACTAATCATCGCTCTTTGATATGGTTAAGTAATCTTAAAGATCCTCTTGATTGCTTGGCAAGATGGGTAATTTTATGACAAAACCACTGTAGAGTACTTTCAGCAACTTTTATGTCTGAAATTGGTAGTAAGAAAGTTAACTTACACTTTTTTATAAATCTGTTTAATCTTCACGTTCTGTCGAATAGCCAGACTTATGTTAATATTGAACAAATTCTAATGATGCATATTGGAAGGCCGAGTTAAAAAATTCTTTCAAGTTTGAGATTTGAAAATATAACGGGAAAAAGAAGATTTGAATTTCACGAAGTTCAATAATTTTAAAAACTTATTTAGTTGAGCTTTAGAAACTAGAATAAAAATATTATAGTTGAGATATTGGTCATAAAAATCTACAAAGTAGATTGAAAATTCTAAACCAACAAAATCGCAGCAAAACTAAGGACAAGGCAAGATTTCTCTGAATTTAATAAATTTTTTCTTGTTATTTTTTCATTCGTCATTGATCCCAAAGACGGCCCGGACTGTCGTTGTCTTGCTGCGATTTTGTTTATATAGAATTTTCAATCTACTTTGCAGATTTTTATGACCAATATCTCAACTATAATATTTTTATTTGAGATTTAAACTCAGAATTTTCGTCCTGTAACTCAATCACCAATCACAATAATCCACTGCTGTGATTAACTTTTACTTAATTGAGAGAAAAACGAATTTGTTTTGCTATTTTTGGTGATTTTTTTGAATACATTTTCAATCTTATGCTTTATTCGTTTCAGATGTTTCAACCGTTGGCGTTGTTGGCATTTAAAAATGCAAGAATTCTTAATCAAATTATTGTTTATAACGGAGTTTAATTTAGATCTCGAAAATTTCTTAAATTTAATAAAAAATAGTAATACGGAAAGAATAAGATTTTATCTTTTGCTGTATTAAATTATATATCAATAATTCAAAGTTTATGATTTACGACTCTTCACGAACTGACAAATCTAACGTTTTTGATATATACAATACTTTTTTTTATTAGCCAATTTAAAAAGATTTTGCGATAAATTATTTTACAAAAACGTAAGTGACAAGCACAAACTTTCAACTTTTCGCAAATTGTTAAATTGTAATAGTGAATACAGTGAAAATCGATTAGTGTGCAACTGGCAACCGGATTCGTGCGCACCTCGATTGGTGTTATGTATTTTTTATAAAGACCTTTACAATTGATGAAAATGATAAAAGTCCTATTTTGTAAGTGGCTTATAAATTGATTGTAAAAAATTAAATAATTAATAAAATTTTAAAATACTTTTAATAAAAAATATTTAAATTTTGAAAACCGAAAGTGATGATATCAGATGTCTAGTAGAAATACGACTAAAATAAAAATTATTAATAGAAATTATTAGGCATTTGAAAAATCATAGAGGAAAAACTGACTACATCCAGTATATCGGAAATTGATTCTATAAGCCAAAAAACGTGCCCGGAATTATGTTCGACAACATATGTTCGACTAGCAGTATTCGACTGCAAATGTTCGACTTAAAATTTATTCGAATAAACATTTGTTTGACTTGGAATTTTATTTGAAAAATATTTGAAAAGTTTATTGGATTTATTGGAAAATAAAAAATTATAAAATATTTTTTATTTATATTTATAAATTATGAACTATAACTAGTTTACCAACTTAAACCTCTTTGATTATGACAGCTTTTACTTGTGTAATTTTAATCTAAGAAGTAAACATGAAATTTTAGTAAACAAGTTTAATTACAAAACTAATTTAATTTCCTTCACAAGAAGTTAGCAACTTGAAAGTATAGAAATTATACGGAGCAATTGATATATTAAATTTATCACTTTTATTTAACTTATACAAGTTCATGACAATTTATAATAAATTTATTTTTGCTTCGTTTTAATTAATCTTTAATATAATATTAAATATACTTTAAATATAATTTAAAAAATATATAAAATTTTTCAATTTCAACAATTTATAGAAACACCGAATTAAAAATCGAAAAACTATTAAAATCAAAAGTTTATTCAAACTAAAATGTATTTTGATTATTATTTTTATTTGATATTAATTAAATAGTTAATATATTAACTACTGTATAATAAAACATTTACCTTAGAGCAACTTACGTTATAGTTTCTAAAACTCAAATTATTTTAACTTAAAATGACGGTTGGGAATTACTTAGAATTTGGTTAAACAAAAGTTTATAACATGAAGCAGTAATCGATCTTCTATTTATCAAATTTTCTTAAAATTCAAAACACTAACTTTAGAGAAAACTAGTGCAGCAATCAATCAAGTTGTTGAGGAGCGTCTGTTTACGCAGATATTAATTATTTAAATTTAAAATACCAAAATAATACAAATATAATATGTAAAATAAAAACTTTAACTTTATTAAAAATATCTTAAAGGAATAACCATAAAATATGAAAAATGATGCGATATAATCTCTAAGGACTAAATACTAAAATCTAAAACGTGGCACAATACACAGCGACGTGAAAAATCTTAAGCCATTGTTTCTAAAAAAACATACAAACGCTTTTGTCGCTGTTAAAAATCTAAATGCGTCCTACCAAAGTATAAAAGCTCTCTGTCAAAATAATCCCTCGCCTTTTAATAATAATTATTATTCGAAAGTATATTTATACCAAACTTATAATTCTTTTAAAATTTATTTTCAATTTTAAACAAAGCTTTTATCAAAATCATAATTAAAATCAATTTTGTAAAATTATGATTTGAAAATAAAAATCCTCGGCTATTAGAAGCGTTCAACGTTTCTAAACAATCTCGTCATGAATGTAGAAAAATCTTGCTATTATTTACGTTCTAGAAAATATTCAGTTCAGTTATTTGAAAATAATCGCTTAAGCTTTTCAAAGCTTGGTTTAATTAAAAAAGCTGCAATTATACAGAACGATTCAAATTTACTTTTGAATACCGTGCGATGATTTCACACTACACGTAATAGAACATGTTTTCGCCAATGCACAATAAAAATTGTAAATAAATTTGTTTTTCCACTATTTGGACTTAAACTTATATTATAATAATATTTAAATATATAAATCTTAACTTGTGAGAAAATAAACAATTAAACTATAAATAACAAGTTAAATTCAATAATATAATCAAATATATATTATTGAATTTAACTTGTTATTTATAGTTTAATTGTTTATTATAATAATAGTAACAAGTTATTAGTAGCATACTTTTTATTGAAAAGGGTTGGGAGATGAAATTTTTTTTTTACATATTTGGAATCTACGTATACGACTTAGTTATTAATTTTTTTTCCTAACGTTTCTAAACCAATTTTTGAGAACGTTACAGCGTTTTGAAAACGCCAAGTTTTAAAACGGTTCCGTGACCTTGAACATCAGGATATTAGTGGACCTCTCTTTCCAACAGCTATACAGTACGAGTGAGAACTCGTTTTGACCGCCGTTGTTGCAAAATTTTATTGTTGTATTGTTCTCCTATATTTATTTGTAAAAATAAGTGTGTAGTGTAAGCGTATGAATTATTCTTCATAAAATTCCGCTTTTTGTCACGTGCACGAATTTTACAAGAATGCTATTAAAGAAAAACTTTTCATTTTGAATGAAAAAATTTCTCACTGCTTGTATAATATTAAATTAGAGTTAATTAGAATTTAAGTAATACATATTTTTATATATGGTCGGAAAGTAGGCATTTCAAGCTAAATAATAGTATTAAAATCATCTTCGTACCTATAGCAATTTTCAAGTACGAACGATTTCTAAAGTTCCTACATTGGTTAAATAAAACTAATTTTATTTTTCGTTTTTGGCTTATAACTTTTTCCCTTCACAATGACAGATGTCCTAAACATTGAATTTAGGTTCAATAGATCAATACAAAAATTTTGATTTATAATTCACTTAGTTCTATGTCATGATTGGGTTAGTAAACGATTTTGAAGATATTCGCTCTACTACAATAAACGTGGTCCCACTATTATCTTGACGTCAAGATGCTATAGCCATTTCGAGCGGGCCCGAGAATTTATCGATTTTCAAAGTCATTGTTAACGAAAAATTGATGGCGAAAATCGTTATTTTAAACGTTTTTAGTGAATAATCTTTGGAATAAAAGTGATTTTACACTGATTTTCCACATCATGTCCCAACCCTATTATGTCGACGACATAATTTAACTAGTCTAGTCCTTAATAGTTTTACGTTAACCTTCCTTGAATGTTAATAGCTTCCTTATATCCCGAGCAGAATAAATAACTATTTTCCTTCAACTGCATTAAATTCCGGACATAACCTCAGAAAATGTAACTGACTAATTACAACAAAATATTGTTATGGCCCGTAGAGGTATTGATACAATATGCTTTCTACTCAATACTATGTTCTAAATTTCAACATGATGTAATTCAATCAAGCGCGGACAAACGGTCAGAGTTTCGACTAGAAGTCGGTCCGCGTCAACTGAATCCTAAACGAAAAACATCTAATGTGGACACCACATAATTTCATTGTAATTTTTAGAATGATTGCACACGAATCTCGTTAATCTATTTGTGCGCGTCATGAATTACGACTTTTGGCACGGACAATCGCAACCAAGAACAGGAGGTGCACAACTAGATGCTATAAGTGTCTCAAGTCCAAAATTTCAACTTTCTACGACCTACAGCATTTGAGTTATGCGACATACAGACGTCCGTACATAATATACGTACGTACGGGAAATGGGACTTTTTGGTGCAGCCGCTCCAGCGTAACTAGTTTGGCGCAAAGACAATTCGGCGTAGGAACAATTCGGTGCAAGGACGATTCGGCTTGACCCGTTTCGGAGCAGAGACTATTCGGCGCCGACAAACCGGCGCACACTCAATTTGATACCAAACTAATTGAAAGTGTGGAAGGACACAAAAGGACGACTTGACGTAAACCGTTTTGATGTTTAAAACTGTAAAATTGTATTTGTTTTAATTAAGTAATTCCCTGCTGTATCTTCGAAGTTCAAGGTCAAATCCCAACGAAATTTAAATGTTACCACCTTGAAACTATGCTGAATCTAACCTAATAAGAATCACTAAAATCGGTTCATAAACAAAGAAGTTATGCGTGAACATACATAAAAAAATACATACAGACGAATACAGAACCTCCTCCTTTTTTGAAGTCGGTTAAAAAATAAGAGTATCTCTATACGTTTGAGTCACTACTAGAGCTTTTCTCTACCTTGAGCGCCCTTGTTAGAAGCTCTACGACTTCTCTCCACCTTTGGGTTCCTTGGTTTGGGAGCTTTACCTCACACATGAGCGTATCGCCCCTATGTTTGTACTCTATCACTCTATCAAAATAAACTTTTGTTGTCAAATTAATAGTACAAAGTTTATTGCAGTTTATGATAAATACATTTGCTTTCAAAACTAAGCTAACAACTCGGAACTGACCAATTTATATGTAATTTCTACCATTTGTTAATGACAGCAACATAAACAATTTATTGTCAGTATAATTACCCGAAGCAATACATGCTGTCGGCGTTAATTCCGTCGGCATAATTATCTTTCGATGTAGTTTTCTATTTAGTTGTCGGCGGCTTAAATAAAGTCGGCAAACTCACTGGCGGCGTATTTGTTGTCGTCATAATTACGTAATAGCGTTTAATTTATAATCAATATAATAATTGCTAACTTTTTGGTTTATTTTATGTTTTGTTATCAGATATATGATTCAATTTATGTGATGGGTTTTTCAATGGCTCGTTGCCACGAAAGCACAAATATTCGATTTTATTTTAATTTTGAAAATTCCTAACTAAACAAACTATCGTTCAACTATAATTATATTAATTTATAAATGTAAATAAATGGTTAGTATGCAATACCTTTTTAACCCTCCAGTACTAACATATTTTTTTATAACACGAGTACTAACGTCGGTCTGTGAGACCGATATTGCCTATAAATAAGGAACAAAAAAACATTTTCACTTGCAGGATATCACGAGACGTAGGTACTAATCTAGTCGTTATCTTATTAAATTTACAGTTAAAAATCGAAATCGTCGGTCTGTGAGACCGATTGTTAGTGCTGGAGGGTTAAAAAGAAGATTCTCGTTAATTCATCTGAGCGTCAGTATGATTTTTTGGAATATTTCCAAAACGATAGAGGTACAAATGAATGGCATTAGATATTAAAATACAGTTTTAAATTATTTTGAAAAATAATTACAAATTGTGGGAGGACTGACAAAATGCACTTAATGGAAAATGTTTATGATCCTATGGCATACAATGGCGAGGTTATAATTTTAATAGGATTCAAAATCCATTAGTAATTTCAATGGGTTGTTTCGAGATAATTCAAAAATATGTATTTATAAAATGCTTGTTAAACAGCAACTGGTGTTTAAAAAGTGTTATTTTAGAATTTAAAATATGTTGTTACTTATAAAAAGCAATATAGAAAATTGTAAATCTTGAAAATACTTTGAATATTTGCTGAAGTGTAATGTAGCCAACACCTCGGAATTAAAGCATATGCCAAGGTTTAGATAATCGGTAAGTTAATTAATTTTGTAAGAAGATTAGATAACGGTTGGTTGCATTCCGCGCCGTTAAATAGACTTTGAAACTAAATACAACTCGTCAAATTTCAAACTTAAATGTATATCTATAGTATTCCCGATTTTGGATTATTAAATTGAAGGGAGCGTGAAAATTATTTTAAGTATTACTTATACCTTTGGATTAAACTTTAATAAAGTGATTTATATAGATACTATATTCATATACGTAGAATTATAAAATTAAATTTAAAAAAATTGCACTCTACTCGTATAGTTTTTATTTTGTAACACGTTTCGACTTCACACATGATCATCTGCAGATATATTGTGCAGGAAATAAAATAAATTAAAATATCAAAAAATTAAAGAGTAGGGTGTAATACTTTTTAATTTAATTTAATTTAATAATTAATAAATTACTTCTTTTAGTTGGTGGAAAATTAAGAAAATGTTATTTGTAAATAAAATAACACTCCCATAGTTGTTATTTTATAGGGAATCGTGAAAAATTGAAAGCAATTAAGATCTTTGAACTAATCTTTGAACCAAAATACGACCCAACGTATCTAGAGAAGCAATTTTTTAAGAGTAGTGGTGCTTAACCCTTTTCTGTGCCAATTAGTATTAGAAGGAAGAAGATTTTCATATTGTCATGATATTAATTACCTAAAAGCTTAAGCATAATCACGTCTAACTTGCATAACTACCATATTGTGCTTGCCTATTAGAACAATAAATTGAAATCTTAAGAGATTGGCTTAAAATTTAAATTAAACCATTCTCTATCAATGAAGTTATCGATTTTATAATTAATTCGTTTATTATAAAAGGAAATTAAACACTTTTAAAACTTCGGAAATTGGTTCTACTCGCAAAAAAATTATTTCACTTGATTTTGAAATTAGGTTTCATGAATATTTTACATCAGTGTATTGTCGAATAAAAATTATTTTAATGTTCATTTTAATTTCATTTTAAAAACATTGGCGTTTTTAACATTAACATTAAAGGAAGTTTCGTATAAAAATTTATAGATAGTAAATTTAGTAATAAATTAAACTTTTACTTGTTTGTCTTGTTTTGTTGAGTTTAGTAGTTTACCGGAAATAATAGCGATCCAATGGTAAATCGATACTAATAAATTAGTTTAGCCAAGTCCATCGACACTGATAAAAATCTAAGATAATTTCAACCCCAAAATTATTGCTTCTCTTTATATTAAATTAAGAAAATTAAAATAGCCTAAATTAATTTGGCACGTAAAAACTCAACTGAAATAATCAGGCGCACTGATTGTGTTGGAAATACAATCGAGGAAAATTGACGCGATACGACGCCGATGCGATGAAAAACATTAATTTAATTTTTAAATTAATTTTTTTATTAGAAACTAATTTATTTGCTAATAATTTTAATTGCAAACTAATTACAAGATTGCGATTGGTTATAAGAGAAAATTGAAACTGATTAAGTTGCAAGATTTTTTAACTCTCGTGATACCTAAGCCAAAAATGATTGACAAAATCAATTTAGGTGGCTTTTAAAAGAATGGAGGAAACCGCCAGTATCCCTTTCCTGACTTGAGATCCTTACAAGAAAACAATCAACACAAATAGAATATTATATTGAGTGAGCAAATCTAAGGAATCAGATGCTGTCAATCGCAATAAATCTTGATGACTGTAATATATTTTTTCACTTCACACTATATTTGACTGATGAGTAAATTTAATTTTAACACAATTTCATTCCGCATGAAATGATATGACATGTAATCATGTTTTTTTCGCCTTAATATAGCAATTTAGAAGAATTTTTATTTAAGATAACAAAATCTTTTCAATATAAACGTCTTTCCAACATTTCCGGTGGCTTGCGAATTCGTTTTTTTATTACAAATATGTAATCTACGACATAACATCTTTTTTCGTTTGGTGTTTTTGTCTGTTTCACAAAACTTTTTTCGCTTATTGTTTTTGGATTATTATACTAGAAGAAATTTTGTAGAACGATAAAGTGATGGACTAGCGTAAATGACTTCGAATACATTTAGACGTAAAACTGCAGTTGGATAACTGCGAATCCGTTAGTAAGATTTTGCGGATTTAGAAACTGAATTTATTTGGTTACATAATCTTTCTACATAAATTTGGTTTACAGACTAGTTATCTCACCTTAGGGTAAAAGTATAACTTTGGAATTGCACTAAAAGTGATTATGGATCAATGATAGGTTTTGGACAAGAAAGTTATGGAAATTTACTGGTAGGGTAGATTTACAACGAATATATTATAATATAAATAATAAGAATAAATTTGATCTGCAACAAAAACTATAAAAATAAGAACCCAATCTTCATTAAATGTCGCGAGAAAGAAAATTGAAAATAAGTCGAGGAATTGGAACGCTGACACATCTTGCTATGTCTACACACTAAAACTAAAAGAATAGAAAAAGCATTTTTAAATGGACTTACTGCTATCTCACTCGTTTTAATGTCTTTTTTAACAATTAATATTTTACGTTGTTAAGAAAATTATAAAAAAATTTGTTTTATTAACTTAAAAACTTGAAGGTTTAATTAACTTAGCCACTTGGATAACCTAAAGCAATGATGACTCCCAACATAAGGCAAAAACCTTCCAGTTACAGAATATTCAGGGTGGAAGTTCATTAAAATACAATAGCTTACTTAATATGTCTCTTTCCATCTGGTTCTTTATGAATTAAGGTTTATTTAGCATTAAAATTAAAAAATAAACTCTCGGTAAATTTTTTTTCTCAAAATAATTTCTAATTTTTCAAAAAGTATTTCCGCACTATTAATGGATAAAGAATTACTATTGCAATTGACGTGGAAATTAAATAAGATGTATAAGGAAACAAAGTGCTGGAAAAGTTTTAATAGAGTACCAAACTTTTGGTGTTATATTCGACCACATAATGGTTTATAGCAGTGTCCGTTTACTAATGTAGCACTATTTGTTAATTATTTTCTTTAAACATCGTTAACCTTTTGAAACCTTGTTTAAGAAGGAAAACTTTCAATAAACTACTAATAACTATTATTAAAAATTAAATACAAAAGAAAAACCTGCCACTTCCGATGTGTATTTTAATAAAAATTACAGTAACTTGAAGATCATAGAGATCGTTAAGACTACAGCACATAAAATTAAAAATTACGTAAAACTTTTTATATTAAGGTTTACGTTAACTCATTAAATAAGTAATTTATGGGCTTACTTTTCCAGGGTAATAAAGATCTACCTTGCATAATTTTTTAATAATGATATTAGTTCTTTTACGTAGTATACCAATATAACAAGCGCTTAAGCAACATTTGTAGCCCATAATGCCTGCTTTCAGGTGCTGTAATATAGAATCACAAGAAAAATTATGTGAGCACTTATGTAATTTAGGCAAATTATGTAAATATTGCTCCTTTTTTTCAATATATTTCGCAGCGTTTTTGACAGAACCCTGTACATAATGTTTTCTCCAATCCGTTGCCTTTTAGTTTAAGAAACGGTAAGTATTTCATGATTTGATAATGTGAAAACAATGGCAAAATCAAGCTTATGTATTTCAAAAAGCTTTGAACATTGTAATATTTTTAAAAGTATTTAGTTGACTTTTTCGTGATTCGCAAATACTATTACGGCTATAAAATAAAATTTTCTTATTTTTTCTGTAAATTTACACAAAATTTTAAGATAAACTAAGATTTTATAAGAAAATACGATAACCCAAATTTGTTTACGCAATCTAGCAGAACATTTAAAGCTTTGCCTCAATATAATGTATTTATAACTTCCTTTCCAAAGTTCAAGTTAAACCGGGGTACTAACCTACAAAAATAACAAATTTTATCCTAACAGTTTTTCCAGTTACGTGTTATCCAAAACTAATTTTCATTTTGAAAAGTATATACGAGAAATACTAATAGAAAACCCCAGGGACAGCAATACTGTTTACCATAAAACCACACAATTGTAATAATGTTATGCTTAACTTAATTTATTAATAATTTAAGGAAGGGCAAACTTACTTGAGTGGATACAAAACAGGAAGCCATAATATCCAACTTACCTTCGAAGGTAAATTCGTTACCCAACAAGCAAACTAAAATCTGTAGACGATAGTTGTAATTACTATTCACCAAAAGTAAACATTGTTTAATTAGTTCAAGAATATTAACCGTATAGTAACACTTATATATTATATATATATAAATTGTAACTTTTATTATTTTGATTTATATTGTTTAGTTAATTTAACCAGTTAGCAGAATTTAATATAAAAGACGTAATTGCTAACTTAATTGTCTAGTTTCTGACATTGTCAATGCTTTTTATTTGTTTTCAGAAGATGTAATCTTATAAAGCTGGAAATAATTTCTATAAAACCTACGCGTAAATAATCTACGAGATCATCAAATTGAAGTTACGTTTATTTATGTATGTGATACTAAAAATTGATGTAAACTTTATGAGAGTGCTTGTAATAAGTGTTTTTGTTTATGTCAAGAAGGCTTTTCAGCTATAGGCATTTCTCGAGATAAATTGAAAAAAGCTTTACATATTTGAAAAGGACTACAATATGTCATTGCTACATTTTTTCATAACATTAAATAATCATAGGATGCAAAGTAGTAGTATATTATTTTATCGTAACTCTCAAGGAAAACGTAATTTTCCGACGGTTTTTCCGAATGAGAAAGCGTTACTTTCCTACACTCAAAGAAGTAATTTGTAAATTCACGGGTGGCTACCATTGATCATGGATAATTTACTTAAAATTACATTACATTGCGTTACATATTACATTATATATTATGTAATTTTACATTAGTTGTCTATGTAATAGATAGGTTTATTATTTACATGCAAAACTAACGTTAACTTACGTGTTAACATTATATATATTTACTAAAACATTTTTCAATGTAGTTTCTTCAAAATTATACTAGGTAGTAATGTAACTTTATTCACAATAAAGTAATCAGCTTATTACTGAATTTTAATTAGTTAGGGTCATTCCATGTCAAACCAACTAGTCACTCAAATTGACCATCACAAATTTCTTTGAAACTTTGGTTAATTATACTCTTTAACATCCCGAATTCAAATATAACTTTAAAAAAATTCTAACTCTTATAGTTTTTGAGTTATTTAATTCTAAAAATCGCAAAAACGATACTTTTTAGGCTCAAGCTCAATCATACAAAATGTTATAACTTCAGTTTTATAAGTCATACAGAGCTGTGCTATAGCTCATTTTAAAGAGGATTTAAAGGGCTTTAATTTGATACTAATCTTGATTATTTTTTAATAAAAATAATTTTTTTTGGAAATCTCAAAAAGTGTTTTTGGAAAAATGTTTGGGTTAGTGTTTTTTGAAAATTATAAAAATAATTTATATTTATAATGGTGACTTGGTGAACACTTCATAAAAATTTCAGAGTGGGACCATGATGGGATCGGGTTTAGTGTGAAGCAAAATCAAACAACTATAGCTTGTCAATCGACGTTTCGGAACATATATTATTCCATCTTCAGGACTAGGGAAAAGGCAAATGAGTACCGAAAACACAAATAAATATTACAACACTCACCGATAACAAGCAAAGATGTAGTGCTGTTTGACATTAAGCAAAATGAGAAGGTGGGAATCGGTGGTAGTAAAATGGTCACATTCAACGAATCACAAAAATGAATTGTAAAACATACAAAAACATTACAATGTCAAAATTTTTGCTTCTCTACGTGGACGAAATGTTTGCGGCTGTACCTTTAACTGAAGTGGAGAATTGCATAGAACTACTCAGTAGTTATGATAGCCATCTTACGTTCACTTATGAGTTGGAAAGAGATTGCTCTATCCCTTTCCTTGATCTCCTGGTCAGGAGGAGAGCGGATTGCACTCTTACTACTGATATATATAGAAAACCGACATCCACCGACAGGTTCTTAAATTATAACTCCTCACACCTTCAAAGCCAAAAGATGAGCGTAGTCAACAGGATGAAACACCGAATACATACTTGCGTACCACACAACATCATAGGTAAAAGACTACACGATCTAAAACTACAGCTCCTCAAGAACGGTTACCCTGCTCGCTTGATCGATTGGGCTCTCTTCCAAAAGAGAACGCACTTCATAACGCACTTCAACCGCCCATACAGAAAATCTTGAAACACCGGCCAAGTTTAGCAGGATCACCTTTCATCCTTGGCTGGAACACAAAATAAAACAAGCATTTAAAGAGGTTATAGATAGTGGGGAGTTAAGGTTGGCGTTACATAATGATTACAATCTCAACAAGATCATTTTCTCCAAAACCAAGGACAAAGTTCCAACCCTGGATACAGCCAACGTTGTTTACTGCATGAAGTGCCAATGCAATAAATACTACATAGGCCAAACAAAACAACGATTGTCGGCCCTAGTACAACAACATATGAACGACGTCAAGTCTAAATCCACCAAAACTGGCTTGTCTGAACACGCGGTCCAAACCACACATGAATTCGAAAGGGAGAACATAAAAATCCTTGCGACGGAGCAAAATTACTATAAGAGAACCTTTTTGGAAGCAGCCTTCATATCTACCTACAATGAGAATGTAAATAAGCAGACTGATTACTGGTATTTAAACAATAGCTACAAAGACCTAATCAATAAATTTAAACACAAGATTGACGACACCTAACCATGCACTGGACTCCTGTTGTTTTGGCGGCCGCTTTCGGGATGATGCTGGAAGATAGACAAATAACCTCTTTTGGTTATGTTTACTTCTTCGTTTGCGGTTTTACGACTACCAGTATCTATTTACAGATATCTGTTTGGTTTTATTGAATTTTCTACAATCGATCGATTGCAACACTCATGTCAGTAATTAGCATTTCACTAGATGGCGATCAACATCTTTGCCTCATGAGAAAGTGTGATCACACCAACATAAGTATTATCAACGAGAAAATTTCTTGAGATAAACATTTTAATATTTTAAACAGAGTAATTTATTTATATTTTATTAATTGCTTTTTATTTTTTATTTTATAGTTTATTAATTGCTTGCTTTTATTAATAATTCTTGGGTTTCTTAGTAAACTGAAATGAATCATATTAAAATTAAAAATTTTAATTTTATTTAAACAAAATGAAAAATTCTACAAAAAAAAAACAAAAAACAACTAAATATTAATTTAAATGCCAATAATTTGCAACTTGCGGGTTTCTATTAAAAATTTTGATTTTTAGAACTAACTAGCTGACCCGGTGAACTCCGTACCACCTAAAATTGATTTGATTGTAACTCTTCATTAGGAGGCGTTCATTAATTACGTAGGCGATTCTAGAGATTCTTTGGCCTTCACCCCTAGTGAGATGTGAGATTTGCTTTGACCCCCTGTGCCTCTCTAATTTCACGTGAGATTGTTTGTATTACAATTTAACCCAGTTTTCTCGCAATTTTACAGTTACTTGCGGAAAAAAAATTACATAATATTTGCCGAGACCCCCCTCTCCACCACGTGAGATTTGGCTTTCCTCCCCTAAACGCTTCACGTAATTAATGGACGTCTCCTAAACGTAAGTGATTATGAATCCCAATCAACCTTCTCCGGCGAGTAAATAAACAAAGACTTGCGAGCACGCCATATACAGTTGTCCATGCGCAAAACTCGGAAACTCCAAGTTAATTCCAACGACTTGATGGTCATTGCAAACGCCAAACGCACGGGGAATTGCAGCCGTTCGAACTCGAATGGAAAGTCCGTTGGAATGATCGAGATGCGCTGGATCAAATCATCCCCTCCTTTGTACTTCTCCTTAATAATCGTCGCCTAGATGACGTAATAAGCTTTTTTACAGCCAGTCACTTCCCGGTACGCAATATGATGATGACTGAGCCTACCATCAATTACAAATTGTAAGGTGGTAATCCGGACAATTCAAATGAATTCAAGAACTTTGTGAGATAGTTGAGTATTTCATCCTGGTTGATAACCGTGTCAACCGATTTGAAGGAAATCAACTCTCCCGGAATTGATTCATCATCGACATCTTGTTTTTTTGCCGTCAATAGGCTCGTTCTTACAGCTAATTATGGTTTTTGAAGCTTTGCACTGTGTTGGGAAAAACACTTGGAATGAGATCTTCCTTCGATTTGGCCAACTGGTAGAAATCAGTGGGCAATGAGATGAATCCGGTCAAGATGTCAACTGCTATTTTCCCATTGTCCAACAATTTGGCAAGAAAATGCCATTTTGGTTTTGTAAATAGATTTATCTGGACAGTTGCACCCAATAAAATTAATAAAACATTTTTGACGGAATCTCGTTAACCCATTCATGCGCGTCATAAACTATGACAAAATTTGTACTAAAATCTGTTTCGGATAAGAATTTTGTAAATATTATTACATAGAAACCTTGTCCTGACAATTAAGAATATAACAAAAAAAAGATCGTTCAAATCCGTACAGCCATATAAGCAGAACCATAAAGCAATATAATATATCAAATAATTAATTAACACAACAGTATCGACAAGAATAAAACTAGAAGTTAATATAATATTGTAACGAAAATTAAAACGTTTATTTATCTGCTAAAGGGCTAAAATATAAAATTACTTAAAAACTCTTAAAGTTAACAACAATAGAACAATTACTACACTAATATTTACACTTAATTCAAAATTACACTATAATTATTTAGAATCACATAAGTCATAAGTTTATTTTAACCGAGTCACTATATTTAAGTAACACCCGGTATATTTATTTACACTAGTATTTATTTCCATGTTATTTATGTTCACACTTTCGAGTCAGAACTCGGACTTCTTTCACAGCAAATCAGGCTGCTATTTATATTCAAATGCATAGTTCTTAAATATTCCACAGCCTTCCAGGTAATTCTATCAAGTTCTATAGCTTCCTGGTACATTCTAGAATGCATACTCAGCAGTATTTAGACAGGATATCATAATTATGGGAATCACCATGCATGCGTCATTACAGATGAGTCATCATACATGAATCATCAAATATAAATAACCATTGCTGTTTCGTAACAATATAAATATGCCAAACAGTCAAAAAGTTTAAGTCGTCGACGTACTTCTAGAAGTAGGGCCAATAAAGTAAAGGCACGAAATAAGATAATGTCTAAGAAAAAATTAGCCGTGGATGCTTTAAATCAGAATTTACCATTATAGAATGATGACAACTGCTGTTGATCCACAACAACAACAACAAACGCCAGGCACACCTTCAAATTGTTCATATTCTGGCGAAGATCATTGGGGAACTTGTGAAGAGTATGAAAAAATAATTAACACACCTTTGCACATAGAAGTGGCGTCACCAAATATTAATAGAGAAGGCCATGGAATTATTGATATAGGATATTTACTACAAAGAACCCTCTTTGTTTCTGAAAATGAAATAAGAAAAAATTGTTTTACGAGTATTGTCGTATATAAGTGTAACTTGTGCGATAAAACCTTCGAATGTGCTACTGAAAAACCTACTTCCTCGGTTATTTAGTAATTATTTTGGGGTTGAAATTATATGATTTGCATGTTTCATAATCATTTAACTGCATCTGAAGAATTTGATGAATTAATTAATTAAAAAATTGTATTTTTAAATATATATCGTCGACGATCTGACAATGAGAAACATTTGTTGAACAATTTATAAATTTATGCTCAATACAAAATTTTGGTAAGTTTATGCCTATAGAAACAACATTGTACTATTTTGATTTAAATAAACTCTGCACTGTTTGGATTTCAAATTCTGATATTTATTATGTAAATCATTCATTCATTATTAATTGAAAGAGTTGAAGCAGAGCAACTACGATGTGCAAAATAGCTGGATGTGGATGAAAGGCAGTATCAGTGAGAAATTTTGTAAGTTGGATAAAATTTTAAAATTAAGGGAAAGTCAAATTTCATGTCAGTATAATAACTCGAGGTAAAAGTGATTCTTTTTACAACCAGACGTGAAAATCGTCCATTGAGCCATTAGCTAAAATGAATAACACGCCATGCTATAAAATGACACTTGTCTCTCAAGTTATATTAGGTACAAGATATTATCTACCTAATCAAGTTTTTTAATTTTATTATTTTATTTTACTTTTATTTTTAAGATGAGTACTAGAAAGTAAAAACACGTGACAAAAACATGTTAACTCAACAGAGTGATAAAAAACCAAACTCTTTAGAGTCAAATTAACACCATTTTTGGGTGAAGCATATGGTAGCCTTTCCAAATAAAGTTGGACTGTCCAAGCATTTTTAAAACACTGCAAAAGACAGAAAGTAAGACTTAGTTTTCTTGTTTGGTGGTTCACCCTGTATATTTATTAAAATATACCTATATTATGTAGTAGTTAAAACCTGATATTTCAAATCAAAAATTATTTAAAATTTACGTTCAATTATTATTATTATTATTAACTGAAATTTGGTTTAATTCTTTTAAAAATATATAGATTGAATTGCTGAAAGTAATTCGTAACCACAATCTATTGGGAAGCATTGTGCAAAACTTTCGAATAGATTTATAAGGCTATTATAGAAAAAAAATAGATAGGAAGATTTTTTTTAAGAAATTGGATATGTCATCGAGAAAAATGCATTCTGAAACTAACTTTGTTATAGATAAAGTATTTTGTTCTATATTGCGTTTTGATCTAGTGGAACTAAAATATTGAAGTTATTCTGAATAAAATACTTACAATAATATATCCATGCTAGAACTACTTATAATCCATATTATAATAATTACAATATGCTGTATAATGCTTGAATTGTAATGGAATAATATAATTACCTACTGTTAACTATAATAATTAATTATGTTGCTTTAATCGTTAACGATCTAATTATTTCGGTTAGGTTATAAGATATTATAATTTATTAATATTAATAATTATAATTATAGGTGTTCTGTGAAATATTGCGACGTGATTTCGACAGTCAATATTAAATACTTTATACAGTAAATAATTATAACTGATATGAAAAATATTAATGCGCTTCCTGATTTCACGTATTCGTCGGTGCTTTAGTAAAAGTACAGTACAGCCTCGCTTATCCGGACACACTTTATTCTGGACACTCCAGTAATCCGGATACTCCGGCTTTTCGGATATTTTATATTTTTTACCTCTGCAATCCGGACGAATTTCTAGTTGCAATTTCAAATTAATGCAATTCATTAGTACTCCTTTATAAGACTAAACTATGACAGCACTCGGGGCCGGATAAACCATGGGTGCAATGGAGCCGCCGCACCCAGCGCCAAAATTCAGACGGCTCTAAAATTGTGCGTTTTTAATTTAATTCTTTACAAAATATTAAATTTTGAATAAAAAGAAGAAAACGCTAAGCGAGAAGTCACGAATTGTGATTTAATTCAAATTTTCTTTGATTTAATTGGTAATAAGTAGGGGCGGCCATTAATTACGTGAGGCAATTTTTTGACTCCCTCTTTCCTTGGTGAGATGTTGTAAGATTTGGTTTTTTTAATTATGTGATATTTACCGAGACTCCTTGATCTCCTCTTCTCATGTAAATTAACTTCCTGAATCTCCGAATATGACCTCTATTTTCCTTCCATAATCCACCGCTATCGGAGGAATCCCCCCCCCCCCATCTATTTTATTATCATTTTTAACAATTATTTTAGTCTTTATATTTTTTTTTGGTAAACTAAAAAAGTGAAAAGTTAATATTTGTAACAAGAAAGTTGATTTGGGAGAAGATCTGCCCCTGAAATTGTAAAACAAATCATTAAAGATGATCGAATTTTCCGTTTTTCTGCTTAGTTTTTTCATTTATTTCGGCAAAATATAAAGCAATCATACAAAACATGTACATTATATGCAAGTTTTCAGTTTTTACAACCGGGGGGTCTGGGGGGTGTGGAACACCCTCCAGTATACCTGTAAGTGTGTTAAAAAACACAAATAGCAAACAGATTTCGATTCCAATTTTAAAGTTGTGATTCCACTGGGCATTACTGGATCTAGGTTACAAAAAATATTTGGAAAAATCTATATAAAGCTAGATTCTGGGACCAATTTTGTTTAGGTGTACTGGAGGGTGTTACACATCCCCAGACCTCCGGTTTCAAAAACTCAAACTTGTGTATGTTTTCTTTCAAACTTTCAAAAACAAAATCCCTAACTTTTCCAAGTTTTCCCCTAGATCAGGGGTCGGCAACCCGCGGCTCTTTTGATGTCAAGATGTAGTCTCCAGGTCCATGCACAAAAAACATTACCTATCAATAATTATATTATTATATTTTCAAAACCCATAAAAAATATTATTCTACAAAAAAAACTTTAAACAGGATAAAAACAGGATAAAATACCATAATATTGAAATAAAAATGTTAGTGGCTCTTTAAAAACTGGGAAATTTTGTAAATTGTAAACTTTGGCTCTTCCGTTTCAAAAGGTTGCCGACCCCTGCCCTAGATCAAAATTAAAAATTTTTAAAACCTTAGCAAATTTGTTATTTGTCGAATTTCCCAACAATTTTTCCTGTTTTCAAGTCTTAAAATCCACGAATTTTCCTAAAAAATTAAAAATTCGTCGAATTTCCCTTACCAAATTTGTGTAATTCTCAATTCCTTTACTTTTGCAAGTGAAAATCCTGCTTAAACATTTGCACTAAATTTAAATTTTTTTTTTAATTTAAAAAACAAAATAAACAAAAAAAAATCCTAATCAAAAGTATCGGCGTTTTTCCACTAGCCTATTTAGAATTGATTAATATTAAGTTACCAGCCTAAAAATATTAAGTGATTACGTGGGAGCGATAGATCAATGCGGCCTTCAGGCCGCACAACCTAGGCAATCAGACATCGTCAACTTTAATACAGATTTGTCAACTGATACATTTAGAAATTGTCAATTGCAATTCAGATTTGTTAACTGTTATTCAAAGATCGATAACTGTAAATTCAGCTTTGTTCAAAACACCCCCCAGACCCCCTAGTTTCAAAAACTAGTAAGTTCAAAAACTAATAAGTTATCACAAGATCTACTCTTATTAAGAAGAATGAAAAATATGACTTGAGGTTTAGTAGTAAAGAAAAAATTAATCGTTTCTTAAAAAACCCAGTAAGCACAAAAATATTCTGATAATATTCTATGAATATAGCATTTGCATATTGAAATATTCTGTGGATCATCTGTAAATCTTCCTAGATGTACTCAGCATATGCTTAGAATATTCCCATGTCCCCTTAAACAATGTTCTGTAAATATTCTATGCATATATTTTAAAGAATGTTCTGCGAATATTGTTAGAACTTGGAGTGAATATACAGAAATTGTTCTCGAAATATTCAAATAACATTTTAATTATTTTGTAAATTATTCTCAGAATATTATGAAGACCTAGGAGAAATATACTAAATTGTTGGATGAATATTTAAAAAATATCACAATTCTAGGAAATTAGGTATTCGCATAAAAGAACACTTAAGAGATATCAAAAATGCCCGCGTTTTCTTCCGTGAGGAAGATGACAATACTTTTACTGCTTTATGCAAACATATGACCGAAAACTCTCATTCCATAAAACGTGAGAATATCAGAATACTGGCTAGGGAAAAGATAGATAAGAAACGTAAAATAAAAGAGGCAATCAATATCCATATAAATTCTAATACCATGAATGATAAACGAGATATGTGCAATTTTTTCATGGTGGATATAAATACATCCTGGATATAATGAAAACCTTATGATAATCCTTGGTCAAATTCTTTTTAATTTTTAATTTTTATATTGTTAATTGTAAAAGTTTTTGAAAAATTTTAAAAAGTATTTTTATGCTAACTAAATAATTCATTTGTTTTTATTTTTATTTTTCACATAATTAATATAACATCATTACTATGACATTATTTTGTCAAAAAATTCGTCAATTTCATGTAAAAATATTTTTTTAAATTTTTTAATAATTTTATTTTTATTGTATAATTTTTAGCCTTGAAAATGGGTCAATTATAAGAAGACTCGAAACGTCGGTCAATTTAAATTGATTTAAAAGATCTCTATACTCAACAATTTGTAAAATATAAATTTATTATTTATATATAAACTTTAAAATAAAAACATAAATAAACATTGAACTCTTATTACAAATTAATACAAAGCAAAAAATTAAATAATAAATTTAAATAAATAATAAACGAACTCTATAATAATTATTGTGCTTCTTTATTTATTGGTGCTTGATTTTTCTTCTTTAGCCTTTCAGTAGCTTTAGTTAGCCATTTTGCTGCTTGAATTTCTATTTGCTTATCAGTAGCTGTTTGGGTTATATGCTGTACCGCCTCTGCAATTACAAAAAAGTTTTAATAGTAATCGGTAATATTCAATCAATCAATCAAAATCAGAATTTCTCATTTGTACCCAAAGGTGTTGAGGTATCGGTAATATTACGAATAAAATAAAATGTATTAATATAAAATTAAGGTATTTTATTTTGAATTTATAAGTCAATAAAAATTATTGCAGTTTACTTCATAAATTATGTTAATAATATGTGGTTAATGAAAAATATTATGGTTATTAATATTCAGGTTATGTTTCAAACGTCCAACGAAAAAAGTCGAAAGAGAAATTAATATTACATCGTAATAATTAAAGTATAATGGATATTATTATATAATACATACCTGATCAATGATTAAACAATAAGTAAATATGAACGGAAACAATTTCAGAATATTAATTTTGTTAAGCACAATGCGCCATCCGCCATGTGCAGAACTCGATATTCGTTTTGGGCGAGTCCAACTCGAGAATGAATAAGGGGTGTCATTGGTTGAAGCTAGCGACTGGAATAATTTTACGAAACGTTATGATTTTAAACTACTTTTGTTTCGTTTATTTAAATACCTGTCTTGCCCGATTCGATTTAATCCTTTAATATAAGGTTGAAATTGTTGTAAAAATAGTATTTTTTTAATACTAGGTACATTGAATGTCGCATCATTTGCATATTAATAGGTACGCTTGGGGATTATTTGCAACAATAAAAAAATTAATATTAATTATAAATATGCCAATACAGACAGTAAATGAATAACCACAACTTTCTATAAAAGCATACTTTTATTATACCAAAAATACTGATTTTTATGGTTCTATTGGGGTTTTAGAATTTACAAAATAAAAATCATAATCTATATTATTAGAATATTCTTAGAATGAAGTAAAATAATATTCTGCAGTAAATATTCTTTGAATCAATTTTTACTTATCTTATATGAATATTCTTTAAGGAATATTTTATGAATATATTTTGTAATTATTTATATTCTGTGAATAATGTTTACATAATGTTATAGGAATATTCTGTCAGAAATATTCGATGAATATATTTTGAATTTATATATATTATAATAATATTCTAAAAATAATCGGAATATATACATACGTTTTAGTGATTCAGAGAATATTCCGAGAATATTTTGTGCTATCTGGGAAGTCATAGTATGATTGTTTGATGAAAGTTTTATTTTTACTTTTTTATTATTTTTTAATTTTGTTTAGTTTAGTTTTATTGGTGTAAACTATATAAAATAAAATAATTGAATAATATATACTACGTATCAATAAAATAAGTAAAAAAAAAAATCTCGCTAATCCGGAAAACTCGGTTATCCGAACAAACTCAAAACTATATCTGTCCGGAATAACGAGGCTGTACTGTAATTTCTAAAATTTACTTAATTTTATTATTTTGTATCATTCCCTCAATAGTACATAGTAAAACTTGATAGAAAAAAAAACTTAAAAATAAGACATTTCAAGTGTCAAGTGTGGTAGTTAGTATGTATTTTTTGTAAAATATCATATTTAACAAACCTAAACAAAATGTTAAAATAACATAGTTTTAACACCTTATGCAGTTTATTTAATTGCCTCTTATTCACATTCTTTTAAAATAATCTGATATCTCTGTTTTCTTCTCTTTTAATTTTTTCCTTATGTTCTTGTCAATTTAAATATATTTTGTTTAAATTCAAAAATTTAGGGTTTCTTAAAATTAATCATTTTTACAATTTGTTCTTAATAATAATAAATTTCTTGTTATTCTAGAATTTATCCTTACTTCTGATTGCAATAATCTTAACAACAAAATGTAAGCAGTATATTGATTCCTGTTGTTTAATTTAAATCTGATCAAAACGCAAATTTGTGAAAATTAAAATTTTAAATTTTCAGTAGGTATAGGCACTTGTACTTAAGAAAACAGCAAAACAAGTGTAATTTGAAGTTTAAACGCTTTAGTAATTCATTCCGCTATATTCGTTTAAAATTCATGTAATTCAACTGCTCCTAAAATAACTTCTGCAGAAAATTTCAGAGTGGTTTTATTCCAAAAACCATAAAATTTATCTCAATAATTAAGTACGAAGTATTAAATCGGAATAAATTACCCTTTTTTTAAACTATAATTTTATTCATAGTTAAGTTTAACTGATGTACTAAATGAATTCGTAGCCAACAATTAAAACAGATAGGCCAGCAACAAGTGATTGAAATCGGGCGACTAGGATGGCGCAATTATTATAAAATTAGTATAATTCAGTTACTATTATAAATTACATGTCCAGTATGTTAAATGTAATTGAATTTTTTTAAAATATCTATAAGAAAGTAAATATTTTAGGTATTGACATTACATACATAAATCATACAATATGTAAAGGTTTCTTCAAAATCCAATACTCTGGTAAATGTATAGTTTCCGATTTCGACACCGCAATAGAACTTGATAAATATAAGTTTTTTATAGCAGCTTAACATTGAAGTCACAGCACATTTATTTTACCTCTATAATGGTGTGGACTACACATAAAATTCTGTTGATCTTAAACCATAAACTTATTTTGACATTTACACCAGATAGTATACCTCCAGATTATTAATCAAAGTTCTGATCTAACAATATAATGTTCAAAATAAGTAAATCTTTACTAAAGAAAATACTTCGTAATTTTCATTTTCCGCAGAGTCGACAACAATGTTACAATATAGTGTCCTTACTAAAATATTAATAGCGCGAGCAAATAATTTTAGTTAAATTAGCATCATCAAACAGACCTGGTTCTAGTTACTAATAATACATACACAGTTGTAGGTTATTTTGTTCAAGTTTACAATTTTGTTAGTAACTTTGTTGCCAGTCTGCAAACAGAATTTCTTTGAAATGTTTTTTGTTATATGATATTTAAATAGCAATTAGCCTTTATCGATTCTTTCCCGATTTTAATCTATTCCTTTTCAATTTTCTTTAAATTTTATTTTCTTTGTTCAGGCTCATGATTTTCTCTTAACATTACAACCCACAAAATTTTTTTTATGTCACTAATTAGTTCAAACTCAGCACTAAATAAACCTTTAGGCCGCATTTGATTTTACTGGTTGAGTCCTGCCAGCTTGAAGCAGATGTCTACTAATTTGTCCTTAAGTAATTTAACTCCCTGAAAACTTCACTTTCCACCGATCATTATATTAAACAGCAAATAAAATTAATTCAAATAACTTATATGAAAGACGTTTATTATAATAAAATATACAAATTTTTATAAACTTTTGTAAATATTTACAGGCAAATTTCAATTTTAGTCCTGATCATGATTTGGCTATTAATCGAATTTAATCCAGTTCTTTAAACGGTTTTCAGTTATAAAATCTCAAAATATTTGGTTTACTATGGAAATCACGTTATTTCATTCAGTACTAATGGCAATGTCGTTAATCCATTTACAAATGGTACCGACTGTTCTCATGGAGTAATTAAAAATTAATTAAAAAATGTCAGATGCTTCCAAAGACCAAACTGTTCTGGCATACAAACAAAATAGGAATTTAAAAATGTGAGATTATTAAAAATTAGGCAAAACTGTTTTTAATATTTAACAGAACTAAATATAACGTTAAAATAATACATTCACAGAAAATTATCATTTAAAAACATCAAAATCAATTTAAATTCTGTTTAACATTAATTTTACAAATACATATTATTTATACCACAAATCTACTTGAAATTTTTATTTGAAGTTCATTTGCTAAAACTGTTTCTTCTTTAAATTAATAAAATAATTAATATTTCATTTTCGTTTTATTGGAAAAGATTATTATATTAATTTTTGATTACCTGTGGCACTTTACTGGAAGTTTAGATAATTAAATTATAATAACAAAAACAAGCCTTAAAAAAATACTAGATGAAAATCAGCATGGAAAAAACAGGGCATTGTCCTAAAATATGAAAAAGAAGAAGAAATTATATTCAATTTTAACGATGCGATTCAACTTCATATTTATGTCTAAAATAATTATTATCTAATAATTAGAGTAGCATCGACAGAAGTGGGCCACACTTTGGTTTTCATGCTATAGGATGTTCAAAAATTGATATTTTTGAGTACTATTTGCGTCTATTTGTAGGGTAAGGATTACCTAACTTTCGGCAAAAACATATTTAAAAATTTTTAATGTTAACATATTTTTTTACACCGTTCAGTAAAAAAAAAAAAATTGCGATTTCACGATTTTGCTGACAGAAGTGGGCCACACAAGTTTTTCATCTAAAACAAGTACAGGGATCAAGCACTATGACTTTTTTATGTTAAATGATTTATTTTTATATTAAATTGTATTGTAAAAATCAATTTTCAAGTGTGATATTTTTTATTATGCTGCTTTAAAGATACACACAAAAAATATTAACATAAAAAACTTCAAAAAAGTGATTGCACTGAATTCAGGGAAGCAAGACCTTTCAAATAAGGTATCACTTGCTGTATCATCCCTATTAACATTTTAGGGGTTGTTATCACAGCGCGAAGGGATGAAACAATACGGGAGTGATATTGGCCGCAAAATTTGTTCCCCTCGATGATAAAATTGACGTGTTTTAGCATTTCTTGAAAAAAAAATTCTGCTGGCCAGAATCCCGCCTGTTTCGTTTTCAGACGACCACCCTGTCTTAAACAAAATGTTTTGCTAGTAAATATAATTTG
The DNA here is from genome assembly GCA_949152465.1 of Cantharis flavilabris. NCBI lineage: Eukaryota > Metazoa > Arthropoda > Insecta > Coleoptera > Cantharidae > Cantharis > Cantharis flavilabris. The sequence goes on along the minus strand of OX424438.1, from coordinate 35,357,557 downwards.
ATAATTAGTTAAAATAATCCATGGACACGTATCTTTATCGAATTATATTTACTAACAATACTTTTCTTTGAGACACCCTGTGTATATATTTATACAGGGTGTAGATATACATTACTCTAAGCTGGTTTTTCCGCGCAGCCACTCAATTAGTGTAAACAAAAACACTAAATGTCGAAACACAACGTTACTGAAGTAGCCCACTTCTATCTGCAAAAATGGCCCACTTCTGTCCACAGGCATAATTTGACGCGAAATAACGTGGCGAGAACACCACTTGACAATATGCTAAAAACTCTACACATTTTTGTCGGTTAGGTCTAATACTATAATAAAAGCTACTATCCCGATTAAATTCGACGAATAACTTATGCAAATCACAATAACTTTCACAATAAAAAAAATGAAAATAGTAAATATTTTTAACACTAATTGTTTGAGAACACAAATGCACGTCTGCGAAGTTCAATGACCTATTGAAAACTGAGTTCATGTCGATAAGAAACAAAATAAAATTTTTGTTGACAAATATATCATTTGTGTAAACAAAAATGGGGGGTGGTCCACTTCTCACGGTGGCCCACTTCTGTCCATGCTACTCTACTAAAAAATAAAAAATTATCTAAAATACGAGTTAAGTGCCAAAAACGTAACCAAAAAAAATTTAAAAAATATTTTTTCTTTCTTTCTTTCCTTCAAATTGGTTTTCCTTATTTTAAGATAAACCAAAACAATTAAAAAAATTATATAAATTTGCCCCTTTTGGCCAAATCTGTTCTGTAAAACGGAACTTAGAAATAAAACACAAAATAAGAGAGGTGGAACGTCAACATCACTTGTAGAAAATAAAAAGCTGTGAATTTCGAATATTCAAACAACTAGTCCTGGCTGCAAGTTAGAAGTTCCAGTGTGCATTTGAGTGCATTTTACTAATTCCTTTTGGTCAAATGTGAATTTAGAGCGCACTTAACTCACCAGCCACAACTAAAAAATTGGAATGCTTGAATATTCAAAATTCCCAGTCTTACTAGAAATTGTTTCTTTAATTACTTGATCCCTTAAATGCGCAAAGGATTGAAATCTGTGAATCCCAAGAATGCCCTACAGGGATTCAGAGCAAACAGTAGAAATTTTAAACCAATTCAGTTTTGCCTAACAGGTTCGGCTATTCCCAGGATATTCATGATCAATTTTAGGCAAACTCCATAACTTGTCGAGTGAACATCGATGTTGTTTGTCTAATTTAGTAATTTCTCGTAATAGCTTGTGTATGCAATAATTTATTGATAGTAAAAAAAATTACCATTGCATTGATTTATAACAAAAATCAACGGGTATTATTACAACAATCTATTGGGTATACATTGACGGATTCTTACTTGTTACAATAAAAGTTAAAAATAATAACTAATAATTAGATTAGAAACATTGCAATTGGACTAAGTTCCCTCGATTAATTCCAGCTTTCGTATGAAATGGAACTGGAACAATTTTTTGACAAGTTCACTATATGTCCTGTACTACTATAGACTATAGCCAGGCATTTCCGGCATTCACAGATTACATCTTTGTTGCCGACATGAAAATAAATGTTAAATGAAACTGATTTTTGACAAAAAATCTGCCATTGTCAGAATGAATCCTTCCAAACGCAAAACCTAAAGAAATTTATTTATTTTTTATTTAAAATTTATTTAAAGTTGGGCGAAACGTTAACAACTACACCGTAGTTTTAATGAGAAAGGTCCAAATTCCCAAAAACATAATTAAATTAATATTTATATAGACGAAAATAGTGATTTAAAATTGAAACTTTGATGACCGGTTTCATCAACCTTCGTCAAGTTTGTCAAAGCATTTGATCAACGTCAAAACTGTTCTAACCAATCATGAAACAAATTTTAATGGGTTAACGAACGTCAAACCATTTGACGTTAATCAAATGCCTAGACGAAGGTTGGTGAACCGGACATAAAGGTACCAGAAAGTATATTAATTTGATACTGGTGCAGTTGGATAAGTTATCAGTTGATTTACTTTTCCATTTTCTGTTGAAGTTTATTTAATATTAAATTTGGATTTATATGAGAAAAATTATCTAGAAAATTTTGATTTCACAAATATTGTTATTTTGGGAAAAAACATCTCAATATATTCAGTGCTCCTACGCAACAAAAAAATTGGCTAAAATAATAAAATTTATTTACAGTGGTGACCTACTCTATCTTTAATGAAATTTGGTGAACTAATATTTGTCTTCCAAGACCAGCTAAAGCTCAAAAATTCCTTTTAATAATTTATTATTCTAGCAGCCTATAAAATGCTACCTGTCTACGACTTGTAATTACTTTTAAAACTATAAATTCTATTTTTTGTGCTTATTTCGATTTATATTATTTATAAATCGTAAACCGACCCACGCCAAACTTGGGCTTGACAAATTATCCAATTCAAAACAGGTGCAGTATTTTTTCAACAATTTGTTTTATCACTCGATGATAAGTCAACTGATTTCTCATATTTTTGCAATGTTTTTACCTATTAACTTTTAAGCTTCTAACCCTTTTACATTTAATATTTTTTAATTCCGACGATGGCGGCACTAAGCTGACTTTTTATTACTCATACAATTTTTGCCTTTGGCTGCATTCGTGCAAAAATCCAATAAAAAGATAGCCCGACTACTATTTTAATCCCTCGGTAATAAAAATTGACACTTTAGTTTCTAAAAATCGGGAGTAAAGCTGCAGTTTATTGCTGCATAGAAGTACAAAAAGTTATTTTTCTGAGTGTATTGAGAAATTCTTATAAGACTTAAGGTTGTGAGTTTATCAATATATACTTTAAATTTCTTTTCTTTTCAGATTTCGGCAAGATGTTCTAATAGTCGACTAAAAATTGTTTGAAGTGTCAATTTTCAAAAAGAAGCTTTAAAAGTTTTTAACGTTTGTTACGGAATGGTTCCCATTCACATTTACACAATCCACTGCTGACATCACGGAATGGGCTGGCTTCTTTCGGTTACTTTTGTGCTAGCCCTTGTCTTCCTAATAGGTGAGAAACTGATTCACTAATTAAATAAAATGGCAAATAAGAGTAGGAACAAATTACTCTGAACCCAAAATGTGTAATTCGTAAGTAATAAATCAAAAAATACGATTACCAACAACTTGGGAAAGTATTTTCTTTTAACTTGAAAATTACTACAAATTGCACTGCACTTTTATTACAAAATAGTGCACGAGCTTTCCACAAAAAGTAAACTTTCTTGAAAACTATAAATTCCGTTCAGCTTTTGAAAATTGTTGTTCCTGCAGCTTTTGAATTATTTAAATACAACCTACCAATTTCATAATAGAACAAAACACTGTACACCTTACGTTCATCTTTTATTTTTATTCGTAACAAAAATGGAATGGAGCATAAATTTAGTGAATTAAAAATCAGACATTCGGGTTAAAGATTAATCTGCGAATAAAAGAAGAAGGTGGTTTTTTGAATATAAATTGCATAATTTTAAACAAAACGTTTGTACCTTTTAAATTTAAATCAAATTAATAAAATATCACACACACGTGATTTGTTTAAACGTAAATTAAATAACCGAGTCTTGAACAATTAATAATGAATTAAGCTTGCGCTCCAAAATGAAAATTTAGTGACCGTATCATACATACATACATAGGTAATTACTTAAATGTTAACTCTATTTATTTGGCAGTTATGGGTTTTCCTTCACCCCAGGGTAGCTCTCACGGACAACCTCAAGCAGGATCGTCTCAAAGCACACCACCTCCGGGAATCGTTCCCGGAATAATAGTTGGTGGCAGCGGTGGAGGGGGGGTAGGAGGCATACGTCGAACTTACGGTGGTATGAGGGAATGGAGAAGAGCTGACCCAACTCTTATTAATAGCTTGTGGAAAAGCAAAATGGGAAATGGAATTCGAAAACAATTAGGTAGCCTTGATTTAAAATAAGTTTGTACTCGTAGAAATAGTAATTGAATTCGTCATGTTTAAGTTAAATTATTATTAATAATAAAGTATGGAGAAGTAAGTTACTCTACATAATTTTAAAAATAAATTTAGTTATCTAACTATTTAGTTACATAGGAAGTGTCTAAGTGTAATTTATAATCCAGTAACATATGTTTTCTAATTTAACATTACAAAACCTACTCCTTCTTTTTTCCTTTTTACTTGGAATATAACTTTGGATGCATGAGAATAATACAAAATAATATATGAAAAGAGATTTGTCCTCCTAACAAAGATATTATCAATAGCTATATTTTTTTTTGCTGCTAAGTAAAACAAATTTTAAGTTGCCATAACAAAGATGTTCTGTTCAGAGAAAAAATTTGATTGAACAGAAAAAACTTTGTTGTAGCAACAAATAAAAACTATGTTGACGTTATAGCTACCAACAGCTTTGTTAGGGCGACAAATCTTTTTTTACATTGATAATTGTTAAACTTGTTAATTGTTGATACTTTCATTGGTTTTTTTAATAGTTTAGAACAGAGGTCGGCAACATTTTTCAAACATATTTCTTAATTAGACCCCTTTGATTAGAATCGAAAACAAAATAAAGTTATAGAAAGCGTAGTACTTGATTGAAGATTTTTGTTTCATTTTTGATTTTTTTTTATTCTAAGAACTGATCAAGTAAGGCATTATATTCACCGTGAAAAAGGGTTTGTCGTCCTAACGACAACAAAAATAAGAATATTTGTTAAATTAACTAATCTTTTTTTCTCAATACTAAAAAAAATTTTTAAGGCAACAGAAAATTTGTTATGGCAACATAAAATTTGTTACAACAACCAAAGTAACCCAGTTGAGGATATAGATAGTAATAGCTCTGTTATCTTTTTTCAGAGTGTAATAGTAGTTTATACGAAAGCGTCCTGATGCCACAAAGTAAAAAAATAAATTATATAAAAATAAAAATTAATTATTTATCAGATAAGTCCGATTGCGCAGGCGTTAATTGCGACTTCGAAGTGTAAATTACGACTTCGATGTGTAAATTGCGACTTCAAAGTGTCAATTGCGACTTCGAAGTGTGAATTGACAGTTACAAGTCGCAATTTACACTTAAAATTTATTTTTTACTTTGTGACCTCAGAACGCTTTCGTAAGTTTATGATATCAGTTTGGAAAAGATTATTAGCGAATGCGTGCGATATTCACTGAATGATACAGGGGTTACCATTGGGTGGAATAGATATTGATTAAATTTAAAAATTAAATTTTATTCGAATTTATATCAGCGAATAATTCAAAATTTTAATATTTTTAGCATCAATACAAATAATATCAATCAATAATATCAAACAATCAACGGTAAAATATAAAAATAGCTTAACAAAAAGTAAATCTTTAGTTTTGATATTTAAATAACGTAATGTAGTCAATCATATCAATATTTTAGAAAACCCAAAAATTGCACTCAATACTTTTTAGAACTAAAATGTTTTTAAGTTAACACATGTAAAATACACTGTAAGTATAAATTCGCAAACGTTTTCACCATACTATGGCATCATCGGGCGATGAATTAGGTTAATTGTATTGAGTTAATTGTATTGTTACAGTGTATTTTACATGTGTTAACTTAAAACATTTTAGTTCTGAAAAGTGTTTAGTGCATTTTTTGGGTTTTCTAAAATATTGATATGATTAATATCGAGTTACACTACTTGAACCACGTATCAATCGATTATAATGTAATCAAGCTTTTTAAAATTTTAATAAAAAGGCGAAAACAATATTGAGGTTATCAGCATTTTTTATTAAAATTATTGTTATAAAATTAGGTATGTATGTATGTATATCGATTTTACAGTGAAGAACTTTTCGTATCGGAAGGATATTCATTTTTGAAACAAATGGGTAGGTTTATATGTAAACATAATATTAAAATAATTATTATAGTACATTCGTTAATTTATAACATAAGTTTGAGTTTGGAATTAGTCATGTAAAGTTTAACATTACCAAAACCAACATTTCATAACATAGGTTTATTAAACATTATCTAAAGGTTATGGGTTACTCTAGAATTACTTAGGCTGTAGTTCAGAATCCAAGTTAACCGTAATAAGTTTTGAAAACTGTTTAATAAAAAACAAATAATTGGTTTATTTTAATCATACAATGTAAAAAAAAATTTGTTGCCCTATCAAAGTTATTAGTAGCTATAGCCTCAACGGAGTTTTTTTTGCAGTAACAACAAATTTTATGTTACCGTAACAAAGTTTTCTATGTTCAGAATAAATATTTTTTCCAAACAAAAAATAACTTTGTTGTGGCATCATAAAATTTGTTGTAGCAGCAAAAAACTTTGTTGATAAAATCTGGAATAATAATAAAAATATTTTTTCCGTATTTATTAGCAAAATATGAAGTAGACATTCTAAAGTCTAAAATCCAAAATAAATGTCTTTTGTAGAAGACAACGGGAAACTGCATTTATATAAAAAAAAATGTATAGGAAATTTTATATGGTTTGGAAATTTGGAAGTTTGAAATCATCATGGTTATAATTCTTACTTCACAAATATAATAATATGATTTAGAAATAAACCCCATTGTCTATAAATATTAAGTTAAGTGACGCGCATTATCGTATATGTTGCCGATCTCTGATGTAGAATTTAGAAAATGATCAATTTTGATATTTTTTTCCACCTATTTCACATGAGGCACTTTGATGAATTTTTTATTTCTATGTGTTATCATTAGAGTACGGACTTATCGGACACGATAAAAAATCGTGAAAATAGCGCTTAAAATAGCACAAAAAATTGCCATTATATGCATAAAAATATGATTTCATCTTAAATATAAGCATTAAAAAATTTTTTTTTTAAATAAAATTTATTTGAAAAGTAACTCAACACAAGAAAAAAGTAATATTGTAAAAAAAATAGTAATAACAAGTAAAATAATAAAATAATTTCTCAACATCATTTTTTTTTCTAAAAAATAAAATTATTAAATTTTTTTTTAAATTTTTTATTAAAAATTAATTGTTAATTGAGGCGTTTATTAATTTAACTAATACGCTAGCTATTTGTTCTAATCTTTAATAAAATCCAATATTATATGCTAATACTTAAACCATTTTTTTCCAAAAAAATGGAACTTTTGAAATGGTATTTAATAGATGAGCTAATTTAGCTATAATGTGCTTTTATATAAAAGTAACTTTTAGTTAAAGCTCCTTTTATTTCATAATTTAGGGTAGTTGACCAATGTCTACTGTTATTTAAATTTCAAACCTATTTATTGCTCTTACAATATTATTGTTATTCATATTTTTATAAATATAAGCGGAGAAGAGGAGAGCTCAAAATTATTTTCGTTTAATAATTCTTACGTAAGATGAGACGGGGGGCGGGGGGTTGCCAAAATCTTACGTGGATTTATGTGAGGGGGGAAGGGGTCAAACCGTAAACGTCTGCCAATTTCAATTCCCTATTCAAGAAGTACCCTAACTATATTTACCTCACAAAATTTTGTGATTTATAAAATGGGTTAGGTCAAATCGTCATTAGCTCCCGGTCTAAAATAAATGTAGGTGTTTATGTATCTACTGCAATTATTTTTTAATTTATTGAAAATGTGCTAAAATAAGCACTAAAAATGCTTAAAAATAAATCTAAGCATAAAAGTATCAAAATAAGCATATAAGCATAAAAAAATTAGCCCCAAATGACTTATTTTTATCAAATTCATAAACATTTATAACAATTACACTTCTGCTATCAATATTGATGTATAGCAAATTTTCTAGAAATCCGTACTCTAGTTATCATAAATTACTAAAACAAAAAATAGTATCAATTAAAAGCATATCAGAAATTTAACCAAGTTTTGGTTTTTTTAACTAATAATACTTAACTTTTGTAAACAGGAAATGCAGAAGTTTATATCATGTTGGCTTTATTAATTGGGCTAGTAACAGTCGTAATTGGTTGTTGGTTATCAGATAATTGTTGGTCACCAGAACCAGAAGAACCAGCGGTATTAAGCGTGACCTGACCTTCGCCTAACGCATCGCCACCTCCAAAGATAGTTCCTCTTACACCAAACACCGCTTTAAGTAGTCCAACTACTTCGAGCAGACCTTCAAGTCCTGAAAGCGATTGGCCTTTAGTGGACGTTTCCGAAGGAGATTCCATGAATCTCTGACATCATGCATTATGCCAAAAGATGTCAAACAAAAGTTTTCACCAAGAAGATGAGAATTACGAAGGCAATAACGAAGATATTCAAACAAATATAAACAATAAGCACGTTTGTAACCAAATTATTGACGATATTGAAGAAGAATTCAATAGTGAAAACGTGTGCCACATTCACGGTAGTAACCAAAATAACTTTTTCGAAGACTCAGACAATGAGGATTTGTGAAAAACGTATATTTGATAGTATAGGATACGGTAAATCTGTAATATATTGTAAAGCCCCATTTTTTACCATCTGATTTATTATATTAGCTTTAGATGATTTACATATAAGAAACCAAAACAATGATTTGTTTTGGGTGATTAATCTGGATTTGTAACGAATTGATTCAAATTATCTTTATATTACATACTTACATTATTAGAACTACTCTTTTTGATGCCGTAGGAATTAAATTGTATAATTTATTTTATTATTAATACCTGAAACTGCAAAATCTACTTTCCGATATGATGTTTTAAATTCAAAGTTAAGGTATCTGTAATGCAGATGGTAAATTGATGTACATGCATTTGAAATTATCTCTTAGTAATACGCTGGGTAGAGGAAGGTTCCTATAATGGCATGGTCGATAAGACGACTTATTATGGTTTTTGATAAAATATGCGGACTTCCTAAGTCACTTTCATCCCGCTAATATGGAGTAATTATTGGCAAATAAATTTTATAATATTTGTATAAGATTATATTATATAGAGTGTTTTATTTCTACTCGTAGAAGTGTTTTCAACGTCCGCTTAAAATTGTTTTATTTTATAAATCCAAAAAGTGTAAATTGCTATCTTGATTTTTTTTGTTTAGTTTGTATATTTTGTCTGTTTTTTTTAGTTTTTCAATTTCTTCATTATTCTACTGAAGATCGGAAATAATCGTGAAATAGGGCCTTATATCGCACTACAATTTTAAGGTTTTGTTGAGTTCTGTTAAATATTACATTTTACAAATACATAGCACAAAAGCTACTTGAAATTTTATTTTGGGCTCATTTTAAAAGATATAGTTTAAAATTAAAATTCTCTATAATTAATATACTAACTTGAAACTACATATAAAAAATTTTATTTAATGCCAACACTTGTCACGAGCCTATCGATTAAACTTCCAAATCAAAATTAATCCGTCTTATGTAATTAATTCTTATGAGAAATTTAATATTTTTTAGTGTGTCATTTTATACAATGCAATATTTATAAAACATTTGTTGGGTTTGTTCTTGTTTATATTTTAGAAAATAAATTTAAATTTCTGAATTTTTAAAATCAAGTATGCCATTATAGAACACTTTCCTTTACCTAAAATTTTAATTGCAAAATTCATTTACTTCTTCATTTATTTATTTTTTGTTAAATACGCACAATTTTTATTAGATTATAAGGAACTTTGGAACAATTCTAATATTTACTTTTCCTAATTAATAATGTTCTTGTATGCCTTTAAACCACTAATGTCAATTAATAAGTTAAGTGTTACGTGATTTCACTGAAAACTATAATTGTTACAAAAAATTTTAATTCTTTCCTTTGTACCACATTAACAAGTTATCGCAAATTGAATTTTTTGAAAAATATGGCAATTTGAAATTCCTACTCCTATCGAACTTGCATCTCAAAAGCAACATCCGTTTGTTGGTTTACCACCTGTTGCAAATGTAATCAATCATACCAGATATGTAATCAAAAGACAACAAGATAGAACCCACAGTTTATAATAATAACTGATGATTATTGCCAATCTGTTTTCAAAAAATTTCAATACTCTAGATAATGATGTGGGTGCCCTAATTGACTATATTTAGCCAAAACTGTATATTATTTAACTTAGAATAGAAAATATGATTTTTGAATCTTTAGGCTTTCTTTGTTGATTAAGTGCCTGACTCACTGATTTAAAATCAGGTTAGGTTAAATTTGAAAAAATTTAATGGAAAAACAAGGTTTGCTATATCTGTGAGTCTTTGCACTAATTAGTGATTAAGCAAATTCTACAAACAGCTTTAGATCTTTAGTAAAAAATTTTGTAACAATTTTAGTGCAAATTTCCAAATAGCATAGACCTATCATATCATGCCTGCCTTCACTATGCTGTGCCTGCCCTTAAATCTATTAGAACCAATTTAGAAATTTGCTTCATACTAAGAAAATTATTAAAACTGTTCAATAAATAAAGACTGCTATTAATAAAATTAAATAAATACATTATGTAAATATTTTCTAAAACGGGAGCTTTATTTATCTGCTAAAAGCATTTAGAATAATAAAAATGTCATATAAAAAAAATGTACCAACAGATAGTTACTTTAATTACCTAAATTATTTACACCCATATACTTGAATGTGATAATTTGCATGCTTTTCCATTAATTTACACCAATTTTGTTTTCAAGTTTCAAAATACTTATTAAAAACATAATAACATTTTCTAATTATCCCTTTTAATTTCATTTTCCATCTATTTTAATTATTTAATCAGCTTATAACAATTATTTTCTTCTTTGAAAAATTGAAATTTCAACTTTTCCGAAATAATAGTATATTACTTATCGAGTTGGAAAATTCTACGTGGCTGCATTTTTAAATTAATTTTTGAATTTTTCTTGACACAATAATAAAATAACATTTTGAACTACTTTATACATTAAAGCGTGTAAAACATATTGATGAAATTGTAAATCTAAGTGCATTTAAGAGATAAAGTTTGCCAAATAATTCTAAAGAGTGTAACTTAAAAAATGATAAAAGAATGTAATTTATAAAATAAATAATTCCATATTTTATAATTTTAGCATGTAGGTAAAGCATTTAATAGAACAAATTCAGGGAATAGAAAAAACAGACCCCCATTGACCCCCGTAATAAAGACTTAGCAGTCAGTTCCGAATTTTTAAAGTTAACTAAATTTGCATATTATAAAATCATAATTTTATACATTTTGATTTTGTTATTTACCAGTCAAAACTACAATAAAAAAATACAAAAGTATGTGGGTACCTAACTGATATAACGGCACAGGCTTATTGATGGATGAGATCGTTGGTTAAATAAATGAGGGTTTCCAGGTTCAATTATTGTAAAGCACTATTTACTTGAATCGCCATGGACCCTAAGACCGTAATAATAATAATAATAACTTATATATTTTAATTAAATTAAATAATTAAAATAATTAAAAATAATTTTATTTTACGAGTCAATAAAATTATAAAAAACAAATATTTTCTATTATTCCCTGAATTTTTTCTATAAAAATATAACTACAATTTTTTTAATTTTATACCTCCAGTTCGTAGGCTTTTAATTGGTACTTTAAACAACCATAAGAAATCCCAGGAGCTGTAGCTATTATTTTAAACTTTTTTATGTCGCATAAAATGTACTTAATTAAATAGTTTATTATTGCATGATGTACAATAGCTCCATAGTATCTTACAGCTATTTTGAGTATAAATTTACATTAAAATAGTACATTAGTAAATCATATTTTGTATTAGTGTAAAACGTTTTAAATTAGTTTATCATGTTTAGAAATTTTAAATTAGATTAATTTATTTAATTAGACACTTATTACGAGCTGTTTCAAAATTATATCTTTGATTATAAATATACATTTCAACCCTTTTAACAAACGAATATAATAGTTAATTGGATTTTACTACCAATTACTAAAATTATTCAAATTTATCTTATCCTTTACGTTTCACATCAAAACTTGAATATTTTAAAGCTTCATTTCATCAATAAAATTCCAGAATATATAATATTATTTTAATCGTTTTCAGTTAAGTTTACTCAAAAATTACGGTTTGTTGCCACTGTCGCTGATTTCAGTACAAAATTTCATTAACTGAACGCAACTGGAATTTAATACTACTTTAGTTCTTTTATTAATATTATATTTTTTTAATATTAGAATAAGATCGACAGTACCGTAACTAGGCAATTGCATAACATGTGTATAAGGAACTTGTACCCTGGTATACTGGAGGCCCGAAAAACGTAATGAAAAAAGTTGTATAAATTTTAGATATTATAATAAAAATGTTATAAAATTTAGAGACCAAAGCGAACTTTGCACGTTATCCGAAAAAAGACTGGTTACGGCTCTGAAGATCTGTTTGTTTCCAAACGGCCTAATATTTGCAAGCAGGTGATGAAACAAACGACACTAAAAATTAAACAATAATGCAGGGTGTCCATTGTTGTAACGATTTTTAAAGTTTAATAGTAAACATTTGTTGTTTTTTAAATTAAATACCGTAATAAATGTAAATACGCGAAAATGAAAAATCGTTCACACTAACACCGAAGTAAAAAACGCCCCTTATGATTAAAATCATTAACAATGTCCTATAAAAAATGTTTTTATTAGATTGTTTACAGAGTCCGGTAATTAAAATGTTGCAGAGAAATTCAAAATATTTTTGAATTTTGTATAATTTGCAAAAAAATCAGATTTTTAAACATTTACTGATGAACACTGAAAATTACATTTCCGATATACAGGGTAATATTTGGTACTTTGTTAAATAAAATAGAGTATTGTAAATGAAACAGATTCGATTTAATAGAACAAATTTTTAGCAATGATGAAAATCCGATTCAAAAATTAATTTATTCAATTTCGAGGTTTTAATGGAGAAATTCGTCCGTAATCCATAAGCGATACCATCGCGTCGATCATACAAAGTACTAAATTTGAATAGGAAAATTCAAAATTTAACATTGTATTTTATTAAAATGCCATCCAATTCTCTTTCTCTAAATCCAAAATTTTTATAATTTTACTTTTTTTTCCATTAACAGTTAATTTGATAGTTACTAGCAAATTTCTAAAAATTCAAATCTGAATTTACTCCACTTTTTAAAATAATAAAGTAAAATTTACTTTAAAAATATGCAATTTGTCTAAGCATTAGCGTCAAAATTAATAAAAGCGGACAACTTAAAGAAGCCAGTAATAAAAAATTTAATTAAGGTTATTATAAATTTTTGAATATAAACTTTGGGGTCTGTTTTTATACTTCTTCGAGCTAACCGAGTTTATCTCAACAATATAGTCTATTAGACTCGTCTGGATTATTTCATGTTTTCAAAGGCTTGAAGGCAATGCGTATTTCCAAGTTTCCTTTTAAAACTTTGACTAAACGTGTCATAGTTTTAAGTCGATATTGACTATACTCGAGTTCTTATAATGCTTTAAATCATCAAAAAAAGATTCCGCAAATGAAAATATTTGTATGCTACAGGTAACATTTTAATTGGTGGACTCGGTACTTTCTTGTTTTGCTTTAAGTATTTATTAGACGTATAGTACGTACTAAAATTGCTCAACTAAATGTAATTATCAGGTATAATGATGTTAAGAGCCAATATCCTTAGTTGCTTTTGTATGCTAGAATTATTTGAATTACTTGAACAGAAATAATAGTGGGATCAAAGTAGATTATATTTAAAACGTGCATATAAATGTAATATAAATAAAACCTAATGTCAAATTATACAACGATTTGTATTATCTACATAATAATTGTGTAAAAATTTTAAAATAAAATGTATTATACCTTTCTAAGTTTTTTTTTTGTAAAATAAAACAACAAAATGAGCAGCCAAGTTACTTTAATATTGCTATAAAATTCTTATAATCTAGTAGAAATGGTAACCACAGAAATAATTTATATTTAATATTACAACTAGAAGATTCTATTAATTATTAATCACTTTTTAAATAAAAATATTTCAAGTCTTAAATATTTTGTGCAAATATCTTTATAGCCAAGCACTAAAAGCCTAACTCGTATATTTCCTTATTGCTTTTAAACAAATACTTTTTAAACAGCAAAACATCCCTGAGAAATTAAAGTGATTTTTGCTATTTTACAGAGATTGTTATCGCTAATCACAAAAAAATCCCCTTACATCTAAATTATTATAATAAATAAATAACAAAACTGTTTTCAAAATCAGACTATTTAAACAATACTGTAGCATTTAATATGTTACCTAAATCTTTAGTAAAATATGCATTGGTTTCGAGCTAAAAATTAAGTTTCTCTTAAAGGTAGCATAACATCGTGCAAAATCCTTTAGTTTATCAGGTTTATCAAATTGAACCAAAAAATACCTACTTATTTTGTCACTATAAAGTCTTATCTACTAATCCTTATAAACATAAGAAATAGAAGAAATTCTAATTTACTTTCAATTTTACTAACAATAAAGTCTCACAGAACAAAACAAATTACAAAACTTTAGGCCAATATTTACTAAATATAGGGAGAAATGAGTATCTCCTTATATTAAATCACATTACAAATATTAAAAATATACATATCCACATAACATTTTTTAGTAAATTAGGTGTAAATATAAATAAATATTAAAAATATATTTTACTATTCACAGACATTTTATGCTGATTTAATTTAAATTAAATTTTTTTAAATATTCGTGTATGTTTACAAACTTAACAATCCTCACTATTTAAGAATCACAAAATTATTTTTTTTTCATTACATTTTTTAGTACACCCCTAAATGTATTTAATGCAGAAAAAAGTGACAGTTTTAAACCTTTACTCACTGGTAACAAAGGAAAGTGGGGTTTTAATGGACAGGAATCGTCACACCATTGTTGCAGACGTTCACACAACAGTTCACCACATTCAGAAAAATGTGAAAAAACTTCTTTTTTAAAAATTTCAGGAGGTTGCAATAACATTTCTGTCATTGACTGTACAAGCTTCAATATTACTAATTCATTATAAGTACGAGAATTTTCGTACCCTTGTTGAGATGCTACCTGCTTCTCATACCCGGCCTCATTGTAATAAGGTTCGGCTACTAAAATTAATCCTTGAATTGACACAATTAATTGCAACAATGTACTGTTAGAATTCCACATCTCGTTTCCTCTACCTATCCAAGTTCCAAGCAAAGATATACAAACTTTTCCTTCCACATACAAATTCGGATTTAGACGTTCCTGACTATAACTTACATAATGGCACAAGGGAGGTGATTGTGGATAATCTTTACTTAATTGTAAATCAAAGAAAAATAAACCATCCTCGTATGGTGTTTTAGCCGGACCTCGAATCATAACAGATAATAAATCCATACGATTTCCGTAACACCTTACCCATACACCAGGAGGTAAAGCCTCTTTTAACAGAGTAAATTCTTTTTGAACTGCTTTAAAAAATTTAGTTCTATCTTTTGGCTCAAATTTACAACTATAATAATGATGACTATGGTGTGCTTCGTCAATTAAACCATACACATCGCTTTCACAATTCATCACAGCTTTAGATAATTTTAATAGATTTGAACCAGATTGACTTTCTTCGGGTGTGGTAGGAATACTAGGTAAAGGAGTTATAGTTGCAGGTCCGGATCCTGAAGCTGCAGTCATTACTGTTAAGGCCTGTGGACCTCCTATCCGTGATACGATTTCTGCATAAGCAAGATCCATTCGAGCTTTCATCATTGATATTAATTCTACACAGATATTTTCTTCTGATGACAAAAATTCAGAATTTGGTGTTGTTGGTGTATTGGATTCTATTAAATAATACAGTTTTAAAACAAACAAGAGTAAATTAATGGTCTCCAAAATATTTTTCTATTAACAACTTCCATGTTGTTTATAGAATTTCTTGAAAATTATTTTATATTCAAAAATCAAATCAAAAATTTGATTGTTCAAAATAAAAATTCAAAAATTAAGCAAATCATCGTGACACGGCTTGAAAATAAGTAGGGGCCGTTCATTAATTACGTCAGGGTTTAGGGGGAGGGGGGATGTATCGGAAATCTTACGGATCCTTACGTGGGGGAGGGTAGGGTCCAACGTATTTCTTACGTAAGTTTCGTAAAATACATTTTTTAAATTAAATCAGTTTTTTTTACCTGGATATTAAGGGATTACCGATTTTTTGTATTAACTTTTTTATATAATTAATTAATCTTTATTAACTTTATTTATATAAACATAAAATGTAATTTTAATTTTTGTAATTTTTGTATAATAACAATATTATTGTTATTCATATTTTATAAACATAAGCGAAGAAGAGGGAGGGCTTAACATTTTTTTTGTTTAATAATCCTTACGTAAGATGTGACGGGGGGGGGGTACCAAAATCTTACGTGCCCTTATGTGAGGGGGAGAGGGGGTCAAAAATTACAAAAATCGTCCTTACGTAATTAATGGACAGCCCCTAGGATGAAGCAGACTTTTTCTCGGGCGATAGTTTGGTGGGTTTCTTAATCAGTATAAAGATGTATGCAAGTGCGCAAATTATAACAATTCGATATCAGCCGATAAAAAGTTTTATGGGCTATATGATTGTGCGAGAAGAAACCGACCAAATTATCGGCCGATAGAATACAACTTTCAGGACTAATTCTGTTCAAGACAAATGTTCCAACTTAATTGCTGAAAGCAGTAGGCTTAAGATGTATTAAATTAGATTATCCTTTTAAAATAAAAATGATCTAACTGATAAGCGGGTCTGATTTAACTGTATCATCATTTAGATCAGTGATTCTCAAATGGGGTGCTGCCCCATTAATAAGCTATATTTATAATAGTGACTTGGTGAATGCTTTATAAAAATTTCAGAGTGGGACCATGGTGGGATCAGCAGTTAAAATTCAACTCTATGTGTTAGCTCTAGTACCTACTTTAATTACAGTGCTTACTACTAAGAATATACAAACAGGGTGTCCCCGAATAGATTTTAGAAAATTTCGGTGGTGTAGAAGACACTTTTTTAAGGAAACTATTTAAACCTTTCAAAAAATTCATTTTTATTAGAAAGTGGTCAAGATTAGTATCAAATTAAAGCCCTTTAAATCCTCTTTAAAATGAGCTATCGCACAACTCTGTAGGACTTACAGAACTGAAGTTCTAACATTTTATATGATTGGGCGTAAGCTAAAAAAGTTTCGTTTTTGCGATTTTTAGAATGAAATAGCTCAAAAACTATAAGTTAGAATAAAAAAAAATTATATTTGATTTCAGGATGTTAAAGAGTATAATTAACCAAAATTTCAAAGAAATCTGTGATTGAACCGTGAAATCAATTGAGTGACTTGTTGGTTTGACATGGAATGACCCAGATATATTAATTTTATCGGACAAATTGGAAAATTAAATTTACATGATTATAAAAAAAATTTTTATTAAAAATTTAAAAATATGTTAGTATTATTAGTATTATAAAAATAATACATTATTATAAAAGTAGGAAATATGCAACATCAAGCCCGTGCGCAAGGGGGGATATTGCATATTTTTTTAATCCATTTTAATAAGTACCTAAAAAAAGGGAATCATATGGGTGCCATGAATTTTTATTAATGATTATAGGGTGCCGCCAAACAAATGAATTTGAGAACCACTGATTTAGATCATAAGACAAAATCAGTTTTTCGTAAGCCTTGGTAAGTAGAAATAATTAACTAGAATTTGTGTGCAGATTAATTTCTATGTTGAGTTTGGAAACCACCAATATAAATTAAAAACTTCACTAACCTTCAATTTCTCTAAGATTATCCTTGGAAATGTCTTTATCCAAATTAATTGTTTCTTCCATTTTCAATATCTTATTAATATTTTCTTTTTCTGGGCACTTAGATTTTAAAATTGTACTACCAAGATTATCAACAGTTGAAAATAATCTACCTCGTAATTCTACACCAAATGATTGAGCCTTTTCTTTAATTTGGGATAAAAGAACCTGCAAATTTGAAAAATTTTGATGTACAGTAATCTAAAAAATTTAAAAAACTCACCTGAAAATGTCTACTTTTCAAACTGAAAAAGGAAGTCTCTAATAATTTATCCAAATAACTGGAATTATCGTACATGGTTAAAAGTTCTTTGAGTAACTAAAAAGAAAACCCAATTACAAAATTAAAATTTTTTTAGAATAAGCATTAAATTTATTATTTTTATTGGTAAGTTTAGAAGAACTAGAAAAGAAAATGAACAAAATTATTTGAATAAAAACTTACACAGAAAGTATCCTGTAAGCTTCTGTGTTTGAGAACTTCTCTGAGGTGGCCTAGACGTCCTCGAACAAAATCAAGTCGTGTAGCCATATTTTGTAATATAGATTCATCTACAATATCTCCAACAAATGATTCCACACTTTCGGTTTCCCATGACATTTGTGCACTATCATTATCTTCAACAGAATAATCATACTCAATTGATTCAGGAATAAGTTCTAAATTGGTAGGCCAACAATTTTCTTGTGAACCATCAATCCAATTTACTATTACATATCCCTAAGACAAGCATAGCATAAGCTTGCTAAAAAGAGTAAATGAAATATATTATACCTCTGGACAACTATCTAAAACACTGCCAAATTTATTTTCTTCTAATGGAATACGTTTTACAATACTGCCTGGACGGAATGCAAATTTAGAATGCTTATGTAAATCGTAGACACTAATTTCTTCTGTTGTCAATAATACCGGTTTTTGATTATCACTAGTAGTTTTAAACCATTTTACCTACATTTCAACATTACAAATTGACAACCAATAATCCAATAAAACTCACAACTCACCATAGCTGTACGTTCCATATGATCAACATACTGAATAGTACCAAAATGTTTAGTATGTTTGCAATCACGTACAACCCATTCTCCAGGAAAAAATTCATGCTCATCTAATGAAATGGAATAATACAACTGAGTGGTAGGAATATCTTTTTCTTCGGTTCCATCTTGCCAGACTACAGTTACTTTGGAATCCATACATAGCACCTAGGAATTATTATTTAGATTAAAAGAAAATGAATCAATAAAGCTTACCTCGACAGGTACCGAACAACCTGGTGTTAAATCGCTAAGTTTAGGTGGAAAATGTCTAGTGGGACGATTTTGAGATATGTTACTAGAGCTACTACCATTATCAGATGCATCATCTTCACCTTCTTCAGTTGACCAGCCCTCTTCTGATTCTGCGGTGTTTCCAAACGTAGACAACAAAGATGATCGGCGCACCTTGAGTCCTCTAAAGAAAAACAAGTATCATAACTTAGCCGTTTTAACGAAGATAAAACACACCTATTCTTCTTATTAGAATTCTTTTTTACCATATGTACAACTTTATATTCCGGTTGATGTAACGCAGATAATTTTCTAATCCAGTCACTTTTTTTCATGATCGTGTCTGTAACACTTAATTTTAAAAGACGGCGTTCTGATAAATCCAAATGAATATGTTCTATTGGTTGGGCAATTTTTAATCTAAAATTGTAACAATTTTAAGAGCACTGTTTAGTGTTATATCGAATAATTTGTGTTTCGTGTCCTTTATTTCCAGAATAATAATTAGCTTGCTTCCACCAATCTTTGTGCGAAAAATTCTAGCCCGAACATACAAAACCTGAAAACTAAGATTAAGAGATTCCTGAATTCTAATTTAGTAAATGAATCAATTTTTTGCGTTTTTTATAATTCTGGAAGTAAATAACACAGAACATGAGTTACTTGGTATAGCACTAGACAACTCGGTAGTAAAATTTCAAAGTTGATTTTGCATACCTTTTAATATCTTCAGATTTAATACCATGTACACTAACACTTGACATAGATTCATACCATGCAATTTCCATATCGGAAGCTTCAACCTTCTGAACTGTAAATCTTTGTTGTGTTAACATATTGCGTTTCATGTACTTCGAACGATTAACCCAATTAGGTTGTTCTAAATCTGTAGGTACACAAACCTAAAGTATTAACTTTTAATTAAAAAAAGAAAATTAAACGTAAATTAAAAACCTACAACTTCTTGACCTGGATAAAAATTATCAAAGAAGTTCCTATTACATTTTGTAACCCAATAATCTTCAACTCCATGATTTATACTAGAAAAAAATTCAACAATCGATCCACATTTTGATTTCATTGTAATTTTTTCATCAATGGACTAAAAGTAAAAAGTGAATATTTGATATCACAAAAGGGTGATAAGAAATTATAACCTGAATTCTGCCATATTTAGCTCCAAGACAAATGGGGACGTTAATATCGTAATTAAATAATTGGATTAATCTATCGCCAGCGACACGTTCCACTATTCTATCAGTGCCAACAATTTGTACAGCAACATACTGCTTCGATTCTTTGCAATAACCTCGCTGCGTTTCTTTACCCTTTTCTAAACGTCTAACAATATCACCCGGTATTATACTTCGGCTCATCAAACGTACTTTTGTTTGTTTCCACACAGATTCTTTATAACTATTAAGCCAAGATACTCGAATTTGGCCTTTTTTCAACGAACCAATATCATCAGTATCTGATGAAGATCCCTCGTAACTATCAACTACCACACCAAAATTTATTCTTTTACGTTTATCGAATCTGTATACAATATCATTGGTATAAAATTCCTTAATTTCGTTAACTGAAGACATGTTAAAGATTCCAAAATGTAAAACGAAAAATTTAAGAAATCAAATGTCAAACGCCATTATTAAATTAACCAATGCGAATTGGATTTTTTCGTGTTCGTTGTGCGCATGCGTCATTTCTAATATATACAGAGTAAACGAAAGCAATGCTCAATTGGTATTTTTTGATTATTTTTTATTTTTTCATTCAATAAGAATTAAATAAAATATGAAATAAAATAGAAATTTAAAACAATTTTAATAAAATTATGATAGTTCTTCCACTCAGGAAAAGTTACATGTTACCTTTAATTTTTGAATTTCTTGTTGCACTGATACTAACAAAAATTATGACAAAATTACTTTGTACTGTAGGCATTTATTCCAAAATATGCTTGGTATTGGATTCATATAATGATATATAGCTCACAACTTTGAACGCCACTGCTCTGTTGAACACAACCATTAAACTAAACCGCATGCGTGTCGACAATGATTTGTAAAATCTGTCAATTCTCAAAATATAGTTTGAGTGTATGCATTTTTGTAGTGAGTGAAATTTTAAAACTTTCAAAATGCCTGTAGAAAACCTGGAAGAAGAAGGATTAGAAAAGAATCCAGATTTACGTTTAGCACAATGCAAATTTTTGCTTACTTTACCAGAATTTACCAACGATAGAACGATTCATTTAAAAATATCTGAGGGAATCAAGAAAGATGGTAGGTAAATGACTTGTAATTTTTGAATTCGTATTATTTCCATTGTTCTTAGATATGGCTCCGTGGTACGAATTAGTTTGTCGAGATGCTGGTTGGAAAAAGGATGAAGCTTTATTTAAAAAAATGCAAAGCAAGAATGAAGAACAACTCAAAACTTTAAACGAGGCTATCGAAGATGCCGAGAAGAATTTAGGGGAGATGGAAGTGCGGGATGCTTATTTAAAGAAAGCAGAATTTTACAGCAGAATCGGAGACAAGGATAATGCAGTTAGTACGTTTCGCCTTACTTATGATAAGACTGTGTCTTTGGGACATCGTCTTGATATTATTTTTCATTTGATTCGTTTGGGTTTATTTTTTATGGATCATGATTTGATTGTTAGAAATATTGATAAAGCAAAAGCGTAAGTTTTTTTTCTTGCAAAACTACCACGAATTTATTATTTTTGAATTTTTAGATTAATTGAAGAAGGCGGTGATTGGGATAGACGAAATCGTTTAAAAGTTTATCAAGGTGTTTATTGCATGGCAGTTCGTGATTTTAAGACTGCTGCTAATATGTTCCTAGATACGATTAGCACATTTACATCTTACGAACTTATGGATTATCAGACTTTCGTGAGGTACACCGTTTACATGTCTATCATAAGTCTACCACGTTATCAATTAAGAGATAAAGTTATAAAAGGAGCCGAAATATTAGAGGTTTTACACTTTATGCCACAAGTTAAAGCTTACCTGTTTTCTCTTTATAATTGTCAATATTCTGAATTTTTCATCAATTTAGGTAAAATACTTTTTCTTTTTTTTAAACAACTGATTGTTTAATGTTTTTACTTTTGGTTTGCAGCTGAAGTTGAACGTGCAATTCGTGAAGATTACCTTCTGAATCCTCACTACAGATACTACGTACGCGAGATGCGCATATCTGCTTATTCTCAACTTCTGGAATCATATCGTTCTTTAACATTACAATACATGGCTGAATCATTTGGAGTTTCCAAAGTATTTATAGATGAGTAAGTAGAATTTTCTTATCGAAAAGTGATTTTAATTTATAATCAATGTTTAGGGAACTTTCGAAATTTATTGCTGCTGGCCGAGTTCATTGCAAAATTGATCGTGTTGGTGGTATTGTGGAGACGAACAGACCAGACCAGAAAAACGCACAATTTAATGCAGTAGTTAAGCAAGGAGATTTGTTACTCAACCGAGTACAAAAATTATCACGAGTTATAAATATCTAAGGTGCTTGACATTTTTTGTATAACATTTTGTCTTGCTGTTAAAAAATAAATTTTCTATAAAATAAAACTCATACAATTGTATTAATTCAACTTATTATTTTAGGTACAAATAAGTTACAATTTCAGCATACTTTTGACGTCTTATTTATAATTTATTTACATTTTTTTATATAAAACAGTATGGCACCACATCAATACCAGTTTAATTAAACATCAACAATTTTAGTACATTAATAATTAAGTTCATAAATAATAAAACTGGAATAATTATTTCACTCGTTTTGTGTTAATAATCAAACAAATTATAAAATATCAGATATGTGGTTTTTGAATTTGATCATTTTCAAAGTAATGCCATTAAATCACTGATATGAACTTTATATAATTTTTCAGCTATTCCTGGTTTTATTTTAAATTTTCATAATTTATTATGTTATACATATTAGAATAGATAACAGTAAATACAGTCAAACTTCTATAAATTGGATGTTTCACGCTGTGTTTATCAGTGCAAATGAAAATTTAATTTGTCACTAAGTATTATGTTCATTTTTTCAAATTTGTATTATATTCTAATTAAAAAATTAACGTTTTTGTTTGTATTTTATGTCATATTTATTCGACTGGTTTTGCTAAATTGTATCTTCAGGGTTTAACATGCACAGAGAAAAAAACAATTCTAGCAATAATTTTGAAATAAATATTACATCAATTATATTAAATTTTATATCAAATTTAGTCAAATTTACTTCAAAATTGGTGTGAGGCTGATTTGAACTTCAATTATAGTAAAAAATTACTTCAAAACACCAAAAACTTTTCTGTGTGTGAATAAACAATAAAATTCTCATTAATAAATGACAAAATTTTATCATTAAAAGTTAGAATTACATGCAAAACTCGGTTTCTCACTGGAAACATGCTTTGATTGGTTAACTTTTTTTACCAACCTAAAAGATCAATTGAATTGCCTCTCATCCCAGTTGCATCCTAATTAAATCCATTCAATAGACTGACTGATCTAGTTTATTAACAACCATAATTTTTCTTTATAAAGTAAATAGTTTTGTTTTAACGAAGTTAATTCTTAAGGTATTAATAGACCACTGACACTAGACAAACAAGAGCAAACATCGGAAAACTTCACATGTTTCTGATTTGGTCGTATGTTGTCAGGGTACTTACCAGTAGTGTAAAAACAAGTTTACAGCTTCCAAATACCTATCCTAACTTCGCGGTGATAAAAAATCTCGAAATTTTTTGACTGATTTTAGTTTTTGGCCCGGAACTCCTAAAATGATGCTTCTTACAGAAAACGTCATCCCACCCTTTTTGAAAGCTGTGAATATTTCTTACAATTCAAGCTCAACCCTAATTTTTTAGGTCCAAAGGATCTTAATATACAAGACCTGAAATTTTGTACTTTTTTCCCAAAAAGTTTTGAACTTGATGGAAAAAAACCCTTTTTGATGTTCTGTATCTTGGAATCTATTAGATCTAAAAAATTCAGGATGGGCTCATATTGTAGGAAATATGCACAGCTTCAAAAAAGGATTGACTTTTTCCGTAGGAAGCACCCTTTTAGCATTTTCGGGCCAAAAACTGAAATCAGTCGAAAAATTACTAGGTTTTTTGAGCACCACAAAGTTAGCACATGTCTTTAGAAGCTGCAAACTTGGTTTTACACTACTGGTAGATATCCTAACAACATATCACAAAATCAGAAACATTTGATTTTTTCCGATGTTGGATGTCTGATGATTAATGATTAATATAGTAAAACTAATGGACGACATGTTATTTTTACTGATATGTGAAGATGCTGTTTAGCAAAACCAATAGCAAAAAAGTTATATAATATTAATTATTAGAATCTATTTTTTAATTTGTTATTATACATAGGTAGTATCTCAAAATGTCTAATTCATGCTAAGTATTTTACTAGTTCAAATGGCCCAATTCCTTTTAAAAATGTGCAATTTTTATTTGTTTATGAAAAATTGGTGTTTTGGGGAAATTTTTTTAATTACCCAAAAATGCAATAATGGCTATTACTAGTTATAGTCCAAATTATAATTGGGAATCTCCAAATCTGAATTTCTTATGCGATACTTAAATCAATTTATATCTTAACATATAAGAAGTATTTATTTTAATATTGTGGAAAACAATATGATCTAAAAATAAAAATCCATCCGTAATCGAAAGTTGAAATATGGAAGAAAACCCAATTTTAGGTTGTGAAAATTTTTTAAAAACAAACAAAAAAATCGTTTTATCTTAGATGCTTAGACCTCATATATCAAACCTCGTTCGTCACAATTACAGTGAGTAATCTATCTAATGGTAACATGAAAGAACGAATTAACGAGATTCTGTTAAAATGGCATTCCTGTCTTTCTATTCTAAAAATGTTCTTTTTGAGCACTGTTTTAATTGAATCTGTTCGAAGTTGTATTACATTGCAATCCCAAAAAGCAGTAAAATTATTCTCATGAAAAATCTTCATCACAGACTTATATCTAATTTCATAAAACTTTTGACAAGCCGTTAATGTTAACGGATGATTTCTCTTGGTTTGTTAGCACTTTAAGGAATAATTTCTATTGGTTAGTTTAATTTAACGGCCCGTTAAAAGTTTTATGAAATCAGGGATTAGGAAACAACCTCAAACCATACGAACTCTAATATTGTAGTTGAAATTGTATTACAATTTTGTTTCTCCTAATTGTCATAAGATTTAAAATTAAAATAATATGGAAGCATTTCTTAAAATTTTGAAAAAAGTAGTTATTTATTTATTTTTATGCTAATAAAGTAATAAGAATTAAATCGTAGAATTGTCCGAGACAGCATGTAACATCCGCTTTTAAATTGTGATCACTTTCTTCAGCATGATGAATAGTTTCTCTGTAGTATTTGACGAAATTGACAAAAATTTTCCATTTTTGTTTAAGTTACCCGAGGCTATAATATATAGCCGTTGATAACTTCGTGTTTGTCTTTCTTATTATGGACAAACCAATTCAGTTTGTGTCAACACGTACGCCAAGAAATTTAGCAGATGAAAACTGCTGGTGTACATTAAGATAAGTCTTTGGGTCATATTAACATTTATTTTTAGTCTATTTGCAACAAACTCGAGATTTGCCTCTCCAAACTATTGTCTAGTCATGTGTTGACCTCAAGTACGTTTTTGGCCCAAGTACTTTGTTATAATAAAAGCTTTATTAATGGGCTTTGTGATCTATATCCATGAATCTATACTGGCGGTTGTCGGAGAATTTAATATACTAGATAAATAGTAATGCAGAAGACAACATTCGCCAAATATTTGGGGCTCTCGATTATGGTTTTGAACAAATTTGGAAAAAACTTTCTGAGTTCCAGATGTTACAGGCATTCAATCGGTTTAAGCAGCAGTCAGGTCTAAAATGCTAAAACTTTTCCTTTCAGAAATGCCAAATTTTTCTGCAGTGCAATGGGCTGAACCAGCTGACGATAATGATGAATTGATAATTGTAGATTAAGTAGCCAAAACGTTTTGTAATAAATATCACAGTTGCAGAGACTGGAGTAAAGCAATAATAATTATAGAATTGTCAATGTACGCAGTTATAAGAAACTGAATAGTACTAATAAGAATATTTGCTCAATGTTGTTCAGTTTGGAAGAGACATACAATAAATTCGTTAATGTGTTCATTTGGTTGTCGAGTAGAAACAGACTCATGCCAAAAAAAGACGCCAAAGATTTCAATATAATAGTCAATGGAAAACAATTCGCTTTACAGATTTGAACATCATACATACACCAATAAAGGCCAATTCGGTTATTGGCGATTACCAAAGAAGGTAGCTTAAATAATTTGAGGCTAATATGTGACGTGTAAATAATATACAGCTCATCAGTTCTAATTACAATTATTATTATATTATTTGTCATATAAATATTCAATTATAATATTTATTATTATTAGATTTGTATATAGCCACCGTATTTCAATATTCAACAAACAGATTAACAATATAAATAGACATATTATGATACGTATTTTTGAGCAATAGATGTGGTTTTAGGTAATATTAATCCATACATTGGTAGGTGTGGAGGATTTAATCCTGTGTCCATTTACGTGTTATAAGTTAAAATACTTTAGGACTTTTTAAGAAAAAATAATTTTTTTACAGTCAAAATCTTGTTATTGCCTATTCTGAAGTTGAAACCAGTCTTCTAGTTTTAGACATCTAGAGCTAATATTACCAAAATGCAAAAATTTAGTTCACATTTCAATCTTCTCTGAAGAGGATGCCATAATAAGTTTTGAAATATCCCAAAACCTTACCAAATCTAACATTGAAGAACATCTATGTAGGAAAAAAGATAAGTGTAGAAATGAACTTGTAAACCACATTAACAAATTTCTATATTGCCAATAAAAGGTATTGTTTGTATGTCATGTATTTGAAAATCACGTTTTCATTAAAACCATGTACATAATACAACGTGTCAACTTAAAAGAAAGTAAAAACAAAACATGAACTTCAGCAGGAATGCTTCAATATTTCTGGCATTGAAAATAATAGAAGTTTGACTATATTGGAATATACTAATGTTTTAACTACAAAGTTTTTATTTTAACAATAAAATTAAATGTACAAAAATTAATTTAAATTTAAATAATCCAGCACATTTTAATAAAATTTATACTTTGTAATTCGGCGTTGGAAAGACAACGACGAGATAGTGTGAGATATTTTTTTATTTTTGTTTAAATAATTATATTGTAAACAGTAATTTAATTGGATGTAATAATTTAAATTTAAAACAAAACATATTGGTTTGTGATAATTTGCTGCTATTTTTATTTTTTAATATAATGTTAACCATTGGCATTAGGGAAAAATGAAAAATAATGACATTGTAGATTTCCATTATTTTGAATAAATTTCCCATTTATTTTTGGCATAAGTCCTGCGGTAGTTCAGAATTAACACGTCGAATTTCGTCCTGATGGAACTCTGAAATCTCAGCAGCGTAGTTTTTCCCGTTCGATGACCGAAATTGGCCACCAAGATAGTGTTATATGCCTTTGGATTTTTTCCTTGGAGTTATGTGAAGTAAAAGGTGTATGCCAATGACTCCCAAACGATAATAATCAATAATTGATTATGGAATTATTTCATTCTAAAGGTGCATTACACACGATCGTGTCTTCTGCGTGATAAGCTTGTCATTCTAAAATCGTTACTATTCAATGCGGAAGGTATCAACTTGGTGATACGACTTGCTAAAGAATATAATAAATGGGGATAATATTCTATTGTTTTTCCCAGAAGCCTGCTAGCCCAGCATTGGCAGCGTTAGTTATGGAAGAACTAATAGAAAGCAGTCTAAAAAGAGTAGAGTTTATTGTACCCTTCTTTAAAATATATGTGGACGACTCCATAATGGCGGTTC
The DNA here is from genome assembly GCA_949152465.1 of Cantharis flavilabris. NCBI lineage: Eukaryota > Metazoa > Arthropoda > Insecta > Coleoptera > Cantharidae > Cantharis > Cantharis flavilabris. The sequence continues at coordinate 35,329,461 of OX424438.1, read as the reverse complement.
CCCAAGGTAGAGAAAGAGAGATATTGAATTGAATATTTACCATGGAAAAAGAGATTGATAAGATGCTGCCATTTTTGGATATGAAAATAATAAGGAAAGAGGAGAGTACATAAAAAGTCAGATTGGTACACGAAGCCTATTGCGTCGAGAAGATTGGTTAATTATGATTCTTATCACCACTTGAAAATAAAAAAGTCAATTGTTTCAGGATTGATCACGAGAGTTCTTAATATCAGCCATCCAGAGTTTCTAACAGATAATAAAGAGAAGATAAAAAAACTTTTAGCTAAAAATAGATATCCTACATGGTTTGTCAATAAACAATGGATGGAAATAACAAAAAAGGTAGTAAGACAAAATGGTGAGATAGAAAGTAACATCGAAGAGAACCAAGAGACAGGGAAAAAATATAAAATTTCCATACATAAGGGGGGAAGAATTGAGCTGGATACTGAAACCGTACTGTAGATTGGGGGTATACACGGTACTAGACAACAAAAAACTCTATACAAGATTAAAGGATAAGGTGGAAAATAGTAAATGTTCTGAATTAGTTTATAGGATTCCCTGCAGAGATTGTGAGAAATGCTACATTGGACAAACACTACAACTGTTGGACGAGAGAAGGAATCAACATGAAAGAGACTGCAGGAAAACTGTAGTAGGGCGAGGTGGAGACATGGGTGAGAATTCTACCGCATTGGTAGCCCATCATGTAGATACGGGACACAAATTTAACTTTGAACACATCGACATCTAGGACTTCGAAGAAAACAGATTAAAAAGAAATATTAGTGAGATGTACTATATAAAGAAGAACGAGTTTGTCAATTATAGGGAGGATACCCTAAAGTTGAGCCAAATTTACAGAGGTCTGATTTTGGAAGTCGACGGTAACTTAGAGTAGGATGTTTAGCGGCCTTTAATTTAAATTTTTTGGTTTTATTTTATTTTGTTTGTTATGTTTTGGTTTAATCAGTTGTATTTTTATCAGGAGTTTTATTGGATTTGACGGTTTAAAAATTTTACTTTGACATTTTAATGTGTTGAATTTTGTTGTAATTTGCATTGTTGGTTTTATTTAATGATTCATGGTGTTGATTAGCGATTGGAAGGGTGGATGCGTTTGTTCTTATTCATATTGTAATCTAAAGGTAGGATGTGATTATTTTTGATTACATTTTATTAATAAAGATTTTTTAGTCCTGAAGAAGCCGTGAGATACGGCGAAACGTCGACAATAGATTAGTTTTGTGAGTTTTTTTTTGGTCCAATAACTCATTACTTTTGAATAGCCACATATAATATTAATAATCTTTAGATCACAACAGTGTTGTGCTGATGGCTTTACACCATACTGCTGGTTAAACCATGCTTTGTATAATTATTAATTATTATATAAACATTAAAATTTCAATATAAGAAGTTAAAGGCAATAATAATAATTTCTATTATATTATTTTTTCGTTTTACTTGTTTATATTTTTATTAATATAAAGATTGTAAAATTCGTGCAAACTGTGCATTAAATAAATTTAAAAAATTTAAAAATGTGTCTATCGCTCTTTACTTTAATTGTGTTATATTTTTTTAAATTTTTATTAATTATTTTTTAATTTATTTTTCTTTTTTAAATTTTATTTTAATTAATTTAATGATTTAAACATTAATTAAATAATTTCTATTATATTATTTCATTTAACTTGCAATATTGACGTTTTAATATTTATTTAATCTCACAAGTTAAGATTTATATATTTAAATTTATATAATTATTATAGAAATATAAGCCTTTAGTATGTTTGTTTTTAAATTAAAATTATTTAAATTACAAAATCGTAACCGACCGTATGTAGACACCTTTAATAAAAATACTTCACTTTTTTTTACTTCTTCGAAATAAAATAAAAGATTTTTAACCTTAGCATGTTTCACACTTAACCGTGCACCATCATTTGTGTGAAGCATCAATGAATTAACAAAAATTTAAATTCGAAGTTGACATGAAATTAGTATGAAAATTATTTTTAATTATTCAGAATTACTTAAATTGTATGGATTGTTTTAATGAAAATGTCACAGCTTTATTTCTCTTTTTGTCCTTGTAACAATCAGCTTTAAGTTTTTAACAAAACTTTAAGTGGGGGGGGGGGGTAAAATTGTCTGGGTGTGAAGCGCCGAAGTATAAAATTTTTATAATTACTTAATTTAATTTTTTTTCTATAAATCGGTTGAATGTGTTTTTTATTAGTAAAAATAATTAAAGTTATAAAATAGCATCTTGTTAATTTTGGATATTAAAAAATCTTTAAAATACACTACATCCTGTGGGTTAATTAAATATTTTTAAAAATTGCTGGATAATTTAAATTGCTAATAATAATATAAAATTTGTTATTATCACTTTATAGTTCATAACAATTTTAAAAATTTCTAAAAATTTGCCTTAAAAAATTGTATTTAAACTGATCATAAACTTACAGTTGATTTTTTAAATTTAGAAGATTGTTTAAGAGGATTAAACCTCCCGTATCTTAGAAGTAAAATCCTAGTATAATTTAGAGTGATTTTAAGTATAAATTTAAATTATAAAATAATAATAAAATATTATTTTTAAGTTTATGATCAGCTTAATCCAAACACATTATAACATTGTAAATTTGTTTAGCTATATAACTTTATTAGTCAGTTAAGATTATTTTAGAATTTCGTTTCAAACTTACCTACCTAATAACTTATTAATTATTAGCAGTGAAATTTCATTTATTACACCTTACCTATCAGTTTCGATTGATGTCGGGCTGGGTTCACCATCAAAAGGTATTGGCATCTTACGAATTTCGGCATTTTGTATGTTAATAGTAAAATTTATTCTATTTTTGATTGAGAATTTTTACCCACTATTAATATTAAATAAACATTTTCGAAAATTATATTTGAAGATAATTAACCGTAATTATTATTATACGAGATTTTGATAATGTTAATGCCGATAAAATATCTTTGAGGTGATGTCGAGAACTTACACTTTATTATTACAAATAAGTTTTTTACATGAGATTTCGTTAAATAATCTGTAATTTTCTTTTAATATTTTTCTATTTTAACATATAAAAACAATAAGGCAAATTCTTAAGAAACTTCCTTTTGTTAACACCTAATATTTTATGTTTTAACTGAACAATTATGTCCTAGTAACAAAACAAATTTAACAAATAAAAAATATTTTAAAAGTTTCTTTAGAAAATCACTAAAAATTGTCACGTTTTCAAACTGGTGTAGTTCGTCTTAAAGAATCACTATTTAAGTCCTTTCTTCCATTTTCTGTTCGTGAACTTATAGGTAACGAATTTTGCAAATGTAACGGTAACGCTTGATCTAAATCAAAAGTAACAAATTCATGTTCGTGCTGAATACTTGGCGAGTAATCCTCGTATTGTTCGTTTAAGAAATCATCACAATTTATATCAGCAGTTGTAGAAACAGTATTTGTGGTAACGTCACGTGGAAATTGTCTAGTTGGATCTTTATTAAAAGTTTTCATTTCTTCAAATTGATAACTTATCGTTGGAGGTGGCGGAAAATCGTAAAAACTATTGTTAATGTCCTTTATTGAATTGGATTGCGATCTGTTGTGGTGTAAACTACACGGCGATCCTTGAATAGGTTCTTTGCTAAAAAAGTATCGTCTTTGATGTACCGGTGTCGTAAAGCCGATCGGTACATGTATAGAACTGTTAGAATTTATGTATGCTTGGGGGTGTCTTTGGCACGGATAAAACATGTGATTTAATGGTGAATAATTAATGGACGGTTGAGGAGTTGGCAGTTTCCCCTGACGAATATCTTCGTAATGTTTTTGACTCCACTCGCGCTGCATGCGATATATAAATAAAAAAACTGCACTAATACCCGCAAGTTGAGTACTTATAAAACCACTAACATATAACAAGAACGAAAAACCGTAGTGGTAAATGAAACTTGGTGGTTCCAATTGTGACCGAGGTCTTAATTTGCTTCCAACTTCTGCTTTAAATACAGAAATATACACGATCAGTCCCAGAAGCATTACAAGACCTGAAACATAATCATTTTCAAAATTTAATTAAACAAATTTATGTTAAAAATAATTTGCATTTCCCGAATTTATAATAAATTTCCAAAATAAATAATAATAATGATGGTAAAAATGCAAAATATTGTAATGAATACTTTACCTGAAACAATAAACGATACTCCTGCAATGAATGTACAAAGTCTTCGATGTTTCGCACACTGTCCAATGATGCAACAACAATAACTTCCAAAAAGAATTATAGTAGCTAGTACAAAGAAGAAAACGGATTTCGTAACAGCATCTGAAATGGAAAAAATTTAAGTAGATTATTTTGTAACTTGAAAATGTAGTCGTCAAGAATGACGGTCCGTTAAGGATTAGGACTTTATTTTGTACTTTTTAGCCTTATTTGTTTTTCAGATTTAAAAAGTGAGCTCAATTGAATTTATTTAAAAAATGTTTGTACAATTTACAATGGTTAACTAGGCTACAGATAATACTATTACTGTAATACACATGTGTAACTGACAGAACCGGTCGTTGGTTTTATAGAAAAATACAATATTGTGCAACGAAGTGAATTTTTATTTTTATTTATTTATTATTTTATTTATTTCGGAATTTTTAGTTTAAACTGAATTTATATAAAAATGATTTATACAATTTAAGTTTGCAACACGCAACACACGTGTGTATGTGGCAGCACCGGGTTACTTCGTGTACTGTATAGGTTTACGATATAAATAACTTCATGTGTTTCAAACAAACTTACAGAATTTAAAAAAGTTTTAATACTTTATTACTTACATGGTATAGCTAACGTCGAGTCATTTGGATCAGGACTATATTTTTCTTTTGAAAAGTAGTCGATCTTGTTGCAATCGTACAAAGTCTCTCCAGCTGAAATGAAAACTTATATTATTCATTGGAAAATAATATTTCTGTAGTTAAATATTATTCATGTTTTATAAAATCATTTGGTGGAGATGATTATTTCTGGTGTTAAGTGTAGTAGACCAAAATGACGATTAACTTTAAATAGACAGGAAATAACAGAAATGTGCAGAAGCATCAGGAAATGATGCCATGTCCAATAGACGCTAAATGTCTTACTTTAACCGTTTACTTCCAGTGATTTACTTCATTTAGTATGCATTCGAAATGTAAAATATATTTATCTCAGTAAATTATTGCTTCAATTATATTTAAAAAGTACTCTACTTAAATAAAACGACTTTAATTATGTACAACGTGCGAGTTAACAATTGGGCAATTTTCAACAAATATATTCTAGTTCAGAACAGAAAACATGTTCAAGATGTTCAATATTCAATTCGATAGATTCGCGGTTTAAGTATTGGTAAAATTTGATAAAAACCATATGAGTATTCAAAAAATTCACTAATGCGCAAAGTTTTCACAAATAAAATATCCTGTAAGTATAAATTTTGCCGACCTTTTTACAACATTATGGGAACATGTTTACAAAATTTATATTTACAGGGCATTTTATTTGTGAAAACTTTGCCAACTATAACAATTCTATAAAGTGTGCAGATGGCAAATTTTTTAGATTATTTAATTTATTAAAAATTGAATTAATTGAAAAGGAATTTTGGAAAGTTTTAAAAGATAATCGATATAATATCGCTTATTGGTAATTTGCAATATTATACCTCCAACTTGTAGTAATAAGGATTACAAATTACAATTTTCTATAACAAACTTGCAATATTTTATCTTTAGAAAAAGTTTTTAGACTTTTCAGGTAATACAATAAAACACGAATTACAAAAACGAGTGAGTAATGAGTCGGTTGGTAGTAATGATGACATTGACAAATGTTCTGCTGAAGTAGACAAACATATTTCATTAAAATTTAACAAATAAAAAAAATAGACAACAATTGGTATTCAATTGCCTACTATAATAAATTAAGCTTTAAGTTGATCGATAAACATAATATTATAGTTATACAGAATATATAAGAATATATTATGTACACCTTATAGTGTTCCATCGAGAGTCTGTCTTAATTTATTAACTCATTGTATGATTTAGAGATCTGTCAGTCAAAGTGCACCACGAATTTCACTTTTTCCTATATACCATTGGAAAGAGGACAATTTTTTATGTATGTTTTAAAAAAATTTGCGGATTATCCATTAGTTTTCGAAAAAATGGCATTTAAAGATCGAAAATTTTACATATAAAATACAATATATAAATTAGTGGCAGGAGCCAAATTAATTTAATTTAATTCATTCATTTTAAGGTGGATCCGTGATTTGCCGTGGTTGCGCCAACCAAAACTGACCCTACACTACCCTCCGCTCAGGTCCCCTGCGCTCCGGGCGCTCCGGGCCGTTTTGGCAGGCGCTTAACTCATTAAAAACATCCCTGAACTCAATCCACCTCGACTGGGCGGCTCCACCTTGAGTGAGTAGCCCGCACTCGGCGAGGTACAACACGCGTGTGACCGCTATCACTAAGACTAGTTCAGAGTGCACATACCGGCAACAGAAAACCCGTTACTTACAATTTCTATGTAATCCCATGTTAAACATATGGAAAATTTTGATTTTCAAATGCCGTTTTCTCGAAAACTAATGGATAGCCCGCAAAAAAATTTTTTAATACACATAAAAAATGTCCTCTTTCCAATGGTATATAGGAAAAAGTGAAATTCATGGTGCACTTTGACCGACGGTAACAGATTTATGTAGATATCTATCTATTCCTTAGCCGTTTTTAACCTCAAGTAATTGTTAATCCAAAATACACAACAAAGCAATTATTAACTATAGCATTAATTAATAATCAATCAAAAATTAATAATTCTAAAATTAATTTCAAGTCAGGTGTGGTAATAAATAGTATATTACTATACATTACAAAATAGATTTTTAATAAAACATAACTAAGAAGATATCAAAATATCAAAACTTAGCTGCAAATTAAACATATTTAAAAATTTTTATTAAACAGAAATACTAAACAATATACAATATACATACAACAATTATTTAGGGTATTATAATTTTTTTCGACTTGGCAAAAAAACATTTTTTTACTATTTTTTTCACCTTATTTTTGTTTCAAATTTTGGAATTTTTAAAATATTTTTAGCTCTACCGTGATAAAAATGGTAAACTATTGTATCTTCAAAATAGACCACAGTGGTGGTTTGATTTGATCGCTAGTTGAGTTATGAGCGGAAATTCTGGGTTCAAATACCGGACTCGGCAGAATTTCTTAGCTCAGCTCTCTGGTGAACATCAAACTTGGATCTAAATACTAATAACTTTCCTTAACATCTTAGGGGCCATCCATTAATTACGTAAGGGTTTTGGGGGAGGAGGGGGGGTATCAAAAATCTTACGGAACCTTACGTAGGGGAGAGGAGGGTCTGACGTATTCCTTACGTGAGTTTAGTAAAATACTTATTTTTTAATTAATTCAGGTTTTTACCTGGATATTAAGGGATTATCAATTTTTTGTAGTAACTTTTTTATGCAATTAATTAATCTTTATTAACTTTTATTTATATAAACATAAAATTTAATTTAAATTTTTGTATAATATAGTTATTTATGTATCAAGGGCATTATGACGATGTTTATGTCGAGGGCAACCAATTTAAAAGGTCGAGGGCCGTTGGGCTCGAGAGCATAAACATCGAGTAATGCCAGTGTTGCATACAACGTTTTATATTACACTGCATTTGAATTTGAGAAAATTAAAATTTTTTTATAAATTTTGAATTTGATTTTGCTAAATTTTCTAGTTGTGATTTGTAAATATAATTGCGATTGAGATGGCATAATAAGCGGGCATTATGATTTATACGCCGTAGGGTATAATAGCATACTTAATATATAATTCGTTGTCACGGTATAAAAAACAAATAATGATTCAGTGCCATATAAAAAATATTATTGTTATTCATATTTTATAAATATAAGCGGGTTTTTGTTTAATAATCCGTACGTAAGATGTGCCGGGGAGGAGAGGGGTTGCCAAAATCTTACGTGCCCTTATGTGAGGGGGGGACGGGGTCAAAAATTACAAAAATTGTCCTTTAGTAATTAATGGACAGCCCCTTAGTGGAAAACGGGGTACCATAAGCCTAGAGCTTCAGTACAAAGTGTGCATTGAACCACTACCCGTGCAGCCAATTTGAATAAATTTTCTTTCCAAAAAAAAACAAATTTTTTTATTTCAAAGTACCTATCTATCTTCATCTAAATTCAGTTAAATTCTTCAGTTAAAATTTTAGATCGTTTTTATAATATTATAAAATAAAAAAATATTTATTTATTATAATTTCTTTATTTAACAAAACTTAATTTTCTAACGTTGTATTTAACAAATCACATTGTTACCAGGCAAATATAAATATTTCAAAATTGTCAAAATTGCACTATGATCAAATAAGCATTGCGTAATTACAATAAATTTGCTATAAATTGATCGAGCATGCACTTTGCGTGTTGTAAGCTGTAAGGGATACAAGCACTGAAGTTGTATTTACAAAGCAGTATTATGGTTCAAACATTAAAACAAAAATGGTAAAAATTAATTTTTTATTTAAGATTTTGACAAAACAAATCTCCGCCTAGGCGGTTATGTTAATAAACAAAATTTTCAAAGCTAAAAAAGAAGATTGTTATTGGTTTCATCGAGAAATTATCTTATCACTCCTTTGGATGATACGTAAAGTCATGGATAGCAGATCATAAAATCCTTGACTAATCAAGTAACTAATTTTTGCAAATATATACGAAACCAAAATGTTTTTAACAATACATCCTAAACCAACATATCCTCAACAAAAAAATCCGGACTAGTCCTGGCAAATAATATATCCCGTGGGATTGAATGACCATTACAGGGACGATTTTAATCAGCAGACCCACTCAAAGATTCCGTCTGTCAAGATCCGTAAATTTTGAGTCCTGCAGATTAACAAATGTTTTTAATGATTGGATCTTCATACATAGGCTATGTAAATCCGGCATTTTACAGTGCAATTAGTGTACAAAAATATTTGTAAAATATAAAAACACACCATAGACTGGGCAACCTTTCTTAGGCAATTGAATACACACTTTTAATTTTTTTTGCTCGTTTTAGCTATTACATCAACACAATATTTTGTTGCTAAAACAAATTTTATGCTACCACAACAAAGTTTTTTTGTTTAGAAAAAGAATTTTGTTCTGAACATAAAAAACTTTGTTATGGTAACATAAAATTTGTCGTTACAGCAAAAAAATAACTAGGTTGAGGCTATAGCTACTAACAACTTTGTTAGAGCAACAAATTTTTGTCATAGCGTTGATTTACCTTTTTTAATATAATTTATGAACTAGTTGGTCACGATGGTCTATAGACCCTGACCTGCTAGTTTTATTATTGTATTTACCTATAATAATAAATTAATATTAGTGTGGTTAAAACTACAACGTAAAAACTACAAATTTAACATGTATTATCTCCTTTTATAGAAAAATACCCATTAAATAGATTCCAGGAATATTTTTTTATAAAAGCTAACATTGAACAAAATTCAGAAGTTAATCTAACAGCTAATCAACATTTGAAAGTAATCTTTTATCGAATTGTAAACATTATTTTGGGTGAAATGAAAAGCGTTTACTAACGCTGAAGCTATAGATTTGCAACGGCATGAAATATTTACAAACATTAAATATCCGACTTTCATCGCAGAAAAAATAACAGTTGTCAAAAATTTTATTGAAAACAAAACGAAAGTAAACCAGAAATTGGTAATCTTGAGTGGAATTTATGAACATACGAGAACATGTTTTTATATTACCGAAGTAGGCATATAAACAGAAGACTAATCAGCTATAAAATTTTATTTTTCGATATAAGTAGTTGTCTTATTTTTGAATACGGATATGGCAACGTTTCATTAATATTCCTTGTAGTAATAGTTATTATAATATTATATATAAACAGGACCTTTACTGGGCCAATCAAATAAAAACATTTTCTGTAAGTTGTGAACAACATTCTTTAAATTATTTATTTATATTGAAAGAAACTGACTTTTCTCACAAACCCAGATTTCATCTCTATTTTAAGTTAAATTTTATGCTTCTTAAAGCCTTTTTTTAATTAGGATAAATTTAACAAAAATAGGAATTTCCATCACAAAATATTACTTTTTCCGGCCGCCGCTCATAATACGAAAGTTCAATCTTGAAAATAATAATTTAATTGAAATTTAAATTTGTTTATGATATTTGGAAAGTCTAAAATTTATTTGAAGTATAATATCAATATAATGCGAACCAACAGAATAGCAGCATAAAAAAAAAGAAATTGATATGAAAATCGCATTGGTAAAGAAAGCTTAAGTTAACAGGTAAAAGTTAATAAACCTTCAATTTAACCGTATATTGAAAAATTGGAAAAAAATTTTTACATGAATTTGAAAACGTTCGAGATCAAGATGAAAAAACAATAGTCAATGTTATTTCTCTGTAAATATAGAGAACGTCATAGAATCAATATTGTTACCCCGGTTATGTTTTGCTCATAAAAGTTATTAAATTTTCCATAAACGTTTATGATATTTGAACTTTTATACAGTCTTACAAAGCAATTTTTTATATAAAAATTTACTAATTTAGCTATGATTTTAAGGAATTGCTTAATAATCATAAAATTTCTTGGGAAACTTTAATTACTTTTTCTATATGATGGAGAAAACGAAAATATCAAGTTGCGATCTTAGCGATTATCTTCGTGGAATGGTTTTTGTATCATATCCAACAATCCAATGTTATCACAATTGTTCTTAATATTGTCTATATATTGGATTCTGTTAATTGGCTATTTGCTCCAAAAAAATGATAGATTTTGGAGTTTGAAAAAAAATAGAATTACTTTAAAACATGAATAAATACATATTACTTTCATTTGAATCATTTGAAATTGAATATTAATATATTTTTGGGTTATCAAACAAAAACAAAAATTTAAAAGAAAATAAATATATACAAATAAATTAAATTAAATAGTGGTAGTATAGGTATTTTTATTGTTGTTTTTATGATATTGTTTTAAGCAAAGCTCTCTGAGAATCTTAACTGATTAACCGACCACACTGACGTCATTGACGTACAAAGCTTTCCTATCCCTAAGAGAATTACAGACACCAGGAAGAGAATTGTTTTTCGTTAACTAAATAATAGACTGGACACAAGTTAAGGTGCTACATTTTGAAGAGCTTCAGACTATAATATTATATCATTACATCATCTAAACTTTTATTTTTGTTCTGATCAAATAAAACACAATAAAAGCAGAGACTAATTTGTTATTTTTAGTAACTTTCAGGTAACATAAATCGCGAAAAATATTTTCTTTAAAATGTTCCTAATCTAATAATTTACCTTGCGCTCCTGCCAAATTTATCCTGCAACGCTTGTAGTAATAAGCAAGCAGTTTATAGCAATCAATTTTTGGAGATTTTTTATTACGTATATATTACTATTGACTCAGCGAATTTTATTTTGAAGAAAAAGTTTTTGCAAACAACGCAAATTTTATTACACCGATAATTAAAAAAGTTGAACTACAACTTCGTTTTAGAAACAAGCTTTGCATTTAAATGTCCTCGGTGGAATGAAGGATATTGTAAAAGTACGTAAAGCTGCATAATGTTTTGAATTTTAAGCACTTTTGTTTTACTTGCCAGTTTCTTTTTAAAAGTGTAGTATAAATCGAGATGATTATATGAACAAAGTAAAATAACAAAAGAACCCAAAAAGTAATATAGAACGCACAAATCTTTATTCTTCATCACAAATAATTAAATAGCTTTTCATAAAACTAGTTGCGAAATAGTGTTTAACATACCAGGCGTTAAATTTGTTTTTTTAAACTAATGTAAATGATACTGTTTGATTCCTTTAGATTTATCCCACGTTTTGTGATTTTAGTATTAATAAAGTTTTTAGTATCCTATTTGCTCTTTCGGTAGGATTTCCTTGAGAGTGATAGTTTGTATAGTATCTTATTTATTTAACTCTTCATTAATTTTGTAAGCTTAGGAGAGTGAAATTAAATTCCGTTAACAACGATAACCGATTTAAAAAAATAAAATTCACCATTATTTAGTTTAAGTATGATTCCACAGAATCAGCCGTTAACGAAATACTAAAAGATTAAACAACATTAAAAACAAAAAAGTGGTATGTAAATAGGTAATAAACAATATGCAATGATTAAGAAAATCTATAAATTGTAAAAAATACAACACGGAAAGACTTTCAAATCTAATTGCGACTGGGGCGTACAAATTGCTATGCACAGCAGTGCAAATTAAACAATATCCTATAGTGGTAGTTGCGCTTAGCGTAATAAAAATGCTTATAATTTAATTTTAGTGTTGAACACTTAAATGGCAGTTTTTAAATCAGCGTTGGTTTTCTAAAATATTTCTAATAATATTTTATAACTTTAAAAGTAATAAAGAAGTAAAAAGCAAGCCATAATAAAGAATTCAACCCCAATTCAATCTGGAAAATCCGGAAAGACATATAGCGTCATTAAATAACTTACTTTTCTACCGAGTTTTTTTTAAAGAAACAATCATATTTTTTACTTTGGTTCTTGAGTTAGCCAACAAAACAGTATTTTCAAGTTCCACACTCCATGTACTTACTTTTAACTTAATTTCAGTTTAATCAGTAGAGCGCAGAAGGACATAAAACAAAGAAAATAATTCCGTAGACTAACGATATCAAACGTCTTGACGTGGGTACTAACTTATTAAAATTAATTCCACTACTTTAAATGTGCAACCGAAATGTTGTAATACGAACGTTTACAATAAAATACAAAAAAATAATTATATTAAATTTACAGCTAATTCGCTGATATTAAAGCTCTTTCAAGAAAAAGCACCTTACGGTCTATGAACAATAAGTGGATTCGTTGAAGCAGCTTTAACTATTCTCATTTGGTTTAAAACTTGAGGGTGGTGTAACCAAAAGTTTTCCAAATCCAGGAAGAATAGACCCTCGACGCCTACTATATAAAACGAGTGAAATCACAATGAAAAAGCTATGAGGAAAATTCGCCAGATAAAAAATTGTCCCAAATAACTATAAAAGCGACGTCTGATATGAGCGTGTACTTTATTTATAGGAAAGAGAGCCGCAAAATTCTGAAATCTGAAAATAGTTTCTTTTTGCTGATTCCCTTCACTTCTATAAAATTTCTTTTGAGTTAAGATCAATATGTAAGATGTGAATCCACATAAATAAATGCTTATAAAAGATGAAAATTTTATCGATATACTCGAACATACCCTGAAGATTTTATTACAATTGTCAGATCTTATTACTACTAAACGTTATTTGTAAAAGGTTATCGACGTTTCGCTTTCCGTACGCAGACAAATTATACTATGTCAATATTTCAATAATGTTTTACAATACTAATAATAACATTAAAGGAAATGCAAATACACCTCAACCAATAAATTGAACCACAAAGAAAATTGTTTTCCTGTTCAATTTTTGATTTAATTGGTTTACAAAAACACACTTATTTTTCTAAGCTGGATCACCATTTTATTTTGAAAGCCGATAATTGTTTCGATAAGAACACGTAACTGCCCCCTTCCATTTAAAATATAAACATTTATTCTACTGTAACTGCATGCATAAATGACAAAAAAGTAAAATAAAAGAGATAATAGACGTTAAACAGCTAGATTCGTAATTGAACAATAGCAAAAAGTTTAACGGACCTGTGAACACCATGCTAAAATAAAACATCTCGTTAGCTGAAAACCAGCTCAGCGGAGTAAATTTTTAACAGTATTTAACGTTCTGTTAATTATACTTAATTTAATGTAAATAAATATTTTTAAATTTTCTATTATTTTTCAATCTTGACTTTTTGTAATACTTTATTTTTCATTAATTAAGTTTTGATTTATTATAATTGACATGAAATTTGACTCACCTTCAATTTTTAATTTTTCACGCTTACAACATTTTTCCAAACGGTCAATCATTTACCTATCTAATGGACGACATAAATTTGTGAAAATCAGAATTTTATCATGATTATACAAATAAATAACTTTTATTTGACAAAAATGCCATTTTTTTAAATAAACAGTTAAATCATAATTATTTCTACATGCAAACTACGAATGAAAAAATAACATGAGAAAAATTATGGAATCCAAAAAAGCCTTACAAAGCTCTAGTAAAAAGATATTTAAAAATTTTCAAATTTCTTGAAATTCAGAAACATAATGTAATTTAATTTTTAATTTTTTAAGTTTGGCGAGTTTGGCAATTTGTTTTGTTGCTGAGTACGCTCCTGACTAGAGTTTCATTGGGGAGGGGGGATGAGACTTTGCGTTTTGTAAACGCAAAAGGGCAATTTTCGGGACTTTGGTGTGAACTTTTGTAAGTGTGAGAGTGTGGTTCGTGTGCTCGTCGAATTTTGGAGTAAGTATTTACTTTTTGTAATGAACTTCGTAGGGAGACACCTAATTTTGACGATATTTCTTTTTACTCGTTTGATCTGTTGTTTTGTGGTGACGGGAAATCTCGTATTTGCTTCCGAATTGCAGAATATTATTTTAAATAATTTGCAATGGTAAATTATTGTATATGGAACCAACCTAATGGGAGCTTATCGACCGATAGCTTTTATCTTCGCTTGCAAATTTTTCTAACGTTAAAATTTATTAACAAGTTAAACATTTAATTTTGATAATTAAATTTATTTACTTATTTTGGTTCCACAATTAGCGTATGCTGTATGTTCTTAAAATGCTATCAGTGTAACATTAGGAATTTGGTTTTTAATGAACCAAAGTTTCACCTCGGGTGGATTTATGTGCACAATTCGTTTACAGAGTCGGAGATTGGAAATTCGGTTGGTCCCCGAGGGGGTGAAAGAATTTTTTTATTACAAGACTTGGAATTGGAAGATCATTAATTTGATCTACACTTGCCTATAATAGTACGTATATTATTTAGCAACAGGTTTAAACAACATACTTTATTATTTTCTCCTGCACTCGTAATATGGAAAAACAAGTTTCTAAAAAACCGTTCAAATTATAGCAAGAAAAGATTAAAACTAAAATATTTCTTGATTGAAAAGTAATCATTCTTGATATTATCAAAGAAATTTAATACAATGAAAGTGTATAAATGCAACTTACCAGTGATCCAGTGATGTCATACTGCCATGTTGTTAATAAAATCCACTACTATTATACATTAAGAGTGGGTATATCACATCGTAAAAGAGAAAACTGAGGAATGTAACAACTAGGTGTTTTATTGCCTACTTATAATAGTAGACGTTGACAAAGTGTTAATTTTCATATTACGAGTGCAGAAGAAGATAAAATTGTTTTCGGTCTTCCTTCATACTTCTTTGTATTATTTAAAATAATATCACCAGGAAATTAAAATATTTTCATTTTTAAAATATATTTACATGCTCATAAATTCAAATTCCCTAATTCAAATTTCTTTGGATAGGTTTTTACAATAGAATAATTTTTACACTTTAATTTTGGATTCCTTTTCGATTCTCATTTTCTACGCAATAACTCAATCAGTTCTAATTTTTATCCAGTATTAAAGATCTTTCAAACTAATGTGAACAGCGAACCGCGATTCGCTTCCAATTAGGACAGAGCGTTTATTCCTGGTTAAATTGTTACAGTAATGCTGTCAACCATAGAATTTAATTAACAATTTTACAAGTTGTAATTACAAGAAAAATTTTCAATTTTTTAAGTTACTATTTAAGTATTTAAGCTACTAAAATTTTACTTTATTTTGATAAAATCAAATATCAACCTTTATTTGTATTTAATCACTTTTATTGAAAACTTCATATCAAAAAAAATTTCTAAAGATGAGCTTTATTTGTAACAGAAGGATTATTCTCGAAATGTAAATTTGAAGCCAGAGGAAAAAGCTGCAAATAATATATCGAAGTAATAATAATATTAATTATTAGAATTGATAATACATTAATGCTAATCCGCCACAGCCTAACCAACCCAGACATTTTGTCAGATGTTAAATCGACATAATATATTTTAGTTATGAAAATTGTGTGTATTTTAACTCTAAAAGTGGACTCCCTTCAATAAAATAAATAAACTATTGTACAGTATTAATTTAATAATAAATTACCAGTATAATTAAGCAAAAGTGTAAAAAACATTGCTGTTTATAGAAAATATGCTTAAAAGTTACAAAGAGTTTTAATAATATTATGCATACATAAAATTAATGCACTACAGAATTACTGAAAGTAAATAATCGCAACAGTTGCTGAATCCTCGGAAGTGTGGCCAAAAAAAACTGCACCATTGGTAGATTTTTCAATGAAATAAATAAGCAGGAAAATTTTGCTGGAATATTGTAGGAGATATTCTTGCAATATTCTTTGCTCGACTGTCTAATTGTATTACTTTTAAAAGTTTGGCACAAGAAATATTTATTAGGTACTTTCTTTTCTAATAATAACCGAGAAAATCCAAAAAATAATGAAATTTGCCCACCTCGTATTGGTTTATTAAAATTTTCGGTATATAGTACATCAGCATTAATTAATATTATTATTTCGTCGCGTCCTTTACAATATCATGTTACAAGTATAAAAATTGAAATTATAAGCAGCTTTTTGAGAAATCTTAAGACGTTTTTTAATTATAGCAAGAAAAATATTGCTTTTAATGAAATTAATTTAAAATTTAATAATGAGACGCTTCTTTATAAGATATCTACGGTGACTTATAAAACCGCAAAATTCAAAATCCATCCCCTAATCTTCTACACGCGAATATTGGCATGCAACGAACCGAGTAGAATCCCAAAACTTTTGTAATAAAGATCTGATGAGGGTTTTAATGTATTTAATGAATTAAGTCAATAAGTAATATGATTATATACAGTTAAATATAATATTAATATACATAGGGCGTGAATTCAAAGGTAATACATATATTAATGCATGATATATAATATCTGTAATAATACTGTATAGTTTTAAATGACAATTTTGATTATTTAAGTAATTTAAGGAGGTAAAGTTTAATTGATTTGATTGGAAATGATTTATTGGGGCAAATGGCCGATTGGATTCTTTTATTGTTAGCCTGTGTAGCCCGATTAGATTGTTTGTGAATTGAGATTGAACGACATTAGTTTACAAAATTGTCAAAATAAAATTGATAGTAGGTATATTTCTTATTTTTTATTGTACAAAATTTTTTACCGTGTATGCGCTACTTTGGTCAATAGGGTAGACGTATTTAAAAGACTCTTAGAAATTTCCATGTTGTATAACTTCAAAAGTAAAAATGTTTTGAATGAAACATCTTAAATTTCAAAAGAACTTGAGTGCATACTTCCTTAAATTACATATTTATTTCTCATACTTTAAAAATTATTGAAATAAAATTTCTAAACTTTTTATGACTGGCGCTAATGGCTATGGTTAACGTCTCATAGGGTCATAGGTAGTTACATTTCAAAATAGTTTTGGGGATTTGCATTTACAATTTCTGAGTAAAATTATCACTATTATAATCAAATATATATGGCAACATAAAAACACATAAATTTTAATAATGTGGTCAAAACAGACAGATAGACATGTAGCCAGATTATAAAGCTTTATTTATAATTAAATCAATAGTTTCGGTTATGTGGTAATTTGAAGGTAGAAATTAAATACATTGCTTTGAAGGAGTCTAGACCCTAAAACTTTAAATTTGTCTTAAGTTTACAAATGTAAATTTTATACATTAGTTATTATATTCTGCTTCTGTAATTAGGATGACCCAAAGACTATATTAACGGTAAACAGCTTCCTCACTATAGGCTGTTGGTATAAAAATTGAATTGAATCTTTACTTGAATCAGAAATAATTTAAACGAACATTAATAATTGCACTTGCTGAAATCTCCTCAAAAATGATTCAGATGTATCGTATATAAATGATCACTAATTGATCCATCAAAATACTGAATTCACTTCTGTTTTACTTCTCTTTAACATATTGACATGTTCCAAAATCGTCGATTAAATTTCGGAATTTTATTTTTTTTGTTATATTGTAAATTACAGAATTTTATATTTTGCAAATTAAAATAAATTTTAATTTTTAAAACTGGAATCAAAATCGTCTAACTCGTCGCAGCGATCTATTAAAAAGTTCTTCGCTTGGTGTCACAAACCCCAATTACAAAAATTCCTGTTTCTCGTTGAAGATTCATTTTAGTAGAGTGCTATCCTGGCTAGAAAAACAAATTTGGAAAAACATCTAACAAAAATATTAGATTTTCTAGATTTATCTTTAGAAATAATGTTTCTAGTCAAGGTTACTTAAGGTATTTTATTTCATCACTCCAATGTATTTTTATATTTATATATATTTATTCGTTTGATATTAAGTAGACTATCCAAGATTACTTACTTTTTTTATATTAACATCAGGTACAATTCGTGCATCTTGGTTTAAGAATGTATTCAGTTAATTCCGATGGGCGTTTAATTACTAAGTTTAAAACTCGTATTACTCTACGAAAAAGAGGCCAAAACACAAAAACAAGGTGATTTTTGAAATCTACAGACAATTTTATGCTTTTCCACATAATCGCAAAATCATTCTAGACATTTTTCGTAACAAACAATCAATTTATCAATGCCGAGTCGGTAGTGCGATGCGTCCAATTTTTGAAGTAATGAGTTAAGGCGCTTTCGATTTCCTCTGTTGAATTGAATTATTCGAATTGAAGAACGACTACATTCTTCTCTACTAGGTAATCGTAGGGTTAATTCGTCTAGTGTGTACCACGGATTTTCATTAATCAGCTCTTTGACAAACTCAACGTTTTCGTCCTGAGCGATTTTCATCGTGAAACTGGTCTGGACCGTTTACGAATTACATCGCGCTACCATTTCAAGGCTGTTGACCTTATACACTACACAATTATTAATGAATTTTCGTCGCCGTTTTAAAAAAGGTATAAAACAGTTAAACTTCAATCGATTCGATTTCTATCTAAACAAACATGTTCACAATCGATGAGAGACTGTAAACCTATAAAAATTTAGTCGCTCTACCGTTTCACTGAACGGAGAGCTAGGATCGCTAAACTTAGAATTTAAACGACCCTCGTATATTACTATAATTATTCAATAATAAAAGATTTTAACTCTATAAAGAATAACAAATTTCTACATGATCACAGCAGTATATTCGGCGCGACCAGGAACGAAACAGCATTTTCCGCTTTCTAGCCTGCTGATGAATGTTATCTTTAACTACGCTCGCGGTTAATTTTTTTTGATATTTTGTTTGAATTTGTTTAAAAAATAGTTTTTTTGTTACTTTGATTTAATTTTGTTAATTTTGTTTACTTTAATAATTAATATTGCTTAATCAGGTTATCGGTATTTTGAAAATCATAAATACAAGTCAAAATCATAACAATTTTAATTACTACCTTTCAGTTAAGTAATAATAATTACTACTCAGTCAAGAATTGTGGCTTTTGGGGTACAAATGAAAAGTAAAATTAAATTAAAATTTAATTTAGATTAAAACTATATTAAGATTCAGACGTTAATCAAAATAGGTGGCGTCTATTTCAGCAAAAGGCAATTCGTTTTGTGGTAAAACCGACGTATACGGCGCGGAGCGATGCGAACCTGCAATTTAAAGCGCGTTCCAATGGTGTCCTGAGGCTAACGATTCATTTCCGGAACTCAGACTCCCCGGACACCGGTACGGATTTACTACGTGTACTTCCGATACATAAATGCTTTCAATTCCGTCAGTATGATTCATAGACTTTAACTAAGCTATCCATGAACAAAATCTTGATATGGCAATCTATATAAGAAAAATTGCTTTTTACGATATATGTACGGTCAATATTCTTTTAGACGTAAGAAGCTTATGATTTATAAGTAAAGGAATAATTTCAAGGACGAGAAGAACGTCCAATTTGATTAATTATATAATTAATAATAAATTAATTAGGGTTGTAATTTATTAGGTATGTGCTAAATTTGTTAATACTTCTTGACGTCAAACTTGCTAACTTAAAGTTTACGGTGGTCACTTTAGATCCAGTTTGAATTTTCTATCCATACTTGAATGTCATTCAGATTACTTTGAAATAAGTTCAGAAAGTTTTGAACTGCAATGAGTTTTTTTAACACGAAACTTCAAAATTTGTTGAATTATTTAGTAAACTTATTAAATAAGTACCAAAAATTAGAGAACAATCGATAAGTTTCTAAATAAAAGTGCTTAAAATTTCTTTAAGGAAAATTTTATTAGAAAAACTTTTTGAAACTCTTTTATTGACTGCAGTTTTAGTTGAAGGTTGTAGAACTTTTTGAAAAACGATTCGCCACGTTTTTTAATTAAATTTTTAGGCACAGGCGATCGCCATGCCATTTGAATAAATACGTAATGAATGATAAATTACCATAAAACTTTTTTAATTGTTACGTAAAGTAAACTTTTAAAATTATTTTTGGAATACTCAAATACATCGTTTTTATGAATTTCAATTAACGGTTTAGTAATTGGTCTCATAATGTAAATGCCGAGAGAAAATATACCTATAGGTATACCTAAAAATATTTTGTTTGAACATTTTCGGTGAATAATATTAATAACATATCATTTTTTACTTTTTAATTTCAATCTTGTTTATTTTAAAACATTTTTATTGATTTCGACGATATTTTTTTATTCGTAATTTGTGTTTTTGCAAATTGTAAACTGCATATTTTGTAAAATAAACTTCCGGCAATATAATTTTAAAATAACAAATTAAAAATATAAGTACTAATTGTTAAATAATAATTAAGTTTATAAATCTATCTATCTATTTTCTATCTATCTATCTTTTGTCAATTTAAAAAATGGTGACCAATTACTTTCTCTCAGTAATTATACACGCACCGTCAACAGAATGAGCAGAACTAGTGCTTACTTCTAACAAGAGGATATCTGGCAGATATCGGACTAGAGCACTGCCGGATTAAACTAGCGATTAACAGAGAGATATTTGTGCAAATACGAACTTGATGACATTTTTAGATATGATGGAATTTCCTAGAACAAAAAATGCTATTCATCATCAATACCTTCTTCGACTAGGACTAGAGTAATCGTCTATGGACTTGAACGGAAAAACCAAGAACCAAATAGCCAACAGCGACACATAATAAGTAATGTAGAAGTCTTCAACCTATTTTACATAGGTAGTGCTAATCGATTGGCAAAAAAAGAAGACGAAAAGAAACAATGAAGAAGAAGGTATGAAAACAAATGTTCATAAAGAATACGATTTTAATGATCGTCACAAGAAAAAAGAGATAACCTTCTTAGATTTGGGTTGCTTAGCACCGAGATAAATTGTATTATGGGTAAGAAGTTAGAAAGCAAGCTTAATTCTAAACCCATAATAGCCTAACCCGTAAGTAAATGGCTTGAGCAGATTTGCACGTAATTTAGAAGTTTCAAGTTTTTATTTTTTACATTTTGTGTATATTTTAGATGGCAATAAAATAATTCTAATAATTTAATAACAACCTCATTAAATTTAAATCTAATCGAGCGATATCCACTCGATAAAAATTTGTTTTTCTTCATACAATATTATCTCCTTTAACCTCGAAAATATTTGATTATATACAAGTGCTTAAATTCTTATTAAGTTTGAACGTAATTTCGGGAACGTAAAGATTTTTCGTAATACCATAATTAATTGCCAAAGACGCGAAATAGACTTTATAACTTAATTAAAATTGTAATTCACGAAAACAATTTTTAGTGAACGACAGCCTAATAATACATTAATATATTCTACATTTTACCATATACCGTTTACATTATTCGGTCAATTACAAAATTTGTTCTTTATGTTGAGATTTACAGATTATAATACAAAAAAATGTTACGTTAACTTTACATTTACAGAAGCCTTCTCATAAACATACTATCCGGGATATTTCGTTTTCATTTTTAATATAACATAAAATGTTAAATTTTTTGTTCAAGATATTCTAACGTTTTATGATTTTTTATTATTTTTTAACGATTTGTGTTTAAATACTATACTGTTGTTTTATTTGAATATAAGGAAATCGTATTTTTAAATTTTAAAATATTTAACAATAACATGTGAAAGTCGAATAATTTATGATTTTATATTTCAGCAGAGAAGTCAGGTTTACAGAGCACTCTAAGACTAGAGCTATTAATATGTAAAACGTGCGTATTCGCACGTTAAAATTCTCAGCTTTCCTAACTGCACACGTTAGCAGGTTAGCACCTTACTAGAATTACTCATCGGTGCTCACAGAATCATTGAGTGCCAAGAGTAGACGTTTGCAGGCAGTTAGAAATAATAGGACTAAAATTAGAAGAAAAAATCGAGTTTTTAAATATCTATCGTAATAAGTAATTTCTTCAATTTATAAATTTATTGCACAACACTGGTTTTCAGTAGACAGTTAGCACTACGCTGTATCAAGCAGGATCATCATAACTATCGGCGCTAAAACGGTTTGATAAATTGAAAGAAAGAGTTAGTCATTTTTAAATGGTTTTTCGCCACTATGTATTTTGGAACAATCTGCTAGATTTACTTCAATAAGGTTCAGCTAGAAGAATAACCTAGAAGCTAGCTAGAAGAATGTCTATTATGAATTTATCTATTGAATGAATTAATATGTATGTGCGTATGTAGGTTCAAGTAAACGCCAGAACGTAAGAATTCCATTATAAGTAGTAGGTATAATAATAGCGAATATTAATTTATTATTATATAATCAGTCAACTTAATTATGTCAATTAAAATGCTAACGTTTTGTTATGTTATGACTATGCTATGTTGTGTCACGTCAATTGGATGAGAACTACGCTTTAGTACTTACAAAGTCAAATTATTACGAATATACAATACACGGTAATGAAGAAGTTGGTTTTCCATTTTGGAATTTGGAATTGTTGTTTTACTTCATTTGGAAGTACTTCCAAAGTGCTGGTAAATACTCGTACTGTAAATTATTTTGGAAGTTCTGGATTCGTTAATTTTAATTAGCAAATATCAATTTTTAGACAAAAGAGGTCAGCTTGATCTTGCCAGCATTTTATGAGCATTTGCAAGGGTTAAAACTGAAATTGAAATATGGGTTTTAAATGAAAAAAATTGTAATAAAAAATCGTGGGGGTCAGAGAGTGGGAGTTGAGGAATTTTTATGGTGCTGACTTGATTTTGGAGCTTCATTTTTGGGCAGAATCGTTCCCGAGGGGTTGAAACTTGGGCTCAAATGTCTCATGAACCTCATGATAACTCAATGTTCCCAAAAACGCCACCATAGAATCAATAAAACGGTCGAAACTAGGCCAAAAATGTGCAAAATCGCATATTTCACATGTTTTTGACCTTGGGTCCCACTTAAAAATTTTTTCGCAATACACCATCTGAAAGGTAATAAAATATTCCAAAAATTAACGTTTTTTAATTTTGTGCCGAGAGGAGATAAAGTCCTGAAAATCACGTTCCAAATATTAAAATGGGTGTCATTTTTGGATTATGGAGCCCAAAAAATCTGAAAAAATTCAGACGTCTTCTTCATTAAATCACCCTTTGAATTCCGAAAACCGGGTGTGAAAATGTTATTTCTAGCGAGAGTTATCGTAAAAATGGTAAAAAGAGGCTTTTTCGGCGGTAGCAGACGCTAGGGTTGCCCTAGCGGGCTGAAAATTTGGGGGGCTTGGTCTTTTTTGATACCAAATCAAATGCCCTAGTTCCAGTCAAAATCCTATACGGGGGACTTTGCACCCTCTTATTGGGCTATGCCCTTTTTGTGTTTTGACTTAAATGAATACTATGAAGTGGTATTAGTTTGTTAACGCATTATAGGCTGCGAAAACCCACTAAGTCCTGTCTATACAAATAGCAAAGATAATAATTTTTGTTATAAGTCAAAAGCACTTAAATATAGTCAGAGAAAAAGCACTTTCAAATTAAATTTTCTCAATAGTATATAATATTTGACTTAATGCATATTCGCAGAATACCCACGAAATTTAAAAAAGTAGAAAATTCTAAAGTGGAGAGGAGTCGCCTAGTTGGCCTTTTCCGGCTAAAAATCGATATTTTCTAATTAAAAATTAACGAACCCAGCACTTCACAAGCACGTCCAGATGAAGTAAAAAATCAATTCCAAATTTCAAAATGGAAGTGTCAATTTGATGCAGATTACGGTTAGGCAACTGAAATTGTAGTAAAAGTTTTGTTTATTTACTATATTGTGATTGTGGGACAACGCTGAGATAGATCGCTTTTTCTGGAAAAACGGACGTAATGCAAAACTCCTACTTCTTAATTATGACTAAGTACATTCCCATTATTTACGAATACCTCCATTCTACTCAACAATATGTAGAATTTATGATATAAACATCAATATCTGGCTAATTCATCACTAGATTATCCGACATTGTAAATATGGTCTCAAATAATTCTAAATGAGTGATTGGAAAACTTTTAATTTTATGTGTTAATATGTAGAATAGACTTTTAGTACTTACATTTGTTGCAGAAATCAGTTATTCAACATTTTTATGCCTGAACATTCAAATTGAAAATAATCTATCAAAATATTCTCATAAAAAGCAACCATAGTTTCTAACTTTGAATAATTTTAGATATGCTTTAATTTCCTTTAAATAAAATAAGATAAATGAGGTTTATAATCTAGATTTTAGTGTTTCACTGTTTAGTTTTTTATTATCTTCCTTATTATCTTATTAAATAAATGGTTTTAGTTAGGGAGGCGAAGAGGGGATTTTTCGGGCATACTCGAGCGCGGGAGTTTAAGATATGAGAGATACCTTAGACCTAATAGAACAACTTTGGAAAGTATTAGCTCTATATGTAGTGACGCGCGCCTAGAATAGACGATCAGATTAGTAAAAAAAAATCGATAGTCTGAAATACTCGAGCGCGTCAGATTAAGACATTGATTTTAGTGTCTTAAGACTAAATTTAACTAATCTGACGAAAAGTCCTTGATGCCGCAGAGTTATAGAGTCGCAAACTTGTAAAAAAAGAACGTTAATCCGGCATTCTCGAGCGCAATCAATTTTTTTTTATTTTGAAGAATATAATCTAAAACTTAATAAAAATACAAAATCTGCCGGTTTCCGCATGACCGGAAGTGTGGAGGAGCCATTTCGTCTTCCGAAAAACGCGTTGCGGCATATAAGTCGCGAACGATACATTTAACAAAAAAAAAGTTTAAATAAAAAAAAAGGTAATTTTATTTTACACAAAAAAGGTCTCTTTATATTTTTATCTCAAGTTAAAACTTTTGGACTTATAGCATCAGGAAAACTCAAACTCCCGGTTTTTTGAGTATATCTCGAAAACGGAGGGTGTTAAAAAAATTGATATTAAATTATGTAACTTTTATTATATCTCAAAATTTTTTTTTTCTAAAGCTTTTTGAAAATTTTCGTGGACTTTGAAAAAAGAAAAAAAAGCTTTTTCGGTCAGATTAAGAGAACCTACCAACATTTTTGTCAGATTAAGAAAATCTGCTTTCAGGATACCGAGATAAACCTCCCCTATGAAAATCTGACGCGCTCGAGTATTTCAAAAGAATTTTTTTTTGCATTTTCAAAAATTTGTTTTAACTTATCGTCACGCCGAAATCGTCAGTTTTTTTAAAGGGAGCTTCCTTGGGGCCTACTTAACACCCCTTCCGAAAATCTGACGCGCTCGAGTAAATTTCTTTTTTCGGATTTTTGACTACTTTATATGCCTACCCCCACCACGCAAACCGGCAGATTAGATACCGTTGTTATCAGAGGCACTTGGGGCATACGTGGTATGAATATCTGGCGCGCAAGAATGCCCAAGTAACTGTTTTTTTTAACATTTTTGAAAAACCGTACACGCCATACCCACCGATAAAATGGTTTTTACCATACGAGCTTTCCTTTTCGAAATTACTTCATCTTTCGATTTTGATAGGTCTCGACGGCGCTCGAGAATGTCGCCATTTAGCGACCGCACCTCCCTAACTATTTCTTTTGCCATTCTAAGTTTGAAAAAATTTTAGTACGGAGAAGATTAAAAAAATAATTTAAAATTACAAAAATTAGCTTATATTTTTCTCAAGTTTTCATTAGCAAGTAATGCAAATTCGTTGTGTAAAATAACATTGTTTTGTTGTTTTCAAATAATTAAGTTTGTTCTTGCAACAAACTACTTGCAAATGTACTTTTGTTTCAAAAAATGGTAAATAAATATTCGACAAAGTAACATTGTTTAATTTTAAACGCTCTCATCATGTAGCATTATATAATATAGAGAAAGCTGTGTTTTTGCTGGAAGATTAAAATTTAATGTTGTTAAAATTTTTCAAAAATAATTTTAAAGAAAATAGTTAAATATACTGATATGCTGTTATTTGAATTTTTCTTACTGATTAAGGAATTAAGTGAAAAAGTAATTTTTCCACACCAACATTTTAATATTGTGTTAATTTCATTAATTCTGAATGCGCAAATAAGTTTTCAGGAAACACGTGGTCCTGCAATATCTCAAATAAGTGTTTGGCGAACACTTAAGCGTCATAAATTTCACCCATGCCACATTTCTTTGCATTATAAATTATGTTTGTAAGGTATACTTTAAGAGAATGTAAAGTACAAATTTACGAGATGTTCAAAATCTATTATTTCTTTATCTAAAACTACTACCAGCGTTGCGATTAAAAAACTTCTAGACTTCTTGTCCAGACAGTCAGAACAATTATTATTAACTTGGAAAAGACAAAATTGGAAGGCAATATATAGTAGTGCATTATGAATAAGCTTTTCTCGTTGGTACCAATTATTTTATATATAATATACATTTTAAGAACCATGTTTTTACAAAAGTTATTCTTTTATGTAAACACAATATTTTTCATTCCTGTTTGGTTTTTGGCTCGTTAAGAAAATGAACAAATTTTATACTTCACGTTTTATTTAAAAATATCACTGTCTTGTATAATCAGTCTTACAGCAGCTTGTTGTTTTGAAGTCTTAAGATATTGTGCAGCTGTGTTTTGTTTAATAAGTATAACTTTATTACTTATTATTAAAATTGTTGACAGAGCAAAATTAATTTTAGTCTTCTAAATGTAAATCTAAAGTATTTACTGTAATTTTGAATAAAGTAAAATAAAGCTGATTGTAAATCTAAGTTGCTATATGGGAAATCAATATATAAAGTTCGTCAGGAGCTAGCTAATAGAGCTTTAGATACATTTGTCTTCATGCAAACTATCGGAGTGAAAAACGTGGAAACTTCAAACGTAAAACGGAGTTTGCTTTTTTGGTCAATGAAACATGGTCCGTCACAAATTACATGTGTTTCTAGAAATGGTTAATTGTTAGTGTTACCGCAGTTTTGCGGTATATTTAGCAGAAGCGTAACATAAGAAATCCAAGCGCTTGTTGTAATTAATATTCAAGACGCCCCCATCCCTTAGAAGCGCGTGATACAATTAAACTTATACGTGCACTGCTTGTCTTATAAACCTGAATTGTTATCGCTACACAAACGGATTTAACCCTATTTTCCAAACAAAAAGTATAAGCACGTTTTTTAGTTTTAAATTAGAAATTAAGTTGCTGCAGATTCTCGCCTAATAATTGAGTTTTTCTTTTTACGTGAAAATTATGGCCAAATTACTTTTAAAAAGGAGCATTAGTTTAGTGCAGAGGTAGATACAATCTATAATTTCGTAGAAATCTGCTTTTTGTAGACAAAGAGGTACACAGTCCTGGCTCTGGTGACAAGAGCTTTAATGATGCCGGGAATTTGGTAGCCTTGATCACGCTTTACTTGGATAAACGAATTAACTAACTACAAAGACCTTCCGGTTAATTCTACTTTATACATTTAGTTGCTATTAATTATTTTAAAGGACAAAATTAAGACATTATTTACTATAAGTTACAATATGTAACATGAACAAATTTTGGAATAATTTAAGATAAATCTACATTTTTCAAACTAATATAATATAATTTATTATACTTTACTATTTTGATAGTAGCACAGAGAAAATTGTTAATCCGAATTCATTCCATTACGATTCAAAATAGGTTTAAAATTTCAAGTTAATCTACTTTTCTACGGTCCCCCAAGAAAGTCACACACAATTGAGTAAGCAGTAAAAAAGTCAATTGAATCCACCTGTTATACGACTGACACTCGGATTCATACTGTTTAGGATTTGCAGTTTACTGTATATTATTATAATGCAGTTTTAAAGTACATAATTTTGATAACTTGATGTGATTTCTGCACTCGGCTGTGCCTCGTGTATGAACTTATAAATTCATGCGTAATGTATAATTTTATACGCTTATTCAAGCCAGCAGACGTGGGAGACTTCCAAGGTCCTAAAATCAAATTTGAGCTGTTAAATAAAAATAAATAAATCAAAGTAAAATTTGTAAAACTTTAATTCAAAAAAAACTTTACAATCCGAAATATATAAAAATATAACAAACCAAATTTTATAGTTAAACAAACAAGCGAAGATTAGAAACCAAAAATGTGTATAAAACAAAAATATTGCCAATAGTGCGCGCGTACGGACGAACTTTTGATAAAAAATCGCGTTATCAAATAACACGCATAAATTTGAAAAATTGAAAAAGAAAAAATTTAATTGTCTTGGCCACAGATGTATAAAAGATAACAAGATAAATAATTTAGTTTGCGACGGAATCCCAACAAGGACAGTCGTTTTTTTTGAGTTCGTGATTGAACCTCAAAAAGGGAAAATCGTGTGAAGTTAATCATAGCTCTTGAAAGAGATTGTGTGCATGTGTGTGCTTTGAAACAACCATAGCATACACCAATAAATCGAAATTGAAATATTTCGATCCAAGAAGAATAAATTTAATTTTTGGACGAGAACCAGCGGCTCATAATCTGGAACAACAATTTGGAACTGGAATAGAAAATCATTTTGGAACTGAAAAGGACAGTTCTTCTTTAACGTGGGAGACAGAAGAGGTACCCAAAACCCATTTAAAATCACCACAAGGACAGAAGTTCAGGTTTGCATAAAAATAACTTTTAAAGTGCTCGCGATTTAAGCGGAATCTTATTCGGTTAAGAACAATGATGCATCACTGCCAATATTTGTAAATCCAAGATAAATTTTTGTAATTCAATTGTTTTGTTTAATAAAAAATAAAATTTCCATTCATTCAATAAGTGGGATATTTTTTTGAATTAAAGAGATTTAAAGAGTCACATCCATCAGATATTTTACTACCTTACCTCAAAGAGTTCAAAATAGAGAAAGTAGACACGAATTTAGGTTCTTCACCGAGTCGTAGCATTATATATTATGTAATACACTATTTACTAATAGTAGGTATAATTAATAGTAATATACTATAAAATACTAATAATACTAATTTATTTGAAATATTATTAGATGCGTAATAACATAACAGATTTTAGTTAATAATTTACAATATTATGCTATGAAGATTAACATTAAACTACAAAAAGTAACTAGTAGGTACTTAAGTTTGAAATAGTTCGCAAAAAATGTTTTGTAAATAAAAGCTGAAACTGTTTCTCTGCAGAAATATATAGGTATTTACTATTTTACATGACTTGCTTAGTTAAGTTTTTCCTATTTTCACGGAATCTCAAATTAGGTTGTTCTAACTTGCTATTAACAAGACTTTAATTAATCTGCAACCAGCATCTTAACTACATGAATCAAGACTCAAAATATAATTTTTCAGGATTATTTTTGTCTGAATCGAATCAAATTGATAATATGACGTTATAAATAAAGTATACATGTTGCTATATAGATAAACTTGAAAATTAAAAATATTATTATAAAAATAATTAATAATAATAATAAATAGGATAGGATAACCACTTGTTGATGGGATAAAATCCTATTTCATTGTCAGATGATGCCATATGTATGATGAAAACATTTTCGGTATTTTTATACTTACAATGTATTTTATTTGTGATAACTTCAAAACATTTTAGTTCTGAAAATTTTTTAGTGTATTTTTAAAATTTTTTAAATTATGGATATTAACCATCAATCAATATCAACCAGTTACACTACTTAAACCACGTATCAATCGATTAATTTATTAATTGATAAGATCGCCTTTACGCTCTGAACTATGTATGATACTTGAGGGAGAATAATTAATTATTTTCATTACTAATATTAATTGCTTGGATATTTTAGTAAACAATTTATTTTTTACTAAATTACCAAAATTCAACCTTGTTTGGTGATAAATTAAATTTACAAAATTTGTTATTTTTCTAAAATGCTTTGAAATAGTGAAAATATTGTTTTGTTTCAAAAAGGTTGTTAAGATAGAAAATGAAAATAATGAGAAGTTCTTGAAATTTTTGCAGTAAATTATTTGCGTAATAAAAAAATTTCTGGCAAAGTTTGAATTTAATCTTGTTTTTAGTTATCGAGATAAAAAATGTCAAAGTTACATAACGGTTGCATTGATTTAAAGGTCATTATTTCAACAATCAGAAATGTCAGCATTACCAAAAATTGCCAAAATATTTATGAAAGTCTTATAAATAAGTATACCAAATTTCAAAAAAGTAATGTTTTTAGTTTCTGAGAAAATTAAATTATTATTCCAAAAAGTGTACAAAAGCTATCAAGATTTAGTAAATCATGGCAACATCTGATTTTGTAACCCATTCATTTTCCCACCAATATTTTTGTTTTTAATGTATATTTATCGAAAATCTTGATAGCTTTTGAACTACTTTTTAGAATAATAATTTAATTTTCTCAGAAACTAAAAACATGACTTTTTTGAAATTTGGTATACTTATTTATAAGACTTTCATAAATATTTTGGCAATTTTTGGAAATGCTGGCATTTCTGATTGTCGATTTAATGACATTTAAATTAATGTGAACTTTAACATTTTTTATCTCGATAACTAAGAACAAGATTAAGTTCAAACTTTGCCAGAATGTTTTTTATTACGCAAATAATGTACTGTAAAAATTTCAAGAATTTCTCATTATTTTCATTTTCCTTCTTAACTACCTTAGATTAATAAAAGCATTTGTAGATTTTTATAGCTTCTCAAATTTCCAAATTTTTCTTTTCGGCTCTGAAAAAGTTCATACTTTTCCTGCCTATGATCCACAGTGCTTAATAAGTAAGTCTATGTTGCTGCAATAATGTTTGTTATGCCAAATTTTTGACCAAAGTATCGATGTCTTTTGTTAACCACTTATGGAATTATGAATAATGGTTTTATGTTTTAAGAATGTATATTATGCAAGCCAGATTTATTGGTACACAACCATAAGGGTTGTCCGATTTCACTTGTTATGGACTTTTGTCAAGTGAAATGAGAATGTTTTGGTATCTGGAAAGCAACAAATTATGTTTGGAAATTACTACTTGAGATAAATTGTGAAATAACCAAGGGGGTATTACTCTGAATTTTGCGGTTCCAGACTTCATAAGCCTGTATTAGATGTTTATTAAAGATGTTGAATGTTACAATAGCTTGTTGGTAGGTGATGTGTTGCAGCTTTTGATGTGTATTTTTCTTATGATTGTTAAAATTTTAGATTCTGATGAAGACCAATATATGAGGTTGAAATCGGTAAATTAAGCATTAAGTAGCATTTGTTTCATTTAAGAACCCAAAATACCCACAAAAAACATTCTAACTTCTGAATTATTAAAGATATCATAAAGATTTCACAAGATTTTAGAGACTTCATAAAGATTTCATGAGCTATCATAAAAGCTCTAGAGACTCAATGAGATTTCACAAAAATTTTATGCACAAGTTCTGCACAAGAACTTCCTATAGACTCATGTTTTTGCATTCCACATACTTCATAATTATGTAAATTGCTTTTCTCTGAATCAGCGAGGGTACCAATTTTAGAGAATAGTGAATTTTATTTAATTGTAAGTACTATTCTATTTTGAATATTTTTTGTTAAACAGAATCTGCACTTCACAGGCAAATAGGCGTAACCACCATTTAGGATTTTTTCAGGAGACAGTATATCCAAACTAAATAAGTTATGTTTCACAATTTTCTTAGTAAAGTGGTCACTTTAGTACTACTAAAAGCACTATTGTTTTATGTGCTACAAAATTGCTAAGAAGGCTATGGCAATGGAGGTAATGTTTTGCTCGGTTTTTTGATATCTAGCGCCGTTTTCAAGTTATTGCAAATTCAAAATCTCAAATTTAGCTATTAACCAAAGTAATTTATCATTGAAGCCAAATTGTGAAAAATAGTATATACTCCATAGTTCTAAGGTATATCTATATAAATAATCGTTATGGTCCGAGTAAGGTTTTTACGAAAAAAAAACTTGGAAAAGTTGTCTGGAAAATAGAAAAATTAGGAAAAAACTAAAATTACTTCATTTCTATTCCGATAGATAGCGCTACGTGCGCAAATGTCGTTTAACAGCATTTTTAAATTGGAGGGTAACACTTAAATGTGTCATCAATTATATTAGGTGCAACTGTCCAGATAAATGCATTCACAAAATCAAAATGGCATACTTGCCAAATTGTTGGACATTGGTAATAGGAAAATCGCAGTTGACATCTTGACCGGATTCATCACATTGCCCACTCATTTCTGCCAGTTGGCCAAATCGAAGGAATATTATGCTCTTTCAAAAAATTCAGTTCATAATTAAAAAAATTTGTTTCTATTGATTAAGTAAGTTAAAATAAAGAAAATAAAATTACTATTCAACTTTGTATTAACCTTTAATTAGGTAGGTTGAATTTTGTAACGTAAGTAGGTAGGTGGGGGTGCTCACAACACCCCAACAAAAACTTATATTTACAGTAACAATTTACATTCATTTTTTATATTGTAGGTAAATTCACATTATTTTGGATATTATTGTATAGCCAAATGTAAAAATAATAAAATTTAAGACTATTAAATAGCAGTTTTAGCGAGTTTTAATATTTACTCTTCGTGACAACCTTAAAGATATTAATACGTGGGGTGTTGTGGCCACCCCGCATTCCTATAATTAAAGGTTAAACATGTTTTTGGTAAGACCCTTACCTTTCGAGCTATCACGGCAAACAAACGTGGAAATATACTTTCACATGAGGGCAAACTATTAATTCTTTATTTCTTATTTTATTTTAAATCTGATATACAATATTGTGGAAGGAATGTGGGATGGGGGATTGACAAATTTTTATTTTTTATTAATTATTATAATAAATTATTATTTATTATTAATATAATATATTGTAATGATATTTTATGAATAAAATTAATTTTCCACAAAACCTCTCCTACACTTTGGTTTTGCACCAGCTAGCTCAGTTTAATTTTCAGTTAGTGGCGTCAAACAAAATTTTTTAATTTTAATTTTATAAAATGGAAAATCGGCGGTCAACTTCATGTAGTGATAACCCGCCAGGCCACACTATCTCTTCAACACACGTTCCCTTGAACGAATCCTTAACTTTCCAAATTTAAATTTAAATATTTACGAAATTTATAACAATTCCCATCTGCAACATCCAAATCAATTAAGCAATATCCAATCCACTCAATCAACAACCAAATCTTCATCAGCTTTGGAAAAATCGTTGAAATAAAATAATAAAAATTCTCACCACAAATAATTTTATCTATTTACTCTAATAAATCAATTCAATTGCACAATTTTATACAATTTCAAAAATATGCCGAAAACTAGCCAAAATACTCAAAAATTACGAGAGCGCGGCGGAAACACGTCCGCTCTCGGTATAATGTCGGAAAAAGCCCCTTTCTTTTCTAAAAATTGCCGCCAACTTAAAATACTTCGTGAAACACCATTAAAATTTAAAAATTATTTACAAAAATGAACAAAATCCCCGCAATTTAATAAACAAAAATCAAAATTGATGTTTGGAACACCACAATATATAATAAATTAATATAATTGAAAATTAAAAAAAATAATTAAATATTACTTAATAAGAGTATGAAGAGAAGGAGTTCTCACCCAATGCCAGTAAGTAAGGAAAAAGGATTTCGGGTGCATAAAGCGTCCGAAACGTCGACCTACAAGTTATAAGTTGTTTGATTGCTACCCAGCCAACCCGAAATCCTTTTTCCTTACTTAATAAGAGTATTTAAATTACTGTTTAATAAAATAAAATAAAATAAAATAAAAAAAAAATAAAATTTGCAAGTTTTCTTGAAAAGCGACGTCTAAAATTAAGGACGTGGCGCAGCTAAGATCAGCAATCTTTTTCAAAAGATTAACAACATAATAAATGGTCAATCATATACATGCAATCTGTATAAATATTCCTTCTCAATATAAATTATATTGCATTTCCATTGATTTAAATTCCATCTTAAACTGTTGTCTTCAGTGTGACTGTGTGCGATAACATTTTGCACGCGCATGGGATTAGGTGCAGCATCATAAATAGTCATGAATGCCAGAAAAACCTTACAAAGAAATTGAAATACGAAGAAACAATTCAGAAATTTTATAATTTAAATATATTTCATGAAAAACTTAAATTAAAAGTTAAGTCAAGGTAAGTTAAGTTATATGAAATTTGTAGATACATATGTCCTGCAGCGCACAAAAGGGAATACATCCCTCCCAAGTTTTTCATCGCCATTAAAATTGATGCCAGCGCTTTTGCAATCAAATTGCATATTCAAATATTTACCAATTAATTAAAATTTTATATAGGTACTATTACTCCAATATATACACTGCAAAGCAAGAACCTACTTTTTCAACTTTGAATGGCCGGTTTTACAATAAGAGATTAAGCTCAGTTCAATTAAAGTGAAGCTTGAAGAATTAAAAATAATATTTTTTGAAAGCTTTAACAAAAAATCAGTTTAGAATTTAATTAATAATATTAGAATTTCATCCAAGAGTACATAGCTTTACCCAATAAGAGAACTAGCTTAAACTACTTTACGGCTTCTTTAGAATTTAAAAGAGCTCATCAGTTATTGCTACTTTTTTATTGACTACTACTTTCTTAGAAGCTAATGCCAAACTCTAAGTAAAAGTAATAAAAAGTTAATGAATTATAAAAATATACTACTATAAAGTATCTCGAATTGAAATACTACATATTAAAGTGTTTCATTTAAAAATCAAGTTACGGAAACCAAACAGACGAAAATAAAATTAGATTACATTTAGAGAAATAGTTTCAGAATATGGATGAAATATAATGCTATGTGGAATATAAATTCCACACGTATAAATGTATCTCATTAACATTATTAATAAATTACCTTGTACCTTACATTTAAATTTAATATCCAAATATATAACCAAGTTTCAGGTAAATTTAATATTATAATAAAGGATAATTACAAAAGAACTGATGTAATACATGACAGTACATTAATAATAGGGAAGATATTACATGACTACCCCTTGGCAATCCTTATCCTGTGTGGAAGAGTGATGAAGCCATTTCCGGAAAACGCTGTCCCATGTCCACCATACACGCACGACCTCATTATCTTTGTTCGCTGCTACTACCAACAACAAAAACATTCATTTTTATCCAGGAAGGCGTCAAGAAATGCCAATTTATATTATTAAGATAAATAAAAATCCATTTATATTGAACAATACTTTAATTTAACAAAACAAAGTAAATACGGTAATAAATGATGCATACCATGTCGCAACATGATTTTTAATACAAATTTGATATTAGAAAATGGTGTCAAGAAAACCATTTTTCAGTTTTAATGAAAAATTGTGTTTATGTTGCTGCATTGATTTACTGGCTGAGTTGTTGCAAATAAAATTTAATTGTTAAGTTCCCTTTAGCTTCCCGTTACTTGTTTGCTTTAATGAAACTAAAGTCGAAACAAACCTCTACAATTTAAGAAACGTCTGCGGGACTTGATTAAACTTGAATTTTTCTCTTACATTTCGTTTGTGTTATTTCTGGACTATTAAGTTCAAAACTACTCTTAAAGCGAACCCACAATAGTTAGCATAAAAGATTTTAAATTTTTATCAAACATATTTCTGGCTACATAATATTATCCCATTATAAATAAATAAGTTGCTTTTGTTGATATTTCACAGGGGTAAGGAAGCATCTACACTGTATCAGGACTTTCGTTTAAAATCTAATTTTGTTTTTACCCGTACGCGCTAAAGCTCTTACAGCATGAAGCGACGAGTGTTTTACTAGTTTTCCAGTAAGTGTTTTCTTTTAATTCAATTATTTATTTAATTTTGTTTGTTTTTAGCTGTTGCTAATAGGGTTTTGAGCAATGCTTAGTGAACATTCAAATGCAACACTTTGTATGTAACTATAAAATGCGGCACGGTACCCGCATATCCACATCGGTTTGTGTGGACAGGAAAACTGCAAATATTGTGAACGGCGCGTGCTGGACTACCGGGAAATGAGAAGATCGAGGTGGACCCTTAAATGATCAAAGAGACCATCATGGGATATGTCAAGGATCTGTCTATCTTCTATTCAAAATTCATATCGGGTTTTTAAAATATAGCTTAGAAAGTGGAAAAATATTCAGAGAAAGCATTATAAACTTTAAGAAAAAGTTATTATTAAACTAATTACATAATTAGAATTTTAACGCTTAAATATATGTAATTTTCATTTAAACGACATATTAACAACACTCTATTTACTACTAAAACTAGAATATTTTGAGAAAATAAAGATAGTGGATTGATGATGCCATAGTATGGTGAAAATGTTTGCGATAATTTATACTTACTGTGTATTTTACATGTGATAACTTAAAAACATTTTATTAATAAATACACCTATAATGGGGATTTTGGACTCTGTAAATAAAACAACCAATTCAATTCAACGTTTCGAAGATCTTTATTGTCTTCTTCTTCAGGAATCTAAAACAATACTCATGATAATATGACAATTCAAGCAAAATGATGTGGCGTACTAACTAAATTTGTTTTACACAGTAATTGACTATGACATTATTCGTTAAAAACATTTTAGTTCTGAAAAGTGTTTCGTGCATTTTTTGGGTTTTCTAAAATATTGCTATGAAAAATAACAATAGGTTATGAAATTCTGAAATTTTGTAACTGAAAAATTGAATAAAGCAAAATACGGGACGATATTGCAAAATAACGCTACTAATCCTATATAGTACATAAGCTTTTCAGTGTATTTGGAAAACACACAAACTCAACTTGACTAACGTCGTTACGTTAATCAAAAATAAATTAGTGTCACCCAAACGAAAATCCTAAATAATGAGATAATGTCCAAACAGCAAAGCAAATGCGTACGTTAAATGATATAAAATGGAATCTTCCTAATAAAATAATTATCAAAATAACGGCTTAAACCCCTTCTTTATGAATTATTAAATTCTGCAACAATTTCACTTATACATTTAATTACTTCTGGGGGCAACATTTGGCATCTTCTCTCTTAACTATTTGAGCTACTCAAAAACTCCGTTTTAGTAGATCTGTAAGTTTTGAGTTGAAGCCGCTTCAAGAATGTTTTTAATGAATTGAGCGACTCAAAAATTTACTGTCTAAGTAGATCCATAATTTTTATACAGAATTTATGTTCAGAAATATTTGTATACGATGAAAGCAAGCCAAGAGTGGGATTAACCATATGCAAACTACCTATTTCACTCGTAATTTTGGTTAGTCAATAAATTTTAATTTTTATATTTATAATTTACGCACTAAACTACTATAATTTCATTAAAAAAAACTTTAATTTGGTGGATATGCTTTGGTATCTATTTTTTTACCACTTGAAGTAACATTACAGAATTTGTAAATTGCGAAAATGCAATTTTTCTCCTTCTTTGTCCTACATATTAGACAACATTGCCTATTAAGGAACCCAACACTTCCTTGGATGACCCACATTTTTTTTCATTGTGTATTCATATGTAATTCATTACCATAACTTGTTCTAACTTAAAATATTCTTTCCAATTTCTTCAGTTGTAGTTCTTTATCTTTTAATTTACTTAGTTGTATATTTCTTATATCTTTATTTCTCAGTATATCTATTCTACTTGCAACCTTTTATTTTCTGAAAAAACTTTTTTTCTTGAGATTGAATCAGATTTTCTTGTATTTTCTTAACGAAATCTTACTTCACTTGTTATTGTAGTCAAATACAGAAGTTAAAGAACTTTATTTAGGTGTTTTCTTGTTTCTTTTTAAGATTCGGATTCATAGTTACACATATCCTCCTGAATCTATTTAATTTTTGTTCATTTGGTTTTGATTATATCCTCATTTCACATTTTTGACAGATTTTTGAAAGTGAATTGTCGTGTTTCAAAATTCTCAGTAGGAAATTTGGTGTTTAAATTTTAGAATTTGTTGTTTTTGTATTATATTTTATTAATTTTATCATTTGTAAATATATTGAATTTTATGCTTTTCCGACCAACTAGTTTTCATTTCAAAATTAAATTGAATAACTTACTAAAATTTTATTACATTAAAATTATGCAAATTAATTACCAAATTGATATAGTTGGCGGATTTTTACTTTTTACAATGTTATCATATATTAATAACAAAAAGCAATACTTGAGTTTTATTATATTTGAGAATAAATAAATTATATTTTTGGGTGAATAAGATTTCTAATTATTTTTGAAATTTAAAGTGTCCAGATCGATTTAATTGAATAATTTAAAAATTTAAATTTGTCTGTGGAAGTGGACTGCTAAATGAAAAATAAGTTTTGAAAGATTGTTTTTCTAAATAATCATTAAGAATTTAGGAAATAAAAGCTTGAAAGTTTGCCGGGAATGCAAAATTTACTGAGAAACTTGATTTTTGGAAATTTAAAAGTTTATTAATAGTATATTGTTTGGCTAGGGATAAAACAAAACGATTTCAGACGAGGGTGAGAAATGCCTGCCTGAACGAAAGCGAGGGCTGACATCACCCCAAGTCTATTTTTCACATTACCTGTAAAGAATCTGAAAGTTTCATTAACTAATCAAACTTTCATAAAATATAAGAACTGCCACTGTCAGATCAGTTAACGGTTAAAACTATAGATTTACAACTAAGTAAGCGGAAATAAACTTGACGGTTTCTGTCCTAGGGAAGAAACCAACTAATTTCTGACGCGTTGATCTGCAATTGTCATACTGCATTATATGGAAACCGCATTATAAGAAACCGAGAATTAGCGTTACAAATCATATTGATTTATTGTACCGCTTTGTGAAGAAACCGTATACCGTCTAATATAGAAATCACAGGGATATATTATGGCAACTGGGATTGGTATTCTAAGGAAACGTCGTTTGAATTCAACATGGCGGTTTGTTAGTTGCTGTTTGTTTAATTCAAAATATTCGAGTTTGTCAAAACTTGGGATGACTCTAGGAATAGAAGGAAAGCTGGGCTGCTACGACAGTTGGGGGTAGTATAACGGGTCCAATATGTGCCCTGAGTCATAATATAAATGGTATATATGAAACATTATTTCGGCTTTTTTCGTTAGAATCTTCTTATACAAAATCATATTATATCTAAATCCCCACGACATAATAGAAGAAAGTGTCCTACAACTTCGACCGCTGAATATGCAGGTGAATTTCATTGTCATATTAAGAGAATTGAAGAGATATAAATACTACATCAGCTTTGTTTCATGTCTTTTTTGTTTTAAATTACTCAGTTCGTTTTTTTCTATTTTATCAACTTTTCATGATCTTCCAAAGAAGTGATTTATTTTCATTATCAATCAACTTTTTAAAATTTTCTAGGTTTCTCAATGCACTATCGCAATGGAAAGATTTGTATAATTCACTTTTCCTTCATTGTCTTCCAGAATCTGGTAAGCCTTTTCAGTTTTAATATTTATGTCCTTTTGCTTTTTAAATAATGGAAGTGGATGCTTTTTTTGAATAATAAATTAAAATTGCCAATTTTTGCCTTGTGGAAAAATTTTTTATCCAGACGAAAGTTTATAAACGTGTATAACTTTAATGGACAGTATGATTAACTCAGTTTTACAATCTACAATCTACATTGTACTACAATCTTATGATTGTAGAAACCAGCAGTATTGCCCAAATCCTACACCAGCTGACTAAGACGCGGGAAACCGCGGTTCAAGTCCTGATCGTGTAGGATACTGCTGCAATCTAAAGCCCAATATAAATCTGTGGGCTATGAAATTTATTTTTTTCATAATCTTAAATAATTACATCAATAAATAGTTTATATTAATTTATATTAACAAATAATTAACGTTTCAGCTTAAAGTAAGTTACGAACGAAAGAACATAATTAACCACGTAATTGATTTAGTCTTTTGAAAACTTAAAACACATTTTATGTAACTACAAATTGATATTAAAATATGAATAAAAGGACTCGTCGTGAACGGATTAACGAAATTCCGGCAGTAAATTTATTTTAAAATTTTATAAATCGAAAGCGTTTGAAAAATAGGTTTAACTTCTAATTTAATATTGTAATCTTAAACGGCGTTCAAAAACATTGTAATAAAATAATGGCGTCGACATGTTGTGAGGTGTGATAAATTTTAAATTATTTGCATGAACTAAAATTTAATAACGAAATTGCTAAAACCAGTTTTCTTAAAATGTAACAAACTAATTGGAGAACTTTTAAAACCCGAAAGCTGTATACCGACACACTTTTACATTAAAACAGTTCGATCGTGATTTTTTTAAAAGCATTTCCTCGGCGGCGACGCCTTATAACAGACGCTTTATTTCGAAATTATCACTACAATAATTTTTGCGTCCGCTACTGAAATTAATTCTAATAAATTACAAGACTGCTTCTTTATGGATTGTAAATGAGTCTTTAAAGAGTCCTTTAATAATTCCATCCATGAATAATATAAACATAAAGTAAATAAGGCATTTATTTACAAAACGACTTTTTTAAAAGCTATTAATAAATAGGGTGATAAATCATTTGTATCTTCCACACAATATATA
Organism: Cantharis flavilabris; assembly: GCA_949152465.1. NCBI lineage: Eukaryota > Metazoa > Arthropoda > Insecta > Coleoptera > Cantharidae > Cantharis > Cantharis flavilabris. The sequence goes on along the minus strand of OX424438.1, from coordinate 35,288,238 downwards.
GAAACGACAAGTAATCAAAATTTATATTCTTGGCATTATTTCAAAATTTTTTAATTTTAAATCAAAAATATTTATGTCTACTTTTATTACTCCAAGGTACAAGGAAAATGTCGCAACAAAATTTGTTTTGATTGGAGTGCAATTTATTACCCGAAATAAAATTATGCGACAGGAGTATTAATCGTTGTATCGAAAATTCAATTTTCAAATTTCTTAGCAATTTATTGCTCCGTGTCTTTAGCTTTCATCTCATAACAATCTCATTTTACTAATAAGAGAAAGCGAGGTACGGCCTGTAGCGGTTGGAAAATTAACCAACTTCATTAGCTCTTTCAGCCATCTAATATAGAAGCCGTTTAGTTTTGCTTTTCACGTCTTTACGTAATGGAATTTAATTTTGTTAGTGTTCTTCAAAATGCTAGTAATTTAATTGTGGATTGTGGATACAATAAAAACACTGCATACAAGGTATATCATATTAAATTATTAACAACTTAATACTTCTGAACTAATCGAATAAGTTGCTGAAAATTCAATTTTTAGATTTGATTAAGCTTTTTAGTCGTTGAAGAGGCCTTAAAATTGGTTTGTTTCTATTTCAAAAACAGCTTCTGAGGTGCAAAGGTATAGAGCTATTTGGGTTGCCTAGACCTGCAGTTAAATATTCAGTATGAAATGTTAGTAATATAGCGCTTCCAACGCAACAACCCAATTCCTCAGCAAATTAATGCTGCTTGGCACTGGTTGAATAAGGAAAGTCTGTTGGTAATCTTTGGCGGCGGCGTTACTCAGTTGTTGGTTTACAAAAATCTGGAGATCTTGATAATAAAAGTCAGTTAATTTTCCAACTGGCGAACCCTTGTACCCTAGATATTATATCAGGAAATATCCCATGTAGACCAATTTTTCATAAAGATAAAAACATGAAGATAGTTTCTTGGATAAGTATTATTATTATTTTAGTGTCTATTATTTTTTCTATAAATATAGCAGTCGAAAGTAAGCAAAATAAAATATAAAATAAATAATTTATTTGAATCTTCAATAATTATAAATGCATTTGAGTAATTAATTTATATTAAAACATGTTTAGTTAGTGAAATACCTCGTTAAATGAAGTATCGAGAAAATAAAATTATTTTATGATTGCTAAAATAAATTATTCAAAAATTTATTTTGATAACTGATGGATATGTTTCAATTACATATACAGATATATCGAATTCTTGTGCAAATATAATTTGAACATATATAAATAAAGGAATGTATGTTTTTAAAAGGAAAATATGGTTTTTACGAATTTATAACCAATAACGTATGTATGAAATCAATCAAAAATTGATATTACAAAAATTGAAACGATTTATGTTTATAATTTAACATGTGATAGCATCGCTTTGAAATGCATTCAAAACTTGTTAAGAAAACATTACCAATAGATTGAATACTCATATACCACGCTAAGTCGCCTGTTTTGAACGCAAACGTAACGTTATACGTAAACAAACGGAAAATGTTTTACAAAAATATTCAAATACCAAAACAAAACATAAATCGCAGGTATAGACATGATGGAACGTTACAAAATTAAAAATCCTTTTTGGGATAGGTTTTTGCAAAACCCTGTTTTACATTCTATGGCCAGCATATTTACACGATGAGGGGATACGTAACACAGGTAAATTTTGTCGACATTTTTCCTTAACTACATCAGTTGTTTTTAACTAACAATAAATTGATTTTTAATATAAACTCAAAGTCATTTATGAAGTTTCTAACCCCAAGTTTTCCCTAGCGATCTCAGACTGGAAGTGGGCATTCATAAATTTTAATTTGCGAGTTGATCAGTTTGTCAGTTTATGCATTAATTTTCATTTAATGTCATTTATTGGATTTAAGGACAAACCTTAAATTATTATTATTATTACGTTAAATTTTGAATTTTACTATGATGATAGATAGTAGGGTCGTGATTGCCATTTATCTCTTTCAGTTCACTTCTGAATAAAACATTTGGTTAGCCATCCACTTGATTAGACTGTTTTGCTTCTATACTTGTTTCAAATTTTCGTTCTATTTAAAATACCAAGCAATTTTTGTTTGCTTTATTATATATTTTTAATTTATATTCAATTTATGCTATAATTCTCAATAGATTAATGCCAATTATATAACAATTATTCAACTGCAGTCTACATTTTAATATATAGAGTTATAATTACCGGACTAATGCTGCAAAATATCGGAAAATGTAATAATACATTTTCAATAAATAGATTCAAATATAATATGTCCATGAGCAAGAATATCAAACTGAATAATATCAAGTAAGTTTTCATATTACAGGTTTTCTTACCACTTGTTTCCAAATTATTTGTGCCGTGGTTCTTATTCCACGTTAAGCTAAAAATCTTCGTATACGTTTATGACTGACTGCTATTCGGTTTGCAAATTTATCTTGATTGAAATATGATATATCCGAAAATTAAATTAATCACTTTGTTAATTAAAATTACAGAATCAATATTGTAATATCAAATTACTTACTTGATCGGCCGTTTACAATTACATGCTACTTTAAAAATTACTGGGGTGACGCAATAAATTTCCTGTAAGAATTTAAATTATTACATTATTTTATGTTATTGCTTTTTCAGAACACTTAATAACAAATAATAGATTTACGGTAACATAAATTTACGCAGTTACTCTCTAATAGAACTGACAACGATCTTGGTATTGTATAAGAAATAGGTAGGTAAAGTAAGCCGGGCTGTAATGCAGGAAACAGGATCCAAGTCTTTGTGTGGGACAATAAGGCTGCATGAGCTTTTGTGCTAGGGCCACCTGGTCTCCCCAGCCGACCCTCACCAACAGCAATAAGACACTTCAAGACGTACACGTATGAAGAAATTACAAACCTTTTCAAACTAATTCTTCACGCATATTTCTATCAAAATTTATACCTTGAAACACCTTCGACCTATTTTTAGGGATAAATGATTCTTTTCTAGAAAATGTATGAACAACATTCAGTAGGTAACATTTTAACACTAACAATTTTAATATTTTTGTTTTTTAAGATACAAAAGTTTTCAATTTAGAATTTCAAATTCTGAAATTAAAAAAATCTATAAATAAATAAAATAAAATAAACCATATAAATTAGTTGTGTTTTTAAGACTAATAAAGCAATTTATTATTGTTCGACGTTTCGGATTATTTTTTATTCGTCTATTTTAAATATATTTTATATATACTTATATTATGATATGTATAAAAATTATTGTTTTGTTGGACAGCGTAAAAAAGTGGACCTAATTATATTAAGAATGTATAGAAAATTACATAATTCAGCTAAGACCCCATAGTAGGAACTTAATTATATCATCGTCATTTTAGTAATTAGCTGAGCGAATCAGTTTAGCAGTCGAGCTTTGTTTGCCTTATGATAATTTTCTTCTAAAATCTTCTTTGATCTAGAGAATCAAGGTGAATTCTAAATTCCAAAACGAACAAAAAGATTGCAGTCAATTTTTGCAACTCAGTAATCTACAGGATATTGAATAATTTTGAAGTTAATTATCTATTAACCAGTGGTCTTGTGTTACAATTCTAGAGACTAGACTATTATCAGAAAAACGAATTTTCTACAAAATTTTATCAGATATTTTTTTGTAATTAGATCAAGTTTTGTATCTAACATAATAATATTTTCTGTTTAACTTGTGTGTTTTCCCTCATGCTGGTAAATCCACACACGTAGAAACATTATGACTTATTTCATCACCAGTGAGATATACTCGTATTACTAATTTAAAATGCAAATTTTGTATTTTCATCAAGTATCTTCAGATGCAGGAAAAATCTCCTAATTATTGTGATACAAAGGACAAACAAAGAATATGCCCGCTACTTCACCATTAATTGCTTATTGACTAGCAGTATTTATTACATTCATTTTTTTCGTAATTAAAAAAATTTGAAACTATTACAGTGATAATAAAAATATTATAGTTGTAAAAAAACAAAAAAACACGCTTTTATGACGCACTAAAACGGTATCCGGACAATTGTTCGCCGGCAATTGTTCGCCGGACGATTGTTCGCCGGACATTCGCCGGACAATTGTTCGAATAAGTCAATTATTCGCCGGATAATTGTTCGCATATGACAATTGTTCGCCGGATAATTATTCGTCTAATTGTTCGCCGGATAATTATTTGCCTATTTGTTCGCATAGGACAACTGTTCGCCGGATAATTTTTCGCCTGATTTTCGTGTATAGATAATTTACCTTATGAAATGTGCCATATACCAAGAACTGTTTGGACGACCAATACAAGTATCTTCGAAATAATTGTGAACTGGCTGAGCTTCCAGCGGGAAGTCGCCATTTTCAGATAACTCATTGAACGCTTCGACGACATCCGCTTGTGGTACAAACGCTAGAGCGGGTAACATACGTAATTTCAATGCGAAATTTAAATTTTGTAGTGGGGGGGGTTAGTTAAAGTTAATTTTTCGAGTTAAGTGTCCGAGAGTCTATGTTGTTGAGTGAAGAAGAAAAAATTATTTGTTCCCTTTTAAATGGAACAGTGCTTTCATTGTTAATTTTTATTTTTGGAGTTTTTTTTTACAGTCAAAGGTTTTCAAAATTTTTAATTTTATTTTTAAACGAAACATTTACCAACTTGAGGTAATTTTTCAACTATAGATTTATATATAGAATACTGAATTTATATTTGACCGGGAACAGGAACATTCTCCTGATCTTCTCCTTACACACATCCCGTCAAAAAAGTACGTCGCTACTTATAAACGTTCGGGAGTTATGGTGACACAAACATATTATAGACGAACAAATAGCGAACAATTGTCCGGCGAACAATTTGCGGCCAACAATTGTCCTAGAATCTATTAACCCTTTCAGTCACCAATTATCAATTGACTACAAGGTGTCCGAAAGGGTTAAATTTAATTCTTTTTTAATTTTTAGTGCGTTTTAGTGCGTCATAAAAGCTTGTTTTTTGGTTTTTTTAAAACTATAATATTTTATTTTATACTTTTCAGTCTTAACATGCATTGTCATTTAAACTATACGTGTATGCAAAATTTCAGTTCAATCGGAAAACAGGAAGTGGGTCAAATTAAGCTTCCAAGATTTTCTTACATAGTTAGTTAGTTACAAGTGAAGCTAATAATAAAAGCGTTTTAAAAATAATAATGAAATACTAATTAATTATATAGGGTGCTGAATGAGTTAACCGAACATAGGTTATGAACATGTGAAAACTTATTTATGCAAATTCCTGCTACCCTAATTATTTTAGAGAAAAAATGAAAGAAACAAAAATAATTCAAAAATAGAAACTACGGATGATAAGAGTATTAGGTTTCATCTAGTATTTACTTAAAGAGTCAAAATATGTTTCTGAAATTGTTAAAAATTTCATTTATCAGACTGGCCATGTAAGTTTCCAAGGTAATTATTTTTGAAAATAGAAATTAAATTGAATTATATTACATGGCCAGTCTGATAAATAAAAATTTTAAAAATTTCAAAAACATTTTTTGACATTTTATGTGAAAGCTAGATGAAATCTAATGCTCTTATCATTCGTAGTTTATATTTCTGCATTATTTTTCTGTCTTTAATTTTTTTATCTAAAATAATTCGGAAAGCAGGAATTTGCATAAACAAGTTTTTACATGTTAATTTCCTATGTTCCGCAAACTCATTCAGCAGTTCAGCACCCGGTGTAAATAAAAGCTTTTACTCAAAATAAAAATAGTATATTATACAAGTTGGTTGTAGCAAGAACTTGCTAACTCACTTTAACTCCCTTTAGTTAATGCACAGTTAAAATTTAATCTACAATTAAGTTGCCTGTTATGAAATTGTTAGCTAACCTTGGTGACGTATAATTAAGGTTCGTACAAGTGGAACGTAGTCAACAATGAATGTTAATTTAATTAGGTCACATCTAATTATTAAGGTCAGCGCAACCTACCCTTAGATGAATAACAATGACAACAACATGCAATTTAAGGTTCCTGTTTTTTGTGAATGTTGGAAAGCAATAAAAATTGATATAAATATGTTGTTTTTTGAATTTAAACTTATTATTGATATTTAGCTTAATTTTAAAACAAAAACTGTAAAATAAAAAGTGTCAACTTTGCATTCATTCGTCATTCACAAACATATATGCATTGTGTACATGATGAGAACTCAAATTATAATCCGAATGAAATTAAAAAATACAAATAAACGGTATTATTTGCAGGATAAACTATGGTATATAAAAAGTTGAAAATAAACGATATCATTTCAAAGTCAAAACTGTTTTTACGATTTTATTGAATCAGAAAATATTATAATTTTTTAATTTTGAAAATAAATATTTAGTAACTTTACTAGGGTATATCGTACAGTTTGAATTTCTTAGCTGGTTTTATGTTTATTTTTTACCTGTAAATGTCTCCTTTAACAGAGAAAAGACACGAAAACAAATAAATATATTAGAGAAAACAATTTTTCAATTTTGGAAACCGTAAACTTTACTTATGACGTATTTTTTCACTTTGAAATATCTTTCGGATAACGAATCCGCAAAGCAAATTAATCAAATGACCAATCAGACAACCGCAATTCAAATTCAAAATAACAAATCAAACAAACAGATTCATTATCCGATAGATATGTATCTCAAGGTGAAGAAATCGGGCATTCATTTATTGATTGAATTTTAATTTAAATTTTTATGTTAGTTAATTTTAATTGGATTATCACATCATGTTGTCTGTGTAACTCACTCTAGGTCATAAGGCCTGTTTACACGGTTCAAGTTGATAAATAATTTTTTAAGTTAATTTTAAGTTAAAATTGAATACTTACTACTTAAATGAACGGTTTACACGTAAAATTTAGTTAAAACTATGTTGTCCATTAAGTTAAATGTAACTAAATCACTTCTTAGGGGTCATTCATAAATTACGTTACACGTTTTAGGGGGTAGCGAGGTCATCTCAGATTTGTGACAAAAGTATGATAGAGGGTCCGGGGGATTTTAATGTTGTGATGTCACCAAGTCAAATCTTTAAAAAATTTATATTTTGATCGAATTATTAAATTTTATAGGGTAGAAGTGTGACGTCACTTGGCGGGGGAGGGTTCAATGAAAATGTGACTAAATGTGACATAGGGAGAGAGAGGGGTCTAAAAACCTTAAAAAACGTGTGACGTAATTTATGGACGACCCCTTATCAACTTTTAAACGGGCCTTAATTTACTGAATATAATATTTAAGTTTTGGAATAAGTTTTACTTCGTTGCATTAGAGTACAATTTTTTTTATTAATTAATGCCAATTATTTTTCTTACTCTAAGCACGAGTAATTTTTTTCTGTCCAATAATTATTTCAATTTTATCAATTATATTTATTGAACATTTTCAGGAATTAAAAATTATTGTTAAAGCAGTATCTGTTAGTAATGAATATTTCCAATGACTTTTTTGAATCGATTTTTGATGGCTTTCATATGAGATATTAGATGAAACGATAAAGAGATAACAGCTCGGCTTAACTCGTGGTGTAAAATACAATTACTTTTCAAGAATTACAGGAACTTCCAAAAACCTGTTAGGCAGTGGCGTAGCCAAGGGGGGGCTGCCCCCCCCCCGATATTATTAATTCAAATTTTGAAATGATCCATTTATATATCTTGTGTAATAAACCCTTTGTCTGGCTTTTTAAAAATATTTTTTTAAATAATTTGGGGTGAGTGCCCCCCCCCCCCAAACTAAATTTTTGGCTACGCCACTGCTGTTAGGGTTCACATACCTGAAAGGAAATTAGAAAACACCAGGCAGGAGTTGGATGTTCGAAATGATACAATCTGGTACACAGATGGATCCAAATGGTTCTAGTACTAGCGTGGCGTAGGGATCAGTGGACGTAGAACAGGTGATGTGTTCAGGCTACTGTATTTCAGGCAAAAATAACTGCAATAAGAGTTTTTGCAGAAGAAATGACATGAAGGGCTGATGAAAATAAGCGGATGTGTATCATAACCGATAGCCTGGAAGCACTGAAGACCTTGAAAGAAGTCGAAACACATTCCAAGGTTGTAAGCCACAACCTCAATGTGCTAATGACACTTGTACAAACTTGCGTGATAGCATATCTGAGCACAAAAAGGACTATAAAAAAACTACTAAGTAAACAACATTTTGCGTACTGGAAGGATCTTCCGGGACTAAGATAATAGCGGATGTTCATTTTGGTGAGCCCTCTAATGACAAAATCATCAAGCTGAATAGACCACAGATGAAGAAAACAGTATGACTACTTATTGGAAACTGCTGTCTGAATAGACACCTCAATAGCATTGGAGCTGTCTAGAATCCCACAAGTGGGATGCATGGGGAGGAGAAAGAACTCCACACCAAATACTATGTGTATGTTCAGTCCTAGTGAGGCTACGATACTTGAGTTGTCCATATCCAACAACCGAGGAAATAACCCATATGCATCCATCGGCTGTATACCTACTCAGTTTTATTGAGGAAACAAAGCTGATGAAGTAAAAATTGGAACGCTGCGTACTGGTTACAATAAACCTAGAGCTTCAGTGCAAGTGGGCGGGAACCACAACCCGTTCAGCGACAATAATAATAATAGCGTATGGCAATAAAAGTTCACTTTACACCCGCTCGTTGAAACCGAAAAGTAGCATTTCGTCTGGATTGATTAAAACAGTTTATTTTCACTATTCAATGGTATATTTCTAATTAAAAGCAGAAAGTGATTTATTTTTCAAATTTTTTTCTAAAGAATAATTAACAAAACTAAAAAAAATTACAAAATTTAAAATAATAACAAAATTAAAGTTACCTTTGTAGTAAATTTTTCAATTTTAAAATGATATTGGTTGCAGTTATATTATTTGGTAATTTCTTCAAGGTTTCAGTTATTTTGATTTGTTTCCTATCAAAAATATTTATTTTCCGGCATTACGTCGAATGTTTAGCTTTTAATTCTTAACTGACAGTTTGAAAACATCACTTGCAATACCCATCGGAGTAGAAAAGGAAGTTGCTGTTCTGCAAATGTAACTACTCTTTTTTGTTATATTGACTGATTTTGTATTCGTACATAATTATTATTATGTTAAATTAAGGAAAAACAACAGACAATATTTTGTTTTATTATTGAATGTAATATTAAATTAGAAAAAAAACCCAAAATAAAAATTTTAAGTAAATTTGTGGAATTTTAGTATGTATTTATGGTTAAATTAAAAAAATATAAGAATAATACAATACGTAGAAAATCAAAATTCAAAAAATTCAATTTAAACGATTATTTACAACTGAGGATTGGAAATAACCATGAAATATCGTTATATTGTAATATCGTATTTTGAATTTTTCATAATTTCAAATATTTTTAATCCAGACCTGTTTATATGTTAATTTTGTCTTTTTTTGAATTTTTTGAATTTTGATTTTCTACGTATTGTATTATTCTTATATTTTTTTAATTTAATATTAAATTTCTTTGAATATTATATTTTTTAACAAAAATCGAAATGCTTATTGGAAATAATTAACAAGGAAAACTTAGTATCGATATAAAAAAATAAAAAAATAAATTTAAAATTTGAAAATAATTTCAATCAATACTATTGCGTATATTTAAATAATGTACATCTATAATATAAATCGTAATTAAATTTTTGAAAATTTGTTTTGCATTAAAAATGTAATTAAGGGGAGCAATCCATTTAAACGCCCGGAAATATGCGACATTTTTTGGTAATTTTTTTACAGATGAAAAAATATTCACAGCATTTTAAAGTTTCAACATCATTTTATAATAGTAGGTATTCAAGTGTATAAAAAAAATTTTTTTAAAATATTTTTTATCAAAATGATAGCTCTGTAAAGTGTTCTTTGACGCGTCTTGCTTCAAAAACTGCTCGTGCTGTAACTCAAAAAGTTGTTGATCGATCTGGCTCAAATTTTTGGAGGCTACAGTCTAAATTATTATCGGAAGGATAAACCTAAATTTTTAAAGATATCCAGTAAATAAATAGTGTTTTTGGGGTAAAAACTGTCGAAAATTTGAATATTTAATTAAACAGCCTAATTAGTTTTTGATTTTATACTTATGTATAATCTTTTAGGTTTATCCTTCCCTTGAAAATGTTAATAATCGAAAAAAAATTTGTTTCTTTATTTCAGATCAATAGAAAAGAAATGGTAGATGCAGCACTTTTCGATGCCATGCACGAGACGCCTGAAAGAACACTTTACAGATCTGCCATTTTATTAAAAAATATTTAAAAAAATTTTTTTTTCTACGCTTTAATACTAGACTAAAATGATGTTGAAACTTTAAAATGATGTGATTATTTTTTCATCAGTAAAAAAATTCCCAAAGAATAACTTATTTCTGGGCATCTAAATAGATTGTTCCCCTTAATTGAAAATAATAAAATAAATATAAAAAATTTTTAAATAAATGTAAAACTCAGGTTGGAATAATTTTAGATTAAATAAAACATATTTTCGAGTGCAGGTTGAATTAAAGATAATTCAAAAATATAAACAATCATCTGATGAACAATATTATTATTATTGTCTAACACGTTTCGAGCATTATCCTGTGCACATATTCAGGTTATGAGCTTATGTCCATATGAAACACATGGAACATTATTAAACTTAAATCTTGACAAACCTTAATCACGTGAATGTCAACCTTTTTAAAATTTTATAAATTTTACTTTGATTATTATTTATAAACTGCTATTAATTGAAAGTAAAAGTGATTTTATTGTGAAACCTAATTTACATTTCTAGAGAAATACTTTTTACGAGTTTATTTATAGATGAATAACAGTAATATTCTTTTTACGTGTCTATTGAAAATCTCATAAAAAGTTGGATTAACTTTTATTAAGTATGATATTACCTACGTATCGGATATCGGCGATATATTATAATAAACTTGTTTACGAAAATCAAAAAAAAATAGTAACCCGAAAGTTCTAGCCAACGTTTAATATCTGTGATCATTAATATTAAATTAAATGTAACATAACGGGTTAATACTCCAATTTTGTCAAGAAATGAGTCTTGAAGGAATTATTTTTTAAGGGCTATGACTGTGTGTACATGTAGGGGCAAGGTGGTCATGTGCTAGAACACCTGGCTCGGCAGCTGCTGGGACCCAGCAGTCGCAGCAGCCGGCACGCGGGCTCTATAACAAAGAATGGGGCCCACTAGGCCCAAGCATTCTACTTCACCTTTCTTCAAGCCAATGCTTATTAAACTTTTCTTTTTAGACTATCCAGGTGTCCCTTCTTTACTCTGAATCATTCTGGACAGATCTTAAAAAATCTTTTCTAATGCGAATGATCACCATCAACACGCAATTTAAATTATTTCAAGCTACATATCATAATACCTTACCGACTGCTACTGTCGAATAATTTTGAATTGTTTGTAAGTTAACCGAAAATTCAATAGTACAAAAGTTGTCAAGTTTGCTTACAAAAAATTAAATGCGCAAAAATATTTAATTATATCACATAGTAATAAATAATACCATAATATGTAACATCCCGATAGAAATCTTTGGGGAGAAATCTGTTAAAAAAGCATAGAACAGTGAAAGAAAGAAAGAAAAGAAGAAGCTTAACTACAATACGACATATTAAATAAAAATACGTTATCACTTACGGTTTTCAAACAATTTTTTGCTATACTCGTATTATAAATTTCAGTTTGGGTTAATCAAAATTTAATGCTAATTTCAAAAACAAAATTGGATAATATTATTTTGTTTGACAATAAAAAATAAAGCAATTTTTATATACCATTGGGGACTAACGTAAAGTTTTAATTAAAACTTTACATATAAACAACAAAGAAACGAACAATCAACGGAGTAATGGAAAACATAAATATTGCAACTTTAACAAAATTAGTCTTCTAGATGTGAATAATTTGTACTCGACAGAATCAAATTTAAATTTATATGTTGAAGCATTTTATACACTTTTTGTCAAGTATATTATTCAATTTATTTGAAAAATAAGGTAAAGTATAACACGAAAATGCTCTAAAGTTATAAATTGAAACTAGAGAAATTTTTCCAAGTTCGAATAGAACTGCGAAATAAAATGTGCTGAAAATAACTTTCCTACTAAAGGAAAATTAAAATTTTATCAAAATTTATTACACAAGAACACACTGAAATAAAAGCTAACCAAAACTTAAGTTTGTAATTAGCACTGACATAATACTCGTTAGTGGAACACCTAAAACATCATACTGATCAATTATAGGAAATTTGACAGATATCGAGTTCTCTGCTGATGTTCTCCAGTTTATAGTCAAATTTTGTAAATAAAATTTGTTTCAAAAGACTGTAAAAAAAAATATTGTTATTTGTATCTCAAAAACGGTCTGACAAAATAGAAAAATGTATTAAGTAGTTTTTGTTGCAAATTTCATTCTCTACATATTTCTTCATATACATTTTTTATTTTGTCGCACCGTTTCTGAGATACAAATGATAATTTTTTTTGTATTTTATAGAGTCTTTTTTTAAAGTCACTGTAACTCATCTGAAATGGTGCGACAAAAAATGTTTAATAAGTGTTGCTGCAAAAACAATTTTTATATAACAAACACGTCTTCAAAATGTACAATTTACATTGCAAACATAGGACTGTATGAATAATGTTATTATTGTGATCCACTCTAGGTAGATGTTGAATCAAATAAAGCTTTTACATAAACTAGATTTAATTTTATTAGCCTTTATTTGTATATATTTACTTAAGACAAATAAAATATTTTTTTCCGTGTATGCCTTTATTTACACTATACAATTTCTAAAAGAAAATGTATGTATTATTCTTTGTTTTTTTTATTAAACATATAAAAATTTCTTATTAGTAGAAGTTGCAGAATGTGGGGAAATCGATTCAAACGAGCAAAAATGGTAATACCAAGTTGAATAAAAGCTTTTAAATACAAAACTTACCAAAACCAAGTCAAGTTTTGAGCCTCCATGTTATTTATTAAATACATTGTTTATCACCGGAGTTTTATTAAAATTTACGACTGGGAGTAAAGGTATTACACTAATGTCCAGCTGAGAGATTGTGCCTTACCTATTATTAGAAATGCAAATCTCTTGTACTTATACTTTACTTTGTAACTTGTAGCAATTGCAACAATAAGGAAATAACAAACTACCATCGAGTTATTTTTTCTAAGAAATTTTTGTAAAATTAAAACTGTAAATTAAAATTTTTGTAGAAAATTACAGTTCGATGTTCCAAAATATGTGAAAACCAAAAAGTTACTGAAAATGTTAATTGCGAACTTTTTTAAAACATCAAAAGAGAAACAACAGGTAATTTATAATCAAAGCAAAACAATATTGATTTAAAACAAAACTCCAATTTAGTTTCTTTGTGTTTGGTTTTGGCAACATTAATTTAATAAAAAGTGGTAGGATGAGGAAGTTAAACAAGGTAAATATGCAGTTTATCAGAAGAAGCAATTAAATTTTTGTTTTTGTTTGAAGTTGTTATTGAATATTAATTATTTAACATATCAATTTTATATTATTTTTTGGTTTTGTATATGCAGAATATCTGGTTTTCTAAAGTTACAACTTCAACAACAAAGCATAGAAAAATACATTTACAAACGAAAATCCTCCTACCATTGGTTATTCGTGGTTTTCTATTGTATATATTGATAATTTTTGTAGTTCATTTGATGAAGTAAAAGATTATTTTGAATATAATAGAGATATTATTCCTATATCACATTTAATATTTCTATATAGCGAATATTATTCCCATATAACAAAAATTAACTTTTTACGTCAAAAATTAGTGCTATAACAAGTTTTAAATGGATATTGAATTAATAATTTATGACTAATTAATCTTAATTAATCTTAAATTAATCAAATATGAAAAAATAAAAATTAAAAATTAAAATTTTTTATGAAAAACTAAAATTTATAAAAGCTATTTAAGGAATAGACTAAAAATAATTCCAAGGAAAAATTCGGTTAACGTTAAACAAAATCATTGGAATCTCAAATCTCTACTAACATCGTTGCTGGAATTTAATGGCAAAAGTAAATATTCGACAAGCAGCTGAGTACGGTGTCAAGGTAAGTCAATAGTAAAATAAATTAAAATCAATATAAATACAATAAAAAGCAAATTGTCATTTTGACCAACTCTAAATATACCTAAATTTTACTACACCCTGTGTATTATTTTCATCTTTACTGAATGCCCATGATAAAGGTGTCAGCTGCCGAAAACTATTTTGTCATGGTGAATGTGATTGATTGTTGAATAATGCGTAACAGCTGACGTTAGTGTTAAAATTTTTGTTTTACTTTAGAATACCGCAAGCCCTTAGATTTGAGCTGATGGTACCAAATAATTTGTTGTTCCGTTTGGATTGTGGGGTATTGCATGAAGAATTGTAGATAAACCAAGAAAGATATACCAATAAATAATTATTATTTTGATATTTTGTCATATTACCTATATTTTATACTTATAGATCCTGAAGATCAAGAAACTTGAGCTTCGAAACGTCGATTGATTATATAGTTGTTTTATTGCATAAAGTCAAAAATTTCCTTAATTTTTCAATACAATTTTAAGAACTGATGATGAATAAAATGTAATATTCCAATTTCTTTTCTGTGAAAATTTTAATACTGTAATTTTTCAGTCTTTGGTTGCTTTATCCACCTTTAATTTCATCTGTCACACATTCTGTCCTACTGCTCGTAGTAACAATTTGGTGTAAAATTTGTTCTGAACAACACCACTGAAATTAATCTTGCCAAGTTGGATTGTTTTAGTAAACCGTCTGGATATAGTTTTACAGTGAACTTTGAAGATTATTTTTGCACATTAGAATTAGCCTCCTGCTTCTTTCTTTGAATTTAGGGTTTTGTCCTGGTCTCTTGGTATTTCCATTAATGTACCAAGTTTTATACTTAGCACTCATGGTTTTTTGAGCACTTCAATAATATCTAAATAGGGTGCTAACCTTGCTAGATGCATAGCCCATAGAAATATGGGTTATATATTTTGGCATTTGTATTGATTGTATTGATCAGGCATTAAAGAGTAAATTAATCACTTACCAAGTATTTACCAGGAATTTTTCAAAATAATACCATAATATAAACATAAGGTCAACTATATGAGTAAAAACCCATAATTTTTAATTTTTAAAAATCATTAACCGCAAAAGTTTTAATATTTCAATATTTAAAAAAATATTAACAAACAATAAATGGTACAAGTCTGTTATCAATTAAATAAAGCAAAAACAAAAATTACAAAAAACAAAAAACTGTGTAGTCCAATACAACTGTTAGGTTAACGAAGCAATGGATAAAAATAATGGTTTATCGAATTTGATCCATTTTTGTTATTGCTAACGTATACTTGGTTTCAAGTATTCCATTCATGGTGAATTTTGAAAATAATTGGTATTATCTTAAATTATTGAATACATAATTATAATAAAAAGGTTCAAACAATTTTTCTTTTTTTTTTAATTATATTAATATTATATGAGACATACCCATATAGTATATTATTTGATTTAATGAATAAAATTATTATTTTATTTTTTTTAATTGTAAAATTGTTGAAATTACTTGTGAAAGTGTTGGTTGGGTTAAACTTTTCTAAATTTGGCGCATTATACATTCAATGTTAAATTGTCTAGCTAAAAATTCATAAAATTTGCGAATTCAAAGAGCTTTAGGGCAGTTTTTTGCTCAACAAACTATTGAAAATAGATTATACTCTATTTTTTTTAATAAACCAATTATTTTGCTGATGCTGGAATGAAATTTCTTTTTCAAATCTGAACAGATTTGCCAAT
Source organism: Cantharis flavilabris (assembly GCA_949152465.1). Taxonomy (NCBI): domain Eukaryota; kingdom Metazoa; phylum Arthropoda; class Insecta; order Coleoptera; family Cantharidae; genus Cantharis; species Cantharis flavilabris. Next base: position 35,272,267 of record OX424438.1, on the reverse strand, counting down.
CTAATTTATCTACCTTGAAATTGAATAACCAATAAAATTTACACATTTGTCAATATTTCAAGATTTGTTTCTGATTTATTGAAGAGTGTAATCTTCGAGTTGTATGTTTTGTAGTAGTTATAAATACATTTATGTTATATATGAGGAAGTTAACGAAATGAAGTGAGCATTAATTTGAAAACTTCGAGAACCACAGAAATACAACTTCTAAAAGCGAAAATATATTTGCATATCTACTATGTATGTGACTAGTTCGAAAGAATTAATGATCTGACACAGGTGCCAAGTGCTACTATTGCTATATTAAGATTGTTATCGTAGAAGTTTACCTACCTACCTAATTTTTATTGCTTTTGTTAGGGTTGTGAAAGTTATCATTTCTGGTATACGGATTTCCTTCTCTCATATGAAACCTCTTTGGGTAAAGATCTACATAAAAGAAGTTATTACGAGTTGTAGGTGTTTTGCCCATATTAAACTGAAACTATGAATACTTTTGGCAATCTTATTTTACGAGTATAATATTATGTTGAATATTATTTTTAAAGTTGGTAATTTTGAAATGAAACTTAATAAATAGGAAATTAGAAAGATTTCTAAGATTATCTAACGAAAGGAAAGCTCTGTGGTTGAAAAGATTTTTCTCAAGATATCAAGCTAATACCTTTTAGGGAAAGCATCTGGCAGGCACCGAACTGCAATCATATAAATTAGAATTGTGGCCCTGGCACGCGTACACGTACGTAGTAATAAAAAACAATAAGTTTAGTGAGTCCACCTGCCGTTTCAGCGCTGATGTACAGGAAACACGTGGCACAGCAGCTGGACACCCACCGGCTATTTTTGTTAAATGATGATTTTGACTCGATTATAATCAACATCAACAAGACATACTTGTCAAACGAAATCGGATTAAACTATTGATACATCCAAATACAATATGAAAGGATTAAGCATAGTTTTTATCAGGAACAGACGTGAAAAATTAATTTTTCCGGAGGTTTTGATGGATTCCTTAAAATACAGCTAATAGACTGGGGTGAAATATCCAGATTGTTATCAATAATAAAAGAAATGACTATTGAACATACATAAAACAAATTAATATACAACGAAATGTAAAGAGAGAATGTATTCTTAACTTTATTAAATCTTAAAAAGTGATTTAGCAGGTGCTCCTATAGCAGGTGAAGAATATTTTAAATATCAATCTCTTATCATTCTTTTTACTTTTTATCATTTAATGGTATACAATTTTGGGGCAATAATGACATGCAATTAAAATTGATGATTTTGTACAGTCATACAAACTACTTAGAAATAATCACAATAGTGAGTTTTCAAGAAAATAATTAAAAAAATGTTGTAGACACCTACCTATATGTACATCCACCAGAATAATGAATATAAGATTTTTGAACTTTTTCCATAATTTAATTATTTTTTTATTAAATAAGGTTGGAATTGAATTGTAGTTTTAGCACTTTTGAACTACTTTAAAACATACAAAGCACCCTAACCCTTTACTTTTCAACAACCCGCATCAACAAAGAATGTTTGTAATTTAAAAACTCACATTACCAATGCTCTTCATACATTCATTAAATGTCGTGCTGAGCTTTTATAAATAAAAATAATTTAAATGGTAAAATTTTAATAAGACCCCAATTTTTAAGTTCAATACAATTAAAATATAATCAAATGAATTTCACAATGATGTGTCAAGAAAAAACGTGTCAATTCAAGATCATAATTTTAATTCAAAATTATGAACAAAGTTAATTTTTTGTCTACTAACAATTTAAGTGTAGGTACGCATATAATAGCAAAAAATATGAAAATTTTATTATTTTATATTACACTATATATTCGAGGTACAGGATACCAATGCATTTTCCCCCTGAATATATAACTCCATATATTTATGATCTAATTCGTTTATAGTATATCATAAATTGTACAAGGGACATACGAAATAATAAGTAACAATAAAATAACTTCGTTAAACCACCATAAAGTCAGGTATTAAGAAATTTTAAAATAGAAATCGTAAAATATAAACATAATTTGTTATGGTTCAAGGTAATTCAAATTTAAAAATATTATTTTCCCTTTATCGTCACTATAGTATATAGGCAGGTGTCATTTTAACACTGTTTTGTTAAAGTTACTTTTATTTATGTGAAGGTTACGAGTGCATCTAGTGATTTTAATTATACCAAAAAATATTGTAATTTAAAAATCATATTTGTTAGAATATAAATAAAGTCACAATTCAATAAAATAAAAATTATTTATATTTTATAATTTTTTTAATTAAATTAAATGTAAATAATTAATAGTTATCTTTTAAACACCCAAAGCAGTTCTTTCAAGTACTAGGGTACAATAATTAGAAATTATAACGGCCACACCGCCGCAATAATTAAATTCGGCAGATGTTACAGTAGAAATTTGAGCAACTTTTTTTTTAATTATTTGTTTATTTAAATTTCATAAGTAAAGGTCGCGTAATCCCTAAAATTTTATTATTTCAATCGAGTAAACGGCAAAGCATATCCAACGTCAATTGGGGTGAAATTGAACAAATTATGAAGTTTATTACCATTTTATCGTCAACACTATTGGCAGGTGATAATTATGTGATTTAATTACTGATGGATAAGTACAACTTAACTCTATTGATTGTCAAGTATTTAAAAGTATATTTGTTTAAAAACGAAGAATTTCACAAACAATTAGATAAAAATTTAGGTGCAAGCTGCAGTCGCTCCAAAACACCCTATTTCGGTTTGTCCTTATGATGTCCTGATTTTACAACACTAATAGATCCTAGAATAATTTCTAGTTGTGTTAAGTTGACATAAAAATATTTAGTGATCATTTTTATTGCAAGTAAGTTAAATTACTGCAGATAACATCATGGTGGATAACATCAAAAAATTCCACACAATAGGGGTGTAAAATGTTACCCCTTTCAACTCTTCACATGATTCCATGATTATTATCAATTACCAGAACCAGAAAAACAAAAGAATTATTGTAATACAAAAAGAAAAAATTGAAAAATTACTTAAATTAATTTACGAGTAATTTGCAAAAAGTTAAATAGCAGATATTTTAAATTTATTAAAAATAACGGAAGTTGGAAAAAGGAAAAAGTTGATGCATAGGTTCGTGGCGTTTTCTTTTAATTTATAATTTAAAATGTCGTACGATAGTTAATTGGTCACAATTCACCATATTGCCCAAATCCCGAGTTGATTGAAGAGGATCATCACAAATTGAAGCATTTAATCGGTCTTCATCAAAGCACGATGGTCTCCTTGAATGTGGGAAATGATTAATATCAAATTGCCGTTACGAACTAGTTCATCGCCTGATGATGCCATAGTATGGCGAAAAGTTTTGCAATATTTTATACTTACAATGTATTTTATTTGTGATAACTTAAAAACGTTTTAGTTCTAAAAAATGTTCGTAAACTTTTTGGGTTTTCTAAAATATTGCTATGGTTAACACATCAAGTTACACTACTTAAACCTTATCAATCGACTATCATGAGATCATGGCCATTAGTACTGGTTACTTTTTTGAATATTTTGATTTTTTTTTGAGCCTTGGCGACATCTGTACAAAAAATTAAATGTGGTTATCGACATCAATATCCAAAACATATTTGTCTATTTTCAAGAAAATAGATAACTATAAAAAAGTAGACGGGAAATATACCAGAAAATTACAAGAATTTTCTATTACTTTATGTACCGAATTTTAGAAATTTTTACTAAAAAATAAAAAAAATAAACCACATTTAAATGAAGACTGAATTGATTTATTTCCATGTATATTTTTTTCCTCAAAGTTCGTAGGATTACAGCTTTTTATGAATGAGGAACAAATTCCTAATCTAAAGATTTTATCTCAAAGGATTTTGTTTTTATAAAATAATTAAAATTTAAAAACATTAACTTCAAACTAAATCACATCAGTGTATTCGGCGCTATAACCAAGGTTTCGTGCTCCCTAGTCTTGGATGTGTGGTTTACGCCACACTACTGCGTCATTGCTTCATTTTCATTGCGTTTTGAAGTTATGATGGATTTTGTCTTTATCGCTTCAAGTAAACTTCTTCTCTTTCGATGCGATTTTATTCCACTTCTTTAGTAGGCTTTGTGCCATAGCAGACAACATTTAAAATTGAAAATTTGGAGTGATTTCGTTGCTTCATTTGAGTGCTATCGTTTTTACAGATACATACATATACAAACAGACATTTTTCAAAAACCGTAAAAATGGTTTAAGGGGCCTAGAAACATAAATATTTGAAAATAGTTAAGACAGTCAAATTTTTCAGATAAATATTCCTTCTTTACTAAGAAGTAAAAGAAGTAAGAAGGAAAAAAACATTTTAAAAATCCATCATTTTTGCGAACTCTCTCTCTCTCTCAGGTTCCATCGTTCTACGTAAGAACATAGTGGCATCATTATGATAGCGCGTTCAGCGAGGTGCTCCATGCTTCTCAGTCACGTGCTGCGTGAGTCGCCATATGCATTGTCTGTCCCGTCAGGGATTTGATCTGGTCTATCCATCTTGTTGGGGATCTTCCTCTCGGCCGCTTTCCGTCGATCTTGCCCTGGATCATCAATTTTTCCATTGCTTCTGGTCTTCTTGCAATGTGTCCAAAATATCGTAGGACAGACTGGCTGATCTTAGTTGACAACCGCGTTTTGACCCGTAGCTCGTTCAAGATGGACACGTTTGTGCGGTTGGCCGTCCAAGGTATTCTCAGCATGCGCTGGTATGCCCACATCTCAAAGGCTTCAACTCGTCTTCTGTCGTCTACCTTCATTGTCCACGTTTCGGCCGCGTACGTGGCCACAGGGAATATCAGTGCCGACAGCAGTCTCATTTTCGTTGTTCTGGTAACGGTTGTGTCTCTCCATATATTGACGAGTTTGGTGGTTGCCGTCCTTGCCATAGCCAGTCATCTCCTTATTTCCGGTGTACTTCCTTCTGAGTTGGAGATCATGGGAGATCATTTTTGCGAACAAAATTTATCATATCGATGAAAAATTCATTATGATGAATTTTGTTCATCGGCGCAAAAATTATGAAAATTTATCAATATGATGCTTGATATATTTTTCAGTGTAATTAATGGTATTTATAAACCAAACATAGCAAACTATAATTAAAAAGATCTTAGAAATCAAATTAGAGATTGTGCTCTACACTGCAAAACGAAAAAATTGCACAATCCTGTGTTTAGGTCTACACAAAATTGAGTAAGATTTTACAGGAATATGCAAATATTTACAAATAAATTGCTTGCTTTGTACACAAAATTTATTATTTATTGTAAATTATTGTGTAACATCCGTAAACAAATATTTGTTTAAATTTTACATAATTTTGTGTAATTTCTTACTATAATTTTTTTTTTTTTTTTGAAAAAGGAACAGAGGAGAAGAATTATGAGAAAGGGTGTGCAAAGATACAGCAAGTATAAAAAGAGGAGAGAATGCCCGAAAAATGGAATGAAGAAGAATGCAAGCAAAGGAGCAGAGGAATGCAAGAATTACAGAGGCATAACATTACTAAACTCATCCTACAAGGTGCTGTCCACGTTAATTTATAGAAGACTCAAAGAATATACCAAACACATGGTGGGACCGTATCAATTCGGATTCAGTGAAGGAAAGTCCACGGTAGATGCAATACAAATAGTAAAAAGAATTATGGAAAAGACAAATGAGCACAACATAGAGATTCATATACTGTTTGTAAACTTTCAGCAGGCGTTTGATAAGGTCAACAGAGAAAAACTATATAACGCAATGAAAGAGATGAAAATACCAAAAAAATTAATAAGACTGATAAAAATGACTCTAGATAACACCATGCATGTGTTGGAACTGAAGGAGGCACAACAGAATATTTCATTTATCATATTTCATATTTCAATATTTCAATCAAGGAAAAACAATATATGTGAAATGCGACAAGGATGTCTTGCCTGGCCAAAAAAAGATTAAAATAAGGAATCACTGTTTTGAAGATGTAGAAAGTATGACAACAGACAAGAAGAACTAAGAAAAGAGTACAATCTGTCAACAGAGCGAACTACGTCAACAAGGCATGGTTCTCACAGGCGGAAACTGAACGACTCAGGACTCAGGGTATTTGAGAGAAAGATTCTACGTAAGATATTGGGACCAAAAAAAGAAGACTACGGTGTAAGTAGAGCAATGATGAATCACAAAATAGAAAAGGAGAAGCAAGGTGAAGATCTGGTAAAATACACCAAGTCGCAAAGAGTAAGATGGTTGGGTCACATTATAAAGAGAAGTGAAGATAATATAGTGAGAAACATTACAACATGGAAACCCAATAAAGATAGAACAAGGGGAAGACCCAAAATAAGATGGTGGGACCAGGTGACAAACGACCTGAGAGCGATGGAGGTTGAAGGATGGCAGTTGAGCGTGGACAGACTGAGTTGGATGAAAATTATCTCAGAGGCGGCGAAACATCCAAAGTTGTAATGAAGATAAGATAGCTAGAAGAAAGATAAAATTGAGCAATGTTTAATGGGGGTTAATCCTCGCCGTCAAATAGATTTGTAAATCCCGATTGAGATAGCAATATTAAATAGAATGTAAATGCTAAAATAAATAAATAAATATACAAAAAAAAATTTAATATTCATTTTACATAGTACCTACTGATAAAAATAAATTAATATAAAAATTTCGTTGAAATGACGAGTTCGCTTGAATATATTTCTAGATGAACTAACTATACATGCAATTTGATTTTCGTTGAAGTAAAGTCAAGTTGCAATATTGCCTGTTTATTCATATTCAACATACTAACTATACAAGTAAAATATATATTAAATGGCAAAAATTTATATTGCTCGACAACAATAAATTAGCCTTGACAAGATATCATCTGTAAAAGAAAAGAAACGAACAGTACGAAAAGTTTCAAGTATGGCAAATTTAAATCAACAAAATTTAATTTTTCCAAGCGTCAAATGAAAAACGATATTATCACTTAGCAAATGAGTTTTGTTTAATAGAGCAAACTTATTTTCATCCAAAGTCAATCAAAAATAAGAAAATCAAAGAAACGGAAAACCCAAAAACGTTTGGGCAAAACTTGGCAAAGATAAAAATCACGAAACAAAGTTCTAAAAAGAAAAAATACAAAGTTGTGGATAACTTAAAAGCAAGTTGAAGATAAATTCATTATGTGCTATCGTGGACTTTTTGTAAGAAATTTAATCCTGTACAAAATTGCCTGTATAAATTTATATTTAAAATATTAATAAATAATAACCATAATTTTGAAATCTGGATTGTAATACACATACTTATTAAATGTACTATATTATAGAAATATTTCAAACATTTCGTAATCATTCTTGTGTTTGCAGTGTTTTGAGCTTAAAGTTGCGGCTCCTTTTTTTACAATTCCTAAGTTATTTTCAACGATAAAACTAGAATTATTATCGGTCAGTACATATCTATGCCAATTTCAGTGTTATTATTCATCTAGAAGTCATTGAAATACAATTACAAAAAATACATAACATCTGAGCCAAGGTTACTTTAATAAATGCTTTGGATAATAATATTAAACAAAATTAAGTACAGAATAGAGTGCTTTTCAACCCCACCCAGGTAAATAAAATGGAACTGCATCTTGTAATATTATGGGTTAACACCAGGGGAAATTAATTTTGTCCAAAATGATATTTTATACAGGCAGGTACCATTTAACTAGATAATTACATTTGACTTTTTACTGTCTGATTACAGGTTTGCTTTAAATAATGTCGAAATCTTCCCAAAAGCAATAATTTCAAACGTTAAATACAATTCTAAACTTTATTACATAGAAAGTTAACTTTAGTTTTTCTCCAAAATTTACACAATTGGTATTAGCAATCTGTACCAACTATATAATAATAACGGTTACTTTTATTTTTCTACCTGAAAATTCTCAACGAACCACTGGCATTTTGTAATAGGAGCAATTTTACATTAGGTAAAATATAATGCTTCAAAAAATAACAAAATGTAGAAATATCTGGCTTAAATCACATCGCAGATAATGCCATCGTAATTGTGTAGCTCGAACAAAATAACACGAAAGTAATTAAAAATTCCTATTACAGTTTCAAACTTTTATTATTTGTTCTCCTTGCAAACGTAATAATAATCAAATACAATTTCAAAAAAGGAAGGTAATTTTTGCAAATCATTTCTCATTTGAATAACCATACGACACAGTAATCGATCTTATTTTCCCTCCAATTTCCTAAAAGGTCCTTGGACAATACTGCATAAGTTATACCTTGTCTATCATCCCCAATGAAAGGGCAGTTGAGCAAACCCATCTTTTCATAAAACCCCGCCACTAGTATTTACCATGCGAATGAAATATACATTTACAGTAGTAATTCAGGCATACGAATTTCCCCTACCATATCCAACCATCGACAGTTGGTCGTGGTTATAAGAAGTAAAACTGGCTTTGGGCAAGTAGTCATTTACGGTACATAGTGGTATGAGTTCGTTGATTCTATCCTAATCGTTGTTAACGGGAGTGTGCTGTTCACATTTTATGCATTTGGATGTTTTTAATGGTTATATTGTGGGATTATTTATATGGTAAGTTTAGTGAATATTCCGCGGTACTGCGGGATTAATCATTTCTTAAACTAAGAAATAGGCATCGATACATAGTCGGGATGAGCTGTTTATAATCGGACCAGTTGTATTTGCATATTTATATTTGCAATGCAATGTGTTTTTGGTGTAAAATAATTAAATACGTGAGACAATAAGCAAATGAAATTAAATTTATTGATTTATCCAGTAATCTAATTAAAGAAATACTTGTAGTAATTTATTACTGCAAGTTTTAATTTTAAAAGTAAACTTTGGCAATCAAAAAATATCAGATTATAGCATTTTGAAAATACTCATTTACTGAATGCGGAAGGAAATGGAAACACTTGTTTTAACAATTGAATTCTTGTCGAGCTTGTTTTCCATACCAGAAAATTATGCATGTCCAGTCAAAATTATTGTCAGATATTTTGCTCGACCTTTTGCAGTGCAATGTGGAAATGCACGATATTGGGGTTTTCAACATTATCACGTAATATTGGCTTTTGCATATAATGGAATGTGAGGCGATAATGTTGTACTGATCTTTTTAAATAGTTTTGTTCAACCAGCGTAGAATTTGATTAGCGCATCCACCTTTATGTAGTAGCTACATGAATTTTCATATAGCATCGCAAGGATGAAAGCCCTGCGCTGCGCTGTTCAAAGGATGTTAATCACCAATTTTTTTTTATCGGTGTAATAGCATATTCGAGGAATGAAAATTCAATTTTAATATTTAGGTGTAGAACAGAATTATTTAATATTTCAGATAAAATTAGGTATAAAAGTTACATATATCAGAAAGTCAAAATATCAATGAAGGAGGATAATAATAGTAGGATAAAAGTGAAAATTATGCATGAACATTAATAATAATGGATTATTTATCAGTGTTAACTTTTACCCAACATTAACACATCGATTGATTCAATTGGAACACGAACGATCGTGATACCACCAAGTCGATAGTGCAGTGACCAGCTGATCTGACTTGACCCTTGTAGTGAGTTGATGGTAGCCGGTGATTCACTCTTCATAAGTAGATGGAAAACCGTCCAAGCAGGAGTATACTTTCTAGTGGCTGGTATGAATTTTCCGAATCATGAGATTGCTGAAATTTTTCACATAAATTGATTCGTTACACCTTGGTTGTTAACAATTCAAGAGAATTAAATCCAATCTATGCAATCTGCATAATTTGCTTAATTAATCAAATGATAAATTTCAAGTAACTTGAACGTCACGAACACCGTTCTCGTTATTTAGTCGTTATTAAACAAAGCCTACACGTAAGAACTGATTAAATGTACGCGTAGAGAATGCGTGTCATTTGCTTGATGAATATGAAGAGTATTCTAATTTTGGTTAATTAGAGGCATAACATAAACTTCAAGGTGAAAATTGCAAGTATGGAATAATTTTGTTGTAAACTTTTAAAGTAGACCGAACTTCCAAAAGCATACTTTAGATTTTCGACTTTGTTAACTTCTCATTGCAGAAGTAGCACGTTCGAATCCCAGACTTGCCGCCTTTTGAAGTTTTGGGTGTTAAAAATGCTAAATGCAGTTTTTAAATTTTGAGTCGCCCACTAAATCATTATTCAACAAGTTACTGCGTGTTGGGTGATCACAATCACTGCTTCATAATTAAATTTGTAAGATACCATCGGTTAACATTATTTTTAATGTACATAGTTAGTACTTACATTATTTAAATTTTTAATAACATCGATATACTTCATAGGCCAATAGGCGTAATCCTCAATATTTTGAAAATTGAGTTATGCATATTTCTGGGTTCAAAATGATGTCGTCACCCTCATTTTCTGTTAGTGGCGTAACCAGAAATGTGAATTGAATGCATAAAATATGCAAAATAAATGTAAAATAGTTTTTACTGCCTCTTGAAAAACATGTAAAATGATGGTTACGCCTATTGGCCTATGAAGAGTTAATTTCGAATGTTATCTTATTTTAGATGGCCAGAGGAGGTATTGGCGATAATGGAAATCGTTTTTATAATTAAAAATTTCGCATGGTGTTAAAGTTTAAACTAGCATTTATTGTTAGTTAATTTGAACTAATTAGTGTTAGAAGTTAAGCTTTCTCAAGTATTTAGCATTTTTATGACGTTACCGTACAAAGTACATTCTTTGCTTTTGGTTTGTAATTTTTTATTAGCTACTCTTGACATTTAATAAAATTGTATCAAAATACTTAATCGAGTACCTATAAATGAAAAAAAGTAAGCTTCGCTTGATTTTGAGGACAACAAATTTAATCCTTAAAATCGACGTCTTTATAATATTACATGTTCGTTACGTTTTATATCCTCAAATTAATCATTTTTCTATAGGCTGTTTAGTATCCTTGACGAATAAATAAAATTCTTTAAAGCTCAGTTTTATTTTATTTTTTAATTCACTGACAATTTCAAATTTATTATAATATAATTTATTGACGAATACATAAAATTTTGTTTCAACTTTCTATTGCTGTAGATAAGATCGAAACTCATTCAATCATCTCGGTGATGTTCTTTAAAGTAACTGTTAATTCATTAACTTGACCTAAGGAGTTAAGTTTATTAAGGTTTATAACTTGTAAGTTCGTTGTATTTTATTTTAAATTCCATTCGAACATCTTTTATGTAACTATGTAATGTACCTATATCCGATAAAGTAAATAAAGTGTATATGGTCAAAAGGAATGTCAAATATAAATTTTGTATTTTATGCTGGTTGTAATTATTTTTTCATTTCGAGGTATATTAATTAAATTTGCTTGAAACACTACGCGGGAAAGTGATTAGATTAATTGGTGTAATTAAAAAAATCAAATTCCTCTGAAGACTATGTTGTTTAAGAATGAGCGAATGTTTTCTGTTAGGTACATCTTGTAGTTATTAATTTATTACCATGTAGTAGTTTATTTTAAATACTTTCCGCTTGGTTGCCGTCATTTTCATTTTCCTGTTGAAAAATTTATTTAATATTATGTATTTGGTTCATGTTTACTACGTGCATGATTGCCACTGCAACAAAAATTAAACCGCTGCTGAAAGATTTAAGCAATTTGACCTTGATCGGAAAATGAAAGAAAATAGATTCGAATTTAAAAAATGAAATAGGTTGAATGAACGCCGACTTAATAAGCGTTACTGTTATTAATTATCTTTATTTTGATAGTAATTTATGCGTGACACTATAACTTACATGTCAAGCTTTAAAAGGTATTATGTAATTGTTAATTGGTTAAAACGGAATTTCTTTGATTGTTATATTAATATTATTGTAAAGAATACCTAAATATTTTAACGATCAATTATCGTAATAAATATTTAAGCTAGCAATCCAGAATGTATTTAAATATGTATGTTACGCCCATTTGTATACAGTAATATGGGAGGCAAAAGTTCAATTTGTAAAAGTTGCTATTGTTCTTCGTTTTTGCAATAAGTTTTGCATTAGAATTACATATTAACAAACGTATATTTTACATTAAGTGTTACTTGCAAATAGCAAATGTAAGATATGTAATTATTGACTCACGAGAAATTAAAAGAATGCATTTTGTATATCTTATCTTTATTATCTCAATTTTGTTCGATTTTTAGTGAAAAAATTTGATACCTAGGCTATTGTAATTTTTCACTCAAAAGTGTTGGTAGTCGTGCATTTCAAGCAATCAAGTTGGTATTTCCAAAAGTGCTCTAAATTTATGTCTTATAAAATTTATTACAAAAAAATACGAAAATTTTTAGTAAGTGAAATATCTTCTCTGATTTAATCCTATTTTAGTGCTTAAAATTCTTGAAACATTATCCGAGCGGATTTTAAATCCTACTTCTGATTGCTTAAGAAGGCGGAAATGCCAAGAGTAAATTATTATGAAGTAGAAATGGTATTATTGCATTTGTTTTAAAGATTTATATTATAAATTATGCGATAAGTTGTTTAATAGACCACAACTTTGTATAAATTATAATAGGTACTTCTAATAGCTACCGAATTGACAGTTGAGATAGAGAGAGAGAGAAGGAGTTAAATTGGTTTTAAATTCTTTTTAAGCGAATAATATCTAACAGTAAATTATTTAAAGGTATGACCATATAAAATTTGAAGCACGAAATTAAAACTGCATACTAATCAATTTATTTTCATAACTGGATCTTTATATAATAATCAGGTACGGACAATTTTTTAAGATCGTTGATCTATTTTTTCTGATTGGAAGATTTATTATTTTTACAAAAATTATACGGCAATTTTCGGTCGAAAGTTTTCGGAAAATATTGCCTGTGGACTAAAGGAAGAAAAAAGTACCGATGGAGTCGACAAACTGTTGTACATTTAATATAGTCCGTGATGCGTGACAATATTGTTTTTGTACTAATATTGCACTAGTCCCGGCCTATAATATTTGTATAGGATACCACAACCTACATATGTGCATTCACTAGCAAAATGATCATATCATAATCAAAATTGCGCTCTACGTACGAACGGAATAAGTAAATGTACACAACTACTAAGATTTTCAAATCAGACCACATAATTATGCGTGTTATGGTAATGTGGGTTTTAATGGAAAGATCCAAACTTCCTGCGATAATTTAGCGTGAAAGAATCAAGATAACGTAAACGTTACTAATTTCAAGATATTATGTATTCTGCACGGATTCAAGTAGAATTTATGCTACGAATGTATCTACATCAACTAAAGTGTAGGTTAAAGTATGGTCAAAAGTACTGTATGAATTTTGAAATGGCCCATGGAGTAACTTTAATTGGGTTTTTACACTCGAAATACAATGTCGCTCAGTTTTGTAAATGCGGGTCGCAATTTGACTGAACATAAAAAATTTTCAATAATATTTTTTTTATTCAAATAAGTGTTATGTTGAAGTGCGAATCACGTTTTAAATTTTGTGTAAAACCGCAGTAAATGTAATTTTTCCTCGTACAAATAAAAATACACATACACGATTTTTTTATAATAAATATCCCAATTTATTGTGTTAGTTTGCTTTAAGATATTCAACATAACTCTTTAAATCTCATGCAAACAGCAGCTGCAAGTCGATTCAATGAAGATTACAGAAAGCTTGATAAATATACCGTCGTCGTGGACAAAAATGAGCTTTTCAAAGCATTCAAAGTCATGCGCGTTTCAGGCTGTAATTCAATATGAAATTTTCGATAGCTTCTGCAATATAATAATTCTAAATATCAAATTCACACAGGAAGACAAAATTGAAAATTCATATGTATGAAGTTTGCCATCAATTATCATATTCGCAATATTTACTTTATCGCACGTATACTTAATTCAAAATGCTCTTTTAATTGCTACGCTTTGTTTTAACAATCTTTTCAGTTTCGCTGTAACAATAGATAATCTATTTGTTTAACAGAATAATGGAAGCCTAAATAAACTCGGTCTTGTTATATTTTTACATTTTAAATTCCCCAGCACTTATTTAAATGTGTATCATTTTTCATATTCCTTGAAAGATTGAAAATGTCCTCGTTTCGATTTGGCCTTATATTTTTGAATTTATTGCCGTTATATCTTGTCATCATTTTCTTATTACTATTTTGTACTTTTGACTATCAATCAAAATACTGTAAGTATGAAAATTGCGCCAAGGTAATTTAATTGAAGTCCGTTGACCGACTATAAGTAGTTATAATAACATGTTTCTTTTCATTTTTATTGTACAATAATTTAGTATTATAATCATTACAAAATTATTAACATTCTTAATATCAATAAAAGCTTTTACGTATCTAATACCTTAATAGTGAAATTATAACGGATTTACAAAATAAAACCTTTCTCACCACAATATTAACTTACCCAACTATAATTTCTCATCAAATATTTAAAGTCTTCAATTCAATTTGATTAACTTCCAATTTGGAATTGAAATTTTAATGAATAGGCACGACAAATCTTTGATGTGGCATAAAATCTTCAGACTCCACTATTTTAATGAAGTAAATAAAAGTGTAGTGAAGCTCCGGAAACGAAAAGGAAGGCGACGAGGAAACGGATAAAAAAATACCAAGAATTTGTCGAAGAAATCAGAAAGATGGGAAGCACTGGTGGGAATCAATAATGAATTTAGCTGCGGTAGATTAGGTTGTGACTTGTGCACTTTGTGGTTTCCAATTCAAATTGCACTTGTCCCGGCCTGCCTTGCTAGCAGTTGACATCAACAATTATTATTATTATATAAAATAATTTTCTTACTTGTACTTGATAACAATATCCCTATCTATTATTTTGTAGGTTAACTGTCAAAAACTAACGGCTACTACACCATTTCCATTCCAAATTATTATTTTCAAACATTACGTTGAATTTAACAAAATAGTAGAAGTGAGTTAACAAATTAATTCAATCTGCATGCCACTCATATTTTAGCTCTCAGGAATATATTTAGTTCAATTCAAATTTACATACTTAATCTAATAATAAATTGAAATATAAAATATAAAATATAACTTGAGGTAGCTACTAAGTAATAAAATTAAATTTTGTTGAATAGAAATATTCCGTTTAATCATATTCTGTTGGCAATTTCTTTCGACAATTTACAAAGCAATGATGAATTGTTGTATAATGTTACATCTTTTTATGATTAAAGTAACCTATGTCATCAAATGAAAAATTTAGCTATATAGCTCAAATATTTATGTTTTATTGCAGCAAATGGAAATGTTACGATAACGACCCGAAGAAATCCTATTCAATTAAAATATTTAATACATTGTAGAAACAATTCATAAAGTATAATGTTGTCCACTAACTCATATTTTACTTACTTCTGAAGTAGCACGAAATTTATAATTGGGGAATTCCCGAAACTCAGCTTTCAATTTACACAATATTCTTATCGGTAAATAGGATTTTTTCATATACTGCGATACACAGAAGTAAGAAAGAAATCCATTTAGTATTTTTTGTGCCCATTTGTAATTCAGGTTAAAGAAATTTGAATTGTTGCTTAGCAATGCACAAATGCACAAAAGCTCCAAAGCTGGAAAGTTTTGAGCACAAGCATTTTTACTTTTTATTATAAAGAAAACCACTTTACTTACAGATTGATAAGGATGGATTTTACTATATTAATGTATTTATAGATATTTAATACGTTTTTAGCTTAGAAGGTTTATTAATGAGTACCGTAATTACCACTAAAAACTTCTATTTTAATTAGCTAGAAAACTTTTATGAAAAATAATTGATGTTGTGTATCGAATGAGCAACTTTGTAAAATAACACTATGGTTATTAAACTACCACAGCATATCGAATGTGATTATTGTAAAAATTTTGTTTAAATTGACAGGATATGCCAAGCGAATCCTCCTACATTCGCTTACCATCTGCTCTTGTCTTGAAATTAAGCGATCGGCATTAAATTCATTAAATATTTAAAGAAGATAATATTTTGTAACATCAACGATTTGTTAATTCAATTTTGTTG
Organism: Cantharis flavilabris; assembly: GCA_949152465.1. Taxonomy (NCBI): domain Eukaryota; kingdom Metazoa; phylum Arthropoda; class Insecta; order Coleoptera; family Cantharidae; genus Cantharis; species Cantharis flavilabris. Next base: position 35,256,083 of record OX424438.1, on the reverse strand, counting down.
CATTACATCTGAATGTGACATTTTTCCATTCGAATTTAAATTTGTTCAGTTTTTCCCGCTGATTGAAAATTTGCGATACAATTTTATATAACTTGAATCTATTTTATACCCACAACATGCAATCTCTTCAGATTAGAATTAATTCAGGGCTGTACTAGAGTTTTGTCATTATTTGCAAAACTAATAAGTTTTGTTTTGTCAGCTTTATTTTAACATTATTTTATCTTATTTGGTGCGTTTGATTCAACGGATCAACAATAACGGCGGTCCAAATTGTTGTAACCTTTCTGAATTAATTTGATTTCATTTTTGTCCCTGATATATTTTTAAATCTTTTGTATTGAATTGAACTAATATTTCGCCTATGCTTTAGCATACTTAGCCCTCTGGTAATCCGCCACTGCTTGCAATTGAATAAATTATTTTCTTTCTCAAACTACATTTGAAATAATTGAGTTGTCATAAAGGGAATCCCCGGTAATGTATTTATTCAAGTTATACATTTTGCATATTGTGCGGGGAATTTAAAAGAGAAAATAATATTCACGGATTTCATCGCGTACATACCTTAAAAGTAATTTATTATTATGTTTAGAAGGCTTGAAGTCTACATTAAACGAAAAAATTTCATGAAATTTCTAGGCTTCTAAGACATTAATAATTTATATTCTGTAGTTATTAATAAAAAATATTATACCACATATTTTCAAAGAGGTCACTTGGGTGACATACAATTTAACTTCCGAACGAACTCGATAGAATAAGGTCATAGGTTAATTAAAATTTATTTGAAAATACCAATTATTAATTATTATTGACATTTCATGAATCATAATATAATTAATATTATTATTTTTCTATTTTGAAATCTATCATATATGTTAAAGACCTCGAGATACATACCATCTACCAAGACTATAGAGTATAGACCATTGTTGTTATGTACGTCTGCATTCTCTTCGGTTTTTTTTTAAATTTTTATAACTGTTTATTAAAACTTACGTAACGTATCTTAACGATGTTTAACTTATAACAAAAAAGTTACAGAAAAAATTTCGACCATATTCAAAATTTGGACAGCAGATTAGATGTTAAAGATCTGTGATAAAAGTAAGTTTTGTTTTGCTAACAGCACATCCTCTCTTAAAAATCTTGTTAAATATAGGTTAAAGATGCTAGAAATTGGTTTCAAAATTGTCGTTCTTATGCCTAATCTCTATACTGAACGTGGACATGCCGTACGGTCTGCTATGTACTATGTAGATATTACATATACCTAAATATATTACATTTAAGAACGTTGACCTCTAATGCCAGTAGACATACCTTTTACCTGAATATTACACAAACTTTTAATAACGAGTTATATTAAAGTCAATCAAGAAACAAGTTATTTCATTCTTGACAAATTGTCACTCTTCACGCAAGGAGATATTTTTGTAGTATATTATTTACATACTATACAGTGTTGTACTAATATACATATTAGAAATTTGGAAACATGCAAGAAGCGCTCATTTAATTTCATTATGTAATTTTGCATTTTCAGTTGATATCTGATTTGGTTCTGCAAAATAAATGTAATTTTATCTACCATACCATTTTCACTTTTATCCATTACAATGAGAAGCAGGATGTGCTTTAACTACATATATTATTTATTCTTTTAAAACATGATCAATCAAAATTTAATTACGTTTTTACAGAAAAGACAGCTGCTTCAAATCAGCGTGCGAAATTTTAAGTCAATCGCTGTGCACGTTTGCAATATCATCCAAACATCTTCCACAACCGATGCCAAAACATTGTTTTTTTAGGGTCCCTCAATAACAAAGTAACAGCTTCAAAATAATATTGCAAAATTTTGTGCTATCTCACTTACACTATAGGTATTTAATGGGCAATCACCAAAATTAATTTGGGCATATTTATATTTTACTTGCAGGAAAATTTTGATGTATGCATATGAAAATTTGTCAAAAAAGTAGAGTAGGTTTAAGTTTTGCCTAATATGTATTAATTATCCTTACCAAACTCAGGTTGATCTAGTTTAAAATTTGGGTAAACAGTGAGTTAACACTAGAATAACTCTTATTGGACCTTCGTAAACCTAAGCCGAAAAGTGCTAAATTTTACTGTTTTTAATGTAATTGTTGTAATTTATTGTATTTACAGTGAATTCAATAATCTTTAAACAGGTTATCAAGAATATCAATTGTAACATCTACTGATAGACGAAAGATCCTAGAAGATTGAGGGCTAAGCATATCTTCAACTGATTTACCTTCAGCTGCAATATTCTATGCAAACATTTCAATTACGACCCCGAATAGAGGCTGTGAGCTGTGATAATATATGACAAAAGCTGGTAAAAGTATTCCGGCAATTCAAAGCGGTCGGCTTAGCTTGGATTAAAACGCCCGAAGAGGAATTTCAAGACTTTATTATTTTTCAAGTAATATTACAAACTATGTACTAGGTATGTTTATACCTTTTACATGTGTCAAAAAGCCTTGTATGAAACACGATGCGAAAGTTGTGTTTTAAGTTTTTGCCTTGGAACTTAAAACAACAAAGTTAGTGTACCGAAGTAACCAGTGTAGTGCTATAGCATACAAGTTAGTGCTTAATTTGGATTTTAGCAAAAATTATTAATAAATTTAATAATTCAGTCGAGTATAATTAATAATTATTATGTAATTGCGAATAACCAATAAAGAGCACTGTCTCCAACAATAATTAAAGAATTACGAAAAAATTCGGATCCTAGCTTTTAGTTCTTGCTCACAAACAAACAGGGGCGGTCATATTTCTAATTTTTGAGCAAAGAACATTTTTGAAAAATAACCAAAATATTAAAAAATATGTAGGTATTTAGTAAGGCTATTGGTATAAAACACTATATATAATATTTTGATTTGGAGGGGGCCATGGCCACCATTGCCCCTTTCTTATGACCGCCCTTGCAAATAAAGTTTTCTAAAATCAAAAAAAATCACTTCTTTTACAAAAATTTAAGAAAATTAATTCAATTGGAGTTAGCCAATTTCCAAAAATGCACACTGAAACGCCATGGACAATATAAGATTATCTGTTGGTGATATAATTAAGTAGGTAAGTAGGATCCAAAATGGTATTTAAACAAGTTTAGCAGTATCGTTCTTGAATGATCAGTGGATGGGCACATCCACAAAAAATTATCGGAATAAATAATTATTGTTTATCATCTTTATTTATGGTGTAAAAATAGTAAAATCAAAAAATCATTCTTTTGTGATAGGTCCAATGTAAGTTTTGATGTACATTTTTCCCTATCCCTATCCTTAACCACAAACATTTTCGAATATACGGTGCATATTTAAGTTATTTGTGAATTTTTTATTTCCGGTTGCCTTACCGTTTTTTTTTTTTTTCGTTTTTGAGATATTTCAAAAATGTACTTGGTGGAGCTGACGTTATGCTAGCTCCCTTACCATTTCAAATGTTGGATCTAAAATAGTCTAGATCTGGCGTGATGTGTTTTTTTTGTTTTTGTTTTTTGTTTTGTGCACAAAGTATATTTATTAATGTGCTAACATTAACAACTTCTGTATCTTTCATATCTATTCGGTATTTAATTACACCAATTTAATGCATGTTGAGCGCAGTTTATGTAAAGTGACAGTAGCAGAGCAAAGAAACGCATTCATTTTCACGCCTGAAAAAATAATTCTTGCATTTGTTTACATAATTTCATTTGTCGCTGTATTTTGTTAAAATTCACTTTAATAAATTAATAATAAATACCAATCAAAGATTCGGTTTCGGCCAAAAATGCTGATTTCGAAGGATTTGGGTTTGGATCAAAAATTTACCGAAACTTCGGCTCGGCCGAAACGTGTCGGGTCGGGTTCTGTTACAATATACCAGACAGTTTATTCAAAAAGTTTTTTTTAAATTTTTTAAATGTCTCCGGGAAGAGGAGTCGAGATAGAAAACATAAAAACAAGCTACTTTTAGAAACTATTAACTGCGTTACCATATGGGCGCGTCGGATTTAATGGGTTAATTTAGTTAATGTATCTAATTGCTTAGGTATTTACAAAATTTAATCGAAAAATTAAAAAGCAAAATTACTGTCGTGTGCTATTCCTGTTATAATACATAATTAACTTTAACGTAAGGTGAAATTATCGCATACATAGCATTTTAAGCTTCGAGTCCAAACATGCACCACAAGAGGGTAAATTCTAGATTAAACAGAAGAGATTTCTTATTAAAAGGTACAAATTCCATCCTGAGGAATTACGAAACCCATGTTTTATCAGTTTTATTTGCATGCCATCTGCCAATTACGCATTGGATATGTATTGTGAGAGAAGTACCTATCTGCTTTTTTGATAAATCATACTGTTAAAAATGCACTTGTTAAGTAATTGAAATTATAAATTACTATCAATACATAATATTATTACATTCCTACGATAGAAGTTTTTGCCCAGCTGTGGAATAATTTGATTTTTTTTTAAAGATACCCAAATATATAAAGTTAAAGGTTACTCATTTATATTAGGTATAGATGTTATAAAAGGTTATACAAAGTGCAACTGAACATCTACTAAAAGAAAGGAAACTATCAAGTTGTGTCTTGGTAGAAGAAGAGTTGAAGGTTTCCGAGAGGAAGGTCTAGCGTATAATATTTAGACCAGTAAAAGTTGACAATCAGGAAGGTAAACCAATGATGAATTTTGAGTTTTTGAGATATATGGACAATAAGAACGTGGAGAAGACGATGAAGTTGCTGAGAATGAGATGGTTTGGTCACGAGATTACGAACGACGGCGAATATTATGATGAAATGAATTATGGAATATGGAAGTGAAGATGAAAACGAAGAATAGATTGTAGAAATGTAGTAATTTTAAGTGGATGGGGACAAATTTAACCCAAAAAAAGGATTTGTTAAGTCACAAAAAATTCCTACAGAAATGTATGGCTTATTTATTATTTATTTATAGATGTTGATGAAACATTGATTATTAGAAAGTAAGACAACCATACCAGGTCTTCCCTACACTTTTTGTATTTATTTCTACTCGAGTGCAAGCCTTATTTGTCGAAAGTATGCAAATAACAAATTCAAAATTGAACAATATTGCCTACTTTATTATTTTGATAGAACTTTTCAGTCGAAACATAACTTACAATTTAAATTTTTTTATTTTATGAAAGTTCAAAGTACTTTAAAATCATATACGTACCACCAGTGGGAAGTTATGAAATTTCAGTAATAACTCACCTGAAAAAAAAAGAAGAAAATTAATTGTGATATGCATCATACATTTAAAATACAAAAAACATTTGATTATATTTTGAAATATATAAATGTTATCGGTAAATTAGCATGGTTGAATGAATGTGGCTTAAAATCTAATAACGAATTTATCCGCAAAATCACCTAAAAATATTTTTCCAGTAATCCAGGAACAAGTATCTACATATAAACATGGGTTTATGTTGTGTTTATTGAAAAGCTCGTTTTGTTGTTTGGTTTGAAGGAAACTTCCGTATACGATTCCCTACAATATCATAAACTTCATAAAGTAATGTTGGTTTTTATAATTGAAATAACTTCTCGAAAATAATTGCTAATTTTTTTTAAATAAAATAATAATTGTGTTAATAATGTACAAATTAAACTGTTCAAATTAAGTTTTCAAAGTGCTACTCATTACCTATAATAATTTCTCTTATTACATTTTGTAATACCACTGCACTAATTGTTTGTGTTTCATTTCAAATTTTCTCTTAAATTTTGTTCAGGATAATATTCATATGGAGACCTTGTTTTTGAAATAGAGCAAGTGAAAAAAAATTTAAAAGAGTTTGGGTCTAGGGAAATAGATAGTCGTTTTCAGGATCTGGCTTTTCAATATATAAATATTCTCTTTACACATTTCATTTAGATATACCTAGTAATTCCAAATTAAAATTTTTGACAGTGTTTTACATTTTCATGTAAAACATCGAAATTGTAAAACATTAAAAACTAAGTATTTAGTAAATTTTTAAATTGGTAAAAAATTGACCAACAAGGGGAGAGTTACGGATAGAAGACAAATAGACAAGATTAATATTTTTTTCGAAAATTATCAAACATCTTATTAATTTCTATGTTGCATTAATAATACGAAAGAGAAACTGATTTATTTCTTCTTCTCACAAACTCGCAGAACCACAATTGTAAAAAATAATTGCAAAATTTAATTAAATTTTTATACCACAAAATAACTTCTTATTAAAATTTAGTTCAAATTAAGCGAGAGTAAAAGCTAGGCAGTTGGTTTTTTGTCAAATCATTATTTTTCCCTCGTTATTTTGATATTTCAAAAGGAAAATAACATACAAATATAAGTGTTGTTATTAACATAATAAAAGTATTGAAAATATCAATAAAATCTTGAAGAATTAAAATAATCATATCAATTAATTTTTGATTTTTAAGAAACCGTAAGTGTTGTATTTAATTGAATTAATTTGTAAATTGTCAAATCGTGAAAAATGGTGTATTTATGTTATATTTTGAATTTATTTTATTTTAACTTGGATATAATAATTTACGTAAATTAGTAATGCTCATATACCTACATAATATACTATTACAGGATAGGAGAATAATTATAACCAGCGGGTAAAGTATTTAAAATGAAAATTTAATTGGGTGGCGCTTAAAACCAAATTAAAGGGTGGTAATTGAAGAAATAATCACTTTTAAAATAAAGAACGGCTTCTGGGTTTTGTTGAAACACAAATTAATTCATAATTTAATAATAATTATATGCAGGAATTGCGAATTTACATAATGCGATATATTTAATTTTATTAATTTTTATCTAATAAAACCAATTCACACACGCACACTTAGTAATTTATGTAATAGTTTCTTTAACGCTTCTTTTAAGACGGAAAATTAATTGCAACTTTGCACTATATGCAAGGTCGTAGCAAAATCCGGAACATTAACTTTTGTAATTCGGAAATTGTCTCATTACATGTAATGAAATTCTTAGTTCTTTAGTTATGAGGGAACATAACATTTTGAGTTTACTTATTTATAATATTGTATATTCTAAATCGTGAGCTTTTCCGCACCCCTACTTACGGTTTGTAAAATATGGTAAGCCTTTTATATCTGCGATTTCTCAAACGGCTTTCACGTTAAAATGTAAAAGATTTTCTTTTTAATTTATAAACGTTTTAAATTATATGAAAATAAAGTGGTATTCCAAATATTACGTAATTAAAATTTTCTTTTCGGGAAATTCAGATATGTACTTACGTACGTGGGCTTAACAGATTTATTCCTGGTAACTGTTTATGTTAACTTAATTAAAATTCTAGGTATAACCCCAAAACGTTAGTCATGTACAATGTACATATATATAGTATATTCTTGGTCTAATTTATATTTTAAGGATATTTAGAGTTTCGTTTCGCGCATCGAAGCAAAAAGCTGTGCTAAAACGTTTTTAATGCTAAGGAGGGTATTTTGCTAATTGACAGCTTGAAAAAGATAAGTTTCCTTTAAGCTACGCCGCTGACGCTCGACTCGATGTTTATTTACGGGTATTTTCGTTTGGTACGCGCCAGTGATGAATGAGACATTATTGACAGGTAAGTAAAAAAATTGCTTTCTATTTACTACTTATTTGGTACTAATAAATTTTTAGCGATCCATGTTTCTATATGCTTCTGAAATGGCTGAATATTATGTCGATGCTTGTTATGGCTGGCTAAATAATTACGTATAAATCTTGGGGTGGAAACATGGTTTTCACCGATTTGAACCTCTGTACAGCCGAAATTCTTTGTGGCTGCAACAACAAAATTAACAATGGAAAATAATGTTACTTCAGGTATAAGAGTCGGTGACTAATTAATAAGGTCTATTACAAATAGACGCTATTGTGTCTATACAACCATCTTTTGTTTACATTATTTAACATTTAATTTGCTTTTGAAAACAGTATATTGTATCGTTTGGATTAAAAGTGAGATTTTCTTTCTTTCAGATAAAAAAATTAAATTAAAATCGGACTACTAGAAACTGAGATATACCCAATTTAAAAAACAAAATGGCGGTCATTTGAATAGCTGCCATTTTGTTCCTGTACGAATTTTCGCGTGGCTTTCCAAGTGGAAACTTAAATAATAATTATTATAGAAGATTCATTTTATTTGGGTCAAATAATAAATGCATAGATACAGACATGTAGATGTTATGTACTATATACTTCAAATATTATAAGGTAACCTATACATAAATATTTAGTGTGATTGATTTATGAGTACAAAGACGTTATAATATGTAAACTTGATCTCGTGCTTAATATTAGCATAAATATGAAGTTGACTGTTTACACCTTCGAAATGATATGTGGCCGGAAGTAGTATTTCGCGAATATTTAATGATATCAAATCAGCATTTTGTCCTCGCCATGAGCGCGCATCATCTCATTATTTTTGTTATATATTGCGATTAGTATAATTTAGTGTTTTTTTCTACCTTGATTATAGAAGAGAACATAAACAAAAAAGTTTAATTTAGAAGTAAGTATAGTAAATAGTACATGGGCCAATAAATAACGATTGATGGTTGTTATCTTGGGTTTTACTACACCTATTCGTAAACTGGTTAAAATATTGCAAGCGCGCCTCTGGGTAAAAATTGTATAAGGTAAACAACAAGGTGTAAATATTTATTTTAGTTTCTTTACACCTACACATTCGTAATTCATATCTTATCGATGCGTCGCCAACTTATTCCGGACATTTATATATTCCGTTTGTTGAAATAATTAATATTTACTATTCAGTACATGGTACATACAATATCCTTCCTACATTACCTATATATACTCTGCAGTGATACCAATTTTGTTACTAAATAAAAATAAGTACGAATCACTCGGTATAATTTTTCTTTTGTTTATTATATATTGAGTGTTCAATATAAATAAAGTTCTACGATGTTAAGATTAATAGTGAACAACTGACATGATATAAAAAAACAATTAGAACTATAATTTCGTAAAAGTTTAATTTATTGGTAAAATAAATAACACGAAGGCAATAAAACGTGTAAGACGGGTAACTAACGAATAGACTCAAGAGGGACATTAAAAGAGTAAAATTGCGAAATTCAAGTGTTTTGCTGTTCACATTTTGAAATCTAGTTTATCGACTAAATATTTTCATCTTACTATAAAATTATCTACTATCAATATGTAAATATCTAATAATTACAATAACTAGATCATTTGCATATAAGTGTCTCTGCAGGATAATTTTTAATTACGCCTGTTAATTATCCTATTATGTAATTATTATTATAGTTCGATTAGATTTCGATTATCGAAATTTAATTTGAAAATGGTATTTCTAGTGATTAATCAAAGTTTTTATTGCCGCAAAATTTATACTGCATAAATGCGATTTTGATCGTTAGTAATGGCCGTTGCAAAGTAATATTTATGTAAATTATATTTCAAAATTAAGTACGCAAAATATTATATAAGATATCAACTTGAATTATTAAAAGTCTACCAGGTACCATGCAGTAGGGAGAACTTGACCAGTTTCAGATTCAATTTACCATAATTTTGTGAATATTAATAATTGTTTTACTTTTTACGTACTAGCATATAGAAGCATGAGATTCTATTGATATTTTTTATTTCTTTATTTCCTAAAACAAATCCTTGTCAGGCCAAGTTCTCCTCCGTTCGTTAATATCGGATGTGAAAAGCTTACACCACCTTTCCACTTAATAACGCATCTGGTTCTTTTTTTTAAGTCAGATGAAGTCAATATCTTAACGGAAAGTTTATTTTTGTCGAATTTTTATATAAAAAGTATTTTATATGGTTACGCCAATCCCAAATTACATTTGAACGCGGAAGGCCCAAGTCTCCTCGACCAGATAAAAGTCGAAGAATTTAAACGTAATAAATTTGAATATTCAAATTTTAATATATTAAATTCGACTGTATATGATAAATCAAAAAAGTTTTAGTCGAATGATCTATATGTTTAATGTAGATGCTTTCTTCTTCATAAAACCCAGCCAAAGCTTTTTTGGGCACCAATCAGTCAAACCATGTGCATCTTACATTTCATACAGGACTGGCAATTGCTACTGCTTGGTGTCCAACAAAGCTTTGGCTGGGCTTTATCTTAAAAATATAGATCGTTCGACTGAAACCATACACTTTTTTAAAAGTCCAATAATGTTGATTTCGGTCATAAATTAGATAACAGTTAACAGATAGACAATAGGATAATGTTTCACCACATTTAAACGCGAAAATACTGGTAAAATATTTTGGCCAATACCTAGACCACCATCCGAGAATGAGCCAAACTTATCTCATAAGAGGCACAATAATTTACAAAATTATTCAAACAATTTGCAACCAGAAGATACCTTGTTAATTGAATTTAAATCTGAATCATTGAGCGTAATATATTCTATTGAGCGTAATATAAGAGAATCAAACCCAAAATGTCCTAATAATTAAAAAAAATTTCTTATGAAGTTATATTGTAGTGGAATGCGTAAATTCCAAATATAAACATTACATTTTATGAAGCATTTATAAATTTCGGTAAAAAGGGGCCAAAAGCCGTAAAAATTAAATGTGTATACTGTATGGACTGCTTTCCGCGGATGAATTCGGTAGAAAGTCTTCATGTTGAGGAATTAAGTCCCTGGGGTTTGCAAATAATTGAATCACTTATTTGAGAAAGCCGACAAACACCATAAGAAAATTTTGAGATAATCAAAGAAAACTGTTATAATTATTTACAATTATCACTTTTTAAGAGTTGTCTAATGTCAATGGGAAGTAGTTAAAGAGTTTTTTCACAAAGGAAAAAAAATAGTCGAAATCAAAGATGGCATAAAATCGGTTGTAAAACATAAGTCATATATGGATTTGTCGGGTTTCTCAAATAAGTGATTCAATTATTTGCTTCTATTCATAATATTAAAGTCAGTTTTGCAATATACGAGTAGTACTCTAATCGCCTGTTTAGATGGTCAATTATTTCATCATGTCTTTTATCAAAATTTTCATTTTAATTTGAAATTTTGATCAATACTATCAAAATTTTAAAATAAATAATTAAAATATTGACAGTGTAATAGTTCGAAATGGAACTTTTTTGGAATATAGTAGTAATCGTAAAACAAGAAAAAACCACAACAATGTGCATAAAAACTATAAATTAATTTCAACGAGTTAGTTGTTGCAAGTTAATGCTTGCCTGCATAAACAGACTATTCCGACATTATGGCAGGAGGCAGATGTGGTGTTACTCCATAAAATAGGTGATATTTCTTACCTTAACAACTACCGGCTAATAAGCTTGCTTTCACAATTATACAAGCTGTTCACTATAATAATTAGTAACAGAATAGCTTCAAAATTAGACTTTTCCCAACCAAGAGTGCAGGCCGGATTCCGTAGTGAATACTTCACATGTGATCACCTCCAGACCCTACGCTTATTGCTGGAAAAGAGTAAAGAGTATAACATGCATATATACCTAGCATTCGTTGATTACAAAAAAGCCTTTGGTTCTGTGGAGATATGGGCAATAATAAGATCTCTGAAAAACTGTAAAATAGATGACAGGTATTCCACCTTACTTAAAAACATATATGGAAATGCAAAAATGAAAGTAAAAATGAATACACCAACAAAAAGTATAGATCTCAAGAGAAGGAATAAGACAAGGGGATACAATTTCGCCAAAGCTCTTCATAACAACGATGGAAGACGTGTTTGAAGACCTGGAATGGCAGAATAAAGAGATATGTATAGACGGGGAATACCTTAACTACCTACGATTTGCAGATGACATTATTATCGTATAAGAAGAACTCCAGATAATGTTGAACGATCTTCAAAGGGCTTCTAAACTGGTGGGACTACAAATAAACAAATCAAAGACAAAGATTATGTGGAACGTAAACTATCTCAACGGGATCCACATTATGCTTGATAACAATACCTTAGAAGTTGTACAGGAATTTGTGTATTTGGGACAGCTTATAACAACCAGTAAAGATAATATGACACCAGAGATAACCAGAAGAACCAAGCTGGGATGGAGAGCGTTTGGGGGATTAAAATACATTTTAAGGTCCAAACTACCAACGTCACTTAGACGACGTGTATATGATCAATGCATCCTTCCTGTCCTAACATATGGCTCAGAAACCTGGAGTTTAACTATATGAACTGCAAAGAAACTTAGAGTGGCACAAAGAGCGATGGAAAGACAAATTTTGAATATAACTCTAAGGGATCACAAAAGAAATGACTGGATAAGGCAACAAACAGTGATACATGATGTGGTTGAAAAAGCATCCCAATTAAAGTGGAATTGGGCAGGACACATGGCCATAGTGAGAGATGATAGGTGGACACGAAAGATGCTACAATGGCTGGAAGAGCTGGAAAAAGAAGTACAGGACGTCCAAAGACACGATGGAGGGACAGATAAAAAGTACTGCGGGTATTGGATGGTTGAACGTGGCAGAAGATAGAAAAAGATGGAAAACTTTAGGGAAGGCCTTCATTCAGCAGTGGAAAGAAAAAGGCTAATAGTGAGTGAGAGTAAGATATAGGGGATCTTAATTAAAATTCTTAGCTCTTGAAAATACAATAAATATGATTATCAATAACGAGCTACAGGATACAACTAAATTGTCGCAGACTATTTCACATAATTTGCATATTTTTTCGTATCAATGAACAGTAAGCACTTTCAATCATAAATAATTTTTTTACAATTTTAAATGTATAGGATTGCGAAATCCATACAATAAGATTTAGTTGTATCCTGTAGCTCGTTATTGATAATCATATTTATTGATATAGGGGATCTAGGACATGCACTACGAAACATTTCGTTACTAGGATATTTTCTAACCATCGGCAAATCTTCTGAATGGGTAAACACAAATAATTATCTGACACACTGTTTGGCTAGAATCACTACAATCGCAACTTTCAGATGGTCTCCGGACGATTCATCCCAGACGATTCATTCAAGGAACTATTCATCCTGGAAGGATTAATCCATTGGATTCATCTATCATCCAAATATATATCAAAATATATAGATACTAAAATATGATACATAATTAATAATTATGTATATATGGGGAGTAAATAATATTAAGGAATAGAATGACTCATGGCCCATAAATAAGTAATTGGATTTTTATAATTGGTTTATTATGGTTTTAAAATATAATTAAAATTGGATTTGTATAAAAATTAATAAAAGGAGTCCCAAACTATTAAAAATGAGTCGCTGGCAAATTAAGTTTTACATCTCACATAAAAATTAATTAAATTAAAAATTAATGAGCCACTGTGGTGTAATAAAAATGAATTGGCCGATTGTTTCACCGAAAAAATTTCCACAAGCTATCCGCTTTCATGAAACGAAAAAACGAAGGATATGTACCGAGAAAATCGCGTGTTCTAACTTCTAACCACGTGGCAACATTTTTAAAATAGGCTCCTCGCCAGAATTTTTTGATGACTAAAGTAAGTACCTACCTACTTTTTATTTATTTATTTATTTAATTACTAATTTATTTAATTATAGATCGCACTAATATTTGGCTCAGCGGAGGGGTACCGGACCGAGGAATTGGTAAATTTGTGACTAGCAGATGTGAATTGAAGCCCGTCGCCCTCGAAGGTGAAGGTTCGCCGGATTTAGGAAAATTGTTTAGAATTACAAATTACGGCCAGATACACATAAATGTAAATGTTACAAAAATTGATAATTAAAAAATTCTATAATTGCTTTTTTTCTTCTAGTGACTTTTTTTTATCAGTGATCTGGTGACTTCTTTATTTGCCTAGGCCCAAAAAAACCTCTTGATTGCCCTAGGGGAAAGTGCCACTTTACACCCGCAAATCGGGGAGTAAAGTGAGTACTTTACCCCCGGAATTGCAAAAATCATTTTTGCTGTTACAACAAATTTTATGCTGTTTGGAAAAAAAAGTTTGTTCTAAACACAAAAAACTTTGTTGTGGCAGCATAAAATTTGTTGTAGCAGCACAAAACTTTCTCGAGGCTATAGCTATTAACGACTTTGTTACGACAACAAATCTTTTTTCAGAGTGTACCAGCGTGATTATTTCTAATTTAGTTGAATCTTATTCAACGACTACGAAGATGGTCAAAAATACTAATTACCGAAAAAGAATTATGATAAGATTGAAAATACCTATCAACTTTTTTTGAGTTTATTTGAAATTTTTTCTTCTTCATAAATCTTTTATTGTTTTTCTTATGTAATTATAATAATATTTTTCCGATCTAATAATTTAGATCAAACGATTATTGATAAAAACTTGATATTTTTATTGAATTTCTTTAATATAATTTTTAATCATTTTATTCATAATTTTTGAATTTTTCAAATAAGCCATCTAAAAATATTTAAATTTTTTTTTGCATTTTTGTTCTTTGTACAGCAGCAAATCAGCAAGTGTGGTGCTATGTTCTGCTAGTTGTTCCACGAACACAACTTGTTAGAATCAAGAAGGAACTTCTTACTATATGTTTAATATTATTTTATATTAAACTAAAATAAATTTGTCAATAGAATTACAGAAAAACTGCAATGTAGTGTGACCGGAACTGAAATTGGTCCACTGGCACACCTATAGGCACTCCCACAGCCAAAGCTGTGTAGAGTAGGATAATCGCAAAACATGATTGTAGTTTGAACGAAAAACAATAAGAAAAATAAGTGTAGCAAAAAATCATAATATCAAAGATTTTCACTTTGGACTTAATCAAATACATACCATTTTAAGAAGAAAATTTTTTATTGTAAAATATGTAAACGGCTAATATACCTAATTTTATGTGGTTTGTTCTATAATTAACTTTTAATGAAATTTAATAATTGGCTTTTGGACGACTTTGTAATGGTTTCAGCATCCCAAAGGATTTTTAGAATCAAAAATATTAAATTATTTACAGAGAATTTTAGAATTCTATAATTTCTCTCTTAATATTTAAAAAAATCCTTTTAACCTCATATTCTGCTAAAATATCAGCAAATTTATAAATCCCAAAAACCGTTTCAAATCTCTAAGAAATCATGCAAGCCAATTGACAAAATTTTTTCGAAATATCGAATTGCGAAGCAGTTAAACTAATTTTCACGAAAATCTATTTTAAAAATTATTTTATTGTGGTTCATTCTGAACGTTTTATTTTGTACTTGGCGATTTTTTACGCCAAGTTCTGATATTTTTTCAGTATTTTTCTTTCAATTTTCTAAATTACGTCAAGGTTGTTTTCTTTCAATTTAATACTTAATGATGGTGTATCGACCTTATATCTTTTGACTTGAAATTACAGTTTGTAATTTTGTGAATTTACAAACAATAAAAAGGAAAACTTTTCTTCAGAAACAAATTTCAGCCATTACGACGTTTTACAGGTTTGTTATATTATTTTTGATTAGTTAGATAAGCTAAAAATTAGTAAGTACAAAATTATTAAATTGCATATTAATTTTGATAGCTTGACTTGACCAAGACATTTGTTATAGAAAACTATTATTAACAAAGTAGCTGTAATCGATTCGTTTAAGACGACATAAAAGAATGCATTTGCTACTTTTAAAAGTGGCAATTATTTGGTTATAAATGGTAGGTATCCATTTAATTTACGTCTTACTCAAAAGAAAAAAGGAAATGGTACTACTTTTAGTAATAGTTCTAATGACTTGCAATACCTACGTGTTTCTAAATAGTCGATAAAAGATTGTAAGTATTATTCTTTCTTGAACACACATTCAAGAGGTAATTTGGTCTTGTCAAAAGCTTGATAATATTGTGCTCAACTGAAATCTAAGTAAGTCGAAATTAGTGTTCTTTAAGCGTGGTCACGCGCTTTTTCATTCGATTCATTTATCTTATGTTATTTAGTCTACTTGATACGGTAGTTTCAAGTTGGAAAGATATAAATTGTGTATTTACTAGTTTTCCTACAATTTTTTGATTTTTAGCGGGCAGTTGTTTTAAGAACTGTAGAATAAATATGGAATGTTGTTTCATTCATCAGTACAAAAAATATATAAAAGCAGAGGAAAAATTTAGTTTATTTGATTTGAACCATCATAATTAAAAGTTTAATATTACTGAAATGCATGCACGTTAAAAATTTTAATTTTTAACACCAGTGTTAAATACTGCTGGGAATACTGGTGTTAAAAGTAAAATTCAAGTTTCTATACTTGTAAAACATATTTCTATTTTGGTTTTCAATAATTCTAAACTCTCAATACTAACAAATAGTACTACTATTTCACCAGTATCTGAAAAAAAAGATAATAACAGTCTTAAGCTTAACCACTGCTACTAATATTTTTTATGCTATTAAAGTTGAAACATCATCCATTTTCAATATTTTGAAAATCCTTGCTCTTGATGTGCTCATACTTCTTTAAGAACGCGCTTTAGATTCATTTTAATCCTCTTTTGTTTTGTCATAAACTACTCCGATCGTAGGGTTTCACTTGAAAGATTCCCCGTTGGCTTTGATGATTTTTAGTTAATTGTTGTCCTTTTCTTTCAACATTCAAATCTTATCTTATTTGAGAGAAGTACATCGTTTACTTGTTTTTGTATGTTAGTAACCAATTTAGTTAAAATAAAATATTACTGGAATTTCTATTTGCAGTATCATGTTGGTGCTGAAGAGTTCTATGTCAAAGAAGTAAAAATGAGATTTTCTCAATTTTCCTTTAAAGTCGTTTGTTTACAATTGTAGTAGTTTTGGTAAATGGTAATCTTGATAATTTAGTTCAGGATTTACAACTAGCTGCAAGTCAAGTTCAATTTTGATATATTTTCACTTTGTGTGTATATTTGGATTACCTACTGTTTTTGTAATTATAATTAGTTGATTTTATTTTAATCCAATATATTGTCATGGATAAAAATGGACAATTAAATATAAAAATCAAGAAAGGGGAAAAATAATAAAAAAGGATGGAATCACTATATTGAATATTAATTTGAAAAAAAATATAAATAAATAATAATTTAAAGAATAACTGTATCAATAATTGGAAGGTTTACGATTAAGATAAGCAATATACAGTATCGCTCAATGAAATTGCATCGCGAATTAAATTCGCGAAATCTAAGTTTAAATTATTATTACAGCTGTCGCCAAATGTATTAGGCCACCTCTAAATCGTCGTTATTATGGAAACAGTTAAATATTTTTTGAAAACAACCATGCTACTGTCTTCCTAGTAAAAAACTGCACTGTTTTAATGTTGTAATAATACGAAATATAACAGCAGTTCGGTTGTTTTAAGCCTTGATTAAAATATCGAAATTTTCAAAAACCTTTATGAGCTAAAATAGATAGTAAATTTTACCTAAATTATGTAGTACTAATCATTACAAACAAAAAAGTGTAATACAAAGTTTTTCTGAAACGTACCGTTTTTGAGTTATACGTAATATTAAAACTTCAAAATTATCAAAATTCTTCAAAAAAATAGGTAAATTACATTGAAATTCAATTCAAAATCTGAAATAATTAAGATTTTTTACACTAATATTGCAATTATAATGAAAACCCCAAACTTTAAACTTATAATTCGCCAAGTCAGCACTTTTAAAAAAAAAAAACAAAAATTTTTGATTTCATTATAACTCAAAAACTGTACGTTTTTGAAAAATTTTGTTCCACACTTTTTTGTTTGTAATGATTAGTACTACATAATCTTGGTATAATTTACTATCTAATTTAGCGCATAAAGGTTGCCGAAAATATCGATATTTTAATGAAGGCCGTATTGCTGTTATAGTTTGTATTTTTGGATTTACTAGAACATTAAAACAAGACAGTTCTTTATCAGGAAGACAGTAGCATGGTTGTTTTCAAAAAATATTTAACTGTTTCCATAATAACAACGATTTAGAGGTGGCCTAATACATTTGGCGACAGCTGTATATTTATAAATTTATATTTTTATTTATATTTATTTATATTTTAATGTAATAACAATTTAAACTTAGATTTCGCGAAATTAAATTCGCGATCTAATTTCATTGACCGCTACTGTATAACAATTTTGGCTACCCAACGTGTCGGCGTACAGTAAAAATAAATTGAACTTGCACTAAAATAATTTTATAAAGAAAGAATAAGTTTAAATTAAAACGAGAAGCAAGATAAAATTGACTAAGGATGAGATTCCGGAGGAGGTGGAGATCATAGATCGGGAAGAAATAGACAAAAATGTAGATATGATGAATATATTAAAGAATTTTATGCAAGAAATAAGCGACAATCTAGAGGAACAAGTAAGCGACAAACTAGAGCAGTAAAGCAAGCAATTGAAAAACGAACTGAAAGAATAATTATATGAAATGAATCTTAAGCTAGATAATATAAATCAATGTTTTGCTGGTGTAGATAAAAAAATTGATAAAATCAAAGAAAAACAGAGACTAGAGATCAAGAAGGAAAAAGGATATCAAACAAAGTCGAAAAGCAAGTTGAGGAAAAACAGAAACGAATTGAAAGAGTATGTGCAGAAGTAAAAGAAACAAAAAATGTTGAAATAGAAGAAAAGATGAATAAGATAAACTTGGCGATTCAAAGACATTCTCAAGAAGGAGGGGATGTGTTGAACAATGGCCAAAAGCAAAATAATATACAAAGTTGGATACAAGAAATTAATTTAAATTTTTAACTATTAACGCGAACAGTATTAATTTTAATTTTTGTTTTAATTTAATGTTTGGAATTAATTTTTTTGATATTTCAATTTATTTTGTGATTTTGAATTTTTTTTGTAAATCTGAATTTTAATTTTATTTGTGAAATTTTCATTTCATTTTGTAGATAATTTTTGTAAATATTGTAATATTTTGAATTTATGCGTCTTTTTGCCCCAAAAATTCTAAGTTGGCACGAAAATGAACAATAATTTTTGCTTTTGCCGTGAGACACTGGTGGGAACAGACATGGCTATAGTTGGTCCCGATAAATTTTGTAATTACGTTTTTAATTGCTATATTTATGTTTAATTTAAAGATTTGTGAATTATTTCAGTTGTGCGAAGTTGATTTTATTAATGCTTGAGTTGGAAATTGTCTTGAATTTGTATTTCAATTTGCCAATTTAAGCAATTATTTTATTTAATTTTAAAGAATTTATTTTAATAATTTTTTAAACAAATAAAAAATTAATAATTTTTAAAATAAAAAATTAATAATTTTTAAAATAAAAAATTAAATTGCTTCAAACTAAATAAAACAATTGCTTCAATTAGCAAAATTTAATAGTAATTTTTTATTTTCTCTATTAAAATTCTTCAAAAATCACCAAAAATGGCCCAAATATGCATTATTTACTCAAATATTCACCAAGAGTTGAAAATATGCAAAATATGCATTTTGACAAGCAGTTTTTCGGATTTGTTTTCATCTAATTTGTCCAGATTTCATAACGAATCTGGGGCATATCAATATTAAAGAACATGCAAAAGCATAAAATCCGAGCTCTAGTTATTTTAATATTAATTTTGATTTGGATTTTAAATTAACAAGAAGAATCTCTTGCTCAGAACATGTGTGGCCCCCGCAAGCAAATTAAAGATTTTGCATAATTAAGAGCTTCGGAGCATAGAAATATGTAGTACTGGCACATTTTTGCAGAAATTAAGAAGAGTGATTAACATATTAAAGCAAAACTAGTTTGGGTTAGTCTAAATCGGAAAATACTATAATATATTATTTTACTCTAATCATGTGAAACTGACTTTGCTATACAGAAAATATAGTAGAGAATATACAAACTTCAAAAACAAACTATGTAAGCTTATTATTTTTATTACTATTATTATTATAACACTATATTATATATTTCAACTTTTAATATTATAACTGGGTTTTAAGCATCATCTAAAACTGTAATTTTTACTCCTTGCTAAGAAATCAAGGCAACTTTCTTTGGTACGGACTTAGATATTAACCATTAAATTTCCTAGCCTAACATAAAATTTCAAACATGAAATTTACATAATTAATATATCTATTAATATTTTGTTTTGACGAAAAAGATAAATTATGCATTGATATGCAGACTAAAAAATAATTTTCCTTCGAATGTTTATGGGTAAATCTTTTTAAATAAGTAGGGTAAAAGTACCATCAGTCAGCCAGTTAACTTATGGTACCTACCAATAGTCAGCCAGTTAACAGTTAACCATTATAATCCACTTTTTATCCTTATTTATCCTTGGCTGACATTTGGAGCTGGCTGGAATTAGGTACGTTTACCCTACTACATAGGTTCACAAAAGTAAATACTTTTAATGCTACATTTTAATTACAAATTAATACTTTAAAAAATATACAAATATAAGCTACCTACTCATTTTCTTTTTTGATAGTATGGTAAATAATTTACATATAGATATAGGTATCTTAAATTGCTTAAATTTAAATAAAACAATTGCTTAAATTGGAAAATTTAATAATAATTTTTTATTTTCTATATTAAAATTCTTCAAAAAACACCAAAATTAACTCAAATATGCTCAAATATGGATCATTTCGTAAATATTCCGTAAATATGCAAAATATGCATTTTGACAATGGTTTTTCGGATTCTTTTTTACCTAATTCGTCCTTATTTCAAAACGAATCTGTATCAATATTAACCCTGCGTAGGTCTGGTGGACTTTAGTTACATTAGTGGTCTGGTGGGGTATGAGTTAAAATAGACAAATGAATTAGAATTTTGTGTTGATTTTAGAAGGATATATGTTTAATGTTATTTAAAATCAATTTCTCAAGTCTTCTTCAACTTTGGAACCCGAATTTAAGTCTTATAAATGTCATATAAAGAGTCTGGTGGACTATGAGAGTTATTAATCTTATAAGGTCTGGTGGGGTACAAGCACGTATTTACTAAATTAGATAAATACTGCATGCACAATAGCTGACCTACGACTGACTTTTCAATGTATTTATGCTTAGTAAAGTTCAACTTGAACTTTGCCAACTTGGCGAAAATATTAATTATTTTAAATGGCGTTAACACGTTTTAAAGTGCGTTGGGGTATACTATACTCCACCAGACCTACGCCGGGTTAAAGAACATGCAAAAGCATAAAATCCGAGCTCTAGATAATAACAATCGAAAAATTGTTACTATTCAGGTTTTGAAATAGTATATTCCTTATTTGGACTTAAAATCAAAATTTTTTCTAGCAATGAATACAAACGAGGTGAACTGAAACACAGTCGAGGGGGCCGTGTTTGTAATAATCATGATTGGTTGGTTTGATTATGGACGTGTTTCATTCGTTTTTTTATTTTTTTATATGAAAGTAGGAGTCAAAATGAGCATTCAGAATTTTTTCAAATTTCTTTGAGTACGTCTAAAGTAAGAAAAAAATTATTAAAGGAGAGGCCGGTGACGTCACGGGCCTACTTTTTTAAAAATTGCGGGCTTTCAGAAACCAATAAAAACAGCCGTGTCAGCCTGTCAAAGTGTTGCAGGTTATAAACAACAATGATAACCTAACTTAACTGCATAAAATGACAACATCAGACGGCCATGTTTAAATCTGATTGGTTAGCTGTGGCGGGCAGATTAAATATTTTTTTGAAATTCAAAACTTTTTTTAAATTGTACGCTGAGTTTTAAGACCAACCAATTACATCAACATTTAGCATTTTTATTATAGTTTCATGTTTATATATTATTTCAAAAAAATATTTCTAATGTGGAGAAGAAAAAATTTGGTGAACGGTGTTGACGAAAATATTTTGCTAGCGTTTTTTGAAGATTTGGTATCTTGCTCTGATTCTTGTTATTTTTGACGTATACTAATTTATTCTATCCGTAGTCGCAGAAATATTCACCAAACACATTGCGGCCAAAATTATCGATGCTAAGGTCAATGTTACATGTAAAGGAAAAAACTGATGTTAAAATGTTCGATGAAGTGGAAGCATTTGTGAAGAATAAAAATAAAGGATACGTTCCTAAAAAGTCAGAGGTTTTGTCCAGAGAACAAATCGAGAAATTCTTGCGAGAAGCTTCCAATGACATTTTTTTTATGTATAAGGTAAAAATTTGTAAAAATTTCATTGTGATTTCCTCTGTTGAATTTATTGTTACATCCGTAATTTTGAAGGTCGTTTTAATTATGGAAATATTTGGCGCCTGCAGAACGAACGAATTGGTGAATATGCTCTCTTCCGATATCGAAGATCGTGGGTCGGTGATCGTGATTAACGCTTTAAAGACGAAGAATGATGTAAATAGGAAATTTACATTTATTTATGAAGAAGAAATATGACGTTTTTCATTTCCCTTGGAAAATATTAGTGTTATGACATATGGTAACTAAGGTGATATTGCTCAATATTGTTTCAATCAGAAGAAAAATATATAAATCTTAACTTGCGAGAATACATAACATTAAAAATTTCAATATAACAAGTTAAATCAAGAAATATAATAGAAATTGTATATTTTAGCTTTCAGCGACGGTTATCGCTTTCGTCAGAAATTTATTCGTCAGAATAAACAAAATAAATTGCATGGAAATCAAAAAAACAGATGGTCATTTTTTACTTAAATTGTAATTCAAATAGGTATAGAAATTATATATTTTAGCTTTCAGCGACGGTTATCGCTTTCGTCAGAATAAACAAAATAAATTACATGGAAATCAAAAAAACAGATTATCATTTTTTATTTAAATTGTACTTCAAATAGGAATCTTCATAAAATTAAAAGTTAAGATGAAAATATTTAAGTTTTTATTTGTACATCTCTAAAATAAATTGATAGCATTCTTATGGATTTCCTATAGGATTTTCCTATATTTCCCTTCACTTGTACATTTGCCAGATTTCTCAAACAGTTTCTCCCTCTTCTTTCCCTCTCATTGCCTCTTAAAATAATTGTTAAGCTTAAAATTATAAATTTAAGTTAAATATCAATATTGTTGCATAACCAGGTTGTCATATGCGGATTCAAAATTACACCGATGGATAGTTTGTAACGATCGTATATTATTATCGTGTAACAATGATTTGTAGATCATAAACCTACTGGTTACATAAACTACTATTTTACTACAGTTTCCTATAATTTTAATTAACAGTAAAAATGGAAAGCCAAAATTTTAAATTGTAATTTCACTCATAAAGAACAAACGTTTGATTCAATTTTAATTAAACGATTTCATTGATTTTTAGCAGCAGTTATTTCAAAATGTTGTACGAGCATTACACTTACCTATGTACCTATGAAAAGTGATTCTATTTTTTTCCCTGGGACTGTTAGAACTTCCTTACTCGCAACATAAAATGACACTTTTATCGTAAATAACTATTTGATTTAAGTAAAATATATTTTGAATACGGGTATCATCAGAATTACAATCACGTATCGCGTTTATCAAAACAGTCGGATGCTTTATTTGATCTATTCACCCGTGTTTATGAAAAAATTATTTTAGATTACCAAATTTGATTAATATTTGAATTTCTTTGTAAAAAATGTTAATCACTGTATAATCAAATAAATTATTTACATAACTATATAGTTCAATATGTAGAATTTCGAATTTCATTTTCCTGCCAGAGGTAGGTAAGTTAATTAGCAATAAACTAATTTACTGAACCATAAAATTATATCTACTGTAGTCATTTGAAAATCTATGTTAATATTATCAATATTGTTAAAGTCGATGATGATAGAAATTAATATTTTGATTTGATTTGTTACATGATGCGAATGAAAAATGCAATACTCTAATTGTTAGAACTACTAAGGAATTTTTTAAATTAATAGTTAAAACTATAGTCGGAAAAATATCATGAAAGACTTCAATACAGCCAACACATTCTTGGTGCGATAGGTTCATAAAAAGAAATTGTGATTCATAAGGAAATACAAAATTTTCTTTATTATCGTTGTAGTCTTAAAAATTTTACAATCATCTTGAAGGAATGTAAACAATTTTATTAATTTTATATAACAAATAACAACATTTTCGATATTTCTGTTTCTGCAGAAATCCAGCATAAAAGGAAAATTCTGGTTCGTAAAACGCACCTAACATATGTTTGTAATTTGATCAGTAATTTAGACCATTTTGAAATCGAACCCAGTGCTCAATGTAGAATTTGATGTGAGAGTTGATTAAATTTGCAAAATTGAAAATTTACTACACACGCAGACACTAAAGAACACACTTTCGTTATATGAAACATGGAAAATCAATGCGTTACAATAATCGAATTAAATAAATTCTCAGTTTGGCTTGAATGTACCAACTATACATACTCATGCATGCCTAGTATATGGAGTGAATAATATGAACAGAAAGATATACTCATAATATATTTTTGATTCCAATGAAAATTTTGAACATACAAGGGGATGATTTCTTTTACCACTAACTTGATGTACTGCTTGAAAATTATGCTAAGTGATATAAAGTACATACGAATTTCAATATTGCATTTCGACTGCAAAATAGATATTATTGAAATTCATTATGTTTGTTACAATATAATGCAGTAAATGTAACTGACAGAATATTCAGCATGTAATTATAATAATTGAAACTATTTTAAACTAATATTGCAAACAAGACAGTGGTATTAATACCTGAATAATATACCAAAATTACAATAATGAAATATGAACAAATATGATTTTAATTATAAATATTTCTTTGATTAATTACTAAAAAATTTATATTACATTTTAAATTACAAAATTTTTAATGTTTAAACGCACACTTTTGCTCATTTATGTTTACACGTCATTAATTTAATCTTTATTATAAAAGAAAAATAATATCGAGAGCTTTCGCGTTACAAAAACGGAAACAGAAGAAATTTTGATATTGATTTTCGTTTAGCTTAAGACTTTTCAATAAAAACAATTTAAATGAGTTAATTATAAATATAAAGGATTCACGATCAGCACCTATATATAGAGTGATTAATGATGAATTATTTCAAACTTTTAAGCCCAATCAAATTTTTTTTTTAATTTATCAACTTAATAAAACATAAAAATTTTGAATATTGGAATGTAAGCTATATTTTAAAAATAATCTTTTTTTAAGTTAATTGCATAAAATGGTTATCTCCATTATGTTAAATTATTGCAATTTTTAATTTATGTTTTATACGCATACAACATATTAATATGTAGACAGAGCCCCGTTGCCCTCTCCGTACCAGTCGCCACCGATTATTTAATAATTACCTCTTAATATTCATTTACAACAAAATTTGCATAAATACAAACTAGTCGTGAGGTAGTTTTTATTATCCAACTGGTTGATAGTTCAGTTGGGTGTTTTCGTTAGTTCAGTTCTAAAACTTAAAAGCCTTATGTCGTTATCGCATAATTACTTATTTAATATTCATTAGAAAGAAAATTTGCATAAATACAAAGTCGTGATAATCCGGAGCCGGACATTTGAACGCGGCCGGTTGAACGCGACCGGTTGAACGAAGGGACGTTTGAACGCAGGGACGTTTGAACGCAGGGACGTTTGAACGCGAGAACCCAGATGCAAGTATTGCACCCCCCCCCCCATTATAATTAGCCCCAAATGAAAAATAAATATAATAAATGTGACCTTTTCTTACATTGCAAAGAATAGAATTCGAAGAAGCTTAAGTACCAAATAAATAAAAACTAACCTGAATTGGAATTCCAGATTGAAACTGGAATTGGAACAAACAAATAGTTTATCGATATATTTATTTATTAAACAAAACTTAACTATTCATTTCGTAATTATGAGAAATGCCTCTCAAAAAATCAACAATATTGCGATTATTGTAATCCATTACAAGCTTTTTTATTCTGTAGTCTGCATCAACGTACTTTTTGCGCTTTTGTGGAGGTTCGTGCCCAGCAATTAATTGTTCGAAAAATACATCTCTGCCATGTTGTATTTCTTTTAGTGCGTTAATAAATTTCCAAATTACTGGATTATCCATGCCCAATTCGGTTTGTAGCCGTCTATGTGCTGCCTTGGTGTGATTATTTGTTCTGTCTACATTATTCATGACGCGGTTATATACAGACCAAAGCTGAGGTGAAAACATTTGAGGATGTCTATCATTTCCTCGGCGGTTTGTTCTTCCTATGTAATTGTCTTCAAACCATTGTAAAGCGGGTTCAAATTCTATTGGCAATACGTTCGACATCTTCTCTACTGCTTCATCTAAATCTTCAATTAGAACAAATGCCAGAGATGTTATCATCCGAGCTGATAATGCAAAATCAGATTCTTCATTGTAACGTCTCATAAGGTGAAGGGTTCCGATGTGCTTCTTTAGATTTTTTGTTAAATGAAACATACATCCCAGTATTTTCGCATTCGGGAAACCTTCTCTGAAAGCATTTATTGCAGCCAATTCGAAATCGTAAGATATTTTATCAGGGTTTAAATTTGGCTCTAACGATTTTAGTGCAGTGATCATATGAAAATATGAAACACTCTGTTTATTTTGCACCTCCAAATCGCTGAGCCATAATTACATAAACCTGATGGAATAATTGGGGTGCTGAAGAGAAGGTTTCATCCACAAACCAGTGTTTAGATTCGCCGAGGATCTAAAAAAATTGGGTTATAATTAATAACATTTGCATATGCTGACATTACGTTGTATTACAATTAAATTACCTGTAAACTTCTTTGACGACCGAATATTAACATGCGATTTGGGAGTTTTCCACTGTCGTAAAGCAAAAATTTTTCTAAAACACCATTTGCTTTAAACATTGTGTATTCTTCCGGAATAATTAAATCCTCTAAATGTGTTGGTGCCGGAGATGCTTTTCCAATTTCATTTGTTTTCCTTCTAATCATCTTCTTCAGTGCTTGGTGTTTGGGTAGAGCTACTTTAGCACTTACTGATAAACCAATTACACATTCATTAATTATTTGTGAAGGCTGCTCCATTGTCTCTGCAGCTCTTTTCTTCATTACGGTTTGACTAATATTAGCTTCTATTTGCATTGCAGCACTATCATGACAATGGTGATTTATTTGTTTTTAGGATTACACCTTCACAAACATGAATTCGTGCTTTACAGCGAGATGTACCATCGATGTTCCATTTATCACATCTCCAAAAGTCTTTAGTCCCACAAGCACTTTTTCGATTGAAAACATACGAATATCCATCGTTATGAAATTTCGGTTTTTAAAATTTAAAAAGTTAATTTAAATTAAACAAAATTTATTTGCTTCAAAAAGTTATTTAAATAAAATAGTTTTTTTAATTTAAAGAAAGCGTTTTTACTGTGTAAAATAATGTAACTCAAATATCGTTTTACAAGTAAGAAAATTTATTGTTTTTTTGCAACTTGCAACTTATTGTTTCATAATTTTGCTATTAATTATAAATAATAATTATGTAAATTTAATTTTCCAAGAAGAAAAAATAGACGAACACAATGGGTTGACGCTTTAAAATTAGTGGTAACATTTTATTTAGTAATAAAGAAAAAACCTAAAATAAATTGCTTTGTTTCATTTCATAAACATTCAAAAATATTTAAATTTAAAATTACCGCCAATATAGAACACAGAAAACCGAAAATGGGACGTATTGAATTCAAAAAGAGATGCAATAACCAGTTTTGTATTGTATGACAGAGACGCAGTTAAAATAACAAGTCGTTGCCATTTTGCGTCTCAACATTTAGGAGTACTTGGTATCTATGTAATATATATGATCTAAGCTGCGTTCAAACGTCCTCGCGTTCGAACGTCCCTGCGTTCAAACGTCCCTGCGTTCAAACGGCCGCGTTAAAACGGCCGCGTTCAACTGTCCTAGACCGTGATAATCTAATGTTCGTGAACTGACCAATGCAGAATGTAATGCATCTAGAATTTAATTACTTTTGTAATCCTTGAAGGCTAGATGAATTTACTATATGCTCAGGTATATTGTATACCATGATGTTCATTCATTAAGTGCCAATCAATTAGATAGCATAGTTTTTAAATTTTTAATTTTATAGATTAAAAATAATTTGACACTTAATTTAATAAGACAATATTAATTATGATTGGAACAGTTATGTATATGTAGTAATATAGGTCACACTTAATTAAACAGACTGTACTGTAATGAAAATCGGAGCCACTAGTGTTTATTTTGTAATCAATTAAACTAACGCTATGCAACTTTTAGTAGCAATATCTTAAAATTAAATTTGCTCTACACTCTCTACATATCACTCTCTATGCGCTATTCCTTATTACACACTCGTTCTATGTATCGAAAATCATCTAAATATTTGAGTTCAGAATCGGTCTATATACTTATATAGTGCAATACTTAATGATTCATAAATACATAGTGAGTATAGCAGTAAATCCAAACACTATTTTCGGTTAATTCCATTTCATAATGTTGCGTCGAAAATTATCGGGCTGTCCAAATCAAAATTAATTATTCCTTATCTGTTGATATTTACTTCTTCTGTAAAATTAATAGTTAATCTAAATATTACCTTGTATATTCATTAAAATATTTCGAGAGTTCTTTCTAATTCCAATTCCCTGACAAACAACTGTTTACCCAGAATATGTTTTATTGGGCGATGATATTCGAGATTTTATGTTATCTCTTGAATTTTAAACGAAATTTTACTAAAACCAAGAAAAACTATTGCAAATATGAAAATTGGCTTAAATTTGTCTCTAAGGCATTGCGAGCATCGCCAAACAACAAACTTACAAGACTTCAAACGCCGGCTTCATTGATTTCTATGATAAATAAAGAACAAATAAAAAAAAATTTGATGTGGTCATCGACATAACCTTCCAAACTTCGTTACCACTTTATAGTTTCAAAGTGAATTATGTATACCATCATCGACATGTAGTGCTTGAATTAGCGCTAATTATTCTACCGTAATATCTATGTATGTTCTTAATTTTTTGCAAACTACTATGTTCAAGTATAATAACGTATAATACACAAGCCAGCAGCTGCAGCTTAAAAAATGCGTATTTGCTTTACTTTTTTTGTAAATTATATGTAGTATGATTTCAGGAACAATTTACATGTTTTATTCGGAGCTGATTTACTTTTCGTAGTTTTCTCAGCTACACTATGCTTGTCCATCAATTCCACAAGCATGCCACAAAAAGTTAAACATAAGCCCCTAATAAAATTATAGGTAAATCATGTAATTGATGAAAATTGCAAGTAAAACCTTAGATGGCAGCGTAAGTCGCATTCCAGGTCGAAAAATTAGTTTGGGTCTTTTTGACCCAGTGTGACCAAAAAGGCTTAAAGAGAATGCAGTATTTTTCCCCATCGCCATTTCGCCGTTACCACTTCAACAATTAATTAAAAATTAATTGATTAATTAACAGAAAATGATTACTACAAAAGGTTAAATGTTATAGAAAAAGGTTATTAGAAGCCTAATAAAATATTTAAAAAAATATTTTAATTTCGACAAGTTGACAAGAGTGCAAAGCAATTTTAAATAACTATATCAATATTTTAGAAAACCCAAAAATTGCACACTTTTCAGAACTAAACTGTTTTTTAGTTATCACATGTAAAATACACTGTAAATATATTTAACTTAAATAATAATTTAAATAATTTAAGTAGGTATATTCATTTTAAAATAGAAGAATTTTTGTGTAAGCATCCATTTTTGTGTCGATAAATTCGTATCGTGGGTTGCAAAATCTTCAAGACGGTCCTGGAATGTTTGGACTTCACAATACAACAAAGAATGGTTCGGCTTTTCATTTACAATTTACGGAACAATTCAAGGTAGCCAATAAGGTTAACCAAGTTTAATTTAAAAATGTCTATGTTTTGTATTTTGTTTGTGTGTTACAAAATTTTTGTAAATAATAGCTTAGGTTAGATTTAATTTACCTAATGTGGGGAAATTACCAATAATTTTGATAATTAAATTATTTACTACATGTATTTTAGACATTTTATTGAAAAGTAATTTAATCAAACGAAGTGTAGAGATTGTTTACAATCACTGGAACAACACACGTTAGTGGAGTTTCGAACCAACGAAGTTATCTACGAAAGTATTTTCAAGTTAGTTACAAGGTATTTGAAAATTAAATGGACAGGTTCCAAAAAGTTTGAGATAGCGTGACAAGTCAAGTTAGAGGATAGATAGATATTTGAATAAAAACATTTATATTATAAATATTACTTCTATTAAATATTTATAAATTATAATACCGGTGCTGGGCAAATTTATGATTCAATTGGGTTATGGGGGTTATATCTCATATTGTATATTTATTCACGCTTACATGTAGAAGTAATTTAAGGTGTTTACAACCATAGCTCAGCAATTTCTCTGCAGTATATAATGTAAATATTTTATTCGGCTTAGTTACTCTTGTAACACATTTTCATGTAATACAATATTTTATGGTAAAACTTTTTTTCCATTATAACTGGAAATTTATTCCAATAAAAAATATTTAAAACAATGAATGAACTGCATGAAGATAGTAAAACTTTATTTTGACGATCTTCCTTCAGTAGGCAATGGCAAACCACCGAGGTATTTGCCAAGAGAATCCTCGTAAAGAAAAAGAAATAGTCACTGTGCCTTTACGTAGGGCGAAGGACTCTGAGAGAGAAAGAAACAAGAATCAATAGAATGTAGAACGTCGCCCAAAATATTGTGTTATTCTTATTGATCTAACTTTTAAGTGTCAATTATTATAATTAAAAATAATTATAATAACAAAGATCAGCTATGGCATTTACATTATCCACTATTTATTACATATTTATCTTACGTATGTAGTTACACCTGTTTTGGAATCATACGTCTTCTGGTTTTTATTCTATAGGAATAACGTCAAGTTATTACTTTTTGAATATTCATTGATTTGATGACCAATATTTTTGTTATCACAATGAAGTACCCGAACTAAGATAAAGAAAAAGTAGTTTTCTGGGTTTTGTTAAAATATTGCTTTCGGTTTTAAATGCAAGTTGTGTTTATGAGTTGAACGAGCACTGCACCTGTTTGGCGCTTTTATAAATTTAAGAGAACCAGACTGTTAACGTGACTGAAGAGACCCGATTTGCAAATATTTGGATGCAAATTTCTGCATTGTCACTCCTCAATTTTCGCGCATATACAATGTCAAAGCATAATTTAGTTAGGTGAACAAGAACCCGAATGCGTTTATATATCACAAGATTTTTATTCTAACAATTTGTAGAGTCACATTTAACGTAAGTATAAGCGAGAGAAGTTGAGCTTAAGTGAAGCTGGGTCCAGTGACACGGCTCGGCCACGTCAGTACATTGAACTACAAACCGCGAACACCGTCACTTATCAGTCGAAACATGGGGATCCCAAGATATCGAGAGTACATTCAGATGTTGATTGTAAATTGCACAATTTTTCAGCTCAATTTGTTACATTATCTCCAATCATAAAGTTTCAATAGATTTTTAATGAATCAATAGGTCGATACGTATTTGGACAATTTTACCTCTAATGTCTTTGCTTTTCATCTTTGTGAGTACCCAATGCGAATGCGAGAAAGTTGACTACTACGAGTTTTTCTGCATTTAATTTTATTTCCTGCTAAGTATAACGTTAGTTTGATATTTTATATCAGGCGTATCTGCTCCATCATAAAACTAGTATTTTAATTTTAAATTACAACGTTCACAACAAATACCTTACAATTAGTGTAAGTATAATCATGTAGAATTAAATTTAATTAAAAAAGCAATTTGGTCACCAAAATTACTTCAAGGTCTCTAATTACCGATTACAACATTTTTTAAAGCTTCATTTCGAAAGAAGTTTTTAAAAATACAAGTTCAAAACCCAACGTGGTATGCAGTATTGCACTAGAATACTAGAAATACTAAAATTATATTTCTGTGACCCCAGTTTATTTTATTTTCGTAATGCACTTTATGCCACTTTAGCTAAAGCGAGAATGGCTTTGGCAATTTATCTAATATTATTAATGTAATTTTAAATAAATTCAAGTTCATAATATTAAATAAGTTAACATCCATTTACTTTTGATTGCCAGTTTCACGATTTCAAAAAGAAAAATGAGCAATGGAGACTGAAACCTTAATAAAACTGGAAGAAAAAGTTTCTAACTGAAAACAATATAAAACAACTTTAAAGCCAGTTTTGCTTTTAACATTGTTACGAAAGTATTAAATATCTACTACAATATACAAAAAGTTTTTATTGAAATTTGCATATTTAGAATCACCTTCTGAGCACAGTAAATTAATACCGACAAGCTAACTAATTAAAAGAGAGATTTTTAACTCTGGTTATTCATCCTAGCAGAATTCTTTATTTTCTAGTTATTCTAAATTATTCTGTAAATCAGTTTTATTTAATTTTGCAATAAAATGACAGGATTTTAACATACTGCACTAAATCAACTGGTGGACTTCACCGCCCCAAGCTAAATTCTCTGACATTATTTTTAATAAATTAATTATAATTATATAAATATACAATTAATTACAGAAAATTTTATAATATAATTAGAAGCTTCCGCTTGATATAAAATTAATTCAAATCAATTGCTATACTCCATTCTGTAAGCAATACATAAAAATTCGATTACGTTATTGTTAATGCTTACAGAGCGTAAAAATGTATTAATTTTATTTCCCCATTGTCGTATAATTAACGTTAATAAACTTTGCTTGAATTCTCATTGAATTTGGAAATATATTTAGAGTCGCAATTTCAAAAACATAAGTAAACAATTTATAACATATTTTATCATCCATATATGAGTTACATTATGCGAAAAGTTTTAAGAAGTTCTGTAGTTTGTTTATCTAGCCATGGGTTATTGCGAAAAGCACTTAATTTATCAAAGAAAAATAAATTGTAAATAAGAATTTAATATTTAAATCAATATTTTGATTTAATCTGAAGATATTTATTTTGAGCCTTCTTTATAGTTATTGTGCTTTTTATATGTCGACTAGTTACAGTTCCTTCTAGATTTTATAACAGGAATATTTTTAACATTATTATCCAAATTAAATGCGCACTATTGCAAACTTCACGATCGTTGAATTTACAAAACGGTTGTTTTGCTTTATCTTTTCTTTGATTGCTCATCAATTGATCAGAATTATGTAAATATTGAATCAATAATCCATAGATTTTCGATGTTCGCCAGAGGACCTAGCTAAGAAATCCCGGAAGATTCCACCGCGGAATTCCACTCTGTAGGTTATCATTATTTTAAATCTATTAATTTTTAATTTAATTAACCGACGATATCGATAATCGATAAAGCTGTAAAATTTTCAGAAATTTAAATCCGCTTCCTACCGACTACACCAAATTTTTCTATAGGATAAAAATTGTGAGAATTTTTTGTTGATTGTTGTAAAACATTGCAAAAAGCAGCATCTCAACCTCCTTCACCGCTAACGCTACCTGATCGAACATTTTTGCAAATAATATTTTTAGTGAATAATAATAAAAATGTAGACGCTTCAATAATTACTATAAGTCTACATAATATAATTTAATTACCAAATCCAAATTTATGTTACAATAGTAAGATTTGAATTAATTTAACATCTTTAGTACACCTAATTACGATAAGCACGAATTAGTGCACAGTTTTAAGACGCACTATAAATTTCCGTTCGGAATAATAAATTAATTAATAAATAACTATAAATTAATATAATAAAACATATTAAAATATAATATACAGGATAAATTTATGATTATTTATTTATTTATTTATTTCCTTTCGGGATGGTTATCTTGTATAAAAATATGTTTTGAAATATAATAGTTTAAGGACTATATACTCTCTGAATCCGTAGTAAAAAAATAAAGTAAAAAATATATACAAATTAATTATAAAACTTAAATTAAATTTTATTAATGTTAATTTATTTAAAAAAAAAACAAAAATTTTGAAATGTAAAAAGTAAGCAGCCTTTCTTGTGCCCTCTACAAGAAGATTTATTTACGTTAAATTTTTGACAATAAGACAATAAATACATAAATTTTAATTAATTAAATTTAATTATTGAAATTACACTATTCTTGCGTTTATTTCGGCAAATTTATTTCTTTCATTTTCATTTACATTTTACATATTCAATGTCTAACAAAGTTAAGAATAAACTAGATCCACATGCCAATATATTTGTTTACAAAAAGCCTATTTTCAAGATCATTTTAAAGCTGGAAAAACAAATTTTCAATTTTTATTTCAAATTATATTTTAAAATTATTATGAAAATGTAAGTGAACTTATGGTAATTTTTGGTCAGTGTAGTAAATCAATTTCTAAATAACTTCAATAATACAAAAAATTTTGCAAAGTGTATTAAGTATTATTTTTTACCCCTGACTGTTTTTCAAAAACACAGGGTATATGAAGTTACTATGTACAATCTTTGTTTATATTTATATTTTTATATGTAAACATTTATATGTTTGTGTCACCAAATCTCCCGAACGGCTACAGGTAGCGACGTACTTTTTTGAACACATGTTTGTAAAGATCAGGAGAGTGTTCCTGGCTGGTCAAATACAATTTTCACCCACGAGAAAAAATTCTATCGCAGAAAACTATCTCTATCCCCCCCCTCCCCCCCGTTCTCTATATTTGTTAGATTATGTAGGGTCAAATTCATATCATTGCTACTTAGTTATTCGCGCTACCACGTCGGCTAACTGGATCACGAAGCTGTTTAAAACATACATAATGTTGTATTCTGATAAAGTAATGAAAAGTGAGTTGCGTAGTTTAGAAATAAAGAACTGACTTTGCAACCTGAGGAACAATAAAGGCAGGACTCTGTGTTCGTTTTTCAAAATTGTTTTTATTAGTGTTAAGTTTGTTCGTTAGTTTAAGTTGTATTGTTTAGTTTAAGTTTGTTGTTGCAGTAATTTCGTTT
Source organism: Cantharis flavilabris (assembly GCA_949152465.1). Classification (NCBI taxonomy): domain Eukaryota; kingdom Metazoa; phylum Arthropoda; class Insecta; order Coleoptera; family Cantharidae; genus Cantharis; species Cantharis flavilabris. The sequence goes on along the minus strand of OX424438.1, from coordinate 35,221,002 downwards.
GTTTATCTAAATTTTAATGTTTGTATTTTTAATTTTCGTTGTTTAGCGACTCACACGAATGCAGCTGAGCAGTACGCAAGCGAAAATCTTGATTTTATTTAAAAAAAAAAAGAAAAAAATAAAAACCAAGAAAATGGGAAATATAAATAAAAAGAGAACAGTCAATCGAAAATTTACAGCCGAGGGGCTAGTCGTTATTTGAGAGCCCGAGAGGCAAGTCGTGATCAAGTCGCAAATTTACAGCCCGAGAGGCTAGTTATATAAAAGCAGTCTGAATTTGAGAGCCAAGACGCAAGTCGAGTGAAGAGTGATATTTTGAGAGTCCAAGAGTTGGTGTGGAGGTGAAAATTAGCCGAGGAGTTTGTGGAAAGATATTAGAAAAAAGTGTCTAAGTAACCGTGCTGCTCAGCAAGATTTGTGTGATTCCTGTTTTATTTTATATTGTTTCTTGTGTACAGGTTGCAAATAAATTGTTCTGTGATTTATCAGTTCCTTATTGTCTTACATGTAACCATTTTTCGAGAATCAACGACCCATTTTTAATAAGAGATCGGAAAGAGAGCACATCAAAAATTGACGCCAGAGGCTAGTTCTATAAGAGTCGTTATTGGAGAGCCCGAGAGGCTAATTGTATATAAGTCGTGATTTAAAAGCCCGAGAGGCTAGTAATAGTAATAGAAGCAGTCGCAAATTTACAACCCTAGTGGAGTTGTAATTGAGAGTCCAAGAGTTGGTGTTGAATTTAGCTGAAGAAATTTGTGGATAGAGTGGGGAAGAAAGAAGCCGAATTACGTGCTGCTCGGCGGATTTGTGTGAGTCCTGCTTTTTCTAAAATTTGTTCTGTGTGTACAGGTTGCAAATAAATTGTTCTGTTATTCGGCAGTTTTTTATTGTCTTACATGTAACCATTTTTCGAGAACCAACGACCATTTTTATAAGAGAGAAAGAGACCACAACAATATATTCGCTTTCCCTATACATTTTGACAAAATTTACTCCAAAAAGAGAGAAATAAAATTAAAATTAAAAATTTTAAAAACCCCTGACTGTAAAAGCAGCTTAGTTGAAAAACTACTGTTCCCTTTGAAAAGGAAGAAATAATTGTTTCTTCTTCACTCAACAACATAAACTCTCGGACACTTAACTCGAAAAATTAACTTATCATCCTCCGCCCCCCTATTACAAAATTTAAACATTAATTTTGAAGTCAGGGGAAACGGAGATTTGTTCCACTGACGAAACCTGTTTATACATTCCGTATTAAAAATTCTCCGTTTCCCCTGACTTCAAAATTAATGTTTAAATTTTGTAATAGGGGGGTGGGGGCGGAGGATGAGAAGTTAATTTTTCGAGTTAAGTGTCCGAGAGTTTATGTTGTTGAGTGAATAAGAAAAAATTACTTCTTCCCTTTTAAAGGGAACAGTAGTTTTTCAACTAAGCTGCTTTTACAGTCGGGGGTTTTTAAAATTTTTAATTTTTATTTTTTATTTTTCTTTTGAAATTAATTTGTTTAATTTTTATTTAACTTTATTAATTGGTTAGAAAATAATTTATCTAGAATAAATATGTTAACTTTTTGGGATCTTGGACCAGGATAAATGAAACAAAGTATATTAAAATTGTCGACGTTTCGCCCAGCTTTGTTGTAGACTTCTTCATGTTAACAAAAGTTAACATACTTATTATAAGAAATGGCCGAAAGTAATTTTTCAAATTATATCCAGAGCTATTAAAAAATTATAGTTATTTTTTTAAGAATGCTTCTTCTTCCTGTTTAATTTTGTCGAGATCTATTGATCTGTTTATTACCAACAGCAACCTTAGTGGTGTTTCGAAGTTACTATTAGTACTGTGACCATGGTCGTCTCCGATGTGCCTGTAATCTTGGATTTTTATTGTAGATGAAGGCAAATCATCAACCCATGGGAACTGCCGCGCCAGCTTTACATGTCTTCCAAAGCACGGAGACGATCATATGAAATTTTAGATTCTTTCCAGATTCGAACGGCAGGCACCTTAGTGTCAGAAGTTATTCAGCTGATACCAGGCAAATGTCCGCCTCTCTTAAGAATGCAATATTAATAACTATTAGCGTCGAAAAGTCCTTGCACCGAACTGTTCTATCCATAATAAAAAAATCTATATACAAGCAACCAGTGCCAAATAAATTGAAATGGAAGTGGAAAAGTCATTTAGTGTAGAAACGATCAGAAACTTTCAAAAATATATTAAATCAATAGGGAAAAAATGATAACAATTACTTTTATAAAAGTTGTCTGGAAGCTTCCTTCCTATCGTAAGGTAACTACACATAAAAAACCAAAAATTTGGTAACGACAAGCGGTTCTCATGGGGTCACCCATCCAAGTAGTAACCGCGCCCGACTTTCGTGATCGGACGAGAACAAGTTTACATATTCAAATTTTCTTTTCTAGATTGTTTGACCATTCGGTGCTAACAAACAGTGCCGTTTGGTCCTACATATTTAATTCATCTTACAGACACAATATGTTAGCATATTCACAATATTCATAAAAAATAATAGAAAATAAAATTAGCAACATCTTGGTAAAGCTTTGGACTTTGAAAGCAAAAACATTATGAACGTAATTAATTTTGCAATGCAATAGACGTAATGTACTCCATAAGCTATAAAATTATAAGTACTATCTAGTAGATGTTGGTGCACGTAAAAGTTAAATAAAACATTGTTTAACATTTATTTTAAACATCTCTTATTAATTACATTTTAAATAAAATTTATGTTATTTCAATATGAAGTCACGTTTTTTGTATTATTGCCTAGAAATAAAATCAAAAGATATAAAATTTTCAAGGAAGGAGATATTACTCTTTTTGTAGTGGAAACATATAAATATAATGCAAACGTTCTTCTCAAGTAGCAATCCCTGTGAATCTCACAAATTTCATTTTGGAAAGCATTATTTCTTGTAATGAAAATTTTTTTGGCAATTACAGATAATATTAAATAAAATAAAATTATTATATTTCAAGAATACTGGAATTTAAAATTTTTAATTATTAATGTAAAACTTAACAAATTTACACTTTATTGTAAAACAATCAGTAAAATACTTTAAAACAATTAAATATCCGCAAAATTACCTTAGGAACAGTCTCTCACGGCCAATTATAACATCTGAAATTATTTGCAATTAGAAAAAAGAGGTATAGAGGAAGATTCACTTTGTTTTAGTGTGATTTTTCTGATTTTTCTGCAACGAGAAATCACTTTTTTTACGCTTCCTGCACTAAGGAATTACTTTACGCTTCTAATAGGTAATATACCATTGAACCCTGTAAACCTAAGGCAGGGCGCGCACTGAAGTGGTGAGCAAGTGACGTGGCGGTGGCGTGGTGACCAAGTGGCAGGTAGAATCGGTAGGTAAAGCCAATGTGAGCAAATGAAGATGCGCACATCAAAGTGGTGTAGCGGTGACGTGGTGTCAGTCTGATGCCACTAGTCAACGATTTTATTTTAATTTTTAATTAACAAGTTTAATTTCGACTGACAACCGGGTGGTGACAACGTGGATTTTGCATTTACAACTGGGTATTTCTGTTTTTATAAAAAAAACTTATTGAACATTTTTCAAAAATTATATGAAAAATTTGAAATTCTTGGTCGTCCAAGTTCAGATCACTTTATAAACGTTGAAAATTAAAAAAGAACACTATTGGGTTCATCGCCTCTGGCAGAAAAATACAAAACAGAAATACTCAGTTGTAAATGCAAAATCCACCCTGTCACCACCCGGTTGTCAGTCGAAAATTAAACTTGTTCGAGACTAGTGGTACCAGACTGACATCACACCACTTGTAAAATACCAGTCCCCGCCACACCATCTTGATGCGCGCATCTTCATTTGTTTACATAGGCTTTACCTATCATGAGCATAAGGTAAGGCGCGCGCTGAAGTGGTGTGGTGGAGGTATGCTAGTGGTGTGGTGTTGGAGTGGCGAGTTTACATAGGTCTTACTGATTCCACCTGCCACTTTTCACCACGACACTAGCACACCACCACCACACCATTTCAGTGCGCGCCTTGCCTTACCGATTCCACCTACCACTTGGTCACCACTCTACCGCCACGTCACTTGCTCACCACTTCAGTGCGAGCCCTGCCTTTTAAATGGTACAGCGAAAATATTGTACCACTGTATACAGTGTCTATAATATAAATAAATGTATAAATAGTACATTTAAAATTTAATATTTATTGTGTTTTGTGAAGAACTATTTTTTATGTAAAACTTGCTGTAGAGACTATACTAAATTGTATTTGAATTAAAAACTTTAGACTTGGTGGATAATGGTCCATCGTAAAGCAGTAATAATTTAAAATTTAATAAAAATTTATTATTTTGTGAGGGTGGCTCCTTCATGGACTTCATGGACCAGTCGCCACTGCATCTGTTTTAAAATTCTTGTTTAAAAATTAATTTTTATTTTAAAATTGTAAAACTGAAGTGCAAAAAATAATATGCTTATGTTATACAAGAAGAAGTTTTTTTTATATACATTCGGTACTAAACACTTTTTTAATCCTTAGGGATGCAATGTACTATTCTTGTACATTAATGTACTATTAATCTACTATTAATGTACTAGGCAGCCTACTATTTAAATATTTAAATATTTATTAAATAATTGATATATTTGATGTTTTTATACAAATAATGTATATTGATTTTCAGATGTTACACTGTATTTATTATTTATTTCTTCAATATTTTCTGAAAAATTATAAGATTTAGGTCGTATTACATGAAATATCATTAGAATAGCATCTGGATTCACATCACATCAGATTTCTCATAATAGAACTTTTAATATAAAAAAGTAAGATGAAGAATTTGATTTAAAAAAATTATTTATGAACTGAATTTTATATAGGTTTACATATAAATACAGTATACAACTGGAAATATCTTGAAGTAATATAAAATAAACAGATAAAAATATGTATATTAACGTTAGATTTAAAATAATTAATAGATTTATTAATTAATTGTTATGTATGTCACTTGTATGTAAAATGTATAAATTATGAACTTTCGGTAATATAAATTTGATGAATTTTAAATTCAAATATTTGAAGAAAAAATGTAGTAAATGTTTGCTAATTTGATTCAGTTTTTGTCAATTATTAAATTTTATATATTGTAATATAAAACAAATATTTATTAATATATTATACTATATTATTCGTAATATTATAGTTGAACAAATAAATTTAAAATTTTCGAAAGATTTTATTGTAGTGGTGTTTGTTATAAAGTTTAAAAAGCCACTAAATGAGCAACTGAATGAATTCCTGTAGTTTAAACTAGTAAATTTACTGTAAATATTCATCAGGTTTACAAAGTTGAAGTTTATTCCTTTCACTACTTATGCACAGTTGAGCAATAATTTAATACTTAGGTTCCCAACATTTTGCTACAGTTTTTACCATACAAAGTTTGTTGTATTATTAATAGAATACCTAATTATTATTTGATAATTATCGTGATGATGATACTAAATGGGAACATGGTTAACGATAGAACCCATAGTTAATATACATAATACATATGTATATTAAACAATTGCAGGACTACATAATGTACAAGAAAGTATATTAATCTCCCCAATGTACGAAAATTTATGGTAATCAATAACCTTTCTGACAATTTACATAATTTTATACATCGATAAAAATATATAAGTTCCAATTGGTGTACTATTTATGGCATTACTTCCTGATTTTTAAATAAGTACCTACTTATCCGAAAAATAAATCCAATGCTAATTTTAAGCAAACATTAATATTAAATGCCAGAGAGTAGTCATTATAAAAATTCAATTATTTGCATAAATATCCGGTGCATTATTGATTATGTAAACTTTAACTATAAAATCATGAATGAGTGAAACGACAATCTATGTTTTGTGTAGAAGCGTTGATCGTCGCAATAAAAATAAAATAAGACAAATTCTTTTTAACTGAAAAACAGAATAGTTGGAAAACTTCGTATTTAGATTATATTCGAATTTTTATTTTGATATGTTCAAATTGAGTTTTCTCTAAGCTTTTCAACGAACGTTCTCATTAAGAATTTAACACTTGGGAATATACCAATCATAAGAGTTCTACAAAAATAATTTGTTACCTCGGAGCCTATAATGCATACATATTATGTACCTATGTATTACTTCCGTAACAAATTTTTAGATTTCTAAAATAATAATTAATTATTATAATTATTTTTATATTTCATACATAAAAAGAAATATTATTTTAGAAATGATCATAACATACCTACTTTATTTTTATGTTCGTTACTTTATGATTTATAATTTTTATAACCAATTTAAGTCAAGCAATTATTAATAAATACAATAGGTGTGAACGAGTGAATGAATGAATGGAAAGAAATGAAATGAAAAAATTAAAGCTTTTACATAATAAATCAAAATATCCAACAAGCAGTAGAAAATAACGGAAAAATAAAATAATTGAAATAAAAACATAATAATAAATAATGGAAAATCCAGCTACATATCAAATGCAGCTAAAAGTTCACCGGCGAAACTAAAGGCTGAACTAGAAATCCCTGTAAGCTAACCAAATTTTAACATTTTTTTTATTCCTTAGACTGAAATCGTTAATATAGAATTCCAATTTAGGGATGTAGATCTTTTCAATAAAATTAATACATTTTAAACGAAAGTCCTTTTTCATTATTTAGTATAAAGAACATTTTTTATTAGTAATTAGAATGGTTTTTTTATAGGTACAAGCGAACAAGCTGTAATATTTCCATTACAATGAGATTCTATGAGTCAGTCGCACAATTATGCATGGGTGTGTTAGTAATTATGTGGGTGATTTAGCGACCAAACGGGTCAACTTACCGACTGAGCATCAACAATAGTATAGGAGCATCCTCCGTCAGTAATTTAAAGTTATAAGCTTGGACGCGTCTCCGTTCACCTCCAATTAATTGAAAAATCGCTTTTTTAGACTTTAAAGTTCAATGATTGAGGATAATGACTTTTTTTTAAATCCCTTCTATAAATACAAAAATAATGGAATCGAAAATGGAAATTACTTTCTTTGTTCGCCGCATTAAAAATATACATCTAAAGGTTTCTGAAATGATAGCGAAAGACAAGTACTGATCTACGTTTTGACATAAATCATGTCGCTTAATACTACAAACCTAACTAAATTAATTATAAACAACAAATTTCAATTAATATCTTCTGATGTTTTAAAATAATGAGACTGAAACGCTTTTATGGTTTGATAGCAATTTTATTAAAAAAAATCAATTCAAATAAAATTGTAAAATAAATATATCTACATAAATATTTTTTCATGCTTTTGAGCATATAATTTACGATACTTTTCTCGTATTAACATTTTTTTTCGGTTGGTGCATGTGATATAAATGAATACTAATCATCTCTCGTGATTACTTTGTGGCTTCCCTTCTCTCCGCTATTATAAAACACAACATTGTATCATTAATTTTGTTGTTGTTAAAATTGGGCCATCTCACTTGTTGGTAACTGGAATGCAGTGATATCCATAATTAAGTTTTGCACTTGTTGCACAATGCACAAACAAAAATTAAAAATCCTTTTCCTCATTTTTCTCAAGTTTGCTACATTTTGTAGAAATTTATCGTTTTTATACATTAACAATGCTGTAGAATGGCTTGGCTATTCTATACTGTTTTGATCGTACAGTTTACAGTCTTTTAATTGATTTTAACAAATTATGTTATTGTGTACCTATTCATCTTAAAGTAATTATACTTATTATTAATAAGTGAATACAGTGGAATTTGATTGGTGTTTAACTCGATTGGTGTGCACTTCGATTGGTTGTCATATTTGTTTAGCTTAATAGTATATTGAGGTTATTAAACTGTAATTATACTGTAGTGTTCCGAAATTTCCCATTTAGATTTTCTAGTTGATTTTGGAAATTTTTTATTATTTGTGTTTGTAAATGTTTTGAAATATTTTTCGTGTTGCGGCCAGGTAGTTGAGCGTGGATCAACTAAGCGGCTGAACGAAGTCTTTTGCTGCGAAGATAGGGCGCAGCAACGGCTGGAGACCGAATTTGAATTATATTTGAATTATATTTTACAATTTTGTTTCTTGAGTTTGAATTGTGTATATACAATTTATTTAATACAATAAGTTTCAATTTTTTTTTTAAACACCTCCTTCCTTGTTAGAAATGTGCACCGGTTTAGCGCATTTTGTTGATGGTGCGTGTACCCAACGTAAATAGTTGCAGCAGGATAGTGTTAATATAACGTCATATTATAAATTTATTTTAAAACTTTTTTTGTTTCCTATACATCCTTATTAACTTAAATGTAATGTGACAATTAAATTTTTAAGGTTACTTTAACATGATTTGAAATCAGTGAAATTAGCTGAGGCGAGTTCTATCAACAAAAATTCTAGTTACTTTTCAATATCCGCTTGTTAACTATTTTAACTTTGAAAAATGGTGAAAACGAATTAATTTTAACAGACTGTCAAGTATTAACAGTTTCTTACTTATCAAACTGTTCAGTTGAAAATAGTGAATATGGCCGTAAAATGAGCCATAACGTGTATAAAACTACTATCAATTCATTAAAAAACTTTTAATTTTGTGGGGTCACTTTGACATCTATTCCCAGTTTTACTCGTATAGTAAAACTGGTGTTATCTGGCAGCTTCGGAATCAACAAGTATTCTGATAAAACATAATAAACCGGATGCAAGGTATTAGGTACATGATATTTTTAAATATCTAATATAATTTAGTACAATACATAGTATACAATATAATATAGTATAATTTTAAGCCTGTATCAATACTGGCAAAGTATCAATGCTCCCTAGCCTGATCCAATTATTTACTGGCAAAACTAGCTTCCCTAATTCTTAAGAATTTTTAGAAAAAACTAGTATTTTCTAATCTAAGCTAATATTGTTTAAACTCTCTAGTTTTATAATCAGAAAATCCTTATTTTTCCTGAAAACAAAAGATGTTAAAACGTACATTTGTTATCATAACCTGGTGCTAAATGGTTTTTCGCCAGTATAAATTTTAAAATTTTAACTAAAAAAGTTTAACTAAAACGACACAATATCTGCATAAATAATTCAAATTTGTTTTATGAACCGCAAATTAGATGTGCATGGAGATGTATTCGGTTAGAAGTCAACAACAAATATTTCAGAGATGCGCTTAGTTGTATATAAGTTTACCCTTTCAGACCCGACTTTTTTTGGCTGAAGAAACTCATTATTTTTTTTAAATTTCGTATTACTGTGTTCTAAAAAGTGTTTTTGGCGAGTTTCATAATTTTCTGAATTTTAAATAAGAAAATACGGCTAAGTAAACTTTAGTTGACCTAATATATAAACAATTATAGAACGCATGATAACAGATTTAAACAGGTGATTATTATTCGTCGACCAAGTTCAGTATGATAACAACTAGCAAAAAAAAATATATGCATTTATAATGATATTTGGCTGAGTTATTCTTAAGTAAAGTTATACTCAAGTTTAAGCTATTCTACAACGGAATGTTTTTTTATAATTTTTAGTTAAATTAATTTATTATCATAGTTTATGTTACTCATAGAACATTTTTTATATTTTTATTGAATTCCTCGGGGTTCTTTCCTTAAGAAATCATTGCTATCTAACATATAAGTTTGTCACCAACTTCAAAATAAATTAATAAACGTAGGTACACTATGGTGTACCCTGGGTCTGAAAGGGTTAAAGTTTTAGGGTTTAAAGGGTCTGAAAGGGTTAAAGAAATTATTCAAAAAAAATAAACTGAATAAATAATATGCTGTAAAATATATAAATACGTGAAAAATTAAAAGTTAAAAATTCATAAAATGTTTGTTTAGTTCGAATATTTTTCTTATTTATTATAGTTTTTCGTTTCCTTAATTATATGCGACTGATGATCAGAAATAGCCATGAAATAGGGCATTTAGGAACTAAACAAAAGAAAACAAAATGTTTGTTTAGTTCGAATATTTTTCATATTTCTTATATTAGTTTTTCATTTTCTTCATTATGTGCGACTAATGATCGGAAATAACCGTCAAATAGGGCCTTATAACGCATTATGAATTTTTAACTTTTAATTTTTTATAGCATATTATTTATTCATTTTTTGAAAATTTTTAATATTGACCTGTCAAGCGATAATTATGTCTATTTTTTGATTTTTTAGACAATTGATTTTTACTACGTACCTACTATATTTTTTCTTAACTTTAACTTATAATAAATTATTTACAAATACATACTTCATACCACAAATCTACTTGAAATTTTATTTACGGTTCATTTTCGCGGTTAGATGTGGTATTACATAAAGTTATTTTGGAAAATAAACCCAAAATATAAAATTTCAAGTAGATTTGAACTTGAGACCTTCAACAGTCGAGTTCTATTATTTTAACGTTTTGTTTAATTCTGTTATATATGTTACAAGTTATTCCAACTTATATTTTTTTTTTAATAAGAAGTTTGTGAAATATTTTCAGATTAAAAGATAATAAATGCACAATTTCCATAACGTGTATAAATAAACGTGTAAATTCTATAATTAATTTAATTATGGTTAATTAATAATTTGGAATTTTTTTTATCCCATCTGCAAAGCAAGTTGTAAATTAAATTATATTTATTTTATTTTTTAATCTGATTTTTTAAATACATTTTACGACACAGCAAATTTAAAGTTAAAAAGTAAAAAGCAAAAAAAAATTATAAAAAAATAATGCAAGCAAAAAAAAGAATAGTGTAAGTAAAAAGTATAGTATAAAGAATAGAGATAGTTTCGTGTAAGAGCAAGTGGAACTTAGGGATGAGTTCTAGCGGAACTCCAAGTAAACAGCCTAGTCTCCTCTTTCCTGCCTAGAAAATTTTGTTTTACATTTTTTTTTTTCTAATGTGGATTGTTTTCAAATGTATCTTTGGTCATCTTATCTGCATATTATGAAAACCTAAAGGGCAATTTGTAAAAAAAATTGTTAAAATAACCCTCGAATATTATAGGCAAGGAGCTGCTATAAAAATATTATGGCAAAGTCTTATGAGATTTATAATAAAAATTAAGCGTTGCATGTTGTTTATATCGTCGTACAGAAATTTTGTGGGTCATAAAAATGCAGTCAACGTTTTAAAAAAAGTTGTAATTCAAGATAAGCTTTTAAATACCAAAATAAAGTAAACAAAAGTTGTTAACAAAGGAAAATCAAATATTGCGGTTTAAGATCTATCCGGTGTGGAACATTAAAAAATGAATATATTTTATGACATTCCCAATACCCCAATAGAAAGAAAAACAAATAAGTGAATTTAATAAATACAGGTTTAGAGCTTCATTTGGATTAGTCGGTTCAGCAAAAGCTTGCAGACCATCAAATGCTTATAATGTCACCCTGTTTAGGACAAGGTTTACTTGTTACGCAGAACGAATGGTGTGTGAACAAAAGCAACTAGTTTTATAAAGATTGAATTTCTTGAAGCGAGGACAAGCTTGGCTTTTATTAATTTTTTTATGATGCACCATTTAGGTAACGTAATTATTATCCCTCACGTGATTATTGACCTTTTCTCTCTAATATAAAATGATTACAAAAAGAAGGAGATAGCACCACTTTCGTACTTCTTAATATTTTATTTCTATATCCTGACAATAAGGGTTGACCTGGTTTAGGTTCGTTTGCTTCACAAGCGTTCAAGTCTTTTTATTATGATTGTAATTTATGTAAGATGTTACGTGATATTATAAGTGGCGGTTGCAAGTTGAAATTTACAATATTGAAAAGGACGAAATGTTATATGACAAAAATTATACGGAGCATAATTTAACCCCTTCGTATGTTTAGAGACAATACAGTATAAGAAGTTCTTTATCGTATGATTGTAGAATGAATTTATATAGAATTTATTGAAACTATTATGGGTATTCAAATTGCACCTTTCTTACTACAAAATAATTGAACAATAAAAATTTATTATTTTTCAATTTAGTGCAATCTCATATTATATAGCAACTCTAAAATCCTCTTTTAACTCGAAATATTTTATTATAATTTTATCACAGGATCTATCTGAATATATACTTCCAACAAATATTCTAATGAAACACGACATGAACGGCCAATGATGCTCTCAGAATCAGATAAAATCGATAGGAAGCATCTAAAGCCTAGATTACATCAAATACTTTAACAGATGGCGGATTTCGACATTATCCACATTTTATTCATGGCACTCATCTCATCAGACCTGTATTAGTGAAAAAATATAAATCAGTCAATCGCTGTTAAAAATTCCCCACACTGAAACATGACCCAAACCGCCCGCGTGCTATCGCGAAAACGTACGTCGTAGGTCTGTAGGCATCCCTTTGTTAGGGTCTCTAAGGGTCGTATTCACTAAATTATCCCTTAGTTAAGGATCTCTTAGTTAAGGACAGGGTACTTAAAGGGATCCATTAAAAAACCCATTCTCTAATTCATCCTTCAGGTAAATTTTTGTACCTAGCAGTTGTCGTTAACTAATGACGAGGATAATGTTTTTAATCGTGATAGTACACGTGGTGTATAAGAGTAATGTGTTCTCATTGGTTGATTTAAAAAAATAACCTATAAAATATTTTACGTTTAACGTCAAGAAACAATAAACGACAATTTATAATTGAACAAAATTTGAAGTACGGAAATTTAAAATAAAAATTTATTTAACAAAATAAATTATAGTTTTATAGTCAAAATTTAAATTACGGTAATTTAAAATATTTAACAAAATTTTTAAAAATTAATAATTGAAAAAACTACTGTTTTTAGGATAACAATATGCAAATTAGTTGAATAATTTATAAATTTATCTAACATGTAAATAATAATAATTTGTTAAATATTTTCACATGCTATTTAACAAAAACCATAGTTAGTTGAAATAAAAATTCATTAAACAAAAGAATGATATTATTACGAGCGCGTCTTCCTAATAATCCTAATAAATTATTATTTATTTCTTCGTTATTCAATTCTTCTTCAATTTCTTTCAAATCATCATCTAAAATTTTACAATTTATAGTAATTATTATTTTACAACTATTATCAAATTTTTAACAATAACTACTTCCAGATTATACAATTGCTTGATGTTATGCAGTATTCTGCAGGCATAAATAATTTTAGTTATAAATGTGGGGTGGTAATTTATTGCTAAATAATTATAATCAATTTATTAATTTTTAATTAAAAAAAAGACATGTTAGGAAATCGTTTCATAAGAACGTTTCTATAATTTTTGCGTAGGTATATTATGCGTTTAAAATATACCTTTTGCGTAATTTATCAAGAATATTATTTAATTGAATATTTATTTTGAAAATAAATTCACTTTTCAAGATTCAAGTTCACATTCACTAATAGAAATAACCCTTCAATTTTTTTAATGACACCTACTGACCATCTCTCAGTTAAGGGATCAACTTGGTGTATTTTGACGCTGATTATGGATCCCTTCGAGTTACAGAATGCGCAAATCCTTATACCTGAAGAGATCCCTCACCACTCTGCCAGGTAAAGATCGATCTTGAAGAGCGGTATCTAACTAAAGAATCTTTTATTATTACAGAATAGGTTTTGTCATTAGTTAAGAGATCCTCTCCGTTAAGATCCCTTAAAAGTTAGAGAATACGACCCTAATTCAAAGCATGAAATATTATACTACGATATTTCTGAAAGCAAAAATTTGCCTAGACATAATAATTAAAGGTTTTTAAAGCGCTGCATGATTTCAGTTTTCAGCTATGATACATAATACTAGTATAATACTGATAAAACACAGTTTTATTAATATTGGTGCAATATTGCCACAATATTGATTTCTAATATTGACTGAGAATTTTAAGTTTCAACATTGATACAATATTGATTATCAATATTAGCTGCCTAGGCTTTTAATAATATTAACATTAAGATACTTAAACGGGGACACAACTGTAACAAATGTTGTTAATTTTGTAACAGAGTAAGCGGTTTTTAAATTAAATTTAAAGTCTTGTTGATGTAGTAATAGGTGTGTATTACGGTGAATATTTTAATGCTCTGTTAAAAATTTTTATTTCCTTTGCTGCTGTTATTTTACAAGATTTCCATCATTTTTCATGCGAGGTCAGCGAACAACCTTGGTGTTATTGTTTCGTTATCAGTTAGTCAGGTCAGATTCCAATTTGGCTTTTCAGACATCACGCTTGTGATGGTTTTCAGTATGAACGAGTTGATGGAAGATTGAAGGCGTCTAAGAGGTACACGATTTATTGTTGCATATCTGGTGCCATGTGAGGGGATTTGTGTGAGTGTTGGTTTACCCGAAATGAACTGAATGGTTTGTAGTACATGAAGAAGTTTCGATCGGTGTCATCTTTAGTTTGATTTGGAAATCATCCAGGAAGGATGTAGTTGTGTGTTGTGTTATTGGAAAGATTTTATTTGTAGCAATTTTAATGGTTGATTTTGGTTAATCGATGCAATCTGCGATGTTACAGATTGATAACATAATTATTGGATAATAAACTTTATTTGATTATGCTTTGTTTTGCATTCATGTTTTAGTGATCTTAGCCTAGTCCTGTCATTACAAAAGAGGATTAGAAAGCGATATGCAATTTGTGTGGAGTATCCTATTGAATCTTGTAATGAAAAACTGCGAGGGTAAGTTTCAGTTTAATATAATGTGGAAAATTTATTATATTTTTGAATGAAAGGATTTACTTTTGTAATTGTTGGTTTGCTGTCAATTAAAGTAGCATTGAAGTGTCTGTTATAGCCTCTATTCAGATGTACTGAGCTTTTGAGGTCAATTTCTCCTTCAGAGATTCTTGGTGTAGTTTTTATGTTAGTCCTTGGGGATTGGAGTCTTCAACTCCAGATTCCCACTTTATTTTGTGTATGACGAAACGGGGATTGAATGGAGTAATATCGTAATTTATTGATTTATGTCAACTTTTGATCAAAGCAGATTGGGAGGATTTCTTAAAAACAAGTGATTCTATCCTTCGTAAGCGAAATCTATTTCGTTCGAGAGGGTTGGTAGGAACTTCACAACTTAATTATAATATGTTATTAATTATTAGCCTCTCCATCCTAGGTAAATTTGATTACATAATTAAAAACCCATCATTTTGACGAATGGAGTGATTATGGATTTGTGAAATATTAAATTTGGCCAAATGCGTGTAATCTTTTCATCATTTTTATTAGTTTTCAATTAATCTATCGATTCGACCAATGATATTGGGCTTTTTCTGTGGAAGAAATTTGCTAATCATCTTTATATATTTGGTTAAAAAGCCTATCCCCAAAAAGGAAGAAAACAAATTCAATTGAAAAAACTTGATCAAGTAGGTCTATTGCTAAAGTTGTATGTTTAACTTCTTGAGAACTGTGATTTTTATGTTATTCAAACAACTGCAATACACTTCATAGCTTAAAATTTTAGTTGTTATCTTAATTCCTTCTAGCGATACCTGCATGTGAGTCAAGATTGCGATGAAAAGAAAATTTACAAAAATTTCAAATATTTTGCCCAATGATCCACTGGGGACAGGTTTATTTAAATTGTCTTTTCAGTTTTACAAAATCTCAAAACTCAAATATGCTATTTCTGTTTCCATTTAATATGCTAATTTGATTTGCATAGTAATTATACCATATGAAGGTATAGGCATATATTATAATATATTGTGTATAGGGGTACACTATATAGTCATAGGTTCTTTCTTAGCCTGATATTAGCCTTATAAAATAGATACAATAAAAATATTAAAAAAATTTATAGCAGAAAATATTTGATTATCATAATTTTGGTGTTGATATTATGTGAAAAACAGCATATAAAACATAAACTTTTTGTCGAATATATTATTTTGTATTATATTTCATTTGTTGGGAACTTGATGTATAAATAGATTAATTAATTACATTAATATATCAAGCATCGACTTGGGATCAATACATTGAAATTTTTAATAAAAACTTTTAAACCAGAAAAAGTTTAGATAACATTACTCATTTTTAGAAATATAATTCAACCACCGTAGTAGCTATTTATTGAATTTCACTCACGCTAACCTGAATTCTATAGACGTCAAAATAAATCTAATTTTTCGAATGCAATACACTTCGAAATGGCAGTTATATCTCTTTTATATAATATTGTATCAAAAGACAATTCGTAAATATATTTTTGACTTGACAGAGTCGTGACAAAGGACATCATAATGTCATCAAACAGCGCTTAGAAGGCATTTCAAGCTCGTAGCTTGAAAGTCGCTTTTCAGCTTCATGAAAGGTGACATCTTTTGAGAAACGGAGGTTGTTCTTTTTCCTATATGCGCTTAAAGGAAAGCCGAATTTTGCATCATTTGGACTTTCCGTACTATATGTAGAAAATGTGATTTCTTACAAGTTTTCCAAGATTTATTAAATATAATTTGTAAGTTTTATTTTATCTCTTATTGTGTATTTCCAGCTCTAGAAAAATTTGTGCTTGCAGCAATAAAAATAATAATTAAAAATATCACTTTTTATCTTGACGTTTTGCTTGAGGTTGCTAACCTGTAAAGTAATTTATCCTGGAATTCTACATACATTATCAGTATCACCAGGCATAACTTTCGGAATCGATTGAAAGCAGTACAAATATTATATTTTAATTTTACTGGAAAAATCATGAAGCAGGAACAACATGTTATTTTAAAGCCTTTTGTAAGGATAATTTTACTGATCTTAGAAATTAATATTTTTTTGTGCACCTATCCGACAATAAAAAGAGATTTTAAAAACATTTCCGTTACCCATCCGGATTGAGTTGAATAAAAAACTAACGTTGCCACAATGGTTGATACAAATGTTTAAAAATAAAATTGAAATTAAGTTAGTTGAGGTAAAAGCAGGTATAAAATCGAAAATAATAAGTACGTCGACCTGCTTTTGTAAAGAGCGAAGGGTTTAACAGATAATGCCTGTTGGAAACCTTTCCCAGAAAGGTAAAGATGTACTATGTTAAGCTCAATTCGCCAACTGTCGTTCAGTCATGCAATTTAAAAATAAAATGTACTTAGCAGCTGGTTGATTAGAATACCTATACATTCAAAAATTTTCGATAATGTTTATATTTTTTAAATCCAGCATTGTAAATTCTCAAATTTTTTACTGTTAGGTTTCTCTCGTTCATATTTTTGTACAATAATTACAACTTTTTATAAATTCTAAAGGTTAGCCTTGTAAATCCACCTTTAAGCCAAATAATTACAAAAAGTATTACGTTTTAAAACTTTTTTCTATTAGTTTCAGTAACGTAATTTCAATTTAACCCAAGTTTATTTCTTTAAAAATTGAAATTTATAATTTTTGTTAACTTCAACAATAACAACAACATGGATTGTGCATCTCTCGTTAAATGCAAGCAATGAATTGCATTCAATTCAAAAAGATCAATTCTTGAACATCAAATAATGCAATAATTTTCTTCTTTACATAAAATTTAAATAGGGATAGTAATTAAGTGATTACAAGTTTAGTGGCTATGTTCTTCGTGCTTTCTAATTCAAGTGTCGCACATGTTTCCTGAATTGTTTGATAAAGTTTGACGGGTTTTAACGTAATTGGTTATGTAGTAATGTATCTTCAACAATTATCTCCAAAAATAGAAAAGTTGGAAATTCTTTAGAATGGAAAATCGACCAATAGCGAAAAGAAAATGTTGTATATTATTCAATTGGGAAGTAACCTTACCTAACCTAATCGAACTTAACCTAACCTAAATTTATAAAAACTTGAATAAAATACAATAGAAAAGTTTATACGGACACTTCTATACGAATAAAAGTCAGGTTCTCACCGACCAAGATCCTTTTTTTTTTACAAAAGATTAATATATATTTAAAAAAAAATTTATTTATATTGGTTTAAATTTACAAAAATTAGTTTAATTTGAAACTTTATTTTTATTATAATTTAGTTAATCCTGAATGTACAAAACATTTTAATAAAATCATGAAATATTTTAATTAACTTCGTCGGTGAGAACCTCCCCTTATTTTATGAGTTTGATTATAATTCTTAATAATAAAAATAAACTTTAGCAAAAATTCTACTTTAAATAATATAGGTACAAATATTTAATATTCAATGAGCAAGTTCAATAGACTAGTAAAAAATATAAATAGTAAAGAAAATCTAATGTTTGAAAATGATTCAATGTCTAGTTGACTTGTTCTTATTAAATATTCATATATTATAAATAGCCCAATTATAGTTTGCCGTCGGTCTATAGCTCATAATTTTAAATTAAAAGTATAAAATGTGTTTCAATTCTGATCAATGTACATATATTTTACAGTAGTCTAGATATAAATAGTGGAAAAATTAGGTTTTTAAATTTTCTCTTATTTTAATAATAGATTGATAGATATTAAGAAAATATATTCTAGTTTTGATATAAAATTTAGTTTTTTTGGACAATCATCAAAGTGCAAAAAAATTTAGCAACATAAAAAAAATAATAAGTAGGGGAGACCGGGTATGATTGTCGCAACTCGTTTTATTCGTAGTTTAAATGTTTACAAACCATCCCTTAAGCATAGTTAGATCGAGGGCTGCATACCCAATTTCCAACAAGTAACGCCAAGTGTAGAGGCAATATTAGTTTTGTGTTCGTTGAACGTTGACTTAATATTTTACTTTGTGGAACTTGATTTAATTTCCCTAGTATGTAAAGAAATATTTTAAATTTTGTTATACAATTTAAAAGCTTAAAATGTAAAAACTTCGTTCTTATATTTTAAAGAAATTTAAAAAAATTATTATTAATGATCCAAGGGTAAACATTAAAATGTGTATTCTCAAATTTGCAGAAATTTAATATATTGTTTTTATTTTTTTTTACTTTTTACTTTTGTTATTTTATTTCATTTAACATCATCAAGAGTTCAGCCAAAGATTGCTTGTTCCGACTTCATATACTTCATATTGTTTGATTTTTTCATCTCTTCTGTCCCATACCACGTTTCTCGTAATAGACGTGCAATCTATTATTCTTAAATAATTTAATTTAATTTTTAAATATTTTATTTTATGTGAATGTGACAACTAACCCCTACGCTATGTGACAAGCAACAATCTATTCCCCATGTATACTCGTATAAAGCTAACGATTAAGTTTATGAAAACTAAAGTGAATAAAAATTAAATTATTTAAAAGTATAATAACCACACCCGGTTTCTCTACACAACAATTCTCCGTCGTATTTCAATGTAAAATTAATAATGTTTAGTCCAGTCCTTACATCCTTTTACGCAGAGATAATTAAGAAATAAAAATTTTTAAAACCCTTTGTTTTCTCTAACAATTTTAGAACAAAACGCAAAATATATCATTTTAGTTTACTCAAACTAAACTAGTTATAGTCAACTATCTAGTAGTAACTACTCGCTTTTTGTACCTTAATTTCGGAAAGAAAGCAAACTCCATAAAAACTGTTTAAAAAATATAAGTTTTCTATTTTTTGCCCCTCTACAGTTCTACTGAATGTTCAATATTAATTATAATATGATATAATGGGTTCCCAATTTTCTCGTTACGCTATTGCTTATGTCCCTTGCCAACTTTGATAATTTTTGATTAAAAGCAATTTATATAAAAATAGGCAAGAGAAAATCGGGATTCCGCTTGCAGCATACCATATAATTATTACGAATTTGTTTTCTCGGAAGCCCCCTATTTTGCCGGAGCCCGCCCATACTGCAGGTCCGTTAGCTACGCCAGTGGAGAGATCAGGAATCCATCCTAGTAGATAAATGAAATTTATAACTACAGATACTCCTAACAGTGTGCAACCCACTGTACTTCACAGTTCGATATATCAGCATCTCTTATGATTTTTAATCCGAATACCTATAGGGTGGATAAAAAATTTATAAGGATTATATATTTTAGCAAAAAAAAATAACAACAGTTTCCAAAACAAATATACTTAAGCAGAAAATTGTATAAACATTGAAAATATAATAAACGTTCTTTTCCAAAACCTATAAAAAATCATAAATGTGATGATAATATACTTGTAATATAAATTGAAAACATCTATAAAATAAATATATTAAGCAAACGAAATGGTAATTTAATATTTTAATATTACGTTGAATTGAAATTTATTGCTATAAGTATAAATCCAATTTTGTTTAATAAAATTATAGTTCACACATTCACAATTTAGTTCAAATGTATAATAAAAATTTCATCAAAATTTAATAGTCACTGGGGTAACATATTGGTTCACTATAAATACACTTTTAAATGTTGACAATCGATTAAATATAAATTTATTTATGGAATGTGATAATATCTAATAGGAGGGCAATTCTACTCAAAAATTAATATATTATACAATTTTGTATAACATAACCCGTAATGCCCGTATTCACCAACGACAAATAACCTTATTCTATTTTTAAAAATTTAACAGACCAATAGAAAACGTTTGTTGGTACTTGTGGGCGTTTTCTATTGGTCAGTTAAATTTTTAACCATAGAATAAAGTTATTTGTCGTTGGTGAATACGGGCATATTAAATATATTAATGACCAATAGTATTATTATTAGCGAACTAAAAGATTCTTATAATATCGACTATAACAAATAATTTACAAAATGGTGTTAATAATACTTAAGTTCAGCAGAGCTGTTGTTCGACAAATTTAATGCCAGGACGGTTCGAGAAGAATCATAATATGTGTTTCAAAAGAAGATCAGTTAACTTGGATTTGAAAGGGGCCTTTCAAATCGTGTTCGTCATATTCACCTGAAATGTGATAAAATCGTTGTATATAAGATTTCTCGAAGATAAAAGGTTTCAGAATTTAGATTCTTGGGTTTATATGTTCAAGTGGCAATCATTAACCTGATCACCGCCTGTTTTACATGCCCTCCGAGGCACAAAGACATTCATAAATATTATACATTTAATTATGAAAACTTTAAATAAACGAAACAAATTTTCAATAAAAAGATTTTTGTTTTTTGACAAAATCGACTTTCAATTTTTTTGAAAATATTTTTAGGATTTTTATGTTTTTAAAAATCTAGAACAATGTTCACGTAAGAAACAAAAATTTATTCAAAAGCTACAAAATTACATTATTTTATTTCGAAACCGTAAAATGTTGCTATTGGGCGACAGGACATCTTTTGTGAGGTAAAATAAATATGGGTCTCTTTAACATAAACGAATTCTGTTTTAATTTCGATTATTAATTAAATTAACAAAATAGAATAGAAACTGTTACCTATGTATTTTAATTAGAAAAAAAGTATACATTTTTTAAAAACTTTTATTCAAAACTCGAAATTGTATTAAGAAATATAACAAAATTACATTTTAAAGTAGGTAACTTTCTTTTCCTGATTGTGTATTTACATTTTTTGAAATTACTTTCTTTATGTATTTATTAAAAATAACAGTAATTTTCATTAGATGCGAACTTACTTTGGACTTTGTATAAATGTAGCAAAGTTCGAAATGAATCTCGCTACAAAACAAGATATAAGAAAATTGTATTGTCACAAAGTTAGAATGAGTTTAGAAAATACCGTTTTAGTAAGGGTGAAACGTTAGCAAGTAAAACTGAAAATAACTAAAAATAAACTTAAACGTAGAGACGCGTCTCATCAGATCGCAACCAATTGCTCTGGGGGAATTCACCGATGGTCGATTTCAAACGATTATCTATGGAGAAAAGTCACTTGGAAATAATTTTCTATTTTCTGGGAGTTTGTTTTGTTCATAACGTCAAATCAAATTTCAATTTCCAATAATAGAAATAAATGATTTATTTTCGATCAAAGTGAATAAGAACTATTCATTATCTGATATTCTTTGAAAAATAAATGAAAGTGAATATATATATAGATATACAATAGGTTTATAATAATATAACAGCTTTCAAAAACCAATAGCTAATTAAATCAGAGATATTTATATTTTTAAATATATTTATATTTAATAATTATACACATTTATGTTAAACTCATTAAGATATCATGTAAAAATTGTTGCTGAAACACATAGAACTTATATTTCAAATTAATTCAACAAAGCATGAAAAATAATTAGTACCTAGTAAATAAGGTACACAACATGTAGATTTCTAATAATAATATGCAGAATTTATAATTACCTTTTTTACAAAAATTATCTTAGCAAATCTAACTTAACTATACGAGTATTCCACGTAGTAATTTTTACTTTAAACGAGAAGCATGCATTTATAAACAAACTCAGGCTAAATAAAAACAGCAATATTATATATAATATTTAAACACAAGGTATCGCAAATTATATGAATTATAAATAAATTATTGATAACATTTTTAAATAAGACAAATAGTCACATTCGAATGTTTTTATATTATAAGGGAGAGGCTCGCAGGTTGCCACCCCTACCGGATTTCGACATTCTACCAGTGTCATACCCTAAATTTTGACGGACATCGATGTCAAACGAGTAGTTGTCGCTTTTAATGTAATTGTGGTGCAGTCGAACACAATAACAGGGTGTTTGCTAAATAAAGTGTAAAATTTTATTTCTAAAAAAATGAAAAATTAAAATTGTGTTTTTCTTCTGTGCCCATAAATCGAACATTTTCAACGAAAATTTAAAGTAAATATGTTTGCTGTGTTGTTTTTTCATTCAATTTTCATTATTCTTAAAGAATTCTAACATATCATGAGTTGACAGTTTTTTTTTCATGTATATTCTAAAGTGGTGTAAAAATGCATGTTGCCACCTTTTTTGGTTTGCAGGTTGCCACCCCGCTTATTTTACAGTGCGACGTACACTACAGTCTCTATACAGGGACAGTGGCGATATGAGCCCCTAAATCAGCACAGGACAGGTTCCCGCGCAAAGGAAGGGTTAACCCCCCATTGCATATTTTATGTACCTATTGACGTAAACGCTTTTTAAATATTTGAAAAATTAATATAAATAATTATTTGCTAATAATTGATGCATTTATTTTACATATTTTTAGATTTAAATAAAAAAAAAATTTAATTTTTTTTTAAATTTTAACTTTTTTTCCTTGTCAATTTACTTTCTTTTTTTTTTGTTCACAGCCACTAAGTGTAATTAATATAAATCATATGTTTTTACTTAAGTTTTTCTACATTTTCAACAATTTTTCAAGGGGTGGCAACCTGCAAGCCGAAATTTCAAAGTGTCGATTTTATATACTTTTTAAAATTGGCTGTCAATTTTTAGTTTTTCAGAATTAAAATGATTTCTAGCGCAGGATTGTGGCTTTATACTTCCCCTTTCCTGTGTATGTTATTATATCAACAATACGTTGATTATACGACGAATTATGATCAAAAAAGCTATGGGTTGGCAACCCGCAAGCCTTTCCCCTAAATGTTTTATATTTCCTGCAAATCAACTGCCAGCAATAAGAACCGTCTTCGCACAAAACTGGTTTACACCAAAACTTCTTCACGCCGATCCGGTTGAATCAAAACGACCTAGCCCGGTTGTTGTATAGATAGTACGTCTGTAGACATTAATATAAAATTAAAATAAGAATTTTTAGATTTAAATTTAAAATTTGAAAAAAACAGAAAAATTTTAAATTCATGTTTTTCTATATCAGATGTTAAAAAAAAGGAATCATACTTTGCAATTTCAAAAATATTATCAGAAATGAAAAAAATAATTTTCAGTCATACAAACCGCATTTTAAAATCTTTCTTTTCAGCTTTCTTTTATAACAATAAAGAAGAAAAATAAGAATAAAGCTTTCTTTTCAGTCAAAATGAAAATTATTATCACAAGTTTCAAAATCTTTAAAATTGCAAAAACAGTGCCGCACATTTAAAGCAAATATGGCCACCACATGAAAACCAAAAACAATAAAATTGAATTATGGTCATATGTGTTAGGCTAATTTGACAAAAATATGCCATTTTTTTTAGAATGGTCAAGCGACAAGAGTGATCCTCATATCAAACTTTTCTCTGTATTCACACTATTCTTTCCCTATAGTCAGTGGCGTATTTAGGAAATGCTTTTGGGGCAGACTAGATATTTTCAGAATCTCGTTAATCCGTTTATGCGCGTCAGTAACAAACCGACTGACAAGTTTTAGAAATCTCGATGAACCTTTACAAACGAAATCCGAAAACTACGAAACGATGAAAAACAAAAAAAAATTAAGTTATTTAAATTTTTAAAAAATGTTAAATTAAAAAAAAATTTCAGGGATACAATCATCGTTGAGGGGGAGGAACACTTGCCCCTTTGCCTTATCTTAACTTAATGATAGAAAAATGAATATTTATTATAGTGCAGTTCAGAATTTCCAAATTTTCAAAAAATCATTTCATTAAAAATATTAGTTAAATCGGTTCTAGTTGAACTAATTAAAATTTTATTATTAAAGAATAATCGGAATGTACCCATTAGTTTTATTTCAATGCAAAAGTTAATCTAATTTGACTGGTCTGTAAGCTTTCAGAGGCTACAATAGAAATAAATAATAGCTTTCTGCGTTGCATGTTACATAGTATTTTATTTACAACAGTTTTCTCCCCGAGGTAAACTGAATATTATTCTTTGTCTTTAACATTGGATTTCAATATTTTGATAAGCTTAAGAATTAATATTTTTCAGAAAGACGCAACAAAGAAAAAGAAACACTATCATTTGGCGATGCGCGATGGTAGAAAACATGTATTCAGAAACAATAATTCTACATTTAACAATTATTTTAATGTAAATCTACTGAAAAATTAATATAAAATGAGCTAGGGGCGTAAAACATAATTTTGATGTGTATTTTCCATTACTGATGCTAATGTAAACTAAGCATAGGAAGAAGAATAAAAAAAGTGAGTTTACCAGGTTTTTCAAGTATATTTTCAGAATGGTAGATTTTTGTGCTTCGACGCCTACGACTGTTCTTTTGTTTTTTCTAAATCAGAATACCTAATGTAATTTTTGTACTAATTTTATCATTTTCAATTAAAATAATTTTAATCCAGTATTAATTTATTTTACTAATTAATAATAATTTATATATTACATGATGTTACCCGATTTTGTGATAATAGTAATGATTGATCGTGTTTATAAAATATAATATGGTTTCGGTAAATTTACATACTATATTCTAAAGAATTAGTATTTCAAATATTAATGCTAGTTTCTGGTATACCTTACTAGTGTTATTTCACGAGGAGCGGTTTAATCAACAGATTATCAATTAGTACAAACACTTGTATGTTGATTGAGGACTTCCGTGGTTGGTAGGTAGAGCAATTAGCCTTTGCTACCGCTTTAAGTTATTCTATTTTATAGTTGGTTGCCGGTCGTATATTAACTTGATTAATTATAGCAGGTATCAAAATATTTTATATGATTAATACTATAAATTGTTTCTGAGTGTAGGTAACTTGAACAATAATAATAATTATTGTAGAGTACCTACTACTTGCTAACAGTAAAGTTTTAGTATTAGGATTGACTTTTAATTTTCAGAATTGAACGCGCTTACTTGTATTCCGATACCGATCGTTACGTATTGTTTTGTTAAGCGGTTTAAAAGCAATTTTAACAAAAATATTAGCAAACCAATTAAATTCCATATAATCATAATGCTTCCAGCTTCCAACGATAGAAAAAATAAAAAGTGTTGAAACATAACGTAAAAAAAATACAGAACTTATCTTCAAAATTAACTGGCAAATAGATAACAGATTAGAATTTGAAATTTATCGTTTAAAAGGGGTCCTAAAGGCTTATTTCGTTAACATGGATCGCTACATAACAGAAATATATATCTAGGAGTTTATCTACTCGTACGTCGATCATTCTTACCAACGCAACGGCGGCGTCTAATTGATATTCAAATGGTAGGTAAATAATAAATATTAAGGGGTTAGGCTCACCTAGGACGTATAAAAAATAGGTAATATTTGCAATTTTTTTGTGAAAAAGTGTAGTGGTATTTTATTGAAAAACAATACAATCCCAACAAAACCTTTTCCACTCTCTAAAATTTCCCAGACTAGCTCAATAATTGTCGGTGAACAAGAGACGCTCAGTAGCCGGTTCCTGTATGCCTTTTAACAGCACCAATTTATTTTAAAAATATCCAAAAATTAATCCATAAAAAAATTTCCATTTGAAATTCAATTAAAATAACTTTAAAATCAATTTTGCGTTTACAACGGAACGGCGATTGCAAGCACGTTATCGTCCCAGGTGCGACGAGCACATCAAATTTACTATGCCCTCCAATTTTAATAATTTTAATTTATCCAAAACCAATTATTCCGATATCCAAATTTTAATTTAATTAATTAACATCCAAATTATCAAATCCAATCATTAATGTCCAAATTTTTATCAACTTTGAAAAAATCGAAGAATCAAAATTATCAAAAATGCTCACCAAAATATTTTCTTTATTTGTTGAATTAAAAAATTAAATCGCACAATTTTAAATAAACCCATAAAAATATGCCAAAAACTGGTCAAAATGTCTCAAATTTTACAAGAGCGCGGCGGAATACCTCCGCTCTCGATACCAACGTCGGCAAAAAGCCTCCTCTCCTACAAAAATTCTACCAACCTTCACACAATTTCGCGCATAATTACAAAAATTTAAAAATTATTTACAAAATTAAACCCAATTACAAATATGAACAAAAATAAACAAATTCATTGCAAATCAATCAAACAAATTCAAAAAAAAACAAAATTTAACATTTGAAACACGACAATATATTTGTACAATATGTAGTCTAGGTATTTCAAAGAGCTTTATTTAGTGAGTGCTTGGTAATGTTTTTGTTACAAAATATTAATAAACAACAAAGTTAAAGTGCATTTTCGACAAGCTAGTTTTAAAAAGACGTTTTGAGGTGAGCAACTTTATTCGGAACCAGGTTATCTGAAATCAAAGTTCAAAAAAACGTTTGATAGTCTATTAGTTGGTCTTGTCTCTAATCGAAGGATTTTAGAATAAACTCAAATTTGACAATATCGCAGCCATTCTAAGTCAAATTTTCAATTTTTGTTAAAAAACGTAGTTTTTGGTTCATAAAACAAAAAATAAGCAATGAAAAACCAAAAGCTTTGATTAAAGACAAGATTAGAATGTTTAAAAAGGGCACACAAAATTTGAGATCTTGTTCACCGATTTGAAAATGTAGTTTTGAGATAAACGCGATTGAAGTTTACAGTGCAGTTTAGACTCATGTAAAAAGATAATTTTATAATTTACACATAGTCATCTATTCTAAACCGAAATACTATATCTTTTTTTCAAATTGTTGCAGCGGAAAAATCAATTTGAGTTAGCCCACGATGCATTCTTCCTTCTCGGGTGCTCTCTTGTGCGCGTTGTTTTGCTACCTGTATGCCTTCAGTGTCTTTTCTTTCGACCTGATGGTGGGTATCGATACCACTGCTTACTTCTATACCTTGTAAGATCTGTAATAAAGCTCCTGATCCTTTTTTTAAATTAATAAAAATTTTATTTCAGATAAATAAACCACTATCATGGTAAATGCGAACCAACAATCTGATGAAATAGTGTAGTTTCTGCATTGGATCAATTTCCATATAAATTTCCTCAATAATAATAGTCTTGCGTTGTATGAATAGAACAAATTGATTGAACCAGGATTTACGATCTATGAAAATCTATTTACGATCTATGAGTAAAATGTTTGGACTTACCTCAGGTGAGCTTTGTTAATGACAATTTCATGATTTCATAAAACGTAGTGCTTCGTTAATAGAATTTTTTGGCAAAGACGTAACTGATTTCGCTGAAGTTTATCTTAAAGCTTGGAGAATTGAAAATATGTGAAAGAGATGTTGAGAAGGTCCAAGAGAAGGAATGATTTGGGGTAAACACCTAAAAAGCAAAATTAGTAGGAAAAATATGAATTTATGAAAAACGACAAAGAGCCGTTACACGGAAAAGAATTACTTGGTTCAAATAAGTACCATTTGAATTAAGAAATTCTATGTTTTCAATAGCCGCACGAAAATATTTTCTTTTTGTAACAAAAACATATTTCAACTAAAAAAATACTCTTTCTGGAAGAAATATGATATTTTCAATACAAGCATATTTTATTGCGCGAGGAAATTATATTTTTAAATGAAATAAATAATTTCAAGAAAATATTTATTCTTCATTTAAGAAATCTTTTTTATCCGTGTAGATGGTAGAAATGCAAATTTTGAGATTACTTAAGTAATATAGAAGATACAGAGCAATGAAGTATACCAAAAGAAAGAATGAAAAGCTCGAATTTTGTAGGTACAAAAAACATCTGAAAAACTAAAATTTAGAGAAAATTTTGGAAATATTGCAAAGTATTAAAATTTACTACAGTAATTAATTATTTTTGGAGAAACGGTTGAAGCTTTGAAACTCAAAATTTTTCCACATGTATATGGAGCTGAAAGGAACATATTTGTAAAATTTCATTGAGATTGCTGCAAATTTTTGGAATTAGTATGTCAAAGGTAAAATGATTTTATCAAAAATTTGAAAAAGCATAAATAGAAGTACCAATTTTAAAACAATTTAGTACTATTTTATCGTTTGTCCAAAAAGGTTGTGCTAACCTAACCCATCTTTTGTTAGAAAACAAAACGGTACTGGTAAAGTTTTTCCGAAACGTAATTCGGTATTCAACAGAAGAATGTCTAAAACCTACAAATTAGAACATTTTATATGGTAGGATTAATTTGAAACGAATTCTCTAACGTATTATCTTATGTGTCTAAAAAAGAACAGTTCAGCCGTCCGTCCGGTCATCTCTTATACTGACCTGTTACCGTTTCGTCCCGACCTGTTTTCGCATCCGGACATTCCTTATACATTTAGTATCGGGCGGAGACGTTCCAGCTCCCGACACTTGAACTTTTGTTAAAAAGCTCTGCAATTTTTAACACACGAAGGAGGTGGAGTACACCCTCTTAAGATAACGTCGCATTGAATTTTCGTGACTGAACCTTTGGTCGTAGACACATGGTTCTTGCCCTATATGCTCGCTAACGCGAGCTACACTTCACTTTGGGCATTTCTTATACACTCGGTATTCGATCGGAAACAGAGCAGTCCGGCTAACCCTAAAGGGCTTTGTGATAACTCTACTTCGTATTTGTGTCTGTGTTACAAGTGATACGAACTTCGGCTATCCATGTTTACGAGTGTCTGCAGCTATCAACCATATTCAGGGTTATTTAAACCTTGTAAGGTAGTAAATTTATTTGGCTATTTTTAATTCAGATCTGACAATCCTCGTATATTTAGTTAAATTTTAAAAACACGCTGACACCTCTACAAATAAAAACACATTTAGGCAAAATTATATCATCGATTATTTGCATATTTTTGTACGACGTACCTGTAAATATTTTGTTAATAGAATTGGTTTCTATCAAATTGTTTTGTATTGCTGGAAAGCGAAGGGTAATAAACAAAAGTACCATTTTTAAAACTGATATAAACTTCTAAATTATAAAAATTATAAATTTATAAAGTTCTGTAAAATATTTTACAATTTTTAGTTAATAGGAACTTTGAGAAACAATTTTTGAAGATAATTAAAAGAAGATTTGAAAGAAAGTATAATTATAGAATTAGACAAAGAAGTTAGAAGTTATTGATTAATTTTTGTTAAATTATTTTTAGAAAAAATATAAATCCTAATACAAAAGCATAAACATATTACACAACATACTTATGTGCTTATCCTGATATCCACTATATTTTAAGAAATGTACATAGACGCATAACAATTGGTTATAAAATTTGTAAGCTTTAATTAATATTTATTTAGAAATTTTAAGTTAGTATGGAGGAATAATTTAGGAATTCAGAAAAACAATTTTAAATTTCCAATTCTCTGAAACTTAGAATAACCAAGTTGTTGACTTTTGTGTGCTCTAAGTAAACCTGAGCGCTGCTAATCGATCTTAAATGCTTGTTTGCAAATACAAACTATGCTGTATTGTTAAACATTTTGCAAATACTCACAAGTACCTCATTAATATTATAGTAACATCTGCGGCTTCGACGTATTTTACGGTGTCCAAGCTAAAGAGCTTTGTTCAAAAAGTACAAGAAAATATGAAACTGAAGGAAAACTAGTTGATGAAGCACTACAGCCGAGTTTGAAATAATAATTAAATCAACAGTTAGCTTTATTATACATAATAAAACCATTATTATATTAAAACTAAAAAAAAACTAGTGAAATAAATAATTTATAATTTTTAAAAGTTTATATTGCGCCTACTAACAGTATAATTATCGCAAAGGGGCCTTCCAACAAGGTTGTATGGGTTGTGGTTTCGAAGCTTTCAAGATCGGCTTTGCTATAATCCTATTCCAATTGTATTAGTACATAAATGCTCGGGTAATTTTTATATAATCGAAACCTATTTCAAATTAGTACGTGCAAACTGCTAAGTTTAGCGTAAATTTGACACCAAAATTTTGAAATAAGTACTACTGGAATTCTCTAGTGAATAAATTTAAGTGGTTTTGTGGTCTCTCAACAGTAATCTGTACTTATCTAAATATATTGCAGGCTTCATTCGCTTCCGTCTAAATTATCTCAGCAAATTGATAAATTTACCGAGAAACATTAATATATGCCAGTTTCCTGTAGATATCAGCAGTTGGGGTGTCGAGGTGTTGTGTCTGTTACGAAGCGTCCAGGCGGCACTAATGCGTTCACCACACGGTACGGTGATAAATTTTCGTGTTCGCTACCGGTGTGCGTTGTACAGACTGTAAACACTATTTTCTGTACTAAATTTCCATCTAAGCTTCCTTACGCAGTCACCACTTAACAACGATTAACTTCCGTACCAAGTTATATTTTCAGATAAAAAAAATACACTCTCAGTTGAGTTTCACAAGAGAAATTGAAAGTTAGTACTGATATTACAATTGATGATTTTTGAAAAAAAAAAATAAAAGCATTTTGCAAATTTGATTTTCATAATAAATAAAGATTAAAATGATTTTGTAATCTAACATGTAAAGTTTGAAATTTATTATAAAATTAATAAAGACAAATATGAAAAACTATAGCAATTTGTTTACGTTATTTTGTACCTACTTATTTCTTAAAATATATTGTTGTCAACTTTCTAACATCTATAAATCCATATATCTCGCGAAGTTTTCTCCTTATACTAGAAGCGACACAAAAGGAAACTAAACACATTGCATCTTACGTTTTTGTAATCAATTTTGTTGTTATTTAGAGAAAAGAAACAAAAACTTTCCAATTTACATTTGTTATCGTTACCTGTTTGCTAGAATAACGTTTTGCGATAAAAATAAAAGCAAAGTTTTAAATAGCAAAAGATAAAAACGTTTGATATTTGTTTGCTTATAATTATTATATAGGTATGGTTTGCTTATTTTTAAATAAAAATAATAGATGATACAAATAATATAATATTTTTTTAAGTCAGTAAAAATAATATACTGCGATATAGCTGTGTAAAGAAAGATTTTCAAGTACAAAGCTGAAAATTGCGTATGAAACCGAAATTATTTTAGCTACCAAAAATTAGCTACACATCATACTTAGTGGAAAATTTGAACTATATAAAAACTTGGATTTCATAATTCAAATTGATGATATATTGGTAAAAGTATCGGTAAAAGTTCATGGGGAAGTTTTGCCTCATCTGCGTAGACCATAGAGCATCTCCTGTTGCAATTGATTGGCGTTAAAACTTTGGATATGTTTTGTCAAAGAAGTATCCACCTTTAATAGATCATGTTGTTTGAATTAATTTGCCATAAAAGCTCGATCTGTTTGCAAATTGCACTTGATGTGTGCTTTCAGGCTTTATTTTGCAAAAATTATATGCTGTTGTAAACATTAGTTCTCTGAAAGCAATAAAGTAGGTACATATTTATAATGACAAGACTTCCTTTTGTAATAATTCAAAGTTTGAAAATAATGAAATTGTTTAATAAAATTCTTTATAAATAACTAACTGAAAATCTGACATTATTTCTTCATCAAATATTACTTTTCACCCCTTTAATATGGATATCATATTGTACAGAATAATTAAAGACGAATGGTGAACCCAGGTGGAAAATGAAATTTAATTATATTTTATATTATTTTATATTTTTTATATTTTAATTTTCCACCCAAATACCTCCAACTAAAGTTATTTCAATATTCTATTAAGTAAATGTAAATTACATTAAAACAGATTGGATTATATTACAATAACAGAGGAGACACAAAAATTCAAAGGTAGTTAAAATTATTTCTCTTGTGCCATCCATACTAAACTTCCTAAAATCTGTTATAAATAATAATGGTTAGTCGAAATACAACATTTTAATATTCAGAAGTTTTAGAATTAAGCATTTTATAAAAACATTGTTTTAAATTTATGTTCGAAATAAATTATAATTAATTTATATTAATAAATATAATTAAAAACAATACGGTTTTTTTCATTTTTCTGTAGATTTACAGGATTTTTTAAAACTTTTGTAACAGCGGCGTTGTAGAAACGATCTCAAATTAACCAAAGTTACTTCTAAGTCGTAAAGTTGGTAACAGCTGTAAATGAAACTCGTGATTGATTTCTGATTTATAGCTCAATTTATAAAGGGTAACTTTAAGAAAAGGTTTAAGGTTAATAATGCAAGACATTGTTAGTGCAATCACGAATACATCTCACAATAAAGTTTACTAAAGCAATTAAAGTACACGAAAATTTTCGTGTATTTGAATGTTAAATTGAAGTAGACTAATATAAGAGAGAAAATTGTGTTTATTTTATAGAACTTGAAAATTTTGATGTTGTTATGTTCAGAAAAAAGTTAGATTTTGTAATTAAATTTTTTACGTTTTACTGATTCGAAATGTGAAATTAAATGCATTTCTTCGCCATTTTAACATTTTGGGGAACTTTACATGAGTGCTAACACAATTGACGTTTTAAAACATCACTTGAGAAAAAATGTGGAAGAAAGAAAAATTGTTTCATAAGCTAAGTGCATCAACGACAACATATAGCATAGGGTGTTAAGTGGTGAAATGTCAACATTAATTTAAAAACAAAGTAACGTGCAAAGTTGTTAGCAAAAACATAAAAATTCTATTATAGACATTAAAACTTCATAATAGTATGTTAACGCTATTATGTAAAGATCCGATCTAACAAATATTCAAAAAATATGTTTACTTAACATTAAAAATATTAATTATTCATTTAATTTTGTTTTATGTAGTGAAACTCGACAAAAACAATATTTGTATTTGAAAAAAATTACCAAAACATTAATCCTCTGATTATGATGGAATTATTATGAAACTAGCATACTCACAGTATACTGTGAAATTTTTTATTTGTAAAAAGTTGGTCTGTTTAATTATGAAAAGTGTACCTTTTGATCAATCTAATTATTAAATTATAATTATTAAGTTCAATGTAATATGTGCGTAAATATTTTACCAGTAAACAAAGTTAAATTTAACTCAAAATTAAACACATTTTAATATTAACTTTCCACGACATGTGCTTTTCAAATAATATTATATGTTGAATAAATAAAACTAATTATTAAATTTATCTCCGAATTATAAAATGTAATATATAAAAATTACTAAAAAAAAAGATTTGTATTCACCAAACAAAAAATTATAACTACAATGGAAGTTATAGCTTTGCAATTACTTTCATTGTAATAGTAATTATATAGATTAAAAAATCAATAGTTAGTTGTCTAAAACTATGTGAGAAAATCACATTAGGTGTGCATTTAGAAACTGATTATTGTAGATAGAAGCAACCATAGAAGGTATACCAACTAGTATGGCAGTATGGGATATTATAGCACTTCAACCAACAGCACTTCTGTTAATTATGACGTCACAAGGGACCTTGCTGAAAGATGCTCTAATTAATTTGCTGTAACCGAACACTATAGAATAGAAAGCGTTAATTAACTATGTACGGGAATTTCATCTTTATTGTCGCTGATAAGAAACGGGACATTAAGTGCATACCTTATAATATGTTGAATTTTATTTTGTTGGAAATTTTTGTTTGAAAATAATTTAAAGTGGTGTAGATAATTAAAAAAATATTTTAATAGGTTGCTCTCGTAATAATTTACTCTCGACTATTAAAATTGAATAATTTTAATTAGTTTTGTTATTAAATTAAATATAAATAAACCAGGCAATCACAAGAAAATTTAAATTATCTAAAAAGCTTTCAGTTGTAATATTTATTTGTGCAACAAGTATAAAAGTGCCATTTTTGTCGAGGTAAAACCAATTGAGGACATTTTTTTTAAAACTCGCTTTGTTCTAAAAGTAAAATTTTCAGGAAAAGGGTTTCAGGAAACTGGGAAATCCCAGAAAATCTCAAAAAACGTTGGGAAATGAGGAAATCTTTTAATTGCTCTGTCTACTTTTTTGAAGAAAAATCTTAAAATAATCCAAAAAGTAAATGGAATTTTGTTGCATAAATATTTGTGTTGTGATTCCCTCTACGATTCTGAGTAGGGGCAAAACCACTTGAGTAACCAATTGAGTAACCAAAACCGGTAGTCACAAAGTTTTTTTTTATTTGCAAAGAGATACCAAGTAATTCGAATTTATATACTTATATTTATTTTATTTGAATATATGAATTTGTATTTTAAAGTTGCTCATTTTACATTCAGCAAACGGGTACACTTGACGAATTACAAGTTTCCGGCAATTTTTAGCCCAAATCAACACTTTCGTAAACAATTTCTATCTCTTAAGCATTAAATATTAAAGTTTGAAATAGAAATTCAACACTTAAGTGTAAAGTACTCGTACTTACTTGCTTATCAATACTATCATTAATCGACTATCAATTAAAGTACACTTTAATTTCCAATTTGGCTTGCATGTTTAAACAAATCAGGAGAACAATAACCAACACAACAATTAATAATATTTTACGTAATTCAATTATATAATTTTTGGAATTTGTATTTTTTCTCAATAAAACTGCCGTGTACTGACATTTTTTGCATTCATTGGCAATTAAATTCAAACTATACTACTTAAATTTTTTTATATGCACAATATTTTCATTTTATTATTGAGTTTTGAAAAATAATTAAAAAGCAAAATATTAAGTATTGGGTTTCTATAGAGGCGGAAAAAAATCACTTTAAATTGATACCTTTCTCATTATATCCGTTATAATGAGAAACAGGAATTAAAAAAAAAATCAATTTCCCATAATTATTATTTCCCTATATATTAGAATGTAAGGTCGGTTACCAGGTATAATTGAATTATTTTTAAGATAGACAAAAACAATTTAATAATACTACCCAATACGATGGGATTTGTCCAGTCTACACTTTTCCAGGGTTGTATAATGCTTAAAACATTTTGTTTTAATCAAGGTGTCTTAAACATGTTTAAAACAAAATTTTGTTTAAAACATGTTTTAAATGCGTTTAAAACGAGTGTTTAATTCTGTGTAAGTTTAAACCATGTTTTTTTACATTTTTCAATTTTTTTAAGATTATAAATAATAATTTAATCAAAATTTATTTAAACAAAAAATTAGGGTCTTTTTCAATTTTCAAAAATTGAAGAATTATTGTTTAGGGTTCTCGTAATGGACACAAGCTCTGATGATTTTTCTGTTCCTAATCTATTACGGAGTTTACTGTGTACAAGTCCAAATGATAAAAATAAAATCTCAATTCCGGCAGAAGAAGCTACTGCAGAATGCAGCTGAATTACTAACTTAAACGTTTCTTGATTTACACTCTTTTGTAAGGAATTGTATCAAGCCAATGGGGTTACATTAACCGTTAATGATTAACGACGGTATATCTTCCATCGGATTATTCAATAATTATCCGTTTATCCTCAGCTAAAGATAGATTTTTTTTAGAAAAAGAACTCAAAATAAAAAATTTTAAGTAAATTTGTGGTTTTTAGTATGTATTTATGGTTAAATTCAAAAAAATATAAGAATAATACAATACGTAGAAAATCAAAATTCAAAAAATTTAAAAAGGAGACAATTAACATATAACAGGTCTGGATTAAGAAAATTTGAAAAAATGAAATGAAATATAACGAAATTTTCATTTTTTCAAATGAAATGAAATATTACGAAATTTTCATTTTTTCAAATTTTCTTAATCCAGACCTGTTATGTGTTAATTGTCTCCTTTTTAAATTTTTTGAATTTTGATTTTCTACGTATTGTATTATTCTTAGATTTTTTTTAGTTTTAAACATTGTTTTAAACATGCTTTTCTGTTTAAAACGTGTTTTTTTCCAAGGAAATAAAAAAACTTTTTTTCAACATAAAAAACTGTTTTAAACATAAAAAAACGTTTGTTTTGCTTTATTTAAAAAAAAATGTTTTTTTACAACCCTGCATCTTTCACGTGGAATCAAAGTTGTAACAATATTAATTGTTTACTTTTCATTTCCATTATTTTAAAAAGACTTATGTATTTCATTTTTTTACAAAATATACAAAGAAGTTTAAAAGTACAACGTTTATAAAAAAATACTATAAAGTAAAATAAATACCCACAAAGAGCGGTTTCTTGTGAATTTCTTTTTAAGATAAATATAATAAAAATAAACATCAAAATGCGGATATTTGAATTAAACTTATTGATGTTTGACCCATTTTTTAAAACTAAAAATGTAGATAAAAAGTGAACTTATGTATCCCAGGTCACATTTACTAAATCAGTACAAATAAAACATGCTTGCACTGTGTACACGATAACAACCTAAGTTATGATCCGAATCAAACATATCTAAAATTTACTGTATCGGAAAATTTTTAAATTTTGTACTGGGTTTTTAGTCCGGTCATTTGGTATTTTTACCTGGAAAGTTTTCCGGGAGTTTTGAAAATTGGTGATTAGATTTCGACATGCTCTTTTCGAATTTCTACTATGCCACCTCGTACTTTTGTCGCTAGCGCCGCCATATTGAAAAAATGGCGCCTAAAAACAGTTTGCAGATAATATCTTCTTTCCAACTCATTTTTCGATGAAAATAGTTATGTAATAAATTAAACTAGAGAAAATTTCCTTTAATTTACGTATTTTCCTTTTTTTTTTGTAAAACGAATAGTTTAAGCGTACTAGTGCCACAAACCAACATACATCTGCACCAACAAACGGTTTTCGTACATACATAATATATTAACGAAAAATATTATAAGCCCTTCGAGATTATTTATAAAAATAAAATAAAAGACACTTTCCTCGAGAATATATTATATATTTTAATGTAGATTAGTTTCGACAATCGTCTTCATCGGCACATCTATTTTTTATAAAATGAGCATTTTCATTAATCTATTTTTGACAGTAGTTAAACTTATTTTATAAAACAAATAATACTAAGTTTTTATGTTGTGTTTTAACTTTATTTTGTTAAAAAATTTTTTTTTTCATATTTATTTCCCGTCCCGTCTCACAAGTCGTGCTTTGCGGTGACCATCGTAACATTTTACTGCTTCATCTAAAATCAATCAAATAAAAAATAATCTGTAGTTTAATAGGGAATCTAATGCCTGATTGAAGGTTTTTGTGTTTTTTTTTAATTTAACAAAATGGGGGCCACTAAATAAACTTTTTCAAGTTTTTCAAGGATTTTCAAGGAAATAATCGCTAGTTTATTGCTTATAAAATCTATAAATTTTAATAAAAAACAAAATACTTTGATCAGGCACTAGATTTTTATGTTTCCAATAAACTGTATAAATTTCATTCAAATCCATCGAGTGGTTTTTGAATTACAGTGGTCATTGACTTTGAAAACGTAGTTTTTGAGAAAATCAACTTCAAAATTTCACACTAGACTTATGAATATATTTAAAAATATTTAAAAAAATATTGTACAACGTATTGAAAAACCGGCTCTCTACAGTCTACAGCCTGTACCCTGTAGAGTCCTTCGTAGGTATAAAGAGATGCGCCGCCTTTTTGCAATGGTACTTACCTGTGATAATTCGTAAGTTGTGATAGTGCATTGCGTGTGAATTAGACCTACGCCTACGGAGATATCACGATAAAAAAACGCGCAACTTACTCGATCTCATGGTAGTGTGAATTTGTTGGGCAAAACTCGTGTTGGAGTAGACTTTGCGCCGCTCATACGCCAAAACTATTCATTTTACAAAATAAAAGTTAATACATAAATTATAGGAAATTTTCTCTAGTTTCATTTATTACATAACTATTTGCATCGAAAAATGAGTTGGAAAGAAGATATTATCTGAAAACTGTTTTTAGGCGCCATTGTTTCAATATGGCGGCGCGAGCGGCAAAAATACGAGGTGGCAAAGTAGAAATTAGGAAAGAGCATGTCGAAATCTATAAAATCACTAATTTTCAAAACTCCCGGAAAACTTTCCAGGTAACCTCTTCCAAATGACTGGACTATTTAAGTTCATCCTACGACTGAAAGTGTATAATTTAAAAAAAAGATTCTCGGTAATGGTTAATTAGTTTTAGCGTGATCGTGTAGGTACACGGTTAATAGTACTACGATCCTATCTAACATTGAGTATTGTGCAACGGTATACTACGGTTTCCTCTCGCAGGAATATAGGCGCAAGCTCCAGCTCTTGCAAAATTCCTGTTTGCGATTTTCTTTCGACCTGCGTAGGTACGAGCACGTTACTCCTCTGTATCGGGATCTTGGATTGCTTAAGATTGACGGGCGTTTCTCTTTGCTCTTTGGAGTTATGCTCTTCAAGATTATGAAGAGTGGGGAGCCGAGTTATCTGAGAAGTATGATTAGGCCTCGTTCGGCCTGCCATGCTCGTGTTTTGCGGGATCTGGGAAACTTCGATGTACCCTCCCATTCCACGGCAAGTTTCGAACGGTGTTTTGCATGTCTGGCGCCCAGATTTATGGAGAGGCATCGTAGACTTTACGACGATTCCACAAGTGTGAGGTCCTTCCGCCGAGATCTGGATGCTGTCCTGCGTGCCCATATGTAAATTTCAGACGACGAATTCTTGTATTTATGCCTTAATTGTTATTTTCGTTTGTTTTTTGTGTGTCAATTACGGGGGGCTTGAAAATCTAACCTTGTTAGAAGCCTTCCAATTAAGAACTTGTATTTATAAGAACTTGTACACAAAAATGACAAAGGTGTTTTTAAGAAAAACAAAGCTGAAATTTTATTTTAGTAAGAAATATTTGGAATTTTAAAATTCTTAGAAGAATTGAAATTTGCTACGTCAAGAAAAGTTATTTTAATAATTATTATAATTTGTACTTTATTTTTATTTATTTGAAAACTAACAATGTCTACGTTAAGACAAACATTTTATTATAAATTGTGGTACCTATTCATTTGCGGAAACAATGCTAGAAAATTAAATTTTTCTATTTATCTCTTTATTATTGAATTATTTTTTTATAGGTAAGTTAAATTAATAAATTATTTCTTTTAAATAAAAATTAAAATTACTTATAAAATAAAAAAAAGTAAAAAAAATTTAAAAAATTTTCAACTTTAAGTTCATGAGACTAAACTCTGCTTATATAAATATATATGTTTTTTTTTAGATGATGCGTTTCGGTGTCGTCAAGGAAACAATCAAAACGTATCACTCTAAGAATATAAAAAAATTTCGAGAAGATTCAGGTTACATTTTTGTTGTAAAAAAAATTTTGTTTTAAAAGTTTTGTAAATTTTTGTTCTGCCGCAAATTAGTTAAGCTAAGTGCCAGCAAAACTAAAAAACTTTGTCTAAAACTTAGACAAAACTAAGCTTTCGCCGTTTCGAAGCGGCAGAGTGTGGACGTTTTTTAAATTTAATTTAATTGTGATTTTGATTAAAATTTTGATTTGAAAATAAAAGTTATTAGAAAAAGAACTCAAAATAAAAAATTTTTTAAGTAAATTTGTGGTTTTTAGTATGTATTTATGGTTAAATTCAAAAAAATATAAGAATAATACAATACGTAGAAAATCAAAATTCAAAAAATTTTAAAAAAGAGACATTTAACAAATAACCTGTAATTTTACTGTGTAAAAACCACAAATTTACTTAAAATTTTTTATTTTGAGTTCTTTTTCTAGTTTTACGCCTCACGGTTAAAAAACGTGGTAAATTTTTGAATTTTGAATTTTTTCAAAGTTTTTAGAAATCATATTAAGAGGGCAGTGCCTTCGGATTTCAAACTAGCAGTGCTAGGTAAACGAATTTCTTAGTTCAAATCATTTTTAAATTATTCATACTTCATGTAACAAGTTCAGTTTTGATAATCTTTGGAGGTTATGGTAAGTCAATTTTGTACAATTTAGTCGATATTTTTGTTTAGTTTGAAATTTTTTTCTTATTTCACAATGTAATAAGTGACTGCGTGCAACTGAAGAATGGCAATAACCATGAAATAACGTTATATTGTACTGTCGTATTACGAATTTTTCATTTTTTCAAATTTTCTTAATTCAGACCTGTTATTTGTTAAATGTCTCTTTTTTAAAATTTTTTGAATTTTGATTTTCTACGTATTGTATTATTCTTATATTTTTTTGAATTTAAAAGTTATTAGTTTTGCGTAAGAGATTTTATTATAATTATTTTTATAATACATTATATTATAGTTATTTTTGATAATTGGAGCTTGGATTGGATAAAAGTGAAGTTGGATTCTTTGATTAATGGCAAAATTACATTTCAATGTATTGTCTTGTTCTAAAATCATTTTGATTATTTGAATATTTTGTGTAAATTTTTGTAAATATTTTATAATTTTGCGTGAATTTTACAACTGAATGCCTACAAGTCAAGTTGGCATTGTGAAAACGTGGGAAAAAGGCTATGTATTATGTATGATTTTTCAGGTTGAATCCTCACGATGCAAACGTACTGGAGTTGGTTTCATGAAAAATTTAATTATATACTTGCGTTTTTTATTTAGGGATTTGATTTAAGATATTTTGATTAATATTTAGTAAATATATACATATACTATAAGTTTGATTTTTTATTAATAATTTAGAATTTGTTTGTCCATATTGGAATAATTTTTAAAACGATATTGGATAATTTTTGGAAGCATTTTGAATGGGATAATTGGATAGGTAATTAATGTGGATGATTTAAAAAGAAAGTAATTTATTTAGATATAAAAATTAATTAGATTATGTTATAATATTATGTTATAATATTATGGCTTTGTTAAAAGATTGAAATAAAATCAAATACGATACCTAGCAACGTGTGTTCCATTATCCCACATTTGGTTTTCCGTGACGGTTTGGATATTTTATATTAAAATCAACTTTACAAATTTAATATTTGAGCTTAGATTATTTAAGAGTTATTAACAAGAGTCACATGCTCACAGAAAATCGATTGCTGGTGATCAGATATAATTTTTACAACATTTTCCTTTCGGTATTAGTGAATCCAAAACATCTAACATTCAAAATAATTTATAAAAGTAGTATAATAAATATTAATGTATTATAATCGAATTTTTTAAAAAGTTTAAAATTTAGTTAGTATAGTTCAAATTTGAAATTTTTGTGTTAGCTCAAAATTATTTGGTTTTAATAAAATGAAAAGTTGTGAATTTAGAAGTTATGTAATTAAAATTTAAAACATTTTATTTGCATTTGATTTAAAATAAATTTAA
Organism: Cantharis flavilabris; assembly: GCA_949152465.1. Taxonomy (NCBI): domain Eukaryota; kingdom Metazoa; phylum Arthropoda; class Insecta; order Coleoptera; family Cantharidae; genus Cantharis; species Cantharis flavilabris. The sequence continues at coordinate 35,179,146 of OX424438.1, read as the reverse complement.
ATTTGGTAAACTTTAAATAAAATCAAAAATATGTTTAAGAGAACGATACTGACTGGAAAATTTTACAAACTTTTTACTTAGAAAAAGAAAAATAAACATTAATTGTGAAAATTTAATAATTTTATAAAAATTTGCGGACTATTATAAGTAATTCAATCTTTGCTAACTAATTTGAGTGCAAATATGAGCAAAAAAACAAACTGAATTTTTGTACTTAATGTGAACTGCTAATAGTATTTAATAAACGGCTTGACGGATTAACTTAAAATTTTGAGCATGTTTATAATATAATTATACTACATATATAAAACATAAAAACATAAAAAATAAAAAAAACAACTTATTTGTGAATTTTTGATTGGCCTGTTTGTTTGTTTGTTTATTTTTTACAACATTAAAACCTGATATTTGGAATGATTAAAAGCTGTAAAAGGGTCGAAATGCTTCGCTAAAACTAAATATCTATGTATAATAAAAGAATACAAATAATTATCCCGATCTATCCCTACAGAATACAATAATTGTTCAAAGTATAAAATATTTTGAGGTGATAACCGCACGAGTGCACTAGCACGAGTGGCATTATGCGCAAAGCAATGGAAAAGTGTTATTTAAAAAAATGCTTGTCTCCAAAGCAGACGAAAGTGAGCAATCTCGTTACCAATTTTAAACACAAAAGTCACAGTTTTCCTTACCAATATAAATATAAACACGTGGCGTCAACTTTTCCGAAACCAACATTTGGTAAAAACTAAACTAGAAATATAATATATAGATGTAAACATTGATTGTGACATTTACATAACCAGTAAGTATAATCCTTAAAGATAATTTACTTAAAATAACACTGAATGTTGAAAAAAAAATTCTGTAGCAATTTTAGCCCCGAGTTTTAAAAATCCTTAATTTCATATATTGGATAATTGATTTTCTGTTAGATGAATTATCAATTTTAACATTAAGGGCCAATCCCACCAGACAAAATAATCAAGTTTTAAGACAGAACTTGTTAAATTATACCTTGGTAGCATATGCTAAATTTGTTAGTTTAATCTAAATTTTGTCAAAAACTCGATTTTTTTGTCTGGTGGGATTGACCCCAAGTTAAACTAAAAACGTGTTGACTCACTTAGAATAAAAATCTTTTTTTTTTTGCCCTATTTTTTCAAACGTGTAACTTTTTTTATGAAACCATTTTTTATTATAATATATTATAGTACATGTACCTACGTTATTACATACATACATAATACAAAATGTCCCTATTACATTTTATACAAATGTACATTTGTGCAAAAGTAAATGACGTGGAAAAACGTGTATCAGTAACTGTAAACGGTTTATTGTTTTATCGCATTATTTCTTCGAGATTCGGTTTGTTTTGATAAAGTATAAACCCTTTTCACTCCCATCAATTTTCAAATCTACACGTCAGTATAGAAAATAAACCGCATACTGTATTCTTGAAGCTTTTTAAGTGACCGTAATATTTCGGTTTTTAATTTAGCTAAACTGAAAACTCCTGCAATAAAAGTTAAATGAAAATTTAATTAGTTTTCTGGTATCTGCATTCATTCTAATTAGGAAAAAAAATTCCAGATAGAAATTAAGCAATTTTCGACGTTTTACACTTTATTAGTGTCTATAATCAGCTTCCTCAATAGGTAGCGCGAAATAGCAGTCAATGTTTTAAGGTATCAAAATTAAATTCGCTGTTTAAAATTAATTTACTGATAAATATTAAAGCAGATGAAGTTTTATTAAAATTATTTGGTAGAAATTTGGAAAAGAGTATTAAATTTATCGTAGGTATTATAAATTTACATATTTGAAATGAATTTTAATTTATCTACCAAAAGTTTAAAATCACAATTTTGTTGTCAGTGTTAATATTAAAATTAGAGTATTAGGAAGTCAAAAATATTTGAATTTCATTTTTAAAGCCACTGTACGGTTTCTACATTTTAATGTTATTAGTTTTATATCGGCTCTAGGGAATAATAAAACTAAAACAACTATATATTTACTATGTTTTATTTGGTGACTTTCCAAATTTTATTACATTGTCCTACAGGACGACGATAGAAATTACTCAATCCTAATTACAATAAGTAAATTGTCTTCTTTCGCTAAGTTTAGAACTTTGTCCTATTATTTCCAACTGTGCATTGTGCATCTGCACTATTGGTTCTGTTGTAAACACTTAAATAACACATTCTAGCGAGGTGTTAACTTTGGTTAACTTTATTTAACTTGATTTGTGAATTGTTAATCGACACCAATCCCGATATAAAAGGAATTACCGATAATTATGGTGGAACAAAAGGCGAATATTAGAAATGTGAATGATTGTAATAATTTATTTTAGATTGAAAACTTTGTGTTTTATTAATTAGTTAATCTTGATTCTTAATTAGCGAAAGAAAATTATAAATATTTTTGTAATTTATTTTGTGGTATTATACGAGTGCTAATAGTGTTCAACAATTAACACTAATTAGATTTAAGATAAAAGTGGAGAATAAACATTTAGATGCCAAGTATTCAGAATCACAATAGAAAACCTTTCTAGTTTTAATAGCAATAAAGAGGAAACTAAATTACCCTTACCTGTAATTAAGTACAAAGATAACGCGTGATTTCGCTAATAGAACAGTTTCAAAGCAAGAACACAAAAGAAAAGCGGCAGATTTATTTGCAAATTAAACTCTTGTGCAAAACAGGCTATCTAATGTAAAAATTTTAATATAAAGGCAAAGATAAAAAATTGACTATTTGAACATTTTTTTATAAAGCCATAAAAATGTATTCAACAAACACAATTTTTGAAATTTACATAAATTTTAATATCCGATTTAATTAATGTTTACTTTATAATGGCAAAATTGAAGTAACCTCGGAGTTTCTAACAACCATCAATTTGCTAATCAGTTGATGCAGATAAGAAAAACTATATAAAAATATTAACAAAAATTAAGTTTAATACGACATTTTATTACATTTTCGAAATGAGCTGCAATTAAAACTCTTTCCAAAGCGCAAAAGCGTGTCTAATTTAAATATTAAACCGCTTTTACTTTAAATTACTTTGTCCTTGTACATAAAAAAAGGGTTTCTATATTTGACTTGCTGCACGCGTAATAACCCCGTTTTATTAAATTGTACTTTAGAGGTTTAATGATAAAAAATCTTGTAAATTAATTTTTCACTTTATGCCTCTGTGGTCGAAATGTTAGGCATCAGTTGCAGCAATAACACGGAAAAATATGCACATTACGACATTTTGGGTAAGTAAATTAAATATTCTGTAATTACTATAATATCAGCTTTAATTAACATACTTGCTCAAAATTTATAATTGAGATGTTTTCCCCGTGATAGATATCTACCTAACTACATATACTAATCCTGAGCGCTTCAACTTAGTGATGTTTCTATTTATTGTATTCGCGTATATTGTTACGCTGTAGGATTATGCTCTGTAATTAACCGGCGTAGGTACTTTGTAATGTGCCGATGTTATTAAAATCCCTATTATAAGGATTAGGAAAAAATAATAGTATATTGTAAGGCATCAATTAATTAATGTTACACATTTGTTTTGTACTTAATATCGATCTTCGTTTTTATATTAAACGATATTATACAAATTGTTCACTTGGGTGTAGTAATTAAAATTATTAAAATAAACAGAAATCGATTAAATTTTAGTAGACAGTAATAAAACTTTGACAAGTGCTATAACACATTTATAGGTCCTATAGTGAAAGTAATAAATTTCATCGTAAATCGACCACCAAATCAACGCTAAATTTAGTTAATTCCAGAGTTGAGGACATAAATCAATTGAAAGTCAATGTGGAAGAACCGACAATCAATTACCAGCAACGCTCGGTTCTAAAACAATCCACAAACACTCAGATCCATTATAAAATGAAGCTCAGCAGTAGCGACAATGGACTCAGCGGGAGCAAAATGGCGGCAAGGTTATAAATGTAGTTTCCATTATAATTGAAGCGACGGTCCCGAACTCGCCAGCACGTCGTTAAAACTTTTGGGATTATAGTTAAAAATACGAATGTTTTAATTTTTAAAATATGGAAGCACTTTAGAAATTTTCCTTCTTGCAATAAACGCGATGGTTTATCCTGCTTTCGAAACGTGATCATATTTAATTTTTTAAACTACAAATTGATTGCCTATTTTGCAATTACGTTGAACTTATAAAATTTTAATTAACAATTTATGATTCATCTCAGATTCAAATTTAAAGTAATTTGCATTATTTTACAATTTTCTTTCTCATATCAAACTTTCGCAATTTTATCATTATTTAGCGATACCGTCGACAGCTCACGGTAGGGAGCATGACAATCCCGTACATATAATATCATTATTTTGGAATAAATTAAAATTTAAGATAAAATTTTTTTTAGCTCATAGTGTAGACTGGGGTACGAGTTATAACTTGGATGCTTCAGTAAATTTCATGCACAATCGGCGGTGGCATAAAATTATAAAGTTTTCTAATAGTTTTTCATAATGCTCGACCAATATAATTCTTATTTATCGAGTAAATGGCAAATGTAAATAGGTATGTTTAGCGAGTACGATGGTTGCGGAAAAGCAATAAAATGAAAATGTAACTTCTTATTCTCTACAAAAAAACGTTCTTTTATTCTATTTTATATTTTTGCCGTCTTCGCATCATACATTTCCAATAATAATTTTGCACTCTTTACAGTCTCCAAGAGGGTACCTGAAGGGTTATCTAGGGTGTCCCTACTATTTCTTATCCATAAGCCATTTCCCCCGACTCTAATTCCCCTATTTCTCGGCGTCTCCGAGTGGATCACTGAATTCTGCGGTCGTAGCATATAACTATGCTCTGGAGAATTCTATTTCAGATCCTTTGGTTATTACTGTATCTAGCGCAATGTTATAAAATGTACTTATCAAGGCTGCATGTAAAGCATAGATACTGATGATATACGTTGCAATAAAATTTTGTATTACGAGATGAAAAAATAAAATTTTTACCACTCATTTTCATTTGTCAATTACGCAAAAGTATCAATTTTGCTACCAAATTAATATTGAGAATAAAATCAAAGTACTATAACTGGTGTAGCACTTTCGTCTCACAACTCTCACAATGCTGAACAAACTGCTCTATATTAAAATTTAGTATCCATATATTTCCAAAAGAATATATACCAATTTAAACAAATTTCCGATGACCACACCGACCAAAAATGTCAGGGCGGAAAAAAGTGACATTTTAAAAAGAAAGGTTGACTTGTTCGATGATTTTTTGTGAAAACCCTCCTAAAACTCTTTATCGAATTTGTTCTAAACTTTACGATCACACCATCCCATCACTAATCCTTGATTGCGCGGTTTTCTGCCGCACAGTGGGAATTATTCCTTCAGGTTGGTTAAAAATTAAATTAACCACAATAGAAAGATCTAAAGCGACATATTAATTGTTTTCATTATTAATTACAATGTATTTATACTTTTTGCAAATTTGCGTTTTAATTTTAACTAAACCGAATGAATAATAAATGTTAAATATTTACATTAAAATTGGTGTATAACTACATAGAAATGATTTGGTTCACTGGTCATAACGTTTCGCTGTGAAAGCAAATCAATAGATAACACCGAGTCATGTCTTTTTCACGAATTCTTTTATTTTAAAATTAAATGAAAAATTACACGGAAGTACTACTAGAAATAAGCAAATAATAAACGGAATTTATTATTATTATTAATAGTCCGTAAGTGGTATTGAAGTAATTTGTTTATGCAAAACAAAATCGGTTAAACAGTGTTTTATAAAGTGCCATAAAAGATAAGGGGATCCTGCTACTCAACTAGGTATAAGTGCTGTGGAAATCCTCTTGTGAGGGCATGAGAGATCCATAATCTTTGAAATGACCAGTTTAATTGCTTTGATTATGATGAAAATTACAATCAGTTAATAACGATAAAGAAAGTTGGGCATACAAATTTTGTACCATTTGGGGTATGGAATATTTACTATTTTTAGAAAATAATAGTCCAGATTTCTTATCATAAATAAAAGACCGAAAAACTAATGGAACTCGAACCGTTTGTGTCAAAAAGGCTTTCCAGATGGTTGAATATAACTGCAGACAGTTAACTATAAAATAATTCTTCGCTAGCTATTGGAGCCAAGACAAAATCGAATTAAATTTTCTTTATTCAAAACCTTTAAGAACATAAAAATTATTGTTAGTTTGCTCAATTTATGGTCTCCAATTTAATTCTCCAAACGACCTATTAAGGTGTTAGTTAACTTACGATGTTAGAATGCAGTCAGAAATGATGCTTTCTTATTTTCCATGTTGAGGTAGGATTTGCATTATGTTATAAACCTTGTTCATGCATTATAAGGATTATAAGATTCTAGAAATGTGCAAAATTTGGTTAGAAAGTTTTAAGTTGCGGTTGCCCTTGCGTCAACTCTAATTTTGGAATTACAAATGTTATCTATTAGACAAAGTTGTTAAGTGCTTCCAAGTTTATATTACACTTACAGAGTTTTTATTATCCTACTTACCTATTATAGAGAAAATTAATTTTAAATTTTGACAAGTGCACAAATTCAATTAAAATAGCTATTTATTATTATAAATAATTATTGTCAAGCAGTAAAATTAATATTCAATTAAATTTTAATCATTGCTAAAAGGTTATGCAAATCGTTTGTTTTACTATAAGTGACCGTAATCGCACGCTCTACTAATGTATAAAGTTACTGCTTAAAGTTATAAGCGTAACCATTCCAAATATATAAATGAGTAAATCAATTTATATTTCCTTGTTTGTATAAAATGAAGTTACAAGATCCTGGAATGCTTACGATTATTTACATTTCTATAAAATTACATAGAACAGTCGTTAATTATTGTCGGTAGGGTTTTCTTTCACAAACAATTAAAAAAATTATAAAAAGCTTATTTATGTTCTTGATTTAAAGTACTCATTTTCTAACTATCTCAAATTTCAAAGTAATCAGTTCAGCCAAATTTACACATCCATCTAAAGAGAAGTACAACCAGAGACCCGCTTTATAAAAAAATTTTCTTATTTATATTTATTGAATTATTTATTAATAATGAAACTCTTGAAATGTGAGTACATACCTTTGTAACAGAATTTATTTGAAAAGGTGGTATTTACAGTAAGTACTGCAAAGCGAGATCTCGAATTTTGTAGGGTATTGTCATCAAGACCCATTCTAGCATGAAGAGGCTGCGGCTGTCAAACAGTGGACGCAAGGGAATCTACGATAGCTCGTCGATAGTTGAAAAGATGAGGTGCTGATTTGTCCAGTCTCACGGGGCTTTCTTCTATTGCTGGACTTCCCAACGGAGTCGCCTTCGATAACGCCAATAAGATACGTTTTCAATTTACGAGTTTCAATTCAAAACATTTACACTTTGTCAGTTTCCTTCACTTGACGTATGGAAATCGAATTATACCTTTCAGTATATTTGATCCGATAAATATTCTTTTATAATAAAATCATGCGAGAAAATAATAAACATATTATGATATCTCTAATATTATAAGGTCAACATTTTTTGCTTCAATATTATAGTATCTAAAATATATTACTCCTATAAATTATTAAAAATTATAATTAATATTTATTATATTAAAAATTATTAGATTCAATAGGCAACAAAACAATAAGTCATTGCTGAAATTAATATTATGAGAAAAACTTCGATTTTTATCAGAAAAAATTAAAAACTAGAAATCATATAAAGCAGATTTCAGAATAAATCGAGTAAAATAAAAAATAATAAATCATTAAATATTCATTACTCAACGATCTGTGAGAAATTATTATATAACGATTTCTGAAATTGTTTTGACGTACGTACCTTTTTAGATCAAATTAATATATCTTTTGCTAATTTTAATTTAGAAAATTAAAAAACGATGAGTTCCCGTTTTTGATTTTAAATGGCAAATTTAATCTAGAAAATATGATTTCGTTTTATATTTGCAAAAATTGTTTAATATAGAAGCATTGCTACCATATGTCGAACCGATCGGTAAAATTGCTCTTTAATCTGCAAAAGCATGTTCAAATTTTATCAAGTCCAGTAAATATAAGATCGAAATACAACATTAGTAGATAATAAAAAGTACGTATCTTAGCAACGTACATTCTTCTTTTGTAAGCGTGTCTAATTCACTAACTTTACTACATTTCTAAATCTTGCTGAGCTTTACTATTAGCTCAATAGAGCAAAATTAGAAAATATAAAGAGACAAAAATAAACTAAGCTAATGAAAACTTGAAATTAACTTGCTTATTCGTTAAAAAGGTTCTGTGGTATACCAAATCCACGTCTTCTTAGAACAACATTTTTCTTTAAAAAATTTATTTACCAATCAAATTCATAATCTTTGTAACATTTTGTATACTGATAATGATAATATAAAAAATATAATATTTAATATAGATTGATTTATAATAAATGTATTGTCGTGTTTCAAAATTCGTTTTTAATTAATTTCTAATTTTTGAATTTTTGAATTTAAATATTTTATGAGATTTTAATTTAATATTTTTATTTTTGTATTTTGATTTTATTTTGTACTTTAATTTTTAATTTGGTAAATAATTTGTAAAATTTTATGCCTCGAAAGTATGAACAGCGAAAATCATGTTTGTTTTTTTCATATTATTAAATCTAAAGATTTATCTTTTTGTTTTTTTCTCTTTTTGATATAAAAAAAGGATTTTTATGGCATAAATAACATAAAAAAAAGAGTGAAACGGGATATCGGGTATGCGGACACCAAATAAAACAACAATGTTATATCGTCGACGTTTCGAAGGTTTAATTTATGCCTTCATCCTCAGGACTGTGGATAAAGACAAGCATGTGAACGTCGGTAAACAGCAAAATAATACTAATTCTCACCTCAATAACGTGATGGAAAGTCTGTTTATATGCAATGGACACGCAATAATTTGATGTTTGATGGCTCGAAATATGGTAACAGGCGTTAACTTTGTCTAAATATAATACTATGTACAGTTTAAAATGAATAAATAAATAAATACACTTGTTAAATAAGAACATTACAGTTAAAACAATTTCCTAATATTAAAACACAAATGGTAAAAAACCAATAAATTTTTGACAAGGCCCGTTTGATAACGACAGCCAATGGTATAAAACAATTTCAAAAACAAAGTGTAAAACCGCCATTGAGGTGAGAATTAGTATTATTTTGCTGTTTACCGACGTTCACATGCTTGTCTTTATCCACAGTCCTGAGGATGAAGGCATAAATTAAACCTTCGAAACGTCGACGATATAACATTGTTGTTTTATTTGGTGTCCGCATACCCGATATCCCGTTTCACTAATTTACCATCGGACGAGAATATTTTGAGTTATAAAAAAAAAGAAATAAATTCTGAATTTATATTTAAAAAACATGATTTTCGCTGTTCACTACTGACACTACTGCATTTATTTAGAATTGGCAATTAATTTGGGAAAATAATTTTAATTTGGATTCACAAAGTTATAATTAATTTATATAATAAATTATAAAATTTGCAAAATTTAACACAGAATTTGAAGGTAAAGTAAAAGCAGATACGATAGCGAGACGTGTTGCTATTATCAACAATATTCCTGAACAATTGAATTCTTGAATTACAAAGTTGTAATAATTAATTCTGAAGAAAAAACTTATTTTATTAATTTAATTTGGATTATTTGCATTAAAATTTGAAAACATGTTATTAAACTTTTGTTAAAATTAACAAGTGTCTCATACTCGTAAAAACTGAATAACTGATGGTGAAACTTTTTATTCAATTTTAAATTAAAAATTGCATTAAATTTATTTGTCGCAACATGTGGCCAAGTCATCACAATATATTTTAATCCTTAATATGAAAGATAAAATAAAATAAATAAATCTAAAAAGTGTTTATGGTATTAGTCGAATGCTCTATATTTTTAAGATAGATACAGTAAAAGCCCTTTTATCCGAAATGAACGGGACCCATTTCCGTTCGGATAGGCGAATGTTTCGGATAAATGGAAGGTTGAAATTAATACCATAACATAGTATAACCATGAAAAATACAATAACAAATTTGCGAACATAGTATCATATTATTCTTGATTATGATAATAATTTATTCTTATCACAGCAAACTTGATGATTTTATTTAAATATACAAATTTTGTAAATTACACTTTTTTGGCAAAAATTTTATTAGATACAAATAATGTTTAAAATAATTTTATATTTTAGAAATAAAATTTATAAAATTTATAAATAAATAACAAAATTGTCACAAACGCGTTACAAAATAACAAAACTGGGTAGGTAGGTAATCAATCCGTCTACCCACACGTGTTCTCGTTTGAGTCACGGCGTGCTAAAGCTCACAAGCATCGTTCTGTTGACGCGATAAATTCTATGAATTTTCGGATACGAGGGCTTTTACTGTACTTCCTTTGTAAACTCAACCAAAGCTTTCAACATCAGACATTATCAATAACTAATTTCCATCTTCCATCCGCAAGAGATGGAACCTAGAGATTAACCTAGACCTAGACCAAGACTCAAGTTTCTACACTACCCTTACAGAAAATATCTCCTCAGTTAAACGTTGGCAATCACGAGACCAAGTTCCATTTGAACACTAACGTATACTATACAATAGCATTGCTCGTAAGTAGAGATAAAATAAAGGATATGCAAGCGACCTAAATGCAAACGTCCAGAGAACCAGTTGAAACGGATTATTCTGGATTCTTGATTCTGGATTTTAGGTAGAAGGGCAGGGTGGTATCCCCACGCGCACTTAGGCCACTAGATCGGGCCCATTGTACTGCCTCCGATACAGCGGCCCTCCTTCCTGTCGAGTATCTTGGCAGGCGGAGTGTCGCTGATTCTGGCCATGTTAGGCTAGAAGTCCCCCTAGAATGGCACCTCTGATTGATGCTACCGACGGACATTGACATAGCATATATGTTCCGCTATTTCGTCTGCTTTTCTTTGTCTGTGGTTCCACAGCCCCCAGCTGCGAAGCCTAAGAGCAGCCTTAACCACCATCTCCTGCACATGAAGATGAAGAGAGGTAGAGAAGAGCCTCCAATGCCGCAGTGGGTTGTTCGCCTAGGACTTTTGTTCGCCTCACAATTGTTCGCTATTTGTTCGCCGGACAATTTTTCGCTATAAAATAATTTAAATATTTTTATTATATAATAAAATAAAATTAAAAATTTTAAAAATCCCTGACTGTAAACAAAATTACAAAAATTAAAATTAATAATAAAATCACCTTACTTTAAAAACTACTGTTCCCTTTAAAAAGAAAAAAAATATTTTTTTTCTTCGCCCAACAACTTGAACTCTCGGACACTACAATAACTTAACTTAAATTTTGTAGTGGGGGGGGGGGTGACGATAAGTTAATTTTTCGAGTTAAGTGTCCGAGTCTATGTTGTTGAGTGAAGAAAAAAAAATTATTTGTTCTCTTTTAAATGGAACAGTGCTTTTATTGTTAATTTTTATTTTTGGAATGTTTTTTACAGTCAAAGGTTCTCATCATTTTCAATTTTATTTTTAAACAAAACATTTACCAACTTGATGTAATTTCTAAACTATAGATGTATATATAGAATACTGAATTTGTATTTGACCAGCCAGGAACATTTTCCTTTATTATATACCTATATAATATCCATTTTTTCTTTACACACATCCTGTTGAAAAAAGTACGTCGCTACTTATAACCGTTTGGAAGAACAATTGTCCGGCGAACAATTGTCCGGCGAACAAAAGTCCTAGGCGAACAATTATCCGGCGAACAATTGTCCGGCGAATAAAAGTCCTGTGCGAACAATTGTCCGGCGAACAATCGTCCGGACACCGTAGTACGCATCACTTCCGTTACGGCCAGACAGATTAGTCTCTGGATCCGGTGTAGGGAGAACGCTGCTGTTACTTGTTTGGTTTTAGGCCACCAGACAAGTGCCTCATAGCACAGCATGGGCCTGACAACCGCAGTGTAGAGCCAAAGGGTGATCTTAAGGGACAGACCCCATGACGGTCCCATCGCCGTCCGAGACTGCCACAAAGCCATCCTTGCCTTGCTAATTTTGGTTTTCAGATGTTTTCCCCAGTTTTCAGATGTTTTCCCCATCGGATTACTTTTCGGAAAGTAGTAAAATACAAAAATTATAGCAGGTAACAATTGGTAAATAGAAAAACCGAGATGAAAAACAAAAACAAGAGTAATAACCTTCTTCATGATCTTCTTTATATCCTGCAATATGTAACTCTAATTAGACGAGCAAATAATTCAGCATTAAAAATTTAGACGTGAACCAAGTATACACGCGGTATATAAAAGATATAGTGACTCAAGAAAGTCTTCGTACGATTCAGTATTTCCCCATGTTATCAATGTAAATTGCATCGTACGGAGACTTTTTACCGCCATATAAAGACCGATTTTTCAGCAATATTTCTTAGACATTTTTTGTTGTAAATTTCATTCGTTTCATTTTTGTTTATATACATTTTTGTATTTTGTCGGGCCGTTTCCGAATGAAGTTTACAACAAAAAATGTCTAAGAAATATTACTGAAAAATCGGTCTTTATATGGCGGAAAAAAGTCTTCGTACGATGTAATTTACATTGATAACATATGTAGGGAAATACTGAATCGTACGGAGACTTTCTTGAGTAACTAATATTATTAGGTACTTAATTTTTAGATTTCTCGAAGCCATCCTTGTTGTTGAAGTTAAAAATTTAAATCATAACTAAAAGCAAATAAAAAAAAAATAAAAACAGAAAAGGGCTTTTGTAAATATTTTAATATTACTATTTAATATTATAAAATATTTGTTACCAAAAGATCACTTTTAATAAAATCGTGACTAAATGTAACAAATAAAACATCACTGTAAAAACTTTGAAAGATTCTGAATGTTGCAGGTAAGATCTCCGCGATAATCTCGTAAATGAAGTTTCGAAACACTCGAAAGAAATTAAAATACTTCAATTTTGTAGATTCTGTATTCAATTAAAAAAAATAAAAAATTAAAAGAAATAAAACACTTCTTTTATATTTTAATTTTAAATTGTTGTTCTACGAAGTTTATAAACCACTACTACTGTTCTGAAAAGTGCATTTTCAACATTTATTTGTCGTTCTTAAGGTGATGATGCACCAATGAATGTTCAAATTTTTACAGCAAATTACGTACTTACTTTTCATTAGGCTATTTATTATTGAACCAATCAAAGCACACTAAAAATAATTATTAAATTCTAAAAAGAGCCCAAATACGTAATAAATATTCAATCATTCAAATACATTTTTTGAATTTCAAAAAGATTTTTTTTTATATTTTATAAAAACTGCAACATACTAAGTTTTCAAACCATTTGTCAATAAATTTGGAATTTTAAGGTTAACCATAGGTTTTTTCATTTTTATAATAGAAAATATTAAAAATTTCTTCTTCTTCTTCTTCTTTTTCTTTCATTAAGGTTTTCGACCTGCGTTTTTACCAACAGCAAGATCTTAGCTTAATATATAGGTTGAAAAAGCACTAAAATTAAACAAACTCTTTTTTTAGTACTATATGCCACAATTTCTGAGAAAATATCATTCAAAGGCTTAAATGCAATACTTTAGTTAGTATATGCAATAAAAACCGAAAAAATTTTTAGCTGACATGCCGCCTGCAAGGAAAGTGGGTTTTCAATAAATCAATAAATCCTATGAGCATAGCTATTTCAAATTTCACTGGATTACAGTACATTACACGTGTTCAACGAATAATCAAACCTCATTAAAAATTAATATTGTTGTATATTTCCTATTCTTTAAAAATTATAAAAATAAAATAAATACCTTTGAATTTGTAATTCTTAGACTTATAAAACATAAATTACCTACTTACCGTAAGGATTACTCATTTCTGTAGTAAATTTAATTTATTTTTTAAATTTGCTGGTAGCAAAATCTACGTTAATTTTCAGTTTATTTTTTAGCTCAAGCCAAAGAAAAACGTTCAAGAAAACACAATCGAAATGATTTTAAAAAGCAGGGCGAAACTTTTCGAATGTTAAAGGTATTCTTTTATTTGAAACGACCAGCCCGGAAATCGTAGCAATTAAAGTTAAAACTTTTAACGAGATAACGTATTTTTCATAAATTAATTCAACTAGCCCAAATTTGTTTAAAAATTACGTACTAATTACATCGTAAATTTTCGCAAAATGGCGTATTGTTGAGTTAAGCAAGATGTTGCATTAAGATTAAGATTACTTACGAGTGCAGTTCTCTGATGTTGTTACAGGTTGTATATAGTAAATAGTTTACTCACCTAAAACAAAATGCCAAATTAATTATATTAAATTAAAGAAATTTTAAAATTAAATGTAATTTAAATATGGTGGAGAGGTCGACGTGATTAGCCTGAAAGAAATCTGCTTGTGCAAGAATCTGCATGCTCATTATACTAATTCTGTAAGATTATGTAGTTGTAGACGTGTAACTTAATGTAACTTATTTTATTTCTTTCAAAAAATATCTTAGAAAATTAAGTTGAAATCAACTTGAATAAAACAGTAATCTATCTTTTATAAGATTAATTCATTATTTTTTGCACATTTTTTTTATATATCTTGTTATTTCGGCTATTATACTTACATAATTTATTGTTTTTGTCACAAGTTTTAGTTAAGACAAAGAATAATAGTTTTGATTTTGTTTTTCAGCACTTTTTCGACCTTAATGTATAACTTCAATTTTTTAAAAGTAAAGGGTTTTTATTTTCCCAAAAAATAACAAAACAAATCGTTTTAAGTTTGCTGAATTAACATTTTTTTTATGAAAAATAATGCTTAGGGCAAATTACATTCTTGATGTTAACGCCCGCCACACGCGTAAAGTAGGATTAAGAGTTATAATATGAGATTAGGATTAACACAACATTTTTCGACTTTTTTCTCGACTATTTGAAAAGTTAATGTTTAAGCTGTTTATATAAGCTGCAACTAGGAGATAATTTTAGGATATGCTATACCTACCTTTAATAATTATAATTGAGATTAAATTCTCGCAATCTAAATAGCTAATATTAATAATATAAATTACAACTTTAATTACTCAAGTCAATTGATATATATATTATAAAATGGCACTGTAGTAAATTAACCATTATCGTTATTAGATAATCAGCTTATAAAATTTTGTTGTTGTATGAAATTTATTTTAACCTACCCTTGTTTTGTGTTAATGAAGTCTCTAATTTTATTTTCTATCTGATTTAACAAAATATTAACTCAAAAAAACTTTTTCATACATATAAATTTTAAAATTTGTTTATTACCAACCTACCCACATGATAAGTTCTAACGCTTTAAATTGCCATCTTTTAATCGAATAACTTAGGTAGGTACTGAAAATTTAATTTAGGTTCCAATTTCGTTGGTGCTTTATGAAAATTACTATTTAAAATAAAATGATACCCCAAAAAACATTTATAATCATTAACGAATGTTTTACTAGGGGCCTAATGGTAATCACCTCTCACTTAACTACATTTTAAAATCACTAATTACAAATTAATAGTTCTGTGTATAAAAATACATTAAATTGACAAAGCGATCAATTATTGCAAATGCAATTGCCGATTTATTTTTGTTAATTTAAATACAAATAAAATGTAAATTCGATTTGGCATTTTTGAAATATTTGTGATGTCTTTGGTGTTGATAAAACTGCTGAACTACATGCTGACATTAGCTTGAAAAATTTCTCTCTGGGGATTCTAACCCACTGAAAATATCATGAAAGCTTGCTTACAACGTAGGAGAGCATCAGTTTATTTTATTAGTATATTTACTATTATTTCTATGTTATTATTTAAGTTTTTATTAATTATTTTATTGCCTTTTACCTGACTATTATTTGGGTAATAAGGAAACAAAGAAAATCATTTCACAGTTTCTAACACTGCTAATTCTAACATTATAATCTGCGTCTATTAACTTGGCCAAAACTTAACTTTTTTGGCAAACCAAAAATTGAATTATCTACGGCACCACTTCTACGATAATTTAATTACTTAAAGTTTCATTATTTAAAACAATTACTTACGGTACCTATCATAAAACGTTTAACTTGGGTCGTCTTTAAGCTAAAATTGAGAAGGGCTGCTTTGTAAACTTGATTACTCTGTCAAAATGTCCATATGTTTTTAGCTGATTAGATATTTGTGTCATTGGCGAAGCAATTTCAATCAAAATTTACTGAAGCGATGGCGAGTGGGAATTTCCAATTCACATACTAAATTTTTCTTTATTATTTTGTACAGAATTTATAAGAGATATTTGTTTAAAAAATCACCTTTCAAGTTTATCTGGTAAGTATTTATTGCTTATCAAAAGTTAATAACTAAATAAGTTGAATTTGTTGGGGTGATCTTTTCATATGGGTCGTTAAGTTGTTAGATATCAAGTTTCATAAATCATAATTTATGGTGGAAATACTTTTGGAGTAGGGTAAAACGCATATATTTCGTACTGATACATAAACGTTGACATATGTTTGCAATAAATTTATCATACTAACTTGAGAAAGAAAATTCTGATTTACGATTGTTACGGCGCCAGGGTTCATAGTATTCAATTTTGTATAACTATAGTAACGTAATTGTATTGTCTCACTCTAACGCGAGAGTCCAGCAAATGATGCAATACCAGGCTCGGTACACGTACGTTCCAGTTCCGCTTTTGGAAACTCATAGTTCTTTGCATCCTTTTCACGTTTTCTTGCAAAATAAAATCCAGCCTAATAGGCAGCTACTGTCTTCGAGGACTATTTCAGTTGGGAATACACTTATGCATTTAGATGACAAATGTAGTCACTAGGGCAATTCACAACGTTTGACTCAATATCTTTTCCAATTTATTATATATTTTTTGATATGACAGCTTATTACTTTATTTCAAAAATAAAACCTGACTAAATTTCATAAAAATTAAAGTCGGATAGATAGCACAATTTTATTTTTAATATTTAAAGGATAAGACGGATTACTTGAACTTATTTTCGGCTTCACATGCAGACGCAGTAACATCCCTAGCAAAGGGTCGTCTTTCAGTTTCGTGCACACTTCGTCATAGCTTTTTCAGTTTTTAAAACAGAAAATTATAAGGAAAGGGTCGGTATTTTCATTTTCATATTCTAAGAAATGTATAAATTTTTTTCAAAATTCACTTGACAAATAAACCTAACTCAGGGCTAACAAACGTCGAAGGTTTGCATAAAATGTTTGCCTAATACAATAGCAAAAGCAAAATTTTATAGTGTTATTATTTCTAGAAAAACCAATAAATTGAAATGCTTTTATGCCATTTAATATTGAACATAAAATAAAATTCGTTACACACTTTTAAACTTTGAATATAAAACGGAAAGGTCGCATGCGACTTTGAGCATTTCCTTTTGTTATGTTGAAGTTTCAGTAAACGCTCAGAGGTATTTGATGCTTTCAAAGATATTATCGCCTGTGTTTTGCTTTTGAATACATTTTCCAGTCGAATTTTTAGATTCGTCTCTACTTTTAGTGTTTGGCCAAGCGATGATCTGGTTTTCCAATTTCACGTGTGCTTTTGGTTTACTTCATAAGGTTAGATGCACTAAAGTAGATAAATATTTTTAAAACCGGGGGAGATTTTCAGAATATAATAAACTGTTAAATTAAAAATCCTGTTTAAATAAAATCTTAATTGAGAAATTGAGATTACATTAACGTTTTACAAAACAAAGATGTTCTCGAAAATTTTAAACTCTTATTAAGGCATTTCTAATGCGTCCAAACATAATTAATTATAACATGTTTATAAATTAATGAAGAATGTTTAGTAATATATTAGTTATTTTAACAACTAAACAATTAGTGCTGGCAAAAACCAATTACTAAGCTTCGCTAAAAATTGTGCTTTAACATGTTTATATAGTATTCCTCATTTCCATTTTGTAACGTGAAAAAAGAGAGAGAAAGAGAGAATGTAAACCACCCGCATCGGTTAAGAGCAAAAAACAGAAAATGTAATCAATCAATATCACAGACCAATTAAATTTGTTTATATATTGATTACGAGGATCAAAAATATTATATTGTTTAGATTTGCTTAAATAAACTTTTTAATGGTGAATGCTTCTATATTTTGAAAATAATACAAGTTACTCTGGCATTCCATAGGGCTATAGCAAGTATTGATATGTTTCGATCTGGTCTGAACCCTCCTCCACGTAAAGCATTTAATTATTTTCATATATTTATGCGCACCACTGAATAAAATACAGCAAGAGAAAAATTTAAACCAAGGGGACTGCTAAAAATTGGTAAAGATGGAAAAAAACTATTGCACTATTTGATATTTAAATTCCCATCTTCAAGGCAAATTACAATAGAATACACTTAAAGATGTAATGAATTCTTGTCGTTTGTTCAATGGAAATATTGTGACATTAGTAATTAAGACTCAAACTAATAGAACTGAACTTAAAATAAGAAGTACAGAGAGAATTGTAATTCAGTCAAATCTCTGACCGAGTTCAACTTCAATCTTCCATTTGGAGAAGTTAAATCAGAAGCGCTACAACTGCCATAAGGTTTGCTTATTGATATCTTGTTATGAAAGGTTTGGATAACAATTTACATATTTCTTTCTTAATGAGTCACAATTGCTCTGTGTTGAGACTAAAACTTATTTTATAAATAAATTAGCAGCTATACTATAGAATATTTTGAATTTATTTAAACCTTCTAGCTATAATTAAATTTTCCGTCTTTTTTTTATAGTAAGGTGCATAATACAACATTTCCAAGAGGTAATGTGAAAGCACCGTAGTGTATTATTACATTTTCGAGATGCGCATCAAGCTGCCATTCACCTTCTTAACAAAGTAAATAATACTCAAGAGAGATGTTAACTTGCATACCAGTTTCTAACATTTCAATAAATGTTTGTTATGTGGATTAGCGTCTGGAGAAGTCATTTAAGTTAAGATTAACTAAGTAAAACTTAGCATTTTTATATTCACAGGTTAAAATTTGGAATCTATTTTATTATATTTGTAATTTCAACTATCAGCATATTTACTTTCTTTGTCTTAAAAGACAAGATAAAGCATTGGATCTCATACAAAAATCAATTATTGGTTGTATATTTTAAATTGAACAAATAAAAAACATAAACTTTGTTTAATTCGAAAATACGTAAAACTGTTAAGACGAATGCTTCTTAGTGATACTTAGTCATCTTCGTTTGGAAAATTTATACCTTTCAATTTCTTAATATAAATTTATATTAAGATATCTTGGAAGTTTTCAGAATTTCTTCAGATTACCATTCACTAGTACACACAATTTTTCTGGCGATTTCCCCTTAATTTTGTACTAACTAGAAAACTGAAGGGAAAATCGTAATATACGTGAAATCCAAGTCAATTTTAGGGAAATTCTATGAAATCTTAGTAAAACTTCAGAATACTATTTTTTCCCAAGAAAATCTTGGGAAATTTATGAAATTTTTAGAATACCAAAGATTAATTATTCTTTTATTTCCTAAGATTTTCTAGAATATTTTTAATTTCTCCTTTTCTAAGATTGCCTGGCAAAGGCCGATACAACAGGATATCAACCCCCACCCATGAGCCTTAGAAAAACAACAAAATTTACTACGTTTTATTTTGTTGAAATTTTAAAAATTTAAAATATTAATATTGAAATATTAAAATAAAATATTCTTATTAAAATATATAATATATTTATTCACCTATCCATGAACTTCGCCTAGATCCGCCCTTGGTTTTAGGAATTTTTAGATTTTTGCACAAAATTGTGTGTGAAATTATCTATTCCTGGTGCGCATAGAGGGTTTAACGTGATTATCATCCCAAAGAACTTTGGGAGAGAAAAGTAAAATAACAAACAAAATAACATTTAAAATGAAAATGTAAAATTTGAAATACAAAAATAACATTTCTAAAAAATAGTTTTGGTTTTTTTTTATTAATTTAATTAATAAATTAATTTTTTGACTTAAATTCTGTACCTAGCAGTTTAGAACAACGGCCTAAGTTCATTTTTTTATATTTTGAGATATATCAAAAAATAAAGCGCAAAAACTCCATTCTTTTGGTATATATATTTCAAAATGTGAAAAAAATGGACTTAGGCCGTTGTTCCGACCTGCTATACAGAATTATAATTTATTAAATAAATCAGGATTTAAAAATCGGTCAAGACTTTTAAATATTTAAATAACAAATAATAATTGTATGTTATTTAATATATTGATTAGTTGCAGAGGGGGCTTTCTGATTATTTTCTATATAATAATTA
The DNA here is from genome assembly GCA_949152465.1 of Cantharis flavilabris. Lineage (NCBI taxonomy): Eukaryota > Metazoa > Arthropoda > Insecta > Coleoptera > Cantharidae > Cantharis > Cantharis flavilabris. The sequence goes on along the minus strand of OX424438.1, from coordinate 35,158,677 downwards.
CAGGGTTCTCACTTCTTTGAAGCAGTCATGGAAAATTTAAGATTTCCCTAAATTTGTCAAGGAATTACTCATTTTCAGTCAAGGTAAACAATTTAATTTAAAAGTTTTTCTAAATTTTAAAATAAATTTGTTTTTAAATTTTAATATTAAATTTATTTTATTTAAATATTAATTTTTTTTAATTAAAAATTTTTAATTCGTTGTAAAAAGGATCTAAGCCTAGGACCCAAAAGTAAAATAAAAAAATTGATTTTGACGTAACAAATAGAAAACTGGGGATTTTAACTTTAATTTGTTTTTTCAACAAATATAATTGCTGGTGCACTAAAGGGTATTCCATACCCCCCAACTCCTCCGGTTTGAAAGCCCAAAGCTGTGTGTGTGTACGTTGTATGATTTACCTTCATATGAAAACTTTTTATTCTCTTAGAACAAATACATCTACATATCGTTTGTATATGAACAAAAACTTTCATCGGGTGGTCTAGGGGGTGTGGAACACCCCACAGAATATAGTAAAATTCCTGGTACGGAAGTCACAAGTTTAATAGCGCGGCAATCATTTAAACATAAATGCTGTTGACCTGGGGGTATTCTATACCTCCCCAAACTTCAAATAGCATCTAGTAGTGCACCTCCTATTTTTGAGATTTTTATTAAGATTGAAAAGAGCAAAAGGTTCTAGCAGGGGCTCGCGTGCATCGCATCCAGCGCACCCCTCTAGTTCCGTCCCTGGCTCGGTTGTCGGATCCACCGCACCCCAGTAGTTCCGTCCCTGATTTTAACCATTTAATTATTATTATTTCAATAATCACAATATATTTATAGCAATATATCCAAATTATCTAGTGAAATGATTGCATTAGACGATAAAGAGTGTAGGTCTTCCAAGTCACCAACAAATCTTCTTTAATCAATTATCACTTTTTGGATAGTCACCACGACAAAGCTTTCTATAATCGGTGAATAAATCAGTGAAAAAATTACTATTTTTGAATTTCTACAAAATGAAATTTAGACAATAAAATTCACTGTAAATATTTAATTTAAAATCGTGATACTATATTGTGGTGAATAGCTTTGAGAAATTTAACTCACAGTCCAGTTTACTTGTGAAAACTTAGTGCATTTTAGTTTTAAATTGTAATAATTCTTTTTTGATTGTTCTAAAATTCTGTTATACATTATTTTTATGATAATATTATATAATATAACAATTACATAATAAGATTATGCAATTAATAATTTATATTAGTTTCTTTTTAAATTATTTTGTCAATTTAATTAAAAATATAGTAACATTTTCAACCTTTAATGTCGTATTCAAATTTCCAACTGGAAAGGAACCCTTTTAAAACAACTACTCTGTATGCTGCTGGAAACGCTCGGTTCTAAACAGTGAAACAAACTTTAGCAGAAGTTGTAAAATGCTAACTGTTAGATATAAGAAAGAATTATTTACTTCAAAACTGATGCTTGTTTTTTCAATTTTGAAGTTTTTCTAAATTTTCTCAGTAGTTGTTTTTAGTTTGTTCATATATAATATTTGCTCGTTATATTATAATAATAAAATTGTAAGAATCAGATCAAAGATTATGTAGCCTCTGAATTATAAAAGAAATACAATTTACACTTAAGTTTAATTGTAGTCATAACACTTTCCATAAAAGTTAAATAAACAAAAAAAAGTCAAAACTATAAAACTCGCATTTTACTGTAAAGTGTTAACAAGAATAAAAGTTACTTATTGTTAGAAAAATAGATAGCTTCGGCGTCGGTTATGTATAAAAGAAAAAAATTGTAATTATATTGCACTCTGGAAATAGCAATTTATTTTAAATGTATAGCAACGTCTCTAAAAATGCTCGAAACTTGCAATATACCTACCTATAGTAAAGAATAAAAAGCATTAAAATGTATTTAATTATGCAACTATACTGAAAGGTAATTGCCACTAGATACAATAAAAATAATTAAATGTGAGCAATTTTATTTGAAAATGTGATTCTAATTGTTTAATTTTATTGCTCGAAGATGCAGCCGAGTTGAATACGATTCTCAAGCAGGTGCTTTGGAGCAAAGAACGGGGTAATAAAGTACACACTCTAGAACTAATTAAAGCAACTTAAAATAATATATAATATTTAATTATAACGTAAGTTCAACAAAGTTTTTAGATATTATTCTATACATGGTGAATTCAACAAGTTCAAACAGCACCAACAAAATTAAACAAACAAATAAAGTAAGTAAATTCAGGATGAAATAGGATGGCACGTTAATTAACGAATATACTAATTGACGTCGAATATTAAATACCACTTTATCGTAATAATACTAAATTGTTTATATAGTTTATAGCTCAACGATTGTATTTGTAGTAGTTTATACCAAGCAGTTATGAGCTCGCGTTGTTCGATTATTGGATTCTCTGAGAAAATTTAGTTTATATAATTTTTTTACATAGTTTATAAAATTAACCAGATTAATAAATAAACATTTTATAGTACTGAAATGATTCAGAAAGAATAAAGAGAGTTCCGAGTTCTTCGGGTTTATTTAAGGCAATAGTTGATCAGCCTTACTTCGGGTAAAACGGCTATCGCTGTTCTGTAATTCGTTGTGAAATAATACTATAAATAATTGAAAATTGTGAAATTTAAATTTCAGGTTCAATAAAGAATGAAAATCAATTTTTCAAATTAAAAAAAAAAAAAGTTTTCAGCAATAGGTTGTTTCTATCGTGGAATATTTTGATTATTTTGTTTTTAATAGCTTAAGTTGTGAAAATGTCACTTTATAAACAATGATTCTATTGATTCTGAAATAATCTGTTGATTATTGTAAGACAACTTTGAATACAAAAGTTACTCCTACTCCTAAACAAGTTTCTGTTGTTGATATTAAAATGGATTAAGAGATAAAAATTTATGGTGAAAATGTTATAATTATAATTAGACAAATTAATATTTTTTATACAGAAAATGTTTTAAATGAAATTATTCAGGCGTAATTGAATTTAACTTACATTTACTGAATTGGAAATCAATTGTACAGATAGAAGAGACACATGAGCGAACTTTTTCAATAATAAAATTATTGATACAAATGAATTACCTGTAATGGATTATATAAAATAATTTATTACAATTTGGATGTAGTATGTAGTAGTTCCAATTCTAAGTACAAACGATACATACAATTTATATAAATATTTTTTTTCGCACGTAGGTACATGTTATTGACATCAATAAATTATTTCTATCTTTATTTCAACACATCAATTTTACTAATACTAGTAAGCCTAGTTCAACTATGCAAATATTTTTAAAATTAAAAAAAATTAATAAGTAAACATTAAACAACAAATATTTTCATAAGCTTTCAGCAATAGATTTTGTTAATTAAAAAAAAACAAAATCTTAATTAATATTTATTTTACAAGTTAATAATGAATATTAAATTTTGTACAATGTATTATCTAGTAAATTAATATTAATATTGTTGCAGTTTATATTAATCGCATAAATATAAATAACAAGAAAGTTGACAGTAGTAAATGTAAAAATAAAACGAATCTTTTGAAAACCGTAAGAAAGATTTATATAGAATGAATTGGTTGTTTGCTATTCTTTTTAAAAGAAACTTGACAGCATAAAATAGTTCATCCTAAGTAAAACTTTAATTAAAACAATTGAACAAATTGCAATGTATGTATTATCTTCTATATGTCTATATTGCAATATAGCTGTCTATCTCTATATCTAAATATCCATATATTTCTATCTATCAATTTCGTCTCAATATCTATATAGCATTAAAGCAGTTGAAATTTATCAATTTTAATTAATAATTAATATTAAAATTGTTCATTAATAAAAATTATAGTAAAAAAATAAAAAATAATATAATAAGATATTAATATGTAATGCCAGTAACAACAATATTAACCCTGGAACTGCACACTGGGGTCTCAGAAACCCTAAGCGTCATATAAATTAATGCCACATGTGCTATAATGATTTAAAAAAAAATTCATTCTTGTAAATTTAGTTCAAAGTTATGTGAGTTGGTGTGACTTACGAATATTCGTAAGTGCCATTCAGTCATTAAGCGAATTATAATAGTTAAAAATAAATTTTTATGGGTATCTCAGACCTCAGTGTGCAGTTTACGTATACTTTTAAAATCTAACATTAATTTAATGGAATATTAGCTTTATTTACCGTAAAATATAATTACTGATTTATATCAAAGTGAGTTTTAAAGATACTATGACTTCAATACAAACATATTTTGACAAATTTTAAAATATAAAATAAAAAAAAATATAAATCTGTGCCATGAATGTCAACAGCGAAGTTAATAAGATTGGCTAAGAATAGCCAGCACATTTTTTGGCAAACTAAATTTTTTTTGTTAAATGTAGTTAAAAGTTCTCAATAACTTTGTCAATTTATAATTCATTTAATAAATTTACTTTTTTTATAATAAAATGTTGAGCTTAATTTCACAAAATTTATCCCATTTTTCTAGTTTTTAATAATAATTTGACCAAAAAGGACGAAGCATTACTGTCCAATATATCCTACGTACTAAGGCAGTACTAAACAAAATATTTGTTTAAATTGGTTGTTTACTTTAAAATATCATAAAAACAATATTGGGGTCTCTAAAACCCAGTGTGCAGGACACGTTACAAAAAATAAGTGTGAAGTTCCGGGGTTAAATAAAGTAGTCGCGCTTATGAGTACTCCCAGTTGGTAGCAGTAGATTCATCCTGCGGACGATTCATCCAGCGGACGGTTTATCCCAAAACGATTCATTCCGCGGACGACTGATCGTCTAAAAAGTTTCATTTTTTAATTATTTTTGTTATCTAATAACATTAAATCTTCCGTCGAATTGACTCGCACTGAACCGTCTTCGCGGCAAACCAGCATGAACCGTCGCAAAAAAGAAAGATGTCTAAGCTTTATTTGGTCAATCTACCTCATATGTAAAAAATTACATCCCCAGTTATAATGCAATCGTCGATTGTAAAAACAGAGATATCAATTTTGGCGTGTGCGTGGGTATAAATTTCAACCAATCATGATTTAAGTATACATCGAATTAGTTTAAATTTAAACTTAATTTAAAAAAAAAATAGAATATAGCTGACATCAAATTCCATTCTACTCAAGTTTGCATAGTCAAAATGCTAAATTATAAAAAGCGTTTGGTAGCTGACACGAACTTTATGTAACAAGTTACATAAGCAACAAGGTGTTTATTGAGATAATGCAGAATATGCAAAAAATTAAAACAGTGAACACATTCCAGCTCATAGATAGACAAGTTCTTCAAAATTTATTGGTAATCGGAAACTAGATGAGAGATACTGCTACCTTTAGTTTTTTCACCACGTAAACATTTTAACAAATCCCCTGTCCAAATAACAAAATAAAAAGTGAATATAACAAACTTTTTTATTAAGTTAAAGTTACTATGACTTACGATTTGTTGTTTGCAAACATTAAAATTAAATTTTACTGAAGAAGTAGGTATTAAAGTTAGGTTGACAAAATAAATTATCAATTGCAATTTATTATTCTATCTCATGTTTCAGAAACGTGTTTTATTCGGAGCAAAAGTACAGTTTGTGGCTTGTCTGTAATTAACAAACTCGTTCAGCTTTGCTAAAAAGCGGGTGGTTTTAGGACATTTCCCTCGCAGACAATTCGCTACTAGAGTATTTCTATATCACTTTTGGTTTGTTACTAAAAAATTTTTTTAAAAGCAATAACTAATGACTAAAGCACTATTAATTAAAAACTATTAATTGTAAAAAAAATAGCAGTATAATTACGTAAATAATTTAATTATTTAAAAATCTAACGTGTAATATTTCAGTAGCAATTTAGGAGTGGTAGCGAAATATCCGGGAGCAAAATGTCCAGTATAGAAGTGTCCGGTTACCTAACCGGTTAGTGTCACTAACCGGTAGCTAATAACCCGTATCTTCACTTCACTGCTTCATCTGCTTATTCGTTATAAGAACAAATTCGTAATAATTACTTTTACCTTTGCTCAGAATTATACACCCATTGCTTGGTCGAATTTAGTGGAAAAGAATGATGCTCTGTGCCACCATTGTTATAGGACTTTTAAAACTAATCATTTTTTAAATCAAAAATGCTTCTTTTGGAATATATGTATAAATAAGCCCAATTCTGTCAGATTCAAAAAGTAAAACAGACACTCTCTCAGAGTAGTCTTCCAGGATCTGCATAATGACCCATAGTTTCAAGCCTATCCTTGTTCAACCTCTTCCTTTTTCATATGTACTTCTGCATGTGAAAAAATAACTTTTTACACTAACTTACTATCAAATAATTCATTTTTTCATTTCTTTCTTTTTAGACATTCTTTTTCAGTTTCTATTTCAGTTTTCTATAAACAAAAGTAGTATTTGCTTAAAACGTCAACAAAAGGTAACTTCAGTTTATTCAATAAACATGGTTAGAATTTCACGTTTTTGCCTTTTTGCGTCCTCTCGGTAAAAGGGTTGACGTCGCTGACAGAAAACGTAATGTTTATGAAGCCAATAAAATTCATACTATCGAGAAAATATCAAAGTTTAAAATAAAAAAAATAGTAGATATTATACTGTATTCGGAGAAAATCAACTTTTTGGTGCTCCTCTGTAGTACTTTATGTTAAACCGACAAATTCAACACAAAAGTTTTTGTTTAATGCAGGATATTCCAGATATGTATATAAAAAAGTAAAAACTAACTCTGATATGAAAATAATTTACATCCTTGTGCTGTTCAACACAAAACGCAGTGGCAGAGGGGTAGAATTTTCCAAACAGGAAAAACAATTTCTCAAGTATCTGGTTTTTTAGTAAACGTAGCGGTCATGTTGCTTTTTTCAAACATACAAGTTTTGTGCATATTTAGAAACAAATGAGTTCCTTTTGCCGCTTTCCACATTCCTTAAAAAATTAATTATTTAAAAATATGTATAGCATTTGCTAAACCTTAGCAAAAAAAAATTTTATGATAAAACAGTTACGATGAATATTTTTTTACGGTTGGAAAAGTATATAAACCGAAAAGTTTTTATGCTAATATAGCATGACAGAATAGCATTCAAAAAAAGATAACACTGAAGAGAAAGAGAAGTTTTCTTTGTTTCCACGTGTATTCACAATTTCAGCAATTCACAGACAATGACATATGTAGGTGGATGGTAACTTTGTTTCGACATTGTTTACCTATTCACGAAGTTAGGTGTTTGCTTTATTTTGTTTTGCCGTTGAATGTCAGGTTAACGCAAACGTATGAACATTAGATTTTTTCTTGTAAACTATAAATAACTTAAGAATTTATGTAATAACGCAATCTTATTTCATACTTTTGGTTTCCTTATTATTCATTGTTATTTGTATAGCCACTTAATCTTAGTTTCTTACGAAATAAGACATTATAGATAGTGATTCCAACACTAAATTTAAAAAACAGCTTTGCTCGAAGGACTAAAAGAAATTTTAAAAATAACCAACCCTATTTTAAAGTTAAAATTTGATTTTAAAATTTAATTAACGTACATACCGTGGCTGAAATTTTGCTTTTGGTTTATTTCCAGTTATTTGTTCTACTACACTATAATAGACGGTGTAATCAAATAAATCTCATGTTGGAATTTCAATTAATATTTTTTTAATTTTATATGATTTTGAAAATTTTACTTTTTCTAAAAACATAATATAGTTGAAATATTATGATGCTAATATCATATAAGCTTAGCGAACATGTCCAATCGCGAGTGTTTGTGCCTAAGAACAAAGTAAATCCCATAAATTTTCTGCGTCCTGGGAACCGACATTTAGTAGTAGTACGTAGTATGTGGAAATATGTATATCAAAAATCCTGGAGAAAATTTTTACAATTTAATCAATTTATATAATTTATAAGTTTAACTAAATAATTACCTCAGTTCTGGTATACTATTTGCATAAATTTAATAAGGATAATTGGGAACTTTATTATTACTCCTTGTATAGTAAGTTCTAAAATAGAAATGCACTCAAGTTTAAAAATTGTTTTTTAATGAAGAAATAAAGTAAAAAGTACGTTAACAATAAAAGGCTTTTTTCTTTTAATTTAATTAAAATATTCCGTTGAGATTCTGGCAAACTCCGCGTCCTATTCATTCGGTCATTTTTAACAAAAAATTTCTCTACTTAAAATGTGTTGTTGACTATAATTAACATAAAAAAATTCGCACATTTTGTGATATTTGTTTATTTATTAACCAATAAATTTTTCGTAATATTAATAAAAATACTTTATTCTTATTATGAACGCTAATCGAGCTGAATTATAAAAACAGGAAATCTCCTGCAGCAAGTAATGGTCGTTCATCATTTTATTCACCAAGGAATAGGATTCAGTAATTTCTTTTTGCGAGTTAGATGACAAAAACTTTTTATACACCGCCTTTGTGCAATTGATTTTGAGGTTTTCAGATCTTCTTCATATATTGTTGATTAAAAATAATTTAATTGGATGTTATTGTTATTTTTTTTTAATCTTTTGACAGCAAATTTAATAATGTAGTAATATTTCATAACTGCAGATTTTAAAAGTTTATTCTAAATAATTTATTAATATGAATAACATTTTTTTAAATCTGATATTAAATTAGGTTGAAATATACAGAATACAACCAATGTTGCATAAAGCTAATTTAATTTTTAGCTCGCACCGCTGCTGTGCCAGCACAGCGGTCGACTATAAATATTGAGCTTACGTTAAACTTTGAACTTCTGTACTATAGTATTACCTATATAGTTTTCGAAGGAAATGTTAAAAATGCAGAATCAAAAGTTTGGACAAAGAACTCATCAAACACACAAAATAGTAGTTTAGGTAACAAAGGACTAAAATGAATCTTAAGTTTGAGTTTACTATTCAGTAAGTTGGAAAATTTTGTGCATATATGCACCTGTAGACATCGATCCTAGCTCCGAATCGGAATTTCCACGTTGGATGCACAAATAACAACAGACAATAATCATACGAATGATAAAAGAACAATTTAGTTTGGTGTTATCTCGTCATGCGCTAGCTACTATTAGTACTCCCAAGAGTAAAAGTGACAGTTTCGAATAATCAAAATTTACGAAAAGAAGCGAAACTTTGTAATTTTAATGGTGAAAAACAATTTCAGCCAGCTATGCAAATTTCATCAGTAGTACTGTGTACATTCACCACAGCAGTAAAGCTGTAAACAAACTACATTAAAATAATGTGGATTGCCATTTGCACCTTATTTTAAATGTATAATAATTCTTCTGCGTAAAACCAAAATGTCGTAACTGCATATCTTCTTATTTTGGAGTACTATCTGCAAAAATAATTTAGTGCTTTTAGCTTAAGTGAGAAAAACTGAAAATCTATACAGGAAATGCTTTGTTGGTGTATACTTTCATAATAAATCAAAATTAGGAGTTCTTTCAATACTAAAAGGAACGCTTAATATAAAAAATAATATTGATATTAGTAAATTTTCTCAATATAATTATTAGTATCCTTCTAGAAAATAATATGATACCCATATACCTAAAATATCAAATATATTAACCGAGATAGCGGATTGATCAGTTCCATAATCTCAGTTATATATTAAAAAAGCTACTTATTAAAAGGAAGTAATTATAGTAAACATTTTCAAGCCTAGTTTCAAGCCATAATATCACTGTTTAGCTTTAAAACGATAGTATAATATGCCGATAATGTTTTATTTTGTTTTCAGTGACGGCGCCAGCATTTTTAAAATGGGTGGGTACACAAAATTTATAAATAACTTCAAAAAACACATTATTACAATAAGTAATAAGTAACTCTGGCGCTGTCACTGTTTGTTTACCTTAAAATTTAGCTAATTAAAGTGAATATATTGTTTAAAATTTAGTTTCATTAAATTAGTTATAAAACAATAAATGAAATTTAAGAAAAATTAAGTTTTCAAATGATAATAATTAATCAAATAAAGTTTTAATTTAGTATATGAATTGCAGTTGTCTGATTACCAATATCCTTTTTTTTTATACTATATAATACATAATTGGAATATTATAATTATTTATTTTGCTTTGACGGAAATTTAAATACAGTACAGCCTCGTTATTACGGACAGATATAGTTTTGAGTTTGTTCGGATAACCGAGTTTTCCGGATTAACGAGATTTTTTTTTACTTATTTTATTGATTAAAAACCGTTGATACGTATGTATTATTCAATTATTTTATTTTATATAGTTTACTTTAATAAAACTAAACTAAACAAAATTAACAAATAATAAAAAAGTCAAAATAAAACTTAAAAAAAAAACAATAGGTACATTTATATGTTGTGGTAATAATTTTATACAATCAGTTGGATACTGGGGCACTCGGTACTACTCAGTGCGTATAGCCTAAACCTACAAATGCAAACTTACTCTCAAAAATTTTTCAGTTTTTAAAACCGGGGGTATGGGGGGTATTCTGAACAAAGCTGAATTTACAGTTGTCGATCTTTGAATAGCAGTTTACAAATCTGAATTGCAGTTGACAATTTCTAAATATATCAGTTGACAAATCTATATTAAAGTTGACGATGTCTGATTGCCTAGGTTGTGCGGCGTGAAGGCCGCACTGATTCATCACTCCACCGTAAGCACTTAATATTTTTAGGCTGGTAACTTAAAATTAACCAATTCTAAACAGGCCAGTGGAAAAACGCCGATACTTATTATTATGATTTTTTTTTGTTTAATTTATTTCATAAAATTCCTATTTGACCTGGGTATCGAATCAAATTAAGGTCTTCGGAAGTATCTAACTTCCTTCCTAAATCGTGAAAGGTTTAACGTAATTCCTATTAATGTTGAATAAATTAAGTTTCCGATAGAAAATTTTTAGTATCATTTTATAATAATTGAAGAACTGGCTTAACCTCGGATTGTAAACAAATTGACAATATTGTCAGTGTCAACTAGGCAAAGTGACAATGTATCGTAAGCATGAATTGCCAATTTTATTTATTGTAACTGATAATTGAAAAACAAATTTATCACAATTATTGCATGGTTTCGAAGTACAAGATAAGAATATGAAAGATATTAAATAAACTGCCAGATATCAATCGCGAGCTTAGGCAGATTTATGGGGGGGGGGGGGGAACCCCTCCCTCAGACGTTTAAAAATAAACAAAGGAACCATCCCAAATCTGAAAACACTTTTTGCTCCTTCCAGAAAAAATTCTGGAACGGCCCCTGATCGTAATATGGATTAAGCAGCGACTTGTAGTTTGTCATATTAAGGGGCCAGGGGGGGGGGGCAAAAAATTAACAATTAGGGCAAATGTTTAAGCAGGATTTTCACTTGCAAAAGTAAAGGAATTGAAAATTAACAAATTTGATCAGGAAAAGTCGAGGAATTTTTTATTTTTAAGAAAAAGTCGTGGAATTAATTAGGAAACATTCTTGGAAAATTCGACAAATAAAAAATTTACAATTTTTAAAATTTGAAAAAATTTTTATTTTAATCTAGGGCAGGGGTCGGCAACCTATTGAAACGGAAGAGCCAAAACTTACAATTTACAAAATTTCCCAGTTTTTAAAAAGCCACTAACATTTTTATTTCAATATTTTATCCAGTTTTTATCCTGTGTTTTCAGTTTAAAGTTTAAAGTTTTTTTTGCAGAATAATACTTTTTATGAGTTTTGAAAATAAAATAATAAAATTATTAGGTAATATTTGTGCGTGGACCTGGAGAGCTGCATCTCGACATCAAAAGAGCCGCAGGTTGCCGACGCCTTATCAAGGGGAAGACTTGGAAAAGTTAGGGATTTTGTTTTTGAAAGTTTGACAGAAAACATACACAAGTTTTCAGGTTTTGAAACCGGGGGGTCTGGGGGGTGTGGAACACCCTCCAGTACACCTAAACAAAATTGGTCCCAGAATCTAGCTTTATATAGATTTTTCCAAATGTTTTTTGTAACCTAGATCCAGTAATGCTCAGTGGAATCACAAATTTAAAACTGGAATCGAAATCTGTTTGCTATTTGTGTTTATCAGAAAAAATATAAAATATAAAATTAATTATTGAGCTTAGTGGACTAAAATCAAACTCAGTTTTTACAAAGTCGACGTTTCGAAGACTTTATGTCTTCATCTTCAAGACTAGAAGAGAAGCAGCGTTACAATAAATAAAAACATTAAAACGCAATAATTATACCTAGTAAAAAATGGATGTCGAGCTGCTTGACTGTATAAAATTAGATGTTAAATAGGGAGAGTCACAAATGGTCCCAGATAAATTGTTAAAATATGAAAATATGAACTGAATTAAAATTTGTAAATAAATCTATATAATTAAAATAGTGTCTGTCATTAAAATGACATTAAAATTGTGAACAATCGGACAGTAAACAAATTAAAAAACAAGTAGCAAATAGAAGAAAGTAATCAACAGCTCGAACATCAATACAATAAATCGTAGAAACTAAAGTAAAAACTAAAAAATATAAAAGCTAAAATAATTGTTAAAAAAAATAATAAAATAGATAGAGGGGAAGCATCCCCCAATAGCGGTGGATGATGCAAGAAAACCAAGGTCATATTCGAATTCAGGATATTAATTTACATAAGAATCAGGAAGAATGGTATCAGAACTCAAAAAAAAAATTTTATTTGCAGACCTGTGTTATCATTAGGGGACGTTCGTTAATTACATGGGCGTTTAAGGGAGGAGGAGATCAAGGAGTCTCGGTAAATATCATGTAATAAAAAAAAAATTTACGATATCTCACTAGGGGGAGATTGCCGCCTCCTACTTATTTAACTTTACCAATTAAATCAAAGAAAAAATGATTTAAATCACAATTCGTGACTTCTCGTTTAGCGTTTTCTTTTTTTTATTCAAAATTTAATATTTTATAGAAAATTAAATTCAAAATGCTCAATTTTAGAGCCTTCTGAATTTTGGCGCTGGGTGCGGCCCTGGGTGATGTCATAGTTTAGTTTTATAAAAGAGTACTGATGAATTGCATTAATTTGAAATTGCAACTAGAAATTCGTCCGGATTGCAGAGATAAAAAATATAAAATGTCATAAGAGCCGGAATGTCCGGATTACTGGAGTGTCCAGAATAAAGTGTGTCCGGATAAGCGAGGCTGTACTATACTAATTTTCTTAAAAATATATTAAACATATTTTATTAATATACATATAAAAAATATATATTTTTAATAAACATTCCTAGTATGATACAATAACATTTCTAAAAGCTTATGTTATTTATTTTATTGTTTATTTAATCAGTATATTTTTTAGAAACTTATAATTATATATAAGTTTCAACTTGCATGGAAAATTTATATATTGTAAAAAAAATTATATCGTTCATAAAATAAACTAATAAATTAAAAATTATTATAATAAAAGTTATTAGAAATAACTTACTAAAGATAAACAAAATAAAAAAGATTTATTTTATTATTCGTTCACCCAGTATATTTTTTTAAAACTTATAATTAATTTTATATTGCATGGATAATTTATATATTTTAGGAAAATTTATATAAGCCAATAAAATAAACTTCACGATTTTAAACCAAATCAAAATTTATCTTTAAAGATATCATTATTTAAAGCGGGCACCATACAACCTTTTTCACATTTAGTTATGAGATATTTTTATTATAGGTAATTATTTAGAAAATATGAAATCCACTTATCGGTTAGTTAAAATAAAACAAATTGTGCAGAAATAATGTTGCCATAGAAGAAAAATACATAAGAAAATGTATTTTAGTTGTCATTTATATCGACAAGTTGAAAATTGTTCAGCAGTTTTCTAGCTAGTTATGAAGATATTTATGAAGGTTTTCCTCTATAACATATAAATAGAAGTTGTTCCATTATTTAAGTCTCATATTAGGGCCAACAAATAGAGACCATAACTCAACGTCCAAATGTACGTAAATAGAATAAAGCTTCCTTAAAATTTATAAAATTCTGTATACATCGCTGTTTACGTATATAACTTGCCTGCCACACCTTGCGGTGAGATAAATCTTTTAGTTAACTGAGACGAATGGCAGAACAAAATCCAACATCGACTACAATTTCTTTAGTGATTCGTAGTTTGGTATCATAAAGTTATTCACTCTGAAATGCTACGATAAAACTGAAATACAATATTAATTTAATATCAATAAAGCCATTTATGCAAAATCTAGATGCTATAGTATTATTGATATTATTATAAGAAACAAACATAGAACTTCGAAAGTTGCCTGTTTGTAGGGTTAACAATTACAAACAAAACACAAAAAGTCGCTTTTGTTCAGAATAAAGCATACCTATACAGTAATATCTGGATATAATGGACCCGCTTATGACGTACTTTTGATTATAACTGACCAAATTTTGAATTTAAATTGAACTTGTTATTGGTTATTACGGACACGAGGGAAAATAAAATACAAATCGTAAGACAGCATAATCATATTACGAAAAAAGTTTTCCAATTTCATTTGCACAAAAGCAAAAAATATTTATATAAAGAATTTAAAAAAATTTAAACTAACAGTTAGAATTTGTGACTACCTCAACTTATAGAAGTAGATCATAGCATTATAATGCTGTGTACTTTAGTGTAAATCATCTTTAACTTATTTTTTATTCAATTTTGATTTCGAAATGCGCAGTGTCAAGGTTTTGCGTCGAAAGTTATATATAAATAGTTTTAATATGAATATAAAGGTATTCTACATTTAATAAAATAATTGGACCAGTTTAGTTTATTGGAAAAATATTTAATTTTTTTTGGAAGAATCTTGAAATCTTTGGATACACTTGGATATACTGGACGCAGTAGTTATATAAAATTTTATAACTGCAAAGCATCTTTTTTTATTTTATCGTTGTCTTCTTCAGGAGCTTTGTTTCTCTGTTTGAAGCTTCACTGTCTTTTAATGACATATTTTTATGTCATGGTATTATTAGGTAAGTAAGATAGCTGATTCTTTCGGAAGACCTATATGTACAAAACTGGAAGCGTGGAAGCTAAGATATTGGCATCGACTTCATTACTGCAAAATCGACATAACGAATGTCTGAGCTTTGCCCCCTCGAGAAGAGTATCCTGTTGCAGAAGATATGTATTAACAACAAAGCTGATATTCTTAGTATAGAAGCTGACGCTTCCCACGTTGTGTCACTTAGTTTCTAGTGTTACACCTAAATATTTTGGATTAAAATGTGGAAGCACAACAACATATATTATTATTTTTCATCTTAAAAATATTGTACGGAATAATGGTTAGACCAAATTTAACATTTACAGACCAACCACAATCCTTATTTGAGAGATGAAAAATACAGACTTCAGTCTTCAATGGATTAGCACATAATCGTAAATTTCCATAACAATCATGTAGCTGTTTTAAATCTGATGTCAGCACAGATAATGCAACTTTTCCAAAGGTTTGTCATAATTATTGTACTGCAATATTACAGCTAGATCATCAGCTTATGCAAATTTACAGCTAGCAAAAATTGATAAATTTTAGGTGTATATAAAGAGGAACTAGCTCCTTCCCTTGGGAGAAAGCCATTGTTAAGTTTCTTGTAGATAGATGCATTGAAATAATTTTTATAAACGTAAATAAAATTATAAAAATCAAGTATTAATAATTGCAAAGCTAAATGATCAAAAGTTAAAGTTTGCTTTACGTTTTACTCATACCAACTTACTGTAACTGAGTTTTCAATTGAGAAATGTGTACATGACTATCTATCTGTTAATCAAACATTGCTTTCAAGACCGTTTAATGTTATTAGAGTGCTTCTAAAATTGCAAACTTTTAAGTGGAGCCTTCGTTAGTAAAATTTTAAACTGAAATCGTATCACTTTTCAACATTTATTTATATGTTTTGAATTAATTAACAGGTTGGTAGTTGAAAGTAGAGAATTTTTTAAGCTAGTTTAACTCTTTTATATGTTAACAAATAGTTGAAAATTACGTGAATTTGTAAGGCGAACAGTGCGTTTATATGGCAATATGAGGGCAAACGAGTGTTAAATAATATGGCAGTAATTACAATCACAGGTCAAATTTTAATTAAAATTCGAACCAAGCTATAAAACTACAGTAAAGGAACAAATAAACGAAAAACGGATCTCATTTTGAAACCAAATTTAATCCACTATTAACATCTGGGAAATCGTATAATGCAAATTTCTCTTTGTGTTTATATGCAGAATTAAATACTCGGATAATTCGTTCCGGTTTATTAGTTTTAAAATAATTAATGATTACTTGAAGGAAAACATCGGCGCAAATAAAGAATTGTAAGAAGAAGAGTGAAAATAATTTATCATATGGAAATAATATACTAACTGGCAAATTAAACTTTAACTTCTGCAAAATTTAAATTCTACTATGATTACATATCTATATTTAATAATAAATAAATTATTTATAGCAAATATATTAAAAGTATTTTATTCCAGCTATATACATAATTATAAAAATTATGCATGGTTTGCATTTGAAAACTTCAGAGAATAAAACGTTAAATATATATTCCAATAGACATATTATAATTATTTATTTACTATTGAACTAAATATTGCACTGTTAACATTTATTGTTTTTCATTGCTGAAAATTATTTACCTTGTAATTAAATATACAATAAATTCCGCACTTCTCATTAGGTTTTAGTTTTACAAATAAAACAAATTGTTTTTGAAAGCTTTCTTTTTTTGTTAATTAAATTGAAAATTTTGCATTTTGTTTTAAAAATTTGAATTGGAATTTAAACATAGAAGTCGGAGGTTAATACAAATTCATATTTTTATCTAGACATGTGTAATGTTCCATAAGCGATTTTTGAACGTTACACGCCTGTTGATACAGAAACAAATTTAGTTTTGAGAGTAGGCTATCGTTCGTTAAGCTTCATGCAAAGTTGATGTATGGTTTCATAATTTTTAGATTATGAATGAAGTTTTACTTTAAATTAATTTGCTATATAATATACTGGTAATTCTTAGTTCCTAACAAACTAATTTAATTTAGCAGAATAATTTAAGCACATTTAATTGTTTGGCGTTAAACATTTTTATTTCGTTATTGTATATCGTTATATTGAAGCACATAGAATGTCTAGTTTGAATATTATGCAATCGAAGAATATTGTATTATTGGAATTTTAAATCTCGTAAAAGAGGCAAGTAAATCTGCAAACCACCACATTGAATCGTATCTTATTATTTTATGCTTTGTCAACTTGGTTTGGTCAATTTAATAAAATATCAATATCGGTAAATAGACATATTATTTTTTTAAACTTTTGTTTTACGATTTTACTATTATTTAATTTGATATCGTTTAACTCACTATATTTAAATAAACAGATTTAATTAAAAAGCAAAATATGAAAAAAAATTTCAGTAAATAAACAAGGAAATTCTAAAAGTTTATCATTTCTTTTGTAAACTAAAAATCCGGCTAGACAAACATGTTTAATAACTTAATCATAATTAGGCTTGGAAAGTTTTGAGAAAGGTCGCAAGTTCTGCGGAACACTCAGAACAGTTACGCCATTGATTCTAAATAATACATCAGATTGGTATGAAAATTGACTTACGTCGTTTTTATAACTTTTGATTTTCGGTCGTTCTTTCGTTTTACAGACTATTTCTACACCGAGTGGAACAAAAGTTTGTGTTCGAGGTGAACTGTTCCTTTTCGAGATTTTATCTATAGCATTATTAAATTTTTTTATACGAGAAAGAAAATTTTTTTATTATATACGTATACGTTACAGATTGCACCCTTTAATTTTCGACGAGCAGCTGGTTAGATCGCAAATATGTTTTAGTAAAAATTAATAATAATTGATTTTGTAATCACGCTTACTCGAATTAACGAATCTTAAACTGCGTATATGAAAATAGAATATTGGGCTTAGTGGACTAAAATCAAACTACATTTTTACAATGTCGACGTTTCGAAGACTTTATGTCTTCATCTTCAAGACTAGAAGAGTCTTAAACTGGAAAATGCAATGATTTTTTAACCCGGCATAGGTATAGTGGGGTATAATATACCCCAACGCACTTTAAAACATGTTAACGCCATTTAAAATAATTAATATTTTCGCCAAATTTTGTGTATCTTCAAGTTGAACCTTACTAAGCATAAATGCATTGAAAAGTCAGACGTAGGTCAGCGATTGTGCAAACAGTTTTTATTTAATTTAGTAAATACGTGCTCATACCCCACCAGACCTTATAAGATTAATAATCCTCATAGTTCACCAGACTCTTTATGTGACAGATTTTTTTATTTTAAAATTTAATTGCGTTTAGTACAAAGTAAGTCATAGCTTGCATTTATTAATTTTATATTAAATTTTACAGTTATGTATTATATATTATATGAGAAAGAGCAAGGGCGGTTATTACAGCTTTGGAAAGAGGTGGAAGAAGAGAATATGCCTGTTTAAGACTTAAATTCTGTTTCAGAAGTTGAAAAAGACTTGAGAAATTGATTTTAAATAACATTAAACATATATCCTTTTAAAATTAACACAAAATTCTAATTTATTTGTCTATTTTAACTCATACCCCACCAGACTACTATAATGTAATTAAATTCCACCATACCTACGCCGTGTTAATAAGTATAATGTGGTTTCTCTATTATAAACTTCATCCTGGATGGTAGACCAACAAAATTGTGAAATAATTTTATTGATTTTGAAAATGCTGACGAAGGAAAACCATTTTCAGATTTGTGAAGCTGATGGAACTGATGCATATAATTACGTTTATCCAATTAAAACAAATGTTTTTAAAAATTGAATATTTATTAAATTAAACATACAACTGTTCAAGTTAGATGCAAAACAGCAACTGATTTAAAATATAAAAATAAATGCATCGAAAGTTACATTTTGAAAGTGGGGTGTTTAAAACACGTAAACACTTGAGTCGGAGACGACCCTTACATGTAAAACCTTTTTGAAACTTATATATTAATTACTCTAGACTAAACAAATAATTATATTATAAATTATTAGAAGTGGTCTTTAAAGGTTCGTTAGACATAACTCCTCCCCCCTTAGTAAAGAACGTGTCCGGTGAAGCTTGGACACTGTGACTTTCTGATAATTCAAATTCTTCATTTTTCTTCCCCTTAACTAATGATTTAATTTTATTTCTAAAGAGATATAATAATGCAACAAAAATACATAAAACAATAATAATAGTTGTGATAAAATGTGTAACATGCATTACAGGATGTATTTTGATGTGATGTTCCAAACTTTTTGCTTCTTCTTTTAGATCATCTAAATTGTCCAAATGGTTTAATTGCAAATTTACAATTGCGCTAGCCTGATAATCTTGAATTGCTAATGGATTATTAAAAGTAAAATTATTAAATGTATTTACATAAGTTTGATCGTCTATAATTATTTTACAATTGTTTTCAGATGAAATTAACGCATTGTTTATCACTTCGAGATTATTAATTTTATCATTGCATTCTTCAATTACGCTTAACTTAGTTTTACAAGAAGTTAGAACTTTTCCGTTTTTAAGTTGTCCGTAAAGTTTATAATTATTGTTAGCTAATGCATAAGTACAATTATTGTTATTATGAATAAAAGAGCACTTGTTCACTTGGGGTTTGTCTACACACACGATTGAGTTTTCGATCACTTGACACTTTTCGTCAGTCCATAATTCTTTTCTAACACTTTGCAGATGGTACTTCGATGGCGGAATTAGCACCTTGTTTTGCAAATCGGGAATTGGATAAATTCTTGTGTATTGGTAAATGGATGGATCCAGGATAGGTACATTAAGTATACATGTAATAAAATCTCTTGTTGCAAAAATTTGAAACTTTGAAAATTCTAAAATCTTAAAAATATGAACGGTATCTAATTCGAGTAATTCTGATTTTTTATAAATTAGTTTTAAATGATTTATAATTTCAATTAATTCTTCGTCCGATATTATTTCTAAATTTGTAATTTCCGAAAAGGCTAATGAGATGGTTCTTTCAATACTTTGGAGAATGTTTAGTAATTTTAGACTGATGTAATTGTTGTACTCTATCATTAACTGGGTATCAAGAGAATTACTTATTTTATTTATTGCATTAAATGATGAATTCAAATTATTTTGAATTGTTTCGAGATCTTTCGCGTAACGCATTGTTATGTGATGTGCAAATGAACTATACTCGTTTATTTGTTTAACTATCTTTTCTTGATTATTATATAGTAAATCTAAATTTTTGTTAATATCAATTAAATCTTGATTGTCCGGATTGCCGGTAATGAATTTAATAGCGGTTCCTAAAACGTTAACGAGTCCACGTTTGTTACGATATTTAAATTTCGATAGTTGTTTTTCAATTGATTTGCAATTATCGGTTAGTATGTTAACTAATTGTTGTGTAAGATGATTTGAATTTGATGTTTTTGACTGTAAAATAGTAGTACTGCTTAATAACTTAAAATAACTTAATTCTAGATCGCTTATATTAAAATAAAAATAAAACTTATGATAATGACCGAGGAGCTTTGCTGGACCTAGGTCTTCGGGAAAATATCCGTTCGTGTCAATCTTGTCTACCTGAAGGGCCTGGTTTTGACTGGTCAGTTCCATTATTCTGTAACGGAAATTTCTTTTTAAGTCTTTTTAATTTTCTTACGTGTATGTTTGCTTGTCGTTTTGACTTATCTCGTATTCCAATTATTTTATTTTTTTCAATTGATGTTACATTTACTTTATCATAATACGGGTCCGTTTTTCTGATTCGTTGCCGTGTAAAATATACTGTGGGTTCACTAATTTCAACAGTGGATTCTTTATTTTTATTATGATTTTGCAAATTGTTTTGACCTTTTTCGAGTTGTTTTTGGTATAATTGTTCATAGAATGGCAATAATTCGTCTTTTCTTTTTTCGTTATAAATTTCGTAAACCGTTTTACTTAGGTCTAACTCGTGTGCGTTTAAATTTTCATAAGGGCCATATAATAATGTAAATGGGGTGTAACCAGTGGCGGAATGAATTGATTGATTATAAGTTAATACGGCTGATATCATTAAATGTTGAGGACTTTCATTTGGGTCTTTTTCTTTAATTATTCTGAGTTTTTCTAAAATAGTAGAATGCACTCGTTCTATCGGTGAATTAGAACTACTATTATAATTTGTCGTAAAATGTAATTCAATTTTAAATAATTCGCAAAATTCTTGAAATACTTTGTTTTTGAACTCTTTACCTTCGTCACAAACAATTTTCTTTGGATAGCCATGATGAGAAAAGTAATGGCGTAATTTATTTAATATTGTTATACCGGTGATATCTGTTACAAAATAAGCTTGTGTGTAACGCGAAAATAAATCAATTATAGTTATAAATTTATTACTTTCAAAACTGAATGTATCTATGTGAATAACGTCAAAAGGTCTTTTTGAAAGTAGGGGTCCCGAAAATTGAATCTTGTAAGGATTCCTTTCATATTTACTAGCGAGACAAGTTTCGCATTCATTTATAAATTTATTTATTTTAGTTTTCATATCGGGCCAATAATATTTTAATTTTAAATGATTATAAGTTTCGGTGATGCCGTTATGGTTACTTGAATGATATTGTTCTATTACTTCATCTTGTTGGTTTGAATTTTCTAAATCTTTTGCTAATATATTACTTTTTGTAAATTTTACCTGATTATTGAATAGACTTTGAGTGATTTTTAAAAATTTTGATTCTATTTCGTTATCTTTGAAATAAATTCCATATAAATTTCCAGGATTAACGATTTCCTTTAACATTTGTGAGAGATTTTGTAATTCGTTACCTCTTCTAATAGTGACTGTATAGTTATTTTTCGCAAAAATTCTTTTATGATCTACGTTATATTGATCTCCTAATTGTAAGATTATACGATTCGCAAATTGATTTACCGGTTTATCAGAAATGGGCATAGTAAACACGGGGTTTTCATGTGACGTATGTCTAGTATTATTAGATTCATTATCTTCGTTAGTATTATCGTTAGCGTTAATAATTGATTCGTTATTTTTATCAAGGGCGTTAATTATGTCGTCAAGATCATCTAATGGCAATTCTAAATCGTCACCAACATTTGGTGTCATTGACATCAAATCTAAGTTTTCATCTAAAGTTTCTTTTACGTTAATTTCTATACGCGATAATGCGTCTGCTACCTGATTTTCTTTGCCTTTTCTATATTGAATTTTATAATCGAATTCTTCTAATTTTAATCGCCATTTAACGAGGCGAGAATTTGCATCTTTAATTGAAAATAGCCAGACCAGCGGTTTGTGGTCAGTCTCAATAATAAATTGTTTTCCGTAAACAAATGGCCTAAATTGTTTTGTCGTATCGACAATTGCTAATAATTCGCGTTCGATTGTTGAATAATTTCTTTCGGCACTATTTAAAGTTCTAGAATAAAAAGCAATGGGTTTATTATTTTGGGATAACACACCTCCGATAGCTGTGTTAGAAGCGTCAGTTGTGACGTGAAAGATTTTTTCAAAATCGGGATAAGCTAATATGGGGGCATTTGTTATTAACTCTTTGCATTTCTGAAATGCTCGTAAGTAATCGGGATTACTTGTTTCGATTTTTGCTCCCTTTTTAAGACATTTTGTGAAGGGCTGCACTATTCTAGCAAAATTTTGAATAAATTTTCTATAATATCCTATTAAACCGAGAAATGACCTAATTTCTTTAATTGTCTTTGGAAGAGGATAATTTTGTATAGCTATAACTTTTTGGGGATTAGGTTTTATACCTTCTGGAGTAATTACATGACCAAGAAAGGCAACTTCCTTTCGCAAAAACTCGGATTTATCAAGTTGAACTTTTAGATTGTACTGTCTAATTTTATCAAAAATTAGTTTAAGGTGAACCAAATGTTCGTGGAGAGATTTTGAATAAATTACTATGTCGTCCATATAGACAAAACAAAATTTATGAAGAAATTCGCGAAAAATGTTATCCATTACTCGCTGAAACGTACTAGGGGCATTTTTCAACCCAAATGGCATGCGAACATATTCCCAATGGCCGTTATTTACTGAGAAAGCGGTTTTCTTGATTGAATCAACGTCCATCTCAATTTGATGAAAACCTTGCGCGAGATCTAAGGTGGAAAAGTAATTACATTTTCCTAGATTATCCAGAATTTCATCAATTCTAGGAATGGGATATTTTTCTTCAATTGTTTTTTCATTTAGCTTACGGTAGTCTATCACAAGGCGGAATTTCTTTTTTCCACTAGCGTCAATTTTCTTTGGTACAATCCAAACTGGCGAGCTATACGGTGAAATACTGGGTTTTATGATTTTATCGTCTAATAGTTTTTTTATTTGATTTTGAATTTCTGTTTTTAAATGATAAGGATATCTAAATGATTTACAAAAAACTGGTTCATTATCTACTGTTCTAATTTTATGCTTTACTGCATTAGTGAATGTTAAATCGTGATTTTCGTTGTAAAAAATATCTTTGTATTTTCTACATAAACTTAAAATTTCTGCTTTTTCTTCCGGGTTAAGATGTTCCGTACGAATAACATTTTGAATATTTAGATTAGAAAAATGATTTTTTGGTTTCTTAATTTCTACATTTGTTATTGGTTCTACTTTTACTTGTTGTTTAAAATTAATGTCTATTTTACGTACTTCTTCTATGGGTACTTCGCAAAAACCGTTCTTTGCAAAGGCAATTGATTCGGGGATACAAAATTGTTTAAAATTAATTTCAGGTATAAGGACTTCGCCTTCATCAATATTCACGGGAATTTTTATATGAGTTTTAACTCTTTGCTTAAATGGCTTAAAATTTTTTTGGTTTAATTCCAGAAAAAAAGGAATTTTATAATTTCCTATCTCTAACGTTCCATTGTTATAATTTATATTTGCACCTAATTTACATAAATCTTCGCTTCCTAATAAAGCGTCAAATCGATCATGCCAATTGATTACATGAAAATCAATTGCATTATTTATACCGAATTCTTTCAAAATAGGGAAAGATACATTTTCGTCATTAGCGACCGTTTGATTCATGCTCTTAATTAAAAACTGTTTTTTAAATATAAAATTTTTAAAATTATCATGTGCAATATTTGAATTCATTATTGAGTTTGAAGCTCCACTGTCCAGGAGAATTTTTAAATTTAAATTAGGAATAGTGATAAATGGTAATTTGGGTTTGCTAGCTAATATATTTAAATCTATGTTGATTGTTCCGAGGCTGGTATTGGAAAATTTTCAATTGGTTCATTCATATTTTCAAAATATTCTTGATTTTCTAATTGCATTTGATCTGGTTCTTCTATATTATACAATTCCTCTGATATAAAATTATTTGGACCGGATTTTTGAAAATGATTATTATGAGACGCGTTTGGTCGATTACGAGAAGGGTTAAATGTATTTCTTGTTGATATCGACATTGGTGTAGGTTTTGATTCGGGTTTTCTTCCGAATACTTGCGAATTTGTAAAAATTTTATTTTGAACTGGTCTAGTTTGGTAAACTGGACCATGCGGAAATTCATTTTGACTATAATTATTATGATTATTGTTATTGTAATTATTATTATTGTTAAATCTACTAGTATATCCTTGATTTTGATTAAAAGTTCGATAATTTGAAAATTGATTATTAGATTGAGGCGTAAACGAGTTAAACCGTGGATTATATGATTTTTGATTAATATTTTTGTGCGTATTATTATGCTTTGGAGCTTTGTTTCGCATGAAATTTAAAAATTCGACTTGTTGTTTATAATTATCATAATTTCTCAATTGCAGCATGCAATCTTCGATTGAATTTACAATTTGATTTGAAATGTGAGTACGATATGGTTCTAACAAGCCTGCCTTAAAAGTATCTAACGCGCTTTTATTATGCAAGCTAATTTTATATAATTTAAGACCTTCATCTTGTTCCCTAATTGTAACGTGTTCTAATAATAATTGCAATTTATTTTTAATTCTTTCATAATAAGAATCGTATGTTTCGTTTAATAATTGATAACATGTATTAAGATCAGTTAATAATAAGGTTTCATTTCTTTGATCTCCAAAACGATTCAAAAGTGATATTTTTAATTTTTCCCAGGTGGAACAATCCGATGTTACTAAAGTGTCTCTGGCAACACCAGTTAACTTCGAGCAACAAGTTTCAAAAAGTAAACTATTTAATGAACTAGCTTCAATTGGACTTTTATAAGCCCTAATAAATTTTTCACATTGAAGAATAAAATATGATAGATTTTTGCTACCTCCTTCATATTGAGGAATGGTCTCTTTAGCCAATTTAATTTCTGCAAAATTAACAGACATTTCGAATGGATTAATTTTGTTTAATTGACTAAAAATTATTTCGCTAATTTCTAATTGTAAATCTGAATTATTCGAATTATTTTCCGCGATTTTAATAGGTGATCTATCGCGAATTAAACTCATAGAGATTTTAATACAGTATAACAAAATTTAAGGTAAAGGAAAATAATAAGCGGTACTTACAAAACTAAGGTTGCCAATAACATGTTGAATATGTCTAGCGGGTGAATTGCTGGTGGTGTAGTTTCCGGGTTGCACTGCGGGTGAAGTCCGTCTGCGGTAGAAGTCTCTCTGTAGCAGGTACCAGTGGATCTTGCACCAATATGCACAATTTGGAACGTTGCACTTATAATTTACCCAATTATGATTTAAAAATCGCCAATTCTTCGATAGAATTGTTTGGGTATCCTACCGACTGCGCCAATTACGTTTATCCAATTAAAACAAATGTTTTTAAAAATTGAATATTTATTAAATTAAACATACAACTGTTCAAGTTAGATGCAAAACAGCAACTGATTTAAAATATAAAAATAAATGCATCGAAAGTTACATTTTGAAAGTGGGGTGTTTAAAACACGTAAACACTTGAGTCGGAGACGACCCTTACATGTAAAACCTTTTTGAAACTTATATATTAATTACTCTAGACTAAACAAATAATTATATTATAAATTATTAGAAGTGGTCTTTAAAGGTTCGTTAGACATAACTATATGCAGGACATTAATGCTGCTGTATGCCGGATTTCATTATTGCATGACAACTGAATCTTATTTATTTTAATTATTTAATTCAAAGTTAAATCAATATTATCAAGAACCCAACAACGATAGACATGTTTCAACCTTATTAGGTCTCATCAGTATCATATAGTTGAATTCTTAGTCGAAATAAGGTCGAAACTTGTCTATCATTGTTGGGTTCTTGATTATATTGATTTTTGATTTAACTTTGAATTATTACAATGCTCAGTAGCTAGAAGAAGCTACGCCATAATAACGTTAAGGTTATGAGTGAGATTCAATCCTCAACCCCCCCCCCCCTGTACTGCCCTTATGACATGTCATTTCGACTCCTTTGGAAAGTGCTCCGTAGAACACCCTGTGTTTATAATTTTGACTTCTTATTATTGATTCTTTTATAATATTATTATTTATATTTATTATTTCATTTATTTTATATTATTTTTATTTATTACTTATTTATTATTAGTTATTCTTTAAGTTAGTATTTTTATTTTTGTCCTCAATTTAGTCCTAGCGTTAATTGATTTTTATGTGTATGTTTCTTCGTCAACTTTGTATTGGCTTTAAATAGCATCTACTAGAATACCATATTTTCGATTTAGCTGAGATGAAGCTTCAGTATTATCAGAACCTATAAAGTTTTTCGAAACTAAAGGGTCATTTATTAAGAGCGAAATACATCTTTGAATTTAAGTATATAGCGGATCTATTTATTTCAAGTTAAAGAGCATTAGATAGCTTTTTTTTAATAATATTGTTCAAATGGACTTCATGGCTTTGCTTGACGGCGGTCATCCGAGAGGTCCAATTTTGGGTCACTTGAGAATTTAAGTTGGGCTCAATCTCGCCCATGACGCAAACAACAATGTTCTCAAAGTCGGAAATTGTTGCTGGTTTATTGGTATGGACTAGAGATTTAACGTAACTTCAAAGAAAAAAGTTTAAGGGCGTAAAATCGCACGATATTGCGACCAACTGATATCGGCTTTTCGTGAGATTACAATTTTTTATGTTTTTATATTATATTTTATTTTTTTTAATTTAAACGATTTTGCTATACGCGATATTTTATACTTACTTACAATGTATTTTATTTGTGATAACTTAAAAACATTTTAGTTTTGAAAAATGTTTTGTGCATTTCTTTGATTTTCTAAAATATTGATATGCTTGGTTAAAACTTCAATATTAAAATTTAAACTTATTATAGATATTATCACATGTTAATAACTAAAATCATGATAAGACTTTAACTAACTAATTGTTTATTAATAATAAATAATACTTGAATTATTGATAACCAAGTCATTTAAATTATAATTTACATAAATTATTCGGGGACCGTAAATTGCGCCAAAAAATTTTAGGGTTGACCTTAAATTAAGTCGAAAAAAGGTTGTTATATTTTTAATCCTTTGCTTGTTTGTCAATAGGATTAGTATGGCTCTAAAAACTAATTTTTTAATTTTTCAGAGGTGCATTTAGCCCGTATGTCCACACTGTAGAAGTTTCATTGATTTTTAATTTTTTAAATATTTTAGAGCTTGAAGTTATGCAAGAAATTGTGAGCGAACGTGGCTAGCAAATTTTCGGGCCCCTTATATTTGCGTGAAACCATAGAAGGCCCAATTTTTGGGTTATTTTATCAATTATCAGTATTTGATTTTTATTTTACGATTTTATATTCTCTCTTTTCGGGCCCCTCTGGTCATTGGGTCCTAGGCACGTGCCTAATGCGCCCAGTGATAAAATAAACCATATTTATATTTATATTTCTTTGTCACTTTGTCTCCTGGCAAACAAATTAGAACATTGCTCCCCCAAAAACTTGTGCATCGAATACATCAAACATGTTCTGAACAACAAATGGGCCATCCATAGATTAAGTCACACGCTAGGGGTATGGAGGTCATCTCAGATTTGTGACAAAAATGTTACAGGGGGTCCGGGGAGAGGAATTATTAAATTTTATAAGGTGGAATTGTGACGTCACTGGGGGAAGGGGGGTCAACGAAAATGTGATTAAATGTGACATTGGGGGAGGGAGGGGTCTAAAAATCTTAAAAATCGTGTGACGTAATTTATGGACGACCCCTAATGCATGCGAGTCTTTTCACCACTATTTTGCTAAAATTTTCCATACAGATTATCCAGACCTTTACACATTTTTAGCCGCCGTGTTGAATATGCAAATATCTGTCTATGTTAAAATTGATAGTATTAATCAATAGAAGCAAATCCGTACTAAAACTACACAAAAGAAAAAAACATTGCAATTCAATTTTCGAATTTTCCAAAATGTATGTCATCATTTTGCTGATATTTATTAAATATACTCTTATCTTCATTAATAATAAAAAGAAAAATAATAAAATGACATAGTAATTTGCTTTCAAGAGGTTAGGTTTAGTTAGTTTTCTACATTGTTTTTGAAATGATGGCAAAAAGATTGGCTCTGCGCGAAAAGGTAGATCTGTACGTAAGTTATAGTAACTTTTTTATATACTTATTTTTTTTTAAATTATACCAAAAACATTTTCCTTTTGATTTATGACTATAGTGACCCCCCTCCCCACAACAAACGCACCATAAGTTCCATACGGTAAACTTATTTTGATACCTTCATAAAACTGCGCCACTGTGGCGATTACATAATATTATAATTACTAATAAATATACCATTTTTTGGGTATTAAAACTTAAGCTACTCTCACCAACCGCTGGCGCAATTTACTAGTTGTCCTTAAGCTATACCGATCGACAAAACACTGACCGCTGGCGCAATTTACATACGTCCAAATTATTATAATATGTAAAATTAAATTAAATTATTATTACTAAAATAGTTAAATGTAATACTGAAATAACATTTATATCTTATGGTAAAATGTGTTATATTGTTATTAAATCAATTATAGAAGCACTAATAAAGAAAATATTTTCTTCATTTTCACTTTAAATAAAGTTTAACGAAATATGGATTTCGACTATTAAATAATTGGGACAAATTTACTGAAATCAAGTAAAATTGACTGTAAATTTTGTACATACTGTTTTAGATTGATGCGAAATTTTTTATTTGATTAAAATTTATAATGATCATTATAATCTATTAAATATTATAATGCCCTTACTATGGGATCGTTATTTTTAGTAGTTTACGATATCAGTGTTGTTGGTAAATTGCGATAATGACTTACTTTCAATGCTTATATCGTAAACTGCTGTTTTATGTAATACTTAGTTAATGCTATAAATACAAAAAATTATAAGAAGAAATTATAAAAAATTGTATACGAAGTGTTGCATAAATATACTAAGAACTTAAGGACCTTCGGGAAAACCAAAAATCTCTAAACATTTGTGATTTAGTGTATCACGTTTGAGAGTTTTTTTAAACTTTCATAATAAATAATTAAATAAAAATTTGGATTTGGATAATTAATAAGAGTCTCATACTCGAAAAAAATAGATGACACTTTTTATTGAATTTTAAATTAAAAAAGTTGTAGCCACATCATGTCTTTGAGGAAAATTGTTTTTTTTTTATATGATGTGGTTTTTGTTTTCTTGGTGCCCTCTTGATAATCAATCTACGTTTATTGGTTTATGTTGAAACATTCTATATAAAAGATCATCTAAGTAAATATAATTTGCGCCTACATTGAAACCACGAACCTCCGTTGTAAACAGGTGAATATGAATTATAAAGTTAATAACATTTCTGTTTACTGCTTCAGTTTAATTATAATAGACTTGCATAAAAAACCAATTAAATATCGATGAGGTTTTAATTAGAATATCTACTTTATTTAATGGTGGAATAGTTACCAAAATCTAAACGGTAAAATCGAATTAATAAAATATATGTGGATGCTTTTCCAGAATCAATCTCGCAATTAAAAAAATTCATAATTTAATTTTACGTAGAGAACTGAAATCAAAGACTGCAAACCTTATCGTTTTAATCCACTTAATCTAGTTCTGTGAAAGTTCATGTCATTAAAACTTTACAATTCCAAGCATGTGTCAATTGTGTCATTACAAAATCTCGAAATCAACAACATACAATTTACAGTATTCGCTTAAGTCAATTTTCTCGATTAATTATTCTGTCCCAATTATATGCATTAACAAGTTCAAACCAATACGCCAGAGTTTCTTACGGAAAAATTCACTTTTTATAAAATGAACAAAATTATTAAATTATTATTAGATTTAAATACCGTTGTTATAATACAAAGAGTTTTTTTTAAATATTTAGCAATAGAATTTATTCGATCAACCTAAAGTTTGTGTGCAACGTACTGCAAAAAGTATATAGAATTTTCAGTAGAACTTTTCAACTAAAATATATTTCCTTGTGGTATTTTCTTTATATTTTTATTTTATTTATGCTACCAAAGTACACATATTTTAGAGTTTTATAGAAATAAATTTGTTACTTATATTTTAATCTGTATGAGCTAATTGCTTTGAGTTTATAAAAAATTATAAATGAAAGAATTGTGTTGGAAATCGAAGGAGCTGGTTCATGCGGATAAATTTCAAATGTAAACTGAACTAGTTTCCGGTTTTATCGGATTTCTTATAACAATGCTTGTATATAACACAATACAGATTTACAATTCGCCGAGTATATTTTCTTCTATCTAAAGTTTAGTCTAAGCCACAAAACATAATCAAAAAGTGTAAAATCCAGACAGACAGCATAAGTTCAATACCATGGTTGTTGCTTGCGCAAAATATTTTCTTCGGTTTTATTTCAAGATGTTCGGTGCAAGTGTTAGTAGTTTTAGTTTTTATTTTATGACTGACCAATCTCGTAGAACGCTCCTAGACAAGGGCGATCTGGATTCTGAAATCGTACAGATAGCGGATGCTGAGGTAAATGGTGTACGTGAAATTGGATTCGGTAAATACGGGCAGCACATAAGTAGTCACATAAACAAGGAAACGTGAAGTACACCAACTATTCTCCCACAGTATAATGTGAGAATTTAATGCATCACAAAATTTTATTGAATTTTTTATTTTAGTTGCAATCAACAGTTTAGTTTACGTGCTTTTTACATTTCCGAAAGTTTATTTATGTCGATAAGATAGTCACAACCGAACATATTTTACAGCTCTATATATATTGTAGAATCATCGACAACACAGCACATCATTTTCGAAATAAAGGATAAAATACAACATTTTTAATACTTTGCTTGTTGGAGTTTTTCAGGTTAAAATTCTTTGCATTAAGCATTTTTGCAATAAGTCTAATGTTAAATATTTCATTTCAGGACTTCTATAATTTATTTTAGTTTTTCTACCTACGATATATAGATAGCATGGGTACAGATATTGGATACCCAAATATGTATAGCAGTTTATGAAAAGGAAACGCTCTTTGCGAATGACCAGGCCATAATAGCGAATAGCGAGAATTCTCTGCAGCACGCTCTTTTTAAACTGGGTGAAATCCTAGAGGAATACAACATGGCAATATCTGTAAACAAAACAAAAGTGATGGCATTCATGGAACAGGAACAAGTACGCTCAAAAATAGTATTGAATGAATATCAAGCCATAGAAAAAGTGAAATCTTTCGATTTCTTAGGTTGGCCAGCAAAACTTCGACGATCACTAAGGAAAATGAAAGACGAATCCAGAGTGCCGAAGTGCAGTGGCGGGATTCTAAAAGATAAACCGAAAAAGAAATTCGGACATAAGAAATGAACTGAACATTTGCAGTATCAACGAGAAGATAAAGAATTATAGAACGCATGACAAGGACACATAGACAGAATGGATTGGAATCGTTTACCAAAGCAAATGTTCCAATACAATCCAAAAGGAAGAAAAAGAGTGGGATGCCCCAAAAAGAGATAGAGCTATCAATTAGAGTGACGTGACATTCCACCGATCTAATGTCCGAATTCTTCACTTAGAGATATCCACCCGATAAGTATAACCATACCGATAACCAATCAAATTAATCAAGTTAATTAATCAAAACAGACAACCGTTTTGATTGGTTATCGGTATGTTTATACTTATCAGGTGGATATCTCTAAGTGAAGAAATCGGACATAAAACCTGCAGATGATGATGATGAATTCGTAAACAAATGGCTAAACACTACATTAGGATACCACGAATTTTACTTTTTCCTATATACCATTCGAAAAAGGACAATTTTTTAAATTATTTAAAAAAAATTATCTTGGGTTATCCATTAGTTTTCGAGAAAACGGCATTTAAAAATCAAATTTTTCCATGTTTTACATGTGAGCACATAGAAATTGCAAGTAAGGGGTTTTCTGTTGACGGTACGTGTACTTTGAACTCGTCTTACTGATAGCCGTCCACGGATTTATGAATATCAACTGGATAGATAATGGTGATCCCCACTATTGTCTCGATACGGATGGCCGCCATACTGTGCTAAAATGCTACCTACCTACCCCAACAAGGGTTTATCTATTGTTATGTTATAAATAATAACCTCACTATACTTTGAAATTGCCGACCAAATGACAGACTGGAGACTCAGGGTGACAATTTTTCGTAACTTCGACAACTGTAAGACATTAAAGTTACTGAAAGTTACTAAAAATTAGCACAGTATTACGGCCAAGGAGGATTGGACATAAATTGTGGTGGGGATATACAGTAACTGGCTATCTAGTTTATATTCATAAATCCGTGTAGCCGTCACATGCGAGTCATACCTCGGCGAGTGCGAGCTACCCAGTCGAGATGGACCGGAGCGGATGGTAGCGTAGGGTCAACTTTGGTTGGCGCAACCACGGAAAATCACGGATCTACCGTAAAATGAATGAATTAATTAAATTAATTTGGCTCCTCCCATTAGGTTTTACATGGGATTTTATATGTAAAATTTTCGATCTTTAAATGCCGTTTCTTCGAAAACTAATGGATAATCTAAGAAATTTTTTTAACATGCTTAAAAAATTGTCCTCTTTCCAATGGTATATTGGAAAAAGTGAAATTTGTGGTATAAATTGACTGACAGATCCCGAAAAAGTACTTCTGATGTCGATGACGAAGAAGATACCATTGAATGTCTGAAAATTATCATGATACTGAAAAAGAAGAAAATGAAGTATAAGATCTAGAATTATTAAAACCAACTTAAAATTATATTTAACAGCAATACTACACAAGGATTATTCAAAATAACTTAACTCGGTTACATTTAAGGATGATGAGCCACTTTTAAGGTAAAAAATTTCTAAGTCTGTAATGCCCGTACTAATAATCGAGGATCAATCCGAGATCACGGATTAATTCTCGGATCGCTCGAAAATGCTACCAATAGTCGTAATAATCCTAGATCCGACACGATCCGAGATCAATATTGAACCTTTTTCAACAATCCTGCTTCAACCAAGATTAATTCTCGGATCATCGTTGGCGCATGCGATATTTATGTTGTCAATGTGTTTAACCACCTCATGAAAATAAAGTTTGCCACCTAAAAATAACGTTTGTTAACCTGAAGTAGAATATTTTCATGAAATGAACGATTTAGATGAATATTTTGATTATTTATAGAGCATTATGAAGAAGAAATTGTCTCGTCTTTAAATTCACAATTAAATCTTTGGTTTTAAGCTGTGTCATATTACTTGCCCTATTTAATAATTAAGATTAAAAGGGTTATAAGGGTATAAATTATATAAAAATTTCAATAAAAAGAAAGAACTTAAAATTATAAATCAAAACATTCTAATTTTTGTATTTTTTTTATTTGTTGAAAATAAATATTATTTGTGAAATTCACACATAATAGTTACAAAATATATGTACTTATTACATTTTAGACATTCCTGTCATAACTGAAAATATTGCGGTTGCTGTAACTTCACAAATCTTATTTTCTGCCTGTACCTGTAATAACAGGTAATAACAGGTAATAACTTCTTTGGTTATAAGAGTTATTACCACGTGCAATTCGAATATCACCAAATATTACTAGAAATATTAATAAATCTAAGATCAAGTAAGAGATTCACCGATCCTACCCGAAGCCGGGACTATTTGTTACGCTAGGATCGTTGGTATGATCTAGGATTGACGGATCCAGGATTGATCCGAGAATTGATCCTTGACTATTAGTACGGGCATAAAAGGATCATTCTTTTAGTATTTATTGGTAATAACCCCATGTTTATAAAATAATATTGCCACACTTTTCGGTTCTATTTGATTATAAATTTTTTTTACAATTTCAAGAATAAATGGCAAACATATGTTTCTGACTCATTTAGATAGTACTATAGTTGACCGTATGGAATAATTAATAAAAATTATATTAATTTGAAGTTAGAGGTCTATTAGGTTATTGTCCACTTCTTAGGATATTTATTTTTGGATTTATTCGGTTTTATGACTTTTATTATTTTCAAGGCTAAAAATAAAAATAATTAAAAATTAATAATAATAATAATAATAATAATAAAAAAACGTAAGATGTGAGCTATAATTAAAATACATAATAAAATACTAAATTGAAAGAATGGAAAATTAGTGAAAATATTATCTACCAACATTTATTTTCTTCAATATGAAAGTTTCGGAAATAGCACTAAAATTAGTGTGATAGCACAGTTTAAGAACTAGTATTAATTTTATAGCCACTGTATTTTTCAATTTTAAGCCCTCGATAGATAAACTATTGAAGTGGTTTAAATTTGAATTTAAATGCAAAAAAAGCAAGTAGAAGAGAAACGAATAAAGGTAGTATAACCGCGGATCTGCATTTATCTTTACAATGTATTGCAGAATAAATGATTCGACCAAGAATATGTCGCCTTCATTTTATCTAGGAAGTGATTATATCCACTGTGATAGTACTACACAATGCTTTCTATCGTTCATCGGTTTATTACTGAAATGAATGTTTTAATTTTTTTTTCTTTTTCTGATGCAAATTATTAAAAAATGTTTGATAGAATGCGGGGGGTTACGTCATATGTTTTCAATCTTCTCACTTGTGGAAGTGATAGATATTTTCACATTTCCATTTAACACCCATCGCAATCTTGGCAAGGAATCCGATAACCCAAGCAACTGACTCCTATCTATGTTAGAATCTTGAATTTATTTTAAAAAACTGCACATTTTTATTAGGACAATTTTATGAAGTCAGGTATCTGTGTAAAATATATTAAATTGAAGCGGTTAGACTGTGGAGGAACTTCTAATATCGATTAATTTAGGAAATAATAAATATTATCCTTCAGATTTTTCACACAAGAAACACTCAGTTGTTGGAAGTAGACGTGGCTTATTAGCACCCATTCTGTTAACGGTGCGTGTAACTGAGGTAAATAGCTAAAACAAAATTTTTTAAAGGTCCTAGTTGCCATCAAAAAGTGATCATGTTAACCTCACACCATAAATATATTTTAAGGGGGAACACACACCTGAAAACTCAAAAAAAGTAATTTTTGAGAATTTTTTTCGGAGAAACTATTGGAATTATAGGATCGAAGTTTTTTTTAGTTAAAAATATACACCTTCAAAATTGTTTTGAATTTTTTTTATTTAAAAATGCTCTGCTTTTGCGGTACTCAGTGGAGTTTTGTTAAAAACCATCTGAAACAAAATAATCAAACAGGATATTAATCACTTGACAGTTTTTCCAGGACTGCACACGGGCATGACTTACTCGAGTATACTGACGATCCCGAGTCTTGTACGGGCAAGTTTTGTTATGACTTGTAGATAGTGATTGGCCCGATTATTTACCGTCGCGTGTTTTTCAAGTTGTGGTAATAACACTTGTGACATAAACTATTTTTGCGCGGAAAAAAATCGCGTTGGCCTGCTGATAGCAGTATGTACAGTTACTCACAGAAGAACTCGAGCACTCCTATGTTACCAATGTAAATTGAACCATCTGAAGCCACTTTTTTTCATATAAAAATTAATTTTACAGCCAAACTTTTTAAAGGTTTTTTGTTGAAAATTTTGATTGCCTTTAATTTTGTTTATATGCATTTTTTTATTTTGTGGCGCTGTTTTTGACTGGCAGCGACTTAAACAAAACTCTGTAAAATGCAAAAACTATTGTCATCAAAAGAAAATTATGTCATAGAGGCATTTTGTCTTATTGATTATTGTAGGGGAGAGTGGGGTACATTTGGCCACTTTTTTTATAAATTGAAATTTTCGAGGAATAAGTACATTTTCCACAAATATTTTTTCTCTAACCAATTATATACTATTTGGGTACTTTATTTCCGTATTAGTAATTTAGTTGTAATAATTTATGTTTATTTTATAGTATAAAATAAAAAACTTCTCAAATGGCCGAATGTACCCCACCAGTGCACAGTGTGTCAAATTCATAATCTAGCTGGACAGAATCTAAATATTTAAAACCTTAAAACAAACAAAACTTAAATTAGAAAATCTTCCTCAGTTCTCCTTGTTATGATTTCCATTTCTTAGAATATTTGTCATCTGTGCATTTTCACACAACCCATGTGTTAGTTAGAACTGTATCATGGTTTTCAAAGAGTGTTAATCGTGTATGTGTAACTTTAAGTAGTGTAATTGTGATAATATCTTTATATTTTTTATACAAATTTTAAGCTGTGCCGTGATGGATCTAGATATATATTACATAATTGTTATTATTAGGGCTTCTATATCAATAATCAGTAACATGGTATATATTATAGTGGTTTTTTGTAAAAAACCTTCTTACCTATTTTCCTCGGGTCGCTCTGATTTTGCGGAAGCTGAAAAACTTTCTCAGGGTTTGTGAGTTCAATAATTTTGCTTGCCAGTTTAGTTTTATAGTTTATAAGAAAACTACGCATGTACGTGAAATAAAAAAAAATCTTATATTGAAAATAAAAAGAAATTGCCAAAAACTGATTTTTTGTTTCTTTACAAAATGAACGAAACTGGAGGTTCGTGTATTGTGTTTTACCCTTTTACAACAGCGCGCCTCTGTTAATTGATAAAGACAACTTCCATTTACTAATAAGCACTCGCCGTTGTAAAGGTAAATGGTGTGATATGTATCCAAAATTGTTAATATAAAAATTTGATAATCATAGAAAATACAAAGGTTCAAATGGTGCGCCAATGTTTAAATTGCAAAAAATTTTATACACAAAAAAAAGTTTACAGATATTCTTTTTACCTGCCGGTTTAACACTCGGATGCAGTAGAATGAGATAGTAACCAGACATGTGCTGTTTGATAAAATAATTCCAAAATGGACGCCGTTTTTAATCACTATCTATTTTCAGGTGTAGAAAAACCAAAAATCTACTGAAATAACCTCGACAGCTGCAGATAGCTTCTGTTTTGATACGCAAATACAAAAAGGAGCTTCCAATCTAGCACTTAAATCACCACCCTTTTACTTAGGGCAGGTAAAATCACCTCCGTCTTGCTCGTTTCAAACGGCTCCAGCCAGTCCCCTACTTTCCAAAAATTTTCAATCTACCTCTTTATCTTCCAATGCGCGAAGTACCAGTTTAAATTATCACCAATTTTAAATTTTAAATTTCATTAACACCACACCATTTAAATTTTAATTTATCAATTTGTATTTGTTTTTGTTTTTTTGTGTTGTAAGTAACAATTTACCTCTCTTATCAAAGTTCTGGCAATTTCTCATGAGAGTAAATCTCTCCAATGACTCAAAATTATAGTTTTCTTATATTTTCTAAAACACTCGGTAGCCTTTATTCAAACTCACTCACCCTGATGAAAGTCCCACAAAACTACCGACAACCCTATCTCTAACATAACTTGAACAGAACACGACAATATATACAGAATTGCACTTGTTGTTGTTAAATATGGACAATATTTATTGACCAAAAAGTATTATAATCGGGCAATATCGGATGCGCTACCAATACTTGTTTTATTCTATAAGGTTTACAGATTATCGTATTATTTTTTTTTTCTGCCTAAATTTGCCTATTCTATAAGAAAAATTTGGATTTTGCAAGATCTCGTGAATATTCTTTTGGCTTCGTCCAACCAATAATTTCCAGTCTAAAGTCATTTCAACACAAAAGTGTGTGGGGAGTGGGAGAATTTCCCAAAATTACTGATGGTTGAACCAAATGTAGATTTTCTTGGATCTGATGCCGAAGAAATAGCAAGAAACCCAATTTAAACTCAAGTGCTTCTACCATCAGTAATGATTACCTTAGTAGCACCTTAGTTTTTTATTTTTATATTTCATGTTTTGTGATGAAACTCATACCTTTTTTTACTTTCTGTTTATGTAAAACATTATAAATTACCTATGTTAACAATAATTTTCTGAAAAATTTTCCCGCTAGAAAATCCCAATAATATTTTTAGGTTGGTTATTGCAGGGCGGTGTCCATTTTGAAGTGAACCGTTTTAATTTTTGCATTTTTTTGGTCAGATTTAGGATCAGTGATCCAAAATGCACGGGTTAGAGAAAAAAAATGAAATTTTTTATGTCATTTAGGTTTTGTGCAGCTAGATTGTGAATTTAACACAATGTGCAGTAGGTTACTTTCGTCATAAGGTAAAAAAGGAAAATATCAAGTAATAAACACGTAATAAAAACGTTTTAGTAATTATAGATAAGTTCATATCTACAAAGGGTAAATATCCAGTGAAAATTTTGTACACAAGACTCGGAATTCCAGAGATTTCCAAGAATTCCAACGATTTCCAAAGAATTCCAATGATTTCCAAGAATTCAAAAGATTTCCAGAAATTCCAAGAAACTCCAACGATTTCCAAGAAATTCCAGAGATTTCCAAAAAATCCAGCGATTTCCAAAGAATTCCAGGGATTTCTAAAGAATTCCAGGGAATTCCAAGGATTTTCAAGGGAATTCTAAACAAGTGTACACAAAATTTTCGAGATATTTACCCCTTGTATATGGGGCATTCCACGCCAAATCGGACACCATTTTCCTTCTGCATCTCGGATTTTTTTGAAATTTTTTTTTCTTTTGGTACTAGTTGAGACTAGCCTCCATGACTATTTTCGATTTTTTTTATTAAGCCATTCAAGAGATATCAATTTTCGTAAATACGGATTCTGACACTGGATATACTCAAAATCAGGCGCCAAATTTACATTATAAAGCGATATATTTGAGGTGGCCGAATGTACCCCCCCCCTTCCGAGAGCACCCCACTCTCTCCTATATTAATTAATTGTATTTATAAAGATAATCAAATAAAAGGGAAAAAAAGGTAATAATTTTTTGATTCCTTCTCTCAAAAAAATCCAAAATAGATAATATTATAATCTAATCTTTGTCATAAGATTTGTCGGGTCAGATTGAACAATTTTCTTTGAAAATCACTTCTTTCAGTTCAAGCGTCTGCATTTTGTTTAAATTCGATATTTTTTAAATCAGCTATAACAAAGACTATTAAATAATGGTATCTATTTTAATATCCTGTTTGATTTTTTGCTTCAGGTGGTGAAAAACAGATTTTTTTATAGCACTCCGTAGACGACTCAAGTACTTCGTGAGTTTTCAAGTATTTTGATATAAAAAATAATTCAATAAAATAATTCAAAAAAATATTTTTGAAAGTGTATATTTTTAACTAGAAAAAAATCCCCAATCCGATAATTCCAATAGCCCCCCCCCCCCTGGAAGCATTTCTCGAAAATTACCTTTCTTTGCGTTTCCAGGTGTATGTTATTCCTTCTTAGAGTGAATTTTGTTAATTATAGCAGAATTTAACTTAGGGGGTTTCCCTACTGTAACTAACTTTAAAACATAAGTTATATTGTAAGCACTTTATATTTTATTTTATTAAAACACATGTATGTCATAAGAATATTGTAATTAAAATCTAGAATGTATTAGATTCTTGTAAAGTTGACAAATTGTTGAAAACAACTTGCCAACTGTTAACGTTAGTCTGTATTTAGCATTCTCACAGTAAAGTTGAGGTTCAAAGTAATTTTGTATTTCTTTAAAAAATCGAATTTCAAAGGCCTAAACATATTTCATATTTTCGAGTTTGGACGTTCTTCAGCAAAGCTGTAAAATACTAAAATACAGCAAAACATACAATGTTTTTCTTATTGTTACGCCACCTGTTGGAAAAGTATCTTAAGAACACAAATTAATTTAAAAAATTTACTCAAATATGGTTTACTACAGCAAAACTACTCTATTACAGCAAAAGCACTCAAGTACATTTTCAAAGTT
Organism: Cantharis flavilabris; assembly: GCA_949152465.1. NCBI lineage: Eukaryota > Metazoa > Arthropoda > Insecta > Coleoptera > Cantharidae > Cantharis > Cantharis flavilabris. The sequence goes on along the minus strand of OX424438.1, from coordinate 35,118,253 downwards.
GTAAATATATTATAAAATATAAGTACTAGTCGAGTACGCTAAAAGTACTCCGAGTAGGGTCTTTGAGTATTTGTACTCTAGTACCGCAGAGCTCTGTCCTTCAGAACCAAAACTTATTAGTTATTACACATGGAGTACTTTGACGTTTTATTTTGGGTCCGCTGCTATTTTGGATCTACATAAATAATAAAGATATAATTATAAATATAAAATAAATATATATAATTATGTGACACCAAAGTCAGTGGTCAAAACTTTGAAAACTGATAGTTGGCTGTTCAAATGTGAATTGGTATCATTGATGTCACGGAATATTTTATTTTATGTAACGGTTGAAGCATGAAATACCTTAATTAGATAGAGAAAACTGTGGTTTATAGGTTTATCAGAATAGTGTACAAAGTTGTTGATTTCAATCACCAATTTATTTTTATTTATTAAGCCGTCCGAAAATAAATTAGAAGAATAAATAAAAACTGTATAAAATGTACTACGTTGGTGTTTAATCATGTGTAAATAGAACCACAGTATCGATTTATATTATGACTTCTCTTGTTTTGTTTTTAGCAAAGGTTTAGTTTATATAAATCTTTCAGATGAAGTTAGCGTGTTTGAGCATCCAGCTATCGAAATTCCGATAAATTGTAAGGAGACCCGCGGCATTCCACTGCTACAGCCCGCAGAATTGTTTCCAAGTCTAAACTGGAGAAAATACAACTTTCTAAGTTTCACGGTTCAGAATCAGCAGGATATTAAGGCTAAAACTTTCAACTTGGTAGACCCGAAACAATACTAGGCTGTTTCTCTTTAATGGATTGAAAGGTTGTACTCTCTCGACGGGAGAGCATCCGCAAAAACGTCAAGATTCTTTCTAATAGAAAAACTCTTTGGTGAACTAAATAAATAAAATTTGTGTTCAAAAATCGATAGAAAACCAATTACTAATGCACCATTAAAGTTGCGTTTTCTTACTTTGTATTTTACGCTCAATCTCGATTCTTTTATGTAATAGATTTTACAAATATCAACTTTATTCATTTTAAAATTTAATTATATTTTCCAAAATCAAAATTTCCTAATAAAACTTCCTCAAAAGTTATTAATTCAGTTTGTTAATGTTTACCCTCAAATCGATGAAATCTAACTGTTTTTTTAGGCTTTCAATATCTTTTTTTTTAATTAACTTTATGAGTAAATCAAAATAATTTCGCAATAAATTTTATGAATGACCTAGGAGTACCAACTTTTGATATTTTATGGCAATTTTCCTGCGTTGAAGAGTTTAAATCTTATAAATTTAAGAAGTTAAAGTGAAAATAAAGATGATAACTAAGAAAAGGTCAAGAAAACGATAGAAAGATGATATATTGAAGTATCTGAGAACAAAAGATGTTTGAAATTGGAGAGCATTGGATCTCAATAGGCGGCTAAGTTTAGACAAGTTGTTGTTTACAAGTCAAATACGTTTCAAAGGTTAGAAATAAATTCGTTATTATCAATAATGGTATAAAAATGTAATTATAGTTTAAACAATTCTATACTTTCTGTGTTTTGGTGTAGAAAGAATTTAACATAAGAAATCATTAGTAAACAGCTTAAGAACCATAATGGTTTATTGGTCCTGCAGTCTTGTAAATTCTACTACAACTCAGCCTTGTTTCCCTTGAGCTTCCTGCATAGTTAAGCAGGAATAATGAGCTGTAGCTCGTATAGCAGGAATAGAATTTACGTTCGTCGTATTGCTAACCACTAGAGCGTAATAGTGTACTCGCAATGAATAAGTACTTATGATTATACTTTAGGACTTATTAACAAAGTCATTTAAAGACTTAAAAAACTGCGTTGAAAAAACGCAAAAATCTTTTCCATCACATCATTAAAATACACTGCATGAATCCAAAAAATTGTTTTTTGTCAACTATATTTTTAAATTTATTTTACATCAAAGCATTCAAACGCATCTCTTCAAATTGTCTGTAGCTCCTCTATAAAGTTACTTTGCAATAAAACACAAAGAACTTTTTATTTAATTTTTTTATACAGCAAAATGTTTACATTTTGCCGAATTTAACTCCAAATTGAAACTCATGTAAAAATATTATAAACTGAATACTTAAAAAATTTGAATTGTGATCAATTATAAATAATCATGATTTATTATTTATTTTATTTATAATGGGGTAAATTAAAAAAAAATTATATTTGAAATTAATTTATAAAAATCAATAAAATATTAACAAAATCAAAATAATTATTGTACAGCATTTCTGAAAAATGCGATTATTAATTGTTTTTCTAAATTCTCTATTAAAAATTTATTGCGACGATCACTTCACACATGATGTTTAGGAATGGAAAAACTGCGTTCTACCTCAACACTGGTAATTGAGGCATTCTTAAATATCACTATAAAATTTTGTGGTATTTTAATGTTAATTTCATTATCAAAATTTACATTTAAAACACTAGCTATTTGTTTTAATGTATTGAATCCAATATTTTTTGCCAATATTTCGTTTAATTTTTGATTTATTGGTATACCTATATCCCCTGGAACTTTTGAAATGGCATTTTGAAAGATATTTACTAATACATCTACAGCTTCTGTTAAAAAAATATCTCTTCTTGTTTTCACTTTTTTTTCAAGTCAGATTTCTTTAAAGTTCCTTTTATTTAATAATTTAATATAGTCGACAGAATGCCTACTGTGATTTAAAGTCAAACCTATTTATTACCCTTATCCTTAAGGCTCATACACAATTAATCTGTAAAGGCTCATACACAATTAGTCTGTAACAGTAACGAGAACAGAAACGGGAACAGTAAAATGATAAAATACATGTATTCAGGTGGCTTCATTATAAGCGTGAACGGGAATAGAAACGATTTAACTTTTATTGCTATGGTTATGCGCATGCGTAAACTGTCAAAAGTCAAAACTGTCAAAAGTTTAGCCAATGAAATATCCTTATATAGCTATCGTTGCTGTTCCCGTTCTGGTTTATTGTGAATCGACGATTCATTTCGTTCCTGCTCCCGTTGCTTGTTTCTGTTCTCGTTACTGTTACAGACCAATTCCTTAAAGTTTCCTTAAAGACCAAAAGTCTTAAATCGAGAAACACTATAATTACCTCACAAAATTTCGTGATTTCTCAAATGGGTTAGATCAACCTACTATTACTAGCTCCCAATCAAATATAAATGTAGGTATTTTTGTATCTACTGCCAATAATTATTTTTAATTTATCAAAAATGTGCTAAAATAAGCCCTTATAAAGCTTAAAAATAAATCTTAGCATAAAAGTATTAAAATAAACATGCGAATATAAGCATAAAAAATAAGAGCTAAGTGACTTATTTTCAGAGGCGGAACTACCAGGGTGCGGTCGGTGCGACGCACGCAGGCCCCCGGCTAAAAGGGTCCCCAGTTGTACTGTGCCCTTTTCAATTAAAAAAAAAAAATTTTACACTATAATGAGATAATCTAGTAGTATTAGTATTTAATTTTTAATATTCACAATAAAATATAATATTTTGACAGCCTTCTGTTATTGAGGTAAACGAAGTGGGCATCATTTATCATCAATAATTCAGTGTTCCCACAAAATTTTCAAAATCAAATCCTACCATTTCCTGCCTCAAATCCTGCCTTTCCTGCCAAAAATCTTGGCAAAGAATAAAAGTTTTCCACAAAATTTCGATAAATCAGAAAATAAAAAGGTAAAAGAAATCTTAATTTTAAAATTAAATTAAAAACAGTAATTTTAATTTAAAAAAATTAATTTTTAAATAAAATAAATTTAATTTTAAATTTTAAAAACAAATTTATTTTGAAATTAAAAAAAAATTTAATTAAATTGTTTACCTCGACTGAAAATTTAATTTCCTTGACTTGGCACAAAAAATGAGAAATTTTTGACAAAATTAGGGAAATCTTAAATTTTGCATGACTTTTCCAGATTTTCCAAAGAAGTGGGAACCCTGTAATTTTTATATCGGGAATAACCAATTGATAACTAATTAAATTATTATATTAAATAACATGCAATTATTTGTTATTATATTTTAATAAATATTTAAAAGTCTTCAACGATTTTTAAATACTGATTTATTTAATAAATTAATTCAGGTCAAAAAATTAATTATTATTATTAATTAAATTAATAAAAAAAGAACGAAAACTGTTTTTAGGAAAAATTATTTTTGTATTTTAAATTTTATATTTCCATTAAAGCACGTAACCTTTATGCCAAAAGACTCGCTTCGCTTGAGTTTTAAATGTTGTTATTTTACTTTTATTTTACTAATTTTGTTGTTTTTTTATGGCTCATCCGGTTGTATCTGCCTTTGCTAGGCAATCTTAGAAAAGCGGAAATTTAGAATATTCTAGAAAATCTTAGGATAGCCAATAGCCAAAGAAATCTCTGAAAGTTGAAAAGGGAAATAAAAGAATTCATTTATGGTAGGTATTCTAAAGATTTCCTAAATTTCCCAAGATTTCCTTTTTTTAGAAAAATCTAAAAATATCAGAATCTAATGGAATCTTTTGAATTGGGGAATCACAGATAATTCTAGGATATTTTAGGAAATTAGGAAATCTTGCAATCTTAGAAAAATCTAGGAAATCTCAGAAAATTGAAAAATAAAAAAACTCATCTATGTAGGTATATATATTTGATAAAAATGAAGGTGTAATTTTCAAATTTTAATAAAATTCAATAAGGGGGGAGGTTAGTCACTGGTCGCTATATCCACCCTTGTTCGGAAGGAATTCTTTGGATATCACTGGACTTGCATGGAAATTGTTCTTTTTTGTCTTTCATAAAAGCAGGGCCCCCGTTAACAACTTCGCACACGGGTCCCTCGCCTGCTTATTACGCCACTGCTTATTTTTATCAAATTCATAGACATAAAAAATCTGCTATCAATATTTTTATGTATAGCAAATTTTCTAGAAATTCCTACCTTAATAATAAAATAATTTGTGAATTTGGAGTTTTCTAATCATTTTAATTTGAGTAGCATTACAATTGAGTGTGAAGAGCGTAAACCAAAATAACTACTTGTATTGCCCATTTTGGGCAATATGTACATATTTTATAATAATAATAATAATAATAATACACATTTATTAAGAAAAAAAAAAGTACAATTTCTTAATTGGATGATTTCTAATAAGATTAGATTTTCAAACCACCCATACATAAAAATAAAAGCAACATAAAAGCAGGCTATAAATATAATATTTATTGACAGATTACATTATTTGTAAGCGAAGTTCATCTGTTAGATTACGTCGGAAAGACACCACACTCGCTGAGTTTACAAAGAGTCCTCGATGCACTTCTATAAATCTGGGCGCCGAGCACGCGAAACACTGTTCAAACTTTGCTGTGGAATGAGAGGGTAGATCGAAGTTTCCCAAATCACGCAAAACCCGATCGTGGCATGTCGAACGGGGCCTAATCATGCTTCGTAGACAAACCGGTTCTCCACTTTTCCAGATTTTGAAAAGCAGAACTCCAAAAAGCAAAGAGAAGCGCTGGGCTACCTTTAGAATACCTAAATCTCGATAAAAACGGGTGACGTGATCATACCTTCGTAAGTCAAATGCAAAACGCAAACATGAATTCTGCAAGAGCTGGAGCTTGCGTCTATATTCTTGTGTGAGAAAACCGTAATACACTGTAGAACAATATTCGATGTTTGATAAAATCGTACTACTAACGATCGACCACTTTACGTGGGGAGGTAATATTGTTTTGAATTGATAAAGAGATCTTAGTTTAAAATAGCACAGTTTAAGCTTTCGGTCCACATGTTGACAAAACTTGAGCTCACTGTCCAAGATAAGCCCCAGACTCCGAGCGGAATCGACCACCCTGACGACCTCATCGCCAATCGTTACAGCTGACCTTGCAACACTCAAAGCCTTCCGTACAAGCCACGGTTTACCCAAAATTATGAGTTCCGACTTAGTCGGATTTAAAGTCAGACCATTAATCAACGACCACATACGCACTTGTTCAAGATTGCGGTTTAGCACATCAATTGCAGCATCAATGTCCGAGGGCAAACACGATACACGTATCCGAGAATCATCGGCATAGAGATCAAGATGGCAATCAGAATCAACCACTCCTACTAAATCAGTTGTATACAGTATGAAAAGCAATGGAGCAAGGATGCTTCCCTGCGGAACGCCACGAGAAACCGTCAACGACTGAGATAAGTTTCCCGCTAACTCAACCATCTGGGATCTATCCCGCAAATAACCCGCCAACCATCTACACAGCAAATCATCACAGCCATAGTAACGTAACTTGGCCAAAAGACGATCATGAACAACGGAGTCAAATGCTCTGGAATAGTCGAGAAGTGCCAATATGGTGACTTCAGCCCGATCGACTGATGAAGCCACGTCAGACGTGAGCTGCAACAGAGAAGTCGCAGTGCTATGGTGGGGCCTGAAACCAGACTGGGCAGGCGACAAAACCTTGTAGAGTGCCAGGTGCTCACATAGAGCATCTTTAACAAGGAGCTCCGCTATTTTTGCAAATGGCGACAGGATGCTGATTGGACGGAGATGAGAAGGCTCCGAAGCCAGTGGAACCTTAGAAAGAGGTCTCACACGGGATGCCTTCCAAACAAAAGGCACCTCCCCGGTCCCAAAAGAGTGATTGAACAAATTACAAATCACCTCACTACAAAAAGGAAGAACAAGTCTAAGCATGCGAAGACTAATACCATCCGGACCAAGAGCATTAGAACGCAAAGCGCCAACAATGGCACTTAACCCCTCAGGAGTGACTTCGGGAATAGAGAGTGGCTGTATTCCCGGCAAAAACGAACCCTCCCATGCCAAATCAATCCCGGTGGAACCTCCCGGAACAGAGTCGAGAAAATACGCATTGATGAAATCAGGGTCATCACACAAATGAGCAGCTATTTGGTTGGAAGGACGAGAATGCACGCCCCAAGAAGACAGACATTGCCAAACTTTTTTAGGGTTAGAGCGATGCAGCGAAAGCTGATAATTTATATAGCTCGCCTTCTCCCTCCTGACAGCCCCAGATAAGTACCTCTTCAGATCGCAATAACATTCGAAGTCCACAACAGCACGAGTGCGTCTATACTTGTTGTAAGCCCGCCTCTTCAACTTAGCCATCTCTCTGATTGTCCACGTAATCCAAGGTCTATCCCTCCCCCTGAAAACAACAGTTCGTACAGGAGCGTGAACATTAAATAAAGACAGGATCATATTATTCAAAAATTCGACCTTAGAATCGCAAGAGTGTAACTCATCAATGATGGTCCAAGGCAGGCAAGCCGCGTCAGCCGAAAAACTAGCTTGATCAAAATTACCGAAATCACGATAAGTGATTTTGCGAGGCTCCTGTACCGGCACAGACAGGTCCAGGCGACAATAAACCAAATAGTGATCAGTTGCTGCCAAAAGATCAACAATGCCACACTGAAGAGGAATTCGATGCTTATCAATACAGATCACATCCAACAGAGTGCTGGATGTTGCGGTAACACGAGTGGGATCAGTTATTATCTGATGAAGATCGAAAACATCAAGGATCCCCCGCAAGCGCCTCAAAGAAGGCGATGGGATGAGGTAATTAATATTCATGTCACCTAAAATGATCAGCTCACTGCAGTCACTACCAAGCAAAGAAAGAAACTCCTCAAACTCGCTTAGGCAAGAAAGGGCAACCGTAGGAGGTCTATACACCACCCCAACTCCGAACCCAATACCGTGGACTTTAATGCGAATCCATAGGTGCTCCAGGCCACATGCAAAGCGATGTCCCTCATGTAGGGTCTTAAATGAAAACGAATTTCGAACATAGAAAGCAACCCCTCCCCCATGAGACGCTCTATCCGACCTAACGATCGCGTAGTTATCCAAACTAACCAGGTGAGAAGGAAAATCAGATGTGAGCCATGACTCAGATACTTATGTTGAATATATATGAATAGCTGAATATGTATTCATGTACAGGGTAAAGCGATTATAGTCCATACACTGGACAGAAGGCCTTTTCTCGGAAAGCAATGGCAAACCACTGAGGAAATTTTTCAAGAGAACTCTTCACTCAAAATGAATGTACTACGCTTATCATTGTTGTCAACCGTTCTATACTACATAAATAATGCAAAGTAAAATCTGTGCTATAGTCTTGCACATTATAATGTAGTATGATGATCGCTCGTTATAATGCATAGAATATAAGTAATTTTTGTTATTAAAGTAATTTAATATAGAGCTATAATTTTCTATACAAAGTGTGGAAACAATTTGCTGGCATTAATTCTAATTAACAAGTAAGGAAGAAGTTCTATTTGATAGAGAAGGGTTAATGTGACCGACTTAGGCTAACTTGTAATTAGTTTGGTGAATGGCTCGGTTTGTCCACCCTTAATTGCCACGTGTTACGTCTAGTTCTATACTTTATTGTTGTATTCATCATCGAGAACTTCATACCTCATGAAAAAACTTTGTAAATGAAACCCTTTTTTCAAGTAAGTAATTAGTGCTAAATTAATTACAACTTTAATTTTTCAGGTCTTCTGAAAAATGAAATATCTAAACTGTTTTCCGTGTTAGTAATTAATTTTTGGTATACCAAATCGTCTTTATTTATTAGGTGCAGCTCCTCGAAGGCAAATATCGTCCAATTAAGGCGTTATCTTCTTACCTTTCAAATTAATATTGTATTAAGTTACAAATGAACCAAAGATAAATTTTAATTAGAATCAGATACTGCATTGTTAACGACAAAATAGTACATTAGAAGCAAATAGTATGTACATAGAAATAGTTACAGGACCTTTAAATTCTGATAAACCCCAAAAGAGTAATAACATAACTTGGAACATTTATTTTGTCACCAATGTTGCTATTTAGCCTCTCAACCTAACCCTTGAAATTACTATAAATCAAACCAAAAACGTAATCGAATATTTCGTTTTCTAATTGCAATTTGAAACATAAATTTTACTAGTAACATAAACTAAAACCACATATACAACAAAAACACAACTTGCACAGGCAGTTTGGATGGCCCAACCAGAATAGAACAGGATTATTAACATGACTTTGCGGTTATATTCCAACAGATATAGAAAGCCTTTAGTCATTCATTCATGTAAAAACTTAAGATAAATTTTAAAAAAATAGAAAGAAGAAAATATAAGGAAAAAATCATTAATGAATGATTAATAATTTCTTGAACAAGATTTAAAAGTGAATTTAAAAGGTCTATCTAAAAAGAATTTTACGTGGATTTGGGCATGTCGAAAGAACAAATAAGAAAGCAAATGAACTCTGAAAAAACATGCGGATTAAATAATTAAAAAAAAAGTATCTTTGTAAAAATGCGCATCCACTCTTCAACAAATATTTAAACAGTAGTTTTTTATGAAATCTAAAACTCCTTAAAAAAGTTAGCATTGAAGGAGGTCTGTATTTAACCTAATATTTAAGGAAAAACACTACAATATATAGAGTCAACTGTAAATTTGACTTGAATGTTGAATTCTACTTAAAAGAATCGAAGTTTTAACAGTTATAAAAATACACAAACTACTTTAACCTTTCAAATATTGAATTCTGTATCTCAAAAATTGTATTATATAATAATCTGTTGCATTAAGTAAGCTTGAAAAGGTGATGACTTGGTGACTCGTATTTGCTATAAAAAAATTTAATATAAGATACTCATTTTTTGTAAAATTTTTCTAAACCAATTTTTCCCTGTAAACAACTGGTAATTATCAAATAACAAAGTAACAAAGTAACTTTGTTATTCTAAGGTTCTTTATGCTAAATAAGATTAAATAAAAAACAATGAAAAATTAAAAATATTAGGTAAAATTAGAATTCTAAAAATATTTTATTAAATAAAATGCTTACTTTATAACAGCAACAACAATAATTTATTAATAAATAATAAAAATCTTTTAGTTTAGTAAACTATCATTCAGTAGTCACTCCTCTGCTAAGAAAATATGTTAAACTGGTATAAAAACGTTAAGTGCTCCTAGAAATACAACTAAATTTGAATATTTGAAAATTATCACTATTTGGATTTCAAAATCTCCTGAGTAAATGTTGAAGTACCTCAATGACAAGTAAGATACTCATTCTTCATGTCAAGTTTCATAGTCTAACTCTTTTTTCATTGTTCTATGCTACAATACCGGTAAGTCTAATTAGCTGGGCGTGGGTAAAAAAAAGAATTCGAAAAATATGGCGCCACCCGTTTTTTAAATTAATCGAAAAATGAAATAAAATTATTATTTCTCTACCACTAAAAAACCAACATAGGCTTTTACAATCATTTGCCCTGAAATCCGGGACAAAAAGAATTTTATAGTTGAATATTGTTTAGGCTAAGGTCTTAAGAATTATAATAGTGTAACTGAAATGTTGCACACTCCTGTTCTCGTGTTTACTGAAACAATTATTTTATTGTAAGTATCTACCTTTTCTTTAATTAAATTAAGTGCTTTGATTACTAAAAAACTAAAATCTACATACTTAGTTGTAAGACTTTTTCCATACAAGGATAGAAACTAATTATTGATTAAATTTATTTATTTATTATATTTACATTTATAAACAGAATAAAATTTTTGCCATTTCGTATAATTTTAAATATTTTTCTATGGTTGAACAAAATCATTTTACTCTTGACAGAATTACAGAATATAATATGCAGTCGTTTTTCTTGTATAGCACCATTTATACTATTACATTTATGTATCAACGCGTCCTTATAGCTCCCGACATTTCCTACTTCCTGTACATGAAATCCTTCCTGCGATTTACCCATAGAAAAAATCTATACTCACCAATATAAATTCTACACAAGAAGCAGGGGAAGTCCCTAAGTATTTATACATTCGCAAATTCTGCCGGAGAAGCAGAGTAAGTTTCTACATAGATATGTTTGAAGTCGCACTGTGTGCTCTATTGAACACAATCTATTCATTAAGTGAAGTTCAATTAATTTATTTTTGTCTCTATTGCGGTGTCTTCAGTATATCTAGACTTTATATAGATACTAAAAGGAATCTAATTTTAATAAACATGTTTTTATTCTATTCTATCAAAGTTGTAAGGTAATCAATTTTACGCAATCTGTACCTACCATTTACTATGTAGATCAACAATTCCTGTTTTCTATCTGCGCCCAGCCGACACTTGTATTTGTGTTTTGTATTGATAAATTGACTTTAAATGGAAGAACTCATCAAAAAAGTACGGGAAACAGTCAGTATTATATAATACAAACCACCCGGGCTTATGAAAGCCCGTGATCTGTGATCTGCTATGGATGAATACGAAACACGCGTGCTGGTTATACCAGATTCGTATAACTACGCAGTTCTAACATTTGCTGTGTCAGACAGTTTCATCTGTTCTGCTCTGCCCTGTCCTGTGCTACGAAGCCTGCGTCTCCGTATACGATAAGGCTTAATCCTAATTTTTATGTTCTGCACATAAATTTATAAATTGTTCAGCAAATTAATGTTTTTAGGTATTTTATAAATTGTAACTATTTCCACATTAAATTAATTACACAGGCTTACAAAATATCACTTCTTTAACTTTCTCGAAAGTTTTTTTCATTTTTCCTTTATATTTCGATACGGTAAATTTAAATATACTTTTCGTTTTAATTTATCAGCTTTTGTATTGCATACACAGCTTATTGCATTTTTTTTAAGGGGGTAGGTGCACAATAATGAGTTTGTTACACCGTAGATAGCAGTTATGATAAAATTATTATAATGTCTACATTACGGAAAAGTTGTTTAAATAATTCTCAGTGTGTTTGTTAAGTTTGTGGTGACTATATGTTTAAAAATTTTAGAAAATCGATGACAGTTTTCGTAAAAACTTCTTATTTTGACTGATTTAGTCCAAGAAATAATATCTTGTCTCAAAGATCTTGGTTACAACATAAGTATCAAAGTTCCCTATTTAAACTTGCATTTGAACCGTTTTCCTGTAAATCTCGGCCACTTATGTGATGAATAACGTGAAAGGTTCTACCATCAAGAAATTCATACCATGGAAGAACGATATAAGCAGGATCGGATTAACCGTAAGGCTGGTTAGGCTACAGCCTAGGGCCCGAGTTCATTGGGAGCCCTTAAATATTGTCCCCGCTTTTATTTTCAACACCAAAAAAAATTATTAAATTAATAAAAATAGTTTTTAAAACAAAAAAATTTATTGAAATAAATAATTTTGTTTAGTCATTTACAGAATAACAAATTGTTTTTATGGCCTCTTAATTTTATTATTTGTCCTCTTTAATGCTAATAGATTTTATTATGATTTTACTACTCAAAATGTCATAGCCTAAGGCCCAAGTAAGACCTAATCTAGCCCTGGATATAAGAGTAGATTGGACGTGGATATGATGGCAGATTACTATTGGTGATTGAAAAGAGACCTTCCTCAAGAATCTTGTTCAAGAAAATCATTAAAAAGTTTATTTTTATCTACTTTTGAAAATTAAATATTCTTCATATATTATGCGGTGTCTATAAAAGTATATGTATGCCATATCTCTAAAACTAAAGCTGATGGATTGAAATGGTTTTCATTTTCAGAGTCAGGATGCTAAATACCTACAGAAAAGGTAGGTACTTATCCGTCCGGAAAAATTTTTTTGTCGGTATGTGTTATATATGTTACGGTCAATGATGACAATTTTGAAAATTGAAAAAAAAATGACATTGACGTCATTGACCGGCCATTGACGTCAATGACCATGCATTTTGGGCGATGTTGACATTTAAAATTTTATGTGTGGTTTTTACATCATTGTCCGGGCAATGACGTCAATGCCCAACACAGGGTGGGCAATTAATACTAGTTATTAAGAGATACTGAAAAGTTAAATTTATTAGAAAATATGATACGACCAAAGAAAATAAGATTACTCTTACACAAGCAGCAGCTCAAAGCAGTTTTTACAGCGTTAGAGCTTGTTATAGGGTTACAAGCATTGTCATTGCAAGGGTTGATGTAAAAATAATAAATGTGCGTGTCGCGCCAGCAAACAAATTTGAGATTCTCAGTACCATGGGTCATTCCCGTGCCAGAATAAAAATGATTAATTTAAAAAAAGTATTTAATTATTTTTAATTTTTATTATTTTTGTTAATGAATTGTTAGTATATTATATTATATTACATAATATAATACAATGATACAACATAATATGTACGTAAACATTACTTGCCAGTTGGCTGTCAAATTATTTAAATCGCCATTTAATTGTTCTTATAGTAGTTATTCCATAATATCATCATTGCCCAATTTGTTTTGGCCATTAACGTTATTGACCGGCCAAAGACGTAAATGTTACAATCAGATGAAAATATTTACATCATGGCCGGTCAATGACGTTAATGCCCAGCGTAAATGAGCATTTTTCATTTTTTTATACATACATTTTTCAGATGTAACTAAATGATGCAAACCATATAAGTAGTTTCAAATTAACAATTTCAACTACAAAATAATTACTAATATGCAATTTCAATTCCGAAGCTATAAATTTTTTGGAAGCACAATAATTTATTTTAAGTAAATAAGGTAAGTAGTAAAAATAAAAATTGCTTACCGCGAGATGCAGGGGAATTGTGTTATTTTATTAGATTTGTCATTTGTCATCAATTTTATTTGAATTCGGGTAAGTAATTATAGTTTCTTATTTCTTGCATGATCGTTTGCTTTTAAATTTACGTTTTAAACAAATCATTTTTCATTTTAGAAATTCTAAATTGTCTTCATAAATGACTAACAAATTAAATTACAAATTTTCTGCGAACAATCTTAAATTATTTTTTGTTTTTCTTGAAAATTAACAAGTTCTTTTCTGAAGATTTTTGGTAAGTTAATTAATTTTTTATCAACTTTTGCTAATTGTCATTCCCATTTTTAGGCAAACAACAATCGCGCTCACTTTACTGGCGATAAATTGAGACTCCTGAGACTCAAGTGAAACTTAATTTAAAATTTTTTAATCTGATTTTTTTTATGCTATGTTCATCTTTTCAAATAAATAAAAAAATAAAGACAATTGAATAATAGAGAAGTTTTGCGTTAAATGAAGAAGAAAATTTCTACATCGAAGACAATTCGAGTCCTTTGGGCAGCGAATCTGAGAAACCACATTCTTCTTGAAGGAGGTTTAGGTTCAGTAGTGGACCAAAGGAGACTGAATGATGATTTTTGAAATTATTGGAGTTAGAAAACCCTTTTTTAGGTTTACATATAATTTCATCTAGTTTAATTTTATTAATATCTATTTTGTCTGGATTAGAAAACTTAAAAAATCTTTTTTGATGTTTAAGCAAAAATTTGCATTTTCAAGTTATTTTTACGCTGATCATTTCTCACGACAGTAATGACTGTACTAGTTTGTAAATCAGCATCGACGTAACGTGATTTGAAGAGTTTGAAGTAAATGTAATGAAATTGACTAAATTACTCACATTTAAAGAGAATCCAATTAATTTAAAGTAATCTTTGCCGTGAAAATTTATTACTAGAGCAATCTATTTAGCTTGAAATAATTTGCGAACCTCTTTTTATGTGTGTATAGTCAAGCTTACATCTTATCTGCTTATCTATCAAACATGTAAGGAACTAAATTTACACTTAAGCCTTATAAGTTATAACAAAACATTTTTAATACATAGGTGCCAATATAAAAAAGTTAATTTAAAATCAAAATGCACTGAAAAATTAAATAAAAAAAAGTAAGAAATTTGATTAAATTTGCTAGTTGAGAAAGTTTATAAAGTTTAATTGTGTGGCGTTAAGTTGAAACAATATTCTACTTTTTACTAAAATAAAAATTCAATCGGTATTGTGCAGAATGTAGCAACGCTAGCTATGCAAATTCGAGTGCTGAAGCTAGTTTTAATCGAGTTGGTGTAGAAATTTTAGTTTGCGATGTATTATTTTAAAGATAAATATTAATAATTTTACCATTTATCAAATCTTAGAGAATCAATAGAATTTTTATTATTCAATATTGAAGTGGCTATAACTCGGTTGGATTTCAGGTTAGCTACGCAAAATATGAATTTGTCTCTGGACGCCAATGGTTTCTATTTAGCATGCATTTCGCTTATTCGACGGCTAAGGGTAAGAAGGTTAGGAAAGCAACCGAGTTTAGTACCTCTCAAAATTTAATAGCTAGCGGATTAATGATTATATTATTCATGATTTGAAACTTATCGGATATAATAATATATTAAACAGCAAGTTTGACTTAATTTAGTAGAGTGCAGTAATGGTTCCACACTTTGCACCTCGTAATTACCAAATTTCTGATAAAGTTGTACATAGTGGTAGCTGCTGTTAATTTAATCTGTTGGAAGTTTGCCCACATCATTACTTGCCAGTTAAATTGCCGCAATCATTTATTCAAACATTTATCGTAAATTGAAAACCCTGCCATTCTATAAATTTTTCTGAAAAAACCTAACAAAACTTTGGTAAGTATATTTTGCGTGCAATATGAAAAACTATCGGTTTCGATTGGCAACATTTGAACTTGGGCCAAATACGAACTAAAAGTATATTACCGTTGCTAGCAACACGACAATAAAGATAAAGATATTGTAAAAGCTCTTTTGTGTTTGGTTGAAAAATAAGCAAGAAACTTACGACGATAAATACGCTTTTTGTTATTATTTAAAATTGTAACTTACGGTTTGTAAAACAAAGCATCCATAATCCTGATATTGTGTACTTTGAAAGGTAATCCTTTTCGCCCGTCCCGTTATACGAAGGATTGCTCATCTTTTCTTCTGTATGAAGCCACTGATTAGTTAACATTGCAATTAAAACTACGACTAACGAAACGGTGGCAGTTAAAGGTGTAAAAACCCAAAGACACGAAATTGCAACTTCTATGGGTCCCATATGAATTGGGTCCTCACTAGAAGTGGGCGTTGCCGTTGAGTTACGCGGTAAAGCCCGTTGCATTGTTAATAACTTCAATTTAACGTTTTATAATAATAATAATAATGTTATTGCTTTTATTGTAATTATGCGGTTTATTTTAACGTCTATTCGCAACACCATCTGTATCCAATTCGTAATTATCATTTTTAAAAACGAGTTAAAATCTTTCTCGCTTATATTAATGTTTAATGTTGTATCCAAACTTTCATTTCGACTTCATTTTTCGGCGTTCCTGAAAAAGATAAACTAAATTAGTTTTCAAATATTTAAAGTGGTAAATTTTCAATAGAAAATAACTTAGAATAGGAAATTTCAATTTCAATAAAATATAATATTTAAATATAAATTACTATTATTTTAAACTAGACTGAGATATTTTGTAATGGTAATAGAATAATTATAAATATTACTGCTGTACATATACGTTAATGTTAAAGAAATAAAGTAAACCCCTGCTCATACGAAATAATTTATTCATGAACAAAGTTAGTAAGAAGAGCTATTGCAAATCGAAGCGGTACTTCCCCATAAGAGCAGTAACTCATTATATAAATAGAGAAATTGACCATTAAACTAAATTACATAGCATTCTCACTCACGTTTAAATATTTAAAGTTTATTCAGAAGTTTGATATTAAATGTTAATGTGTATTAAATATTATATTTATTTAAAGCTTATTAAATTAAATCTTTAAAGCAGATTACCTACAAACACGAGTTTCACACTAAATTTAATCACTATTATGATCGAATATTCATCTGTAAATTATTCACAAATTATTTTAATCGTACTTTAAATGGCAAATTAGAATAATCTACTAACACACCCCCAGTTCTTTATTTAATTAATGATGACTGCAATTAATAATGTAGGTAATTAAAGTACACTTTCATTTGATATTTTGGTTGCTCGTTTATGCATTCGCACATTGAATAATCTAATATAGCTAAAAGTACTTTAGCATTACATATTACATTGTTACAACTATTAACAATGAAATATCTTCATATATTAACAGCATGAATGTGTATTCATACATATATATAGGTAATTATCATAAAACATATAATCTTCATGATCTTATATTATAATACTGTATTTCATGTAATATGTAAAAAGTTAATAAAAAATATATCAGAATAAGTAAAAAGTGGAAATGTTACAATTTGAAGTTTGAACTCGATAATATAATAGTATAACAAGTCTAACACTATATATATCTTCAAGCTATATCAAGTTGTCATCAAAATATTGATGCGCAATATTGATATGTCATATTATTGAAATTATTGGCACAATATTGATTTCCAGTATATGTGTTCCATTTGAACATTTTACAATAATAATTTAGTATAAATTGCATCACTGTTGATTTTATTCTATACTGTTTTATTGCACTTATAAAGAACCAAATATTGATCTAAAATTCGTATTTAATAGTTAAATAATTGGTTGAACATTGATTGCAACATTACATTATTGCTGAAAGTGAAAATACTTCACAATAGAATCTCTAGAAACAATCTATTCTAGAATAACAGCAATGTCAACAATAAGGTTACATATAGATGTTACGGTCAATGATGACAATTCAGCCATTAACGTTAATGGCCGGACAATAACGTCAATACCCAGCTTAGTTGGACATTGACGTCATTGACCGGCCATTGACGTCAATGACCATGCATTTTGGGCAATGTTGACATTTAAAATTTAATGTGTGGTTTTTACATCATTGACCGGGCAATGAAGTCAATGCCCAATACAGGGTTGGCAATGATGATATTATTATTCTATAGATTCTATTTGAAAGTAATACTGTCACAAGTGGAAATGTACAATCTATAAATTAATGTAATTAAATAGATTTCCATTTGAAGCTCTCTCGTATAAAAAGTTGACAATGTATTGTAATAATAATTAATAAATAATAGGGAAGGGGAAGCATCAAGCAGTGCAACAGAATAATTAATTAGTAGAGTTAGTGGGAAGTCGTAAGTTGGAAGTCATTAAGTGGACGTCATATGGTCAAGAGATGTAGCCGCTTGATGGTTCCACCCTCCAAAGGTGTAGAGTAAGTTATAGATTTAAGTATGTAAATAGTTTTTAGCATTAGTTAATATTCTTATTCAATAAATAGTTTATTTTGATACACCTGTGCTTACAATGAAATCAATACCAAATTAACCCAAGTCAATATAGCTCTAAACTCCTGAACTACACAACCCCAGTCACGAGTACCAAAATATACGTGACAATACATTAAATGTGTCTTTGCAATTAATACTGAATGATACTGAATGATACTGATACTGAAAAGTTAATTTTGTTAGAAAATATTAGTGATACGACCAACAAAATGAGATTACTCTTAGACAAGCAGCAGCTGAAAGCAGTGTTTTAGGAGGCCGCGGTTACAAGCGTTTTCATTGCAAGGGTGGATGTAAAAACAATAAATGTGCGTGTCTCGCAAGAAATCAAATTTTGCAATTCTAAGTGCCATGGGTCACTCCCGTGCCAGAATAAAAATGATTAATTTAAAAAAATTTATTTCATTATTTTTGTTAATAAATGATTTTATATTATATATTATATTATAATACAATGAATACAACATATTATGTATTATTGTCATTGTCCAATCCATTTTGGCCTTTAACGTCATTGACCGGCCAAAGACGTAAATATTACAATCAAATGAACATATTTACATCATTGACCACCGTTAACGGGCGTTGACGTCAATGCCCAATTTACGTCATTGACCATAACATAGATATATCGTATAAACATCCCCCAAAGTGGAAAATAAGAAATTTTTGAAAAACGAAATTAGAATATAAAAATTTGCCGCAAGTAAAAACTGTGTACCAAATTTCAGGTCTCTAAGACATAGGGAAATTGAAATAACTTCATGATTACATTCTTTAAAAGTGGCTTTTTACAGTTTTTTGCATAATATTAGATCATTGTAGGCGATATAGCTGCACCTGAAGGATTTACAGCTATGTACGGTAGCAGAAAGACCCTAGTTTCAGCAACTGTTCTTCGGTTCACACTCGAGGATGGGTTACTGAAATAAGCATCAGTCTATGTTCCTTCTTCTAATCCCAGTTGGCAAAAAGTAGACTCTGTCCAGAACACTCAATCTGCTGGTTGCCTCGCTGATGATAAGTAGTGATCAGAGGTTGAATTTTACAATAATAAGCCAACGAACAATTATTGCTTTTTTTATGACTTTCCATTACTCGTTTGTTCAGTGCTTTCTTCCGTATTTCCTGCATATAACACAGATATAGGTAAATGGTTTTTCTGCTTTGGCAATCTTATTAAGAGATGTATTAGGTTGATGCTGAAAGTCTACTCTGGATTTAGCTTTTTGAACGAGCTTATATTGTATAAGCTTAATATAAGCTTAAAAGAGCTTAGAGAGCTATGTTATAAATTATAAAAAATTTGTTACATCCTGCCATGACAAAGTCATTGCAATCAAGAGCACCAAAAAATCTATGATTTGTCCTACTATTTAAGTAAATTTTTCTGACATTTAATTTTAATTGAGAATAATTTATTTGTTATAAAATAATCGTAACCCAACCAGTTTATAATATTGGATAAATTTGTACAAATAAAATCAAGGATTTAAAAATTAGTTGCATCATAACTTTTAGAACTTTTAGAATTTTCAGGTAACTTTTGTATTTTTTTGGATTTTTAATTTTGAGTTAAATAGCTTTATGCTATTTATGTGTATGTTTATGTTTTATTTTGACTAGTGAATTCTTCTTTTTTTATATCTTTGTTAATACAATGAATCCACTATTTATATCTTAATAGTTTTATTTGTATTGACTTTAACATAATTTCTTCCATTTACCTGAGATGAAATCTGAGTGTTACAAGAATATATTTGTTACGAATCCACGATGTTTCCCGAAAAACCACGCTGCGTTTTAAGTAAATATATTGCTGTGATCTAAAATCCAAAACATATCTATAGGCTATGGGGAAAGCAACTGGAAGCCACCCCATTAATTAAATTCCCTAGATAGTCATCTTGGCTTCAGCCAAGTGATCGCCTACGCACTGCATAGTGTATGGCACTTAAAGAAGAAGAATAAGATGCATATTATACTAAGCTATACTCATACATATTGTCATGTTTCAAAATCCTCAATTTGCATTCTGATGTTTTGTTTTTTTTGTAAATTTGATATTTTTTGAGAATTTTTGTAATTATTGTAAAAAATTTGAAATATTTTGAATTTTTTTTGCCGCACTTTTGTAAAAGCTAGCGCCGACTGAAGGTATAAACAATAAAGATTTTTTCCGAAAAACGCTGTTTTTGCTTTATGGCGCACACATTTTTATTTTTAAGTATTTGAAATTAAAGTGAATTTAGGATGAAAAGTTGTTTTATTTGAGCTGTTTGTTTGAGTTTAGTCTTTTGGAAAGTTCTATTATTTGAAATAATAATATGAATTTATAAGCGGACAGTTGTATGTATGCCCGTATTAAGTTAATTTTAACTTTTCCATTTTAGCAATTAATTAGGATAGATTTCGAAACTTGCAAAAGAATTTTACTAGGAATTATTTTTGGAAAATATTTTTATATAAAATTACACGTCAAAGTAATACCACAATGATTCTTTGTTGAACGATATTATGACGTACAAGCCTACAAGCTAAGTTTTATGTAAATTAAATTTATCCACAATCCGTTAGTAATCGACCCATTACTAAATTTTAATAAGTTGAGAAATTGTTTATTATTAACTTAAATTTTTCAACGGGCTAAATTTATTTTTGTTTTACTGTCCGACCTACTGGTTAGATGTGATCACTTCCCGATCTCAGATACTTTGTAAAAAAAAAATGTAAAAAAAAAAAAAAAATTTTACTATTAATTTGTTAGTTACTAACTGTTAACTGAGGCATAGCCCTTCAGTTACTATCTTGGTTCTCGGCAGTAATAACGCATTTTCACCTCGATATCTAATATACTATTCTTATATCACCAATTTTCCGAACATAACAGCTTTAGTTCAGGAATTTTACCATCTTCAAAGTAGATTATAACAAATATGTTTGCAAAGATAAATCCTGAAAGTTCTTTAAATTATTTATCAATTTCAGTTCCAATTTAAATAAATTTTTTTGTAGCATTTATTAATTTTTAAATATTAAAACAATTGAAGTATATTCTTTGTGAATTTTTATATGTAATTGGAGAAGCATGTAAAAATAACTTTACAGTGGATTATAAAGCCGGAAGTATTTGTGATACTTTTGTTTTCCTGCAATTTTTAATACCGCATTACAATAGAATACATCACATTTTTATTATTTTTTTTTATTTCACATACAAATATAAAAGAAAAGCTGAAAAATTGTATGCATCAACAAGCACTAACTTACTACTAGTAACATAATTTCGTAATTTAAGTAACATTATTACAAACAAATTTAAAAATGATAATACCAATAATAATGATGATGCCGATGATGATAATAATAATAATAATAATAACAATAACAAAAACAACGAAGTTGTATTATAAACTAAACTAAGATGCCAGATCGATGCCTCCAGGGGCATAAATACATTAGACGAATTATTCCATCTTACTTGAGAGTTTGTTATTATGACTTGTTATGTCTGTTATTATTATTGTTAATAATTTGTAAATTATTGAAAACCGCAAATGCATTTTTAGTAATAAATATGTTAATTTTTATACTAAACTTGATGTTAAAATTTGATTTTCAAAAAATTGACTATGATTTGATAAATAAAAAAGAATGATCTATCATTTTATATAGATCCTTCTTTCATAACCCAACCAAAGCTTTTGATATTAATAAGTAGCAGTAGCCATCGCTTGTACAATATCTTCATTATGTGAGAATATGAACGATTACTTTTTTTTTTCAGTACTATATATAGAAGAAATAAAAGCTGCAAAAGTGGAAAAGTCACGTCTGCCGTTCGCGTGAACTACTAAAATTTATGAGCAAAGAAACTTTTTCCAAATTAAATTTCATTGAAATATCGATTGAAGACATTAAACTTGAAAATTTGCATATCGGACTTGTACCTATTAAATTATTGTAAAATGAATGTTGTAAATCAATAATTAATTTGCGGAAAACATCAAATGCCGTGTCTGTTTTACCAGTAAAAGTTTCATCCTCAAGATACTAGACATTAAATTCAGACAACAAGGATTTGATTAGTTTGTTGATTGACAGTTTGTTTTGTTGTTAATATTGTTAATAAAATAGAATTCGTACAAAATTTTTTTCAAATAATCCTGAAAAGAGTTATTATCAAGCGAGTTATTAATGAGCGCCATATTGGATTTACGCCGTTATCTGGCCCACCTGCCTCAAATTCAAGCAAAGATCCCGGTAGAGCATAATTATAATTAAAATTAAAAATTTATAATTGTCTTTAATAAAAATTTTGGTATTGGTTTCATATAATTATGATAACAAAATATCCTTTTATTATGCTTTTCACGATAAATAATGTTGCACTTTGTGTGATTCTACATCAAAACACCAAATGTCAAAATCGCCAAAAACAAAAACATCGAATGTCAAAAACACCGAAACGAAAAACACCCATCACGTATGAAATATTAAAATGTGACATTTTTCTATCTTTGAATTTTAATCAACTAACGATTTTAATCCAAAATTTTAAGGAATCAGTCACTGATTCACGGCCTACTGGGAACTTCCCGATTTCCCGGTGGGCCAATCCGGGCCTGTCTACTACTATTAAAGAGCAAATTCAATTCTTCACTGTAAATTTCAGGTGTCAAACTGACATTTCAAATTTTAATTTGTTTGTAATTTGTAATTCTGTTGTGCACCTAACAGCAGATTCTTGATTGTTTAGGCAATTAAGGCGATACAGATTCTGATTAATTAGATTATTAAATTGGCATAGATACCCGATTGCATTGTTGCGATTAGCGTAGATTGCAGATTATATCGATTTATCTGTAAGTTAAATAAAAATCAGGAAATTTGTATTGTTAAAGCTACTATGGATGTAGGTGAGTTAATATAACCTTCTGACAATGTGCAATGGGTTATTTTGTCAGCACTTATCACTTATAAGCACAAAATAAAGTTTCTTTAAAATTGGCACCGCTTATTGGTAATAGAAAAAAATCTTATTAAAATTATATGCGCCAAACAAAGTTGTCAGAAATTGTACTGTTTATTTAGTTTCAACGTGCCTTTATGTTAAAATAAAAATATCAGCACTCTTTGCAGAATGAAGAGATTTTAATGAATAATTTAAATGATTCCATTGGGACATTCTATGCATATAAAAAAATTTGAAAAAGATGTGGACTTCTGGTGTTTAACCGTAAGTTTTAATACAACAATTTCGACATTTACGATTTCTCTTGATATGTCTCCGATTCTGTAATCCATTCGGACTGGCAGATCAATATTACAATACTAAGAAGGCGGATATTTTATCTGTAAGTTCTAAGCACCAGGTAGGACTTAGAGACTATTTCAACATTTCAGCTTTAAATCTTCTTTCTTATTGACCTTAATGTTTAGAGATTAAAGCTTTACTTGCTCCAACGTAAATAAGGATTATCTCCATCTATTAATAATTTTATCTCTAGACAAGTATATTGAGTTTATGCTTGATCACGATAGAATATAATGAGCTACTTTTTACTGTGACATATATACCTATCTATGTGCTATAAATGAGTTTGAATAATTTTTCTTCTTTTTTGAAGAGTCAATAAAAAATTTGTTTTCATTAGTATTCTGAAAATAAAATTAAATCTATGACATTCACCTATACTCAAAAGTAAAAAATAAAAATTTTATGTGACGTTACGACTAATGGCTTTAATATTTCAGCGTTGCAAAATCATCATCTGTTTTTATAAACGCCGCACCGGCGTCGCGGCGGCAAGAGGTAATAGTATTTACCGTAACTCTGTGCACAGACCCCATAATCTATGTTTCTCCGCACATATGGATTTATGCTGTACATTTTATTTCATGTACATAATGCATATGAAGTGTAATCAAACTTGTAAAATTTAAATGTAAATTTAAACATAAATACTAAATATCTAAAGTCAATTATAATTTTGAAATATTAACTGGTTGTAAGTGTTTTGAACATGAAATAGTGTGTAAAAGCAGTTTAAGCTTTCAGTTGGAATAAATTATAGCAAGACTTTTGATGTTAATAAATCAAAACTTTATGCCGCTGTTGGATAACTATAATTTTTCATTGTAAAACATTACTGAAACTCATGCACCAACGTTTAAAATCAACCCTCATCACATAACGAGACGCTGTCATCGTAGTTTATCTCGGCTTAAAACAAATGAAGCCTTTAAAAAGTGGCATGTTTGATAAACTAGTTTGAAGTTATAAGCAAACCAGCTAATTGTTAAATAAAAAAGTGCTTTACATTTTTTATGAATAAACTCAAAATTTTTATGAATACCTATGTGGAAGTTAAAATTTCTGTAAACGCTGTTATACATTATTATGTTTACGTTACGACTATTAAATTTATTATACCGGTACATAATATATGTAAGTATGTTGCATGGTTTAATTTTGTTTGATGAAGTTTTTCAGTATAAATTCAGCACTAATAGTAAACATAAGTTAAACCAATAAGATAAATTCAATCGTTCATGCATACTGACTGATGTTCAAAGAACATCAGAATAATAAACATATTATTTCATACAGCACCCTATGTTACTAAACTTTAAATTTATAAATGTAGATAATAGTTCTGAATTATATCTAGTTTGACTAATTAATTATTTATACTGAATATAATTTAAATATTTAAATTTAATGAAAATAAATGGCTATAATTTCAAACGGAAATTTACATTATTTTAAGTTACCCAAATGAAATTTTAATAAAATTAAAAACAAAAACATATTCTTTTCAAATAATATGAAAAATTGCAATATTAGTTGAATTTTTTGAAAATTTTAAAATTTTAACATCTTAATATCAACAACGATTGTGAACTATATACAGTGACCGTAAAAAGTATTCGTACACCTGAAGATTTCAAATTAAAAACGTTCTCGTTCCTTTCAGCAACAAGCAATTTTAAAAATTATTTGTAAATCGTTTATTTCAATATTTATACTAACAATTGTACTAAAAATATTACCAAAAATTATATTACTTTAAACATAAAAAAATAAATTTCATTTATGCTGCAATAAGCGTCACCCAATAAGTATTCGTACAGGTAATATGAAACGCGCTGCTAATCATTTTTTCTGCTTACTTTTGTCTACATTTATAGCACAATGATTATAATATGTAATTTACCTGATACAAAACGTAATACAGTATTGCGGTAGACATTTAAACATCAAGATGGGTCGCAAAGGTGCAGAAACTACTGTCGAAGAACGAAAAGTTGTAATAAATTTACATAATCAATTGAAATCTTTGAGTGAAATTTCTAAAATTATTAAAAGACCACGTTCAACAGTACAAACAATTATAGATAGGTATTCTATTACAAAAAAAATGACAAATAAACCGCGCACAGGCCGTCCGCAAAAGTTAAGTGCTTGTGATAAACATGCTCTTTTAATTAAAGTTAAGAAAAATCCGAAGATAAGTGCAGCGAAACTTTCTGCTGAAATGCAAAACACATTAAGTACAAGTGTATCAACCGAAACTGTACGCGGTATTTTACGAAAATCAGGGTATCATGCTAGAACTGCCCGTAAAAAATACTTTATAAATTCAGCAAATAAAAGAAAACGATTTGAATTTGCAAAAGAGTATAAATATCGTTCAGAAGAATTTTGGAATCGTTGGATATTCACGGATGAGTCTAAGTTCAACATTTTTGGATCAGATGGGAGGCAATTAGTTTGGAGGAAAAAAAATACCGAACTTAATAAAGAAAACTTGTGTCCTACGGTGAAACACGGTGGTGGTTCAGTTATAGTTTGGGGGTGCATGAGTGCATTTGGTGTAGGAAATTTGCACTTTATCGATGGAATTATGGATCAGAAAATGTATATTGACATTTTGCAAAATAATTTGTCAGTTAGTGCTAAAAAAATGGGGTTTAAAGACGATTATATTTTTATGCAGGACAACGACCCCAAGCATAAAGCTTGGAATACAAGGATGTGGATTTTATATAATACACCGCGACATATTGAAACACCACCCCAAAGTCCAGATATTAATCCTATCGAACATTTATGGGATTATCTTGAGCGCAAAATAAGAAATCATAAAATATCGAATAAAAATGATTTAAAAACTGCGCTTCTGGAAGAATGGATTAATATTCCATCCTCGGTAACGCAAAATCTAGTAAATTCAATGCCTAGGCGATTGCAGGCAATTATTAATGCCAAGGGCAATCCCACTAAATATTAAAAAAAACTTTATAATTTTATTTTTTAATGTTACTGTTTGCTGTACGAATACTTATTGGGTGATGTGTATTGCAGTTGAAGTGAAATTTATTTTTTTTATGTTAGAAGTTATTCAATTTTTGGTAACTTTTTTAGTTCGATCGTTAGTGTAAGTATGGAACTAAATGTTTTATAAATAATTTTTGAAATTGCTTATTGCTGAAAGGAACAAGAACGTTTTTAATTGGAATTCTTTAGGTGTACGAATACTTTTTACGGTCACTGTAGTACCTAGCAGTTTTTCAAAACAATAATTTGTAATGTAAAAATGAAACACAAATCATATGAATTTTATTGTCAAGATACACATCCGAAACTTTGGTTAGTTCATTTAACCCGTCGTTGGTACACTTGTGAGCGCGACGCTCACATCAATAACATTTCGAACATCAATCGTATAAGTGATGTCGAATTAATCTGATACTATTAGCTATTACAATAGCTTTAATTGACATGTCTGCAAATATTGGAAAAAATAAATTATAGCGCTATTTGTCACTCCCGCATAATTATCGGCTTACAAAGTTGACAATTCCAATAAAATGAGCGTCGCGCTAATCGCGGTATATTTTTATCACCGTCGTAAGTACACGTGTTTCTATTTATTTCAATTCATCATGGCTAATAAATTAATTTTATAGTGGATTTTTGGGGGTCTGATAGTGATATTTCTGAACCTACACCTAAGCATTGGTATACAACAATCAAATACTCCGCAAACATCTCGTTGGAGAATAACACATAATTATTTAGAGTACATACAAAATATATTTACATTTTTAATTAAGGGTAAAAATATACATATTTCTATGTAGGATTGGACGTTCTAAGTTGAAATAACGTGTGAGCGACGCTACCAACGACGGGTTAATCTAGCATAAAAATTATTTTCGACTTACTATTGCAATAAAAATATAAGAAAGTAAAGAGTTTATTGGAATGTTTTATTTGTTATATTGTAGCACTAGCATTTTGGGATCCTTAGAATCTAGACATAATACGGGCACGACTTCCTGTTGCACTTTGGCACAACTACAATAACTACTGAAGTATTGTGTAAAAAGTGAATAAGGATACCTATACTATAAAAGAATTACGAAGGTGCTTAAACTGAACCATAGTGTTTTTTGTAAAAATAAGTAAACTCTTAAACAATTTAATCCTATTTAAATCATTCTACTCAAGTAAGATAAAAACGTATTTAGCGTAGTATGGATTGAAAGCCTAAGCTTTTGTAAATTATTTTCGCAAGTTTTTATATAAATTACTTTCTATTTTATTTATAAATATTATATCAATTTATTTTCCTGTGAGGGGTTCTAAGGTAAGTATATATCAAAATCTATATAATCAAAAATGTCAAATTCAGTTCGATTTAACGATTTGTATCTTTGCAAAGTAGATATCTACTTAAATTTTATGAAATCTACAAAAAAATTGTAAGTACATTTAAGAAAAAAATACAAAGTGAAATGAATACTTGTATTATTCAACTGTAATAGGTATTCAGCTCTATAGTTGTTTATTTTCTTCATTATTATTATAATATTACTATTACAGTAGTTTTACGCCGTCAATAATGACTATCATTCTCAAGAAGAACTTATAAACGTGAAATCAACGTCGTGATGCTGGTCGAATCAATGTATTTTTAACGTGTAACCGTTGATATAACGTGTTGGTAAGTCTATAATTAACGTAAACATAATAATATTCAAAACGTTACATAAATAGCCAAATATCAATACAACACAAAAATTATTACTAATCTACGAAAACAGATTACTTCCCAACTTTATAAATTTTCAGCTGCATAATCAAGAAGTTGAAAACTTCTAACACGTAGCACACTGGAGTTTTCCAACGAATCCAAGTAAAATTTGAGATTTATAATTAGAAGTATGAGACAGAATTTTCCTTAAAATTTCATCAAGTTCTTAGGCAACTTTTTGAATTTTGTATGAAAGCTTTTTTCGAGAGATAACCAGCACGTGAATTTCGGTGAACAAAACCTAGAAATTGTCAAGGAATTTTAGGAATTGGAAAGAAAAAGATAAGCTGTTTACTCCTAGGTATTTTAAGTCAATATTTGCAAGCTGACAAAGAAACGTTAAATTTTGTCTTGATCAAATGAAAATTGACTAACTTGAAATTAAAATATCAAAGAAAAGTCGAAGAATTATATATAATTCTGCTTAAAAATATGAAAAGAAATTGTTTTTTTTAGTCCATTTAGGTTTTGAGATATAACCCTTCATAGAGCTTTGAATTTTTATCGGCTTTAACCCACTAAAATGTTTTTTTAATTTTCTATGTAAAGTTCTTTTATTCGTCTGTGGTAAAAGTGGTTTACAAATAATTGTAACTATTACTCAATCATACTATTATTACATCAATATACTATTATTTTTGTTTACAACAATTTTGTAGCTTTCTTTGGCTAAGCTTTCAAACTTAATCCCTTTCGACCCATCCTGCTATTTATTGATTCTAGGACGATTCGTCCTCGGACGATTTATCCCCAGAGAATTAGTACCGGACGATTCATCCCGGACAATTAATCCTGCAGAAGTTTCATCCAATGAATTGTTCAACCTAAAAGGATTCAACCACTGGATCCATCTATCATCGAAATGTACAAAAAAAAAGTAGTCATAATTAAAAATGTTAAAATTTAATAATAATAAATAATAGGAGTAATAATAAATAATTATTGAATAATAATGAAACATAATAAAAACTAAAATTTTTTCAATAATTTTTAATTTATTTAATATTTATGTTATGTCAAGTATAATTCGCCAGTTGGCCATTCATATTTAATAGCTTGAGACTTCTTTTATTAATTTTTATCTAAATCCAAATTTAATTATAAAAGGTTTTCCATTAAGGACCCCTAGGTTTTAAAATTGAATAAAGCTAGTTGTATGTGAGATATCTACGAATTTTTTTTTTTATTCGAAAGGCCTATCATGTGTGAAAAATAATGTCGTTCAAATGGGCGCCGCGGCTCCGCTTGGTGGCGCGCACCTGAGAGGTCCAATTTTCGATTACTCTTGCGCACAAATCAGGCTGAATTTAGGCGATGGCATGGCTGATGTTGGTTTTTAGGGCATCGGTGGTTTGCGGCTTATTGGCATATACCTGAGACTTAATAAAACCCCACAAGAAAAAGTCTAACGGGGTCAAATCGCACGATCTCTGTGTCCAATTCACGTCGCCTCTGCGTGAGATAACCTTGTCACTAAACCGCTGCTGCAGAAGTTCTATTGTGACATTAGCTGTGTGGCACGTAGCACCGTCCTGTTGGAACCACATGTCGTGCACATCCATATCTTCCAATTTGTCCCAAAAGAAATCGGTTATCATCGATCGGTAGTGCTCTCCGTTGATAGTGATGGCAAAGAAGTACGGACCGATGATGCCGCCTGCCCAAAATCCACACCAGACAGTGACTTTCTGCAGATGCATTGCCATTTGGTGGACCTCGTGTGGATTGGCATGGCCCCAAATCTGGCAATTTTGCTTATTGACGTACCCGTTCATCCAAAAATGGGCCTCGTCGCTAAAGATTATTTTTTTACCGAAATCGGGGTCCACTTCAAACTGCTCCAGAGCCCAGTCAGCGAACACACGGCGTTGTCCATGGTCGGTTTTCTTAAGTTCTTGAATCAGTTAAATTTTGTACGGGTGTAGAACCAAGTTCTGATGCAAAATTCGCCAAGTTGATGTCTGTGAAAGGCGGAGTTTTTGTGAGCAACGCGGAATTGACTGCCTAAGGTTCTCCTGCACACACTCACGGACATAAATTAGAAATTTATTTCACGTGCCGGTGCGTCGTTTGAACTTTATCCGGCAATAAAAACACCAAGTTTGACATATGCAGCTTCAAAAACATAGCCGCCTTGATTAGTTAAAATCTAGGCGTCTTTAATAAAAAACCCAGTATTTTAGAACCATACACCAATTGTCAAAATCCATTAACTAATGAGTCACGGGTCATTACAATATTTTTAAATCCTTTATATTAGTTTCACCTTTCTGCTTGCTTGCTTGAATATGGTACAACAAAGTCAAATTTGACCCAATCGAGCTGAATTTTTGCACATCTATTCCTCCACGATGACAATAGACTTTGCCAAAAGAAAATTTTTCGAATTTTTACATTTTCCAAGTAAAAATGTAAAAAAAATAAATTTTTAGACTTATAATATTCAAAAATAATTATCTTGTCATTTTTCAAATGTCAATTCATTGTCAATATTAATTCATCCATCCAATCATACTTATGGGGAAGAAGAAATGGAGCGTTTCGCGGAAACTTCCGTCGTATATCTACCGATAGCTAGGATGATAAATAAAAGATTTATAGTGAAAAACTTATTATTTTATTATTAATTTTATTAATAAAGTATAATTTCATTATATTATTGAATTTAACTTGTTATTTAAAGTTTTATTGTGTATCATCATTATTATTATTATTATGTTTATTTTAAATCTCACATTAATACATCGTGGAGTGAATATTGAATGGGGGATTTAGTTCCAACCATTCTATATTTTTACATTATGTGTTGAATTATATTATTTTTAAATACATAAATATAGTAAATTGATTTTGAACTAATTACATAGGTATTTTGTAAGTCTCATTTTTTCTTTAAGTTATGTGGCATTTAAAAATTTTCTAACTATGTGGCACGTTTCTAAAATGATTGCTTTTTGCATCTCAGGGAATAATTTTGAAGAAAGGCCTAAATGGGACGGATGGGTTTTAAATTTGCAAGATACCACACCAGTAGCTGATATTACTATTGGTATTATAGAGATTTTTGTTAGACCCCATACACTCATCATTTCCATCGCTAATGCCTCGTACTTGCGAATTTTTTCTTTTTCCGTACTTAAAACATTTTTTGACAGAGGCACAGCGACATCAATGATGACTGCATTTCGGTCTCGTTGATTTATTAAACCAATGTCAGGCCTATTATGACTAATTTCTCTGTCTGTCAATATTAACCTGTCCCAGTATAGAAGGGTAGATTCGTTTTCAAGGACAGGTTCAGGAATGTAGTCGTAATATAGTCTAAAATTGTCTAACAAGCCAACTTTCTTTGCAATTTGCTGGTGTAATATCTTGCAAACTTGGTTATGTTTATGGAGATAGTCAATAGAAGCTAGGTACGAGCAACCGGCTATTATGTGTTCTATGGTTTCGTTGATGACGTTACATTTTCGGCAGTGATCTGCAACCTCCAGATTCATTATGTGTTACTTGTAATTATTTGTTGCTATAACTCCGTCCTGAATAGCACACATGAATCCTTCGGTTTCTAAATATAACAATCTTCTCCGAAGCCATTCTATTGACATCTCCTTATCAATTCCATTGGAATCCAAAATCGTCGTATGTTTGCCATAAAGCACCTTATTTTTCCAATTTATGTCCAAATCACTTTTTGGTTCACAATTCAAATTTGTACTTTTTAAATTTAGACCGCTAAAATGTTTGTCGAATGTAATGACTGCCTGAATTAAAGGAGTGTTTAACGAGTAAAAATAATCACTTAATAATTTAGTTAACCCTTTCAGACACAGCGTCCTGTAGAGAGGACATAATTTTAAGGCAAAATTATAGTTAGTAGTAGCTATATGGAGAATGCCAATCAAGTTGATCTGCTCCGAGGACTAGTCAGCTTGGCCACTGAAGGATTGCATTACTTGTGGGACTTATTTATTTTGTCTTATGTTTTAAACCTGAAAGCACGTAGTTGTGTTCGAGTTTTTTGTGTTTAATTTTCTTGTGGAATTTAATACTTTTTAAGTATGTAATATTTTTTCTACTTTGTATAATGTTGTGTGCATTTAATAAAGTAATTTGTTTTTCATAGAATCTTTCCAATTTTCGATAAACGTGATCAGAAAATCACCATGTCCACTACACAAAGGACAGTTGATATCTGAGTACTCGGAAACCTTAGGGTAATCTAACAAACATGAAAAATCTTCAAAAAATTAAACAAGTTCACATGCTGAGTTTGAACATTTCCCTACAACCCCTTCATAATTCATGTCTGAAAGGGTTAAGGATTTGCATAAGTTAAATAAATTTATAAGATTCGCCCTCCTTTCTTTATTTTTATATATAATTTTTCAACTGCTGACTTTGGATGTAAATATCTATATTTGTACAACATTTTTCTTGTTAAAGTGTCCATGGCATTGAGGTCTGTATCCGACCATTTTAAAACTCCAAAGGAATACTATAAGACAGGAACCGCCCACGAATTTATAGCTGATATCATATTTCGAGAGTTTAATTTTGACTTGAGTAAAATTTTTATTCCTTTTATATATTTTTGTTTAAATTCGTCTTTAAGCCAAGTGTGATTTAAAACAAAATTTTGTTGCATTCCTAAAGATTTATAAAATCTATTTGGTAGTAATTGAGGAATTTTATCAATTACTTCAATATTTGCAATGGGATTACCCTTTATAACGTCAATTTTTGAACATTTTTCGAAGCCAAATTCCATACAAATATCTTTACTAAACAATTTAGTAACTTCTATTAAGTTTTGAAGTTGATCTTTACTTCTGGAATATAATTTCAAATCGTCCATGTAAAGTAAATGGGTTACGGTACAGTCATTTCGAAAAAAAATGCTTGAAAAAAAGCCTTTCAAAGGTACAATTATTTACATTGCTAGCATAGAACTTTATGTTTATTTTTGTAAGGGACTGTACATACTTTTACTTAAATGTTGATTTACAAATTATTTGTTTAAGTTTTACTTTCAGAATAAACAATCATAAATTGTTGATATAAGCAACTAAAGGAATCTAAACAGATTATATAATTGTGGCAAATGATTGGTGAAAGCCCTAACCACCATTAACCCTAACCATCCATCGGACAAGTGTGGACTATAGTGGCCACAACATGTTGTGGTATATCACATAAAATTGCACAATAGGTATACAGGTAGTATACCGCACACAGGTCCAACTGAGGGTTAAAAAGGTGAGGTGAAAGCTCTTTCTTAAATCAGCAGCATAGATTCAAGTAGCACTAACTTGATATCTCTGGAAATTATGGAACTTTGACTGGGCTTGTAGAAAAAAAAAACAAAGATTATCTAGTGACTGATTCACAAAGTAGTATATACCTAGCTCCTTAGAATCGGTAAGCTGAAAAATAGAGAATCGTGAATTTCGATTAAAACTGCATTCACCAGGAACCATATTTATATTTATAAAAATCCCATTAGTAAGTCGAATGTAATCCAAGATTTCAAATAAATCTAGTTAAAGGTATTCAGAAAAAAGCTGAATCATCTTGATATCTTACAATCCTGCTGACCACTAATCCTGCAGTTATTTTATAACCCAAGGCGATAGCTTTATTGTCGACCTAAACGTGTACGTTTTTAGTCAGACGTAATATCTTTCAGGACAGAAACATATTACACCACTAATTCTTAATATTTCATTGCGTTACAACAAAAAGTTTACTTAACTATGACTGGATGAAATATTTCAGACAGGCAAATTGTACAAAAAAAAAATTTACGTGAAGCATTATAAACCTTCAATATTTCTTGTAACACTTTCCCATATTTAATTACTTATTTTAACCATTATGCCACAAATATTTAGTTTATTTTTTACGTGTTAGGGTCAACCCTTTTCCAAATTAAGCCATTTGAAAATTAAACATAGTAGGATCAATATTAATTTCCTCGCTCCATAATGAAAGCACGAATTGAAGAAAATTTAGTGCTCTATCTTATTTTATTAAATAATTTCATGCATACATAATGATATACAAATTTTTTTAATAAAAACTTTATCAATGAAATCAACCCTCTTGCATAAAAATTTAATCAACACTTTTAGATGCCTATTAAATAGAATTTTAATTATTGCACAATATATGGTTGCATGTGACTGTACAGAAAAAGTGTAAACTATTTTTTCATAAACATAAAACCGCCACGTTATAAAGGAAAATTTTCATATTGCAATATTTCATCATTAGACGTAGCTAAAATGGTTAACAAGCAGAAAGCACAAACGTTATGAGCAAAACATAAAAAAATTTGAATTTTTCTTAACAGCCATAATGAATTTACGATACTCATTATTTGAACTGGATCGCTAGCTCTTTCTTGCATAAAGTCATTAGTAATCATTATCGTTGATTAATAAGCCGCTATTTTCTTCTTATTCGGTGAAAACGATTTACCTTGCCTTAAAGCATTATCAACGCGTCGCACTTTTACCCTAAGAATAAATTAAGCTCACCCTATTTAATAGGTTTGCAAGTTGTTTGTACGAAATTTTCCTTTATTACTTGAAAAAATCAACGTGCTATGTTCTAACATAAAAGTAAATTGCAATGTTATATTTTCCAAGTGAAATTCATAAGAAAATGTGAAAGTACAAATAAGTCTTATTAATGTTTTTCATAATTTTGAATTTTTTTATTGAAATGTTCACAGAAAATCATCAAATATAATAAAATAACAAGGAAACTTTTACATAAATTAATTAAATCAGGTTAACTCTATAAATCTTCAGATTTGTAATCTCTTTCTTTCGATAAAATCACTTGAAATAATTTCCTTAGTTAAAATCGTAATTTAACATCAGAAAGATTTTTCCTCGGGTTGGTTACTCAATTAACTTGCCCATAGTTAATGTGACTCACTGAAGATGACTATAGTAACTCCTGCAACCCTGCATTTTTCCGTATTGGAATATGGTTTTTACTTAATCTCACACTTCTATATCTGAGAGACATTTACCTAAATTTTTTCAGAATTTTTATTCCCCACGTTCAGGTAATTTTGTGATGTCCAGTATACTGGACATTGGTATTTAGCAATAAAAGTAGCAATAATGTAAAAATAATTTATTTAATAATGAAATTTCCAAATACCATTTTACATTATTTTTTATGGAAGTTAGCTACACTATTTAATATGACAGTTTTTAAAGTAGGTAATGAATGTGAGAGGAACAATAGCGTCAAGAGAAACTAATTAATAGCAAATACACAGATGATATCCTTATAATGACAAGATGCCTAAAAAAATTTGGTGGAGCTCTTTAAAGAAATGAAAAGAAGATTCAAGTTGATGGGATTGATGATAAATTGCATCTACAGCATTACTTCAGTAAAAAATAAAGTTATTATAAAAAAGATGATTCAAATGTATTAACCTTCATCCGGGCGCGCCCCTTTATTATAATTACCAACGGTAATTTACCGTCTCCCTGTTTTTTTTTATCTGATTTATCCTAAAAGGTAAGAAAACCAATTCTGATTCAATGATAATGATATGTGGGCAAGAGTTAATATTTGCAAAGTCCTTTTGAGGTCCTTTTTATTGTGTAAATAAAATGTAAGTACATTAAAACATTTAATTGTATTTGTACATCTAATAAAACATAAGATAATTAATTATTATCAATAATAATTATATTATTTAAGAGGACGGTTACGGTCTGATGCTTAAGTGCATTGGCTACTAAGCAAAGAATCCTGGTACGAGCCCGAGTTGACCAAGAACTTTATTCTGACCGTCCCCCCTCGGCGGGCAATGACAAACCACCGAGGTAATGTGCCTTGAAAATCCTTCATAAAATGAAAAACCAACACTCACTGTGGGTTGTAGCGATACAGTATAATTATATTATTTAATTAATATTAAAGAACAAAGGATTGTAAAAAGATTGTGATTTTTAGAAAATGTTAGCAGTTCTTATGAAAATTTATGTTTCAAGACATAAAAGTTCCAAGATTGAGGCGTTTGCCGGGGCTATATTTATTCAAATAAAAAACTATTATAAATTCTGTTAAGGGTCTTGCGGGCCCGGGGGCGATTGTCGCCCCCCCCCTACGGTAGTTACGTAACTGAGTAACAGTCTTATGTGAAGTGGTTAAATAAGTGTCAAGTCATTAAGTAACTAATTAATTAATATGAAATACCACTCCATCTGCCAAGAAACTATTAAAGAAATTGAGATTACGGTTTAGCATTAAGTATGTGCTGTAATGCGGTAGAAAGATTACATCATCGTTGTTTAAACGGTGGCTTATCTTAATAGTCAATCACGTAATAATTTTATAGTAAGAACTGTTTCAATTGTTTGGTTTTTGTAATATCTAAATCCAATTATCAAATTATGGGAATTTATTATCATTTGCTTTGGATATTAATAATGTTAATTCACTATTTTTTAATTTCAAAATAACTAAAAGATTTCACTTTGCTTTACTTTAAATAATCAATCAGTCCAATTTTAGCTGGGTTAAA
This sequence comes from Cantharis flavilabris, assembly GCA_949152465.1. Classification (NCBI taxonomy): domain Eukaryota; kingdom Metazoa; phylum Arthropoda; class Insecta; order Coleoptera; family Cantharidae; genus Cantharis; species Cantharis flavilabris. The sequence goes on along the minus strand of OX424438.1, from coordinate 35,081,421 downwards.
ATTCAAGGTCCCTGCTCGGGCGCCAAATGTAACGTTCTCTAATATAATAATAGCTATATTTATGTGACCAATATAAAAGTTTCTGACTTTATCTAAAGATTGAGATATTCCTTTAATGTGCTCTTTCATTTTGATGGTCTAAATGCAGTATCTCGTAAGTTAACAAGATTTTACAGAAGGCAAAAGAAATTTTTTAATAAGTGTTAAATGTTATATAATATAGTATGTGCTATTTATTACCACATTGATACAATATTTTTTACATATGTATATTTATAGAGTAGGTATTAAACAGTTTTTTGTGTCTCCTGGGAAATTATTTGTATTCTATTACAGGATAGTGCGTTTTTTTAGAATCTCAATTTGCTAAACCAACAGTTTTAGTTGATTATCTTTTTTATAGAAAATTGAAATGTTTTATATAATATTAATCATTGCCGTTATTGCTGATTATTATTAATTTCTGAAACCATTGTTGTTAGAGTAAAACAAGTATAAAATTTTTAAAATGTAAGTGCTTACACAATGTATAGATGAGATAAAGGACTATGCATGTTGAAAAAGTTTGTAACGGGATTGCGAAAATGAAGTTACCTACTAAAAATTTATTTAAAAAAATAAAACTGCGAGTTTTATATTTTTCTGTAAGGCAGCACCAACGTTATACTAGTACTTTGTAATCTATCGTGGCATTATTATAAAAAATATTGAAGTGTTTAATAAATATTGAAATAAAGTTAAGTTAAATATTATTTTCGTAAAAGTAATAACTTTTATATGAAGTAGTCATTCAAACAAACATTGCTGGTTTGTGGTCACGAAGTCAATGATAGTTTGTGGCACACAAAAGACAGCTTTGTGACATGATCTTTGATGTATAAATCTGGTAAAGCTAGGCTCAATTTATTCTTTTGAACTGCAATGGCTTCAATGTCCATTTATCACACAACGACATAAAAAATAATTTATTCCGTTGATAAAGGTTGTGCACGCTGAAATATAAAAATATATAAATAAAACAAGAGCTTTTTGAATCGCTTTATATAAAACGTATATAATAATATAATCGCACGGATGACTGTATTTCATTTTAATTATATTGTTGCTCTTTAATTGTTACTAATTTATTTAATTAGGGGGGCGTTTTAATAAAATAGCGATTTATGTAGGAAATTTTTATTATAAATATTATTATATTATAATATACGTTTTTATTTAAATAATTTAATATTTGCATGTAAGTTACATGAATCAAACAAGTAGGGTGAGTCTGAAGGGTAGAACACAACAGATAAGAACAAAAACGTCTCTATTTTTCAATGCATTTATCGTCAAAGGCATTTTATATCATCATTAATATATTTGGCCGCAATTTCAGCAATTTTTTGGGGTATAGAAATTTGATCTGATGTGAAATTTGTTGATAGCGCGATTTTGTTTCGATTAGCAATTAATTTAATTACATCGTATAAATTTTGAAATTTATATAGAAATGAAATACTATTAGATACTTCCGATAAAAAGCTATAAGAATTTGCCCTACTTAATCCAAGCCGTAAAACTTTAGAACGTAGATTTAAAAGTAGGAAGATGGTAGAAACTTAATTACGTTGCCCATCGTTGCAATTTGCATTTGATATAAAATTTATTGCATCTAAAATTTAAATTTAATAAAAAAATTTTATAGTTGCGAATTGATCAAAGTAGATTATTTTGATTGTAAGTAGTCATTGCCAAAAAATGGGTTTTAGTTTTTGCGTAATTTAAAATTTACTGATCCATTATCATTTTGGCTAGAGAGGAATCCAAAAAAATTTAACGAGGTAACTAAATTACAATCTTATGGTTCATTAATTCCGTTATTAATGTAATAAAGTTTGAAACAACTAATTTTAATATGTGTTCATTATAAGTGTAGAATTGTTAGTTATTGTTTAATATTATGCTAAGTTTAATACCAATCTAGATTAGAATTAATGCAAAGAAAGTTTGAATATCAAAAGTTAACGTTACAACGCCATAGTGTTTACCATATGCAAAGTTCTTTGTCAGAGAATATGGAGATTGCAAAGAGAAAGCCAAGAAGCGGGCGTGGTTGAATTATAACCCTTATTATTGCAGCTTCATGCGACCATACAAGATGGATGTTGTTGAAAATGAGCTCTCTACACTGCTTTCCTTTTGCCAACTCTAATGCTCTTTCATATCCGAGTTCTTACCAGAAATTTTCCAAGGCTCACAAATCATAATAAACATTCAATATAAGTTCTTTAAAATATTTTCAAACTTTAACTGGACATGTAAATTAATCTCTTAAATTTTAATCCATTAATAAATTGAATTTCTTTGCGTAAAAATTTGATTATTTCTACAAGCAATAGAACGGTTTCTGAAATAATTAGTTAAGCCTAATAAGCTGCATCATCGATCAACGAACATTTAATCAACGACATGTGTCGGCATAGAATGATGCATATCCTGTACACTATAATACAACCCTTAACTATAATATGAGAAATGGGTAGATAGTTTAACAAATATCTGTATTAGATTCTATCTAAATTGCAAGATAAATGATTTGACATGACATTTAATTTAACCGAAGAATTAAATTACATTTATAAATATAAAACATAATAATTATTGTAAGATTGGAGTTGAAATTAATTATTCACACGTAGGAAGTACAGTAAACCACGAGAGAAATCTAGAGCTCACAAAATTATATTAACAAAGACCAAAAAAATACTTCACGACTACCCTCAAAATTTAAAACATCTTGACAACAAACTGAACACCCGTTCTCAACTAATTAACGCTACGCAAATTAGCACAACAACATAATAAAAAAATGTTCAACTAATACATCGAAACTTACACGTCTGTAGGTTCAGAAGAATACTTAATTAAAATTAAGAACTTAATTATGATTCTGAACCCACATATTAGTTTCAATATACTTTAACTTTTCTTATAATTGTGTTAATTTACGCAGTCGTCATTGGATGCGAATGGTACTTTACACTATAAAGTATAAAATTTGTAATTATGTTAAATTTTGTTTCCTCTCCAAGAATTTTTTAACTTCTTCAAATCATTATGCCTAAGATACGCATTTTTACCGGAACTTCTTCGGTGTACGAAAAGTTTGTTTTAAATAATAATCACATTATTTTGCTTCTCGAGGTATCAGCGCACACGATATTACCTATCTACGATTTGTTTGATTTGATAAGTGTTGGATATTATATATTATTCTGTTTTAGGCAAGTCGGAAGATCACTGGGCTGTGGGATTACTCTTTTACTATTCGGTAATTTTTTGTTTGTTAGACATTATTTACGTTGTTTTGAGTTTATTCACAGTTATACGGCGTTGTTTAGAATGCCACAATGAAGTTATGCTGCGGCACTTTCCCACGAGGAAGTGGATGTAGAGCTGTTAATACTCTTTCAAAACTTTTTTTAATTACTCATCCACTTGTCTACTCATCGAAAGCTTTTCAAAAAATTGATGCGTAACGAAAACGTCACTTCACTTTTTTGCAATGTACTCTTAAAAAGCTACCAACGTGTCTGCTAATTCTAAGTTAGTAGCACAAGCTCTTGTTGATCTTACGACTCATTTTAGATACAGAACAAATACTTGGACTCATTATAACAACCGGTTAGAAATCATAGAAAGTGTGATTAAGGGCTAAAAATAATTCTTTTACTAGAATCATGAGCGCTCAGCAATCAGTCAGAATTCCAAAATTCTCTATTTTACTCTCTATAGCTACGACCCTTAAATTAACAACATTTCTTCAAATATTAATAACAAATGAAAATTCAGATAGTATCGTATGTATACTTAGTATCTCAGCTATGATGGCACAGCGGCCTTCCAGCAGCTTTATTCAATAGATTAAGGAACTTCGCGTTCACGAGAGGCTGATATATGCAAACTATTCAGTAAAGCTGATGTGGAGTTTTGTTACTGGAAAGGTGTTAGTGTGGTTCTGGACACCAGGTCTTATAAGCTATTTTGTTCAAGTGCCATACACTAGCAATACGGAGGCGATCACTTGGCTGAGATCTAAATTAATCGAGAAACTCAAAATTCGATTATTCTCTCTTGATGCAATACGGAGTTTTATTGAGTTGATGATTATTAAGTTCTTTCGCACAGACCAATTCCTCCGGGGAATGACCAGTTGTGGGTTATATGACGTAATAATATGGTTCCATTATATCTGTTGTGATGAGTCCTACTTCGCTATTACATCTAGAGAAGATTTCATACAGATTTCGCAAAAAGCAGAGCGGTTGATCAAATGGCCAAGGTGAGAAGTTTATAATTTTACTTTAGATTTTCCAGACTTTTCCAAAGTATGCAATTGTGTAATTTTTCGGCACAATTGTGTGGATTATAGTAACACATATTTCTCTCTGTGTAGGTAAACCTTTAATTGTCTACCGAAATAGCTAGCTAATAGCTAGCTACCGTATGCGGCTTTTCATCCAAGACGAGTCCTTTCCAAAATAAAAATATAAGAAATATACGGCATTAGTCATCACAACGGTAATGAAATATAGGACGTACGTAATATTTTCATTACCGTTGTTATGACTGGTGAATCATGGTAATATAACACAAAACTGTCTCGACCGCAACGTATCACTTTCCATAAGTTAAAACTACATGTAATGCTATACTTTCTAAAGTCTTGGATGAAATAGCTATTTACGTACGAGCTAGCGAAAGTGATCCATTCCGGAAGAGTAAGCAAAATATCAGAACGAGCGCTATCGAGTTCTGATAGCGTACGAAGCCGGAATTGATTACTTTTGCAGCGAGTCACGTATGCGGCTTTTCATCCAAGACGAGTCCTTTCCAAATTAAAAATATAAGAAATATACGTCACTAGTCATAACAACGGTAGCGAAATAGAGGACGTACGTAATGAAATATAGGACGTACGTAATATTTTCATTACCGTTGTTATGATTGGTGATATCATGGTAATATAACACAAAACTGCTTCGATCTCAACGTATCATGTTCCATAAGTTAAAACTACATACAATGCTATGCTTTCCAAGGTCTTGGATGAAAAATCTTTTTTTGATTCATCTTAATTCTTACTTTTCCAACTTTTCAAGAGATTTATCTACACAAATCTTCAACCACAACTACAGTCCAAAAATAAATAATTTTATTATTTACAGAAATCGATACTTGCTGTTATAGTAGTGCACTGTTAAAGACTGAATATATTTAAAAGCTCATACTTACTCTGCTTGTACAATGAATGCACAGCTTATCAAACCTCAGTTTCAACATTGTGGATCGAATTAATGGAATTGTACAATCTTTTCTTTTCCAAAGAATCTTATTAGTCCGGTCAAAATAGACATTTAAATAACAAAAATTGCCGGAGAGCCAAATTTTGGTGGAGAGTTGGGGTTTACCATCACAAATAAAGTTTTAAAAATCCCCATCGATCCTATTTGTGCTACAAAAGTTATTTGGGATCGAAGGTCAAAATTTGAGGTTTTTTGGATTTTTCTCAAAAACCGTGTATTTTATCAAAAAAAACCTTAAACTAAAGTTGTAGATCCTAAAATTCTCTACAAAAATGGTCTTTATAATTTTTTTCCTAAGAGTTACCATTATTCCTGAGATATCGCAATTCTAAAAGTCCACATTATACATGATATGCATATCATATAAAGCTATTTACTCACTGATTCATCATTTCGAGTGAAAATATTTGACCACTTCTAGATGTCGTGGAAAGCTGAAATTTTGCAAACCTTTTGGATTAGTGGCACAACCACCCAGAAAAATCGAAAAAGTTGAAAAGTTACCCCCGAACCCTTCTGCAAGGGTTGAAAGGTTTTTGCTAAATGCGGTTAAATCGCCGTTATTTGGCGTCGGATTTTGATTTTCTAAAAAGTTTTGAAGTCGTCATGACGGCGGCATAATAGAATAGCCAGATGTTTTTCAAGGCCACGTAGGTAGAGGGGATTCAGTTCGTGGTTTATATACCGCAAGGAAAACACGTTTAACACTTATAATGGTGATTATTCAAACCTGTCTTTATCTTTTTCTTTATTTAACCCAGAGGGTCCACATTCAATTAGATGCGAATCTCCTGCTCTCCTCTTCGCGTTAAATGGAACTGCTACCAGCTAATCCCAGATTCATCTCATTCCACTTCTTCTAAACGTTTTGTCCAAAATCTCACCTCGCGGTCGTTTAAAAATTGAATTTATCCAAAATCACACCTCGTTCTTGTTCCAAATTTGATTTTATTGTTTTCGTTTCGAAATATTTTGTTTTTATTTTCACTTTGTGGTTTTCCTCACGTTTTCTGAAGACCACACGTAACGACCTTCCTCCTTGATGTTCTGTCGTCAACTAATTTTATTTTTTTGTTATCTTCCTCATCAACCCGTTGTCTAGCAATTTCATTGTTTTTTACATTCAATTTTTCAAATCAATGCTTGTTAATGATAATGCGATTCGTTACTTATTTCATTCGTCTGTACACGCACTTCTTACAATTATATTACAACACCTGAAGTTCTTTAACTTTCAATTGTTTATTTTAACCAATTATTTCTGTCGAGCTTAATTTTTGATTTTAAATATTAAGTTTCTTTGAATTCGTACTTTTGATTTTTTACCATAAATCTTTTAATTAATGAATTTAACAACTGCCTTAGGCTCCATTGCTTGCATTCTAGACACTGCAGTAGATAGGAGATATCGAGCACAATAAAACGGAGAATAATCTTAGCAGATATTGCAACAGGCTAATTTCAAGGCTTAATTTTATTTTAATTAAGGGGAGTTTTTCAGCAAGTTAGTGTACAGGTATATAATTAAGGTATATAACTATAACTTAATTGAACTTAAAATCAATTTTGCCACAAAATTGCGTTCAAAAATTCTGCTCCAAAAACAATTTTTTTTAAGAATCAGCCTAGGATTTGTTCAATAACAAACATAGCAATATATTAGTGGTTTAGGTAATTTAAAAATATTTTGATTAGATTTATTTAGATTGCAAAGTGTAAGTTTATCCTAGTTTTTGTTTAGCTTTCCACATAACTTAGAAAAAACATTTACGGGGGATGCGATTTGAGCTGGTAGCGAAGTTTATTATTCGTTAATTATTGTTTATTTTTAAGTGTTGTTATCTTTTTTGTGCTTTTGCTATTTTCAATTACTGTCGATTAATTTTATCAAAAGTTAATCGGTACATTATTGGGTCTATTCGTTGGCGTTGTTTTTCATCTTTTATAGTAGCTTAAAATAAAATATCTGGATGTCATTCTGCTTATAAAGTGCACTTATTGTGTTAGTAGTTCTATCTTTCACAATCACATGGTCCGCATTTCGGATAAGAGCTCTCTATGGAAATCAAGTTGGCATTGCATCATAGGTACCCATCAGAGAGAAGTAAATCAGGTAAGTTTCAATTATTTAGTAATTTGCTTTGCATTCACGATCATCTAAACATATTAACTTTTGCACTAGCTTTATCTTTGTGTAACATTTTGTCAATGAGTAACGATGGCATGTACTGATTAATTGTTCCACGACGACCATCAGTCTACAGTCAGTAGATTACTAATTTTCTAGATGCTTTTAGCACTCGCTTTGTGTATGACTAAATTTTTTGCCGTATAAACTATTTAATTTACTTTACCCAGATCCCTTCTATCTTTTCTTTGGTACTTAATAAAATATTTTTAATCGATATGTTGTGTTTGATTTCAAAGTTTGGCGGAAATCCAATCACTTTCTTTTTCGAGTTGGCGTATTACAACATGCTTTCATTCTTATGGATAAACATTTTTTAAGTAACATAGTTAGCTAACATCTCCGAACTCCGATTGCAAAAATATAACTAAATGAAAATCAGCCGCAATTACTGTATATGAAGCTCACGTGTATTGCAGTAATAGCAAAATAATATCAAGTAGAAAAGCATAACTCTAATTCGCATACCACATAGTAAACACTGCCAATATTTTATCTTATTTTTTTATAAGCCGGCCCCAAGCTTGTTAAAATTTGTTTATAAATATTTTTGTGCAAATGCTTGTACATAATATAGTATTTTTATATGATAAAATTTACATTTTGAATTAAAATTCAAATAAGCGAAAACGACTTCCTAGTGCATGAAATTAAAAAAGCTCACATATTTTTGTCACAAAAGTAATGGAAAATTTATATATGAATATTTAATAGAAACTATTTCATCTAAAATCTCTCATCCAAGTTTAAAGACACCTGGACAAATTTAAGTGTCAAAATATTTATATTTACTTTATACTTTCTTCCAAAATGTAATCAAACATGTAGGCATTCCTCGTATATTCAAATTGTTTATTATAATATTTTGATGCTGTTTTTGGTAAAAGTTTAAAATATTATTGATTCAAGTTGCTCCTATTACCTCTAATAAAGGGTTTTTCAATAAGTGTGCACAATTTCAGCTCTGAAATATTTTACATCGGTCATCTATGTTTGTTGCGATTATTGAAAATGGAGTTACATTACGCTGAAACTACTCCAAACTTCACTGCATTTTCGATCATAAAAGTGCAATAAATGAGTCGATGATTCGAAGAGTGATCAATAAATTTGGGGAAACTGGATCGATTGCAGTCAGTAAGTCTTCTGTGGGTCGGTATACCGGCCGATCTCTCGGAAACATTGCTGCTATAGACGAGAGTTGAAAATGAGCTTAAGTGTTTTTAACGGGTTTAAATGTGGATGGAAACATGATAACGGAGTTCTTGTGGCCTCAACTGGATGGTATGCAATCTGAACGACATGTGGTTTCAACAGAACGGTGTCACCTGCCACTCTGCGCATGAAGCAATCAATTTATTGAAACAACGATTTCCAAACCGAATCATTTCCCAAAATTCTGATGTTAATTCGGCACCAATATCGGCGATTTAACGCCGTGCGAATTTTTCTTAGGGGTTTTGTGAAATCTCAGGTCTATGTGAATACACCACAAACAATTCCAGAGCTCAAGACCGAGATCCAACGCGTCATCGATGAGATAAAACCATATCTTTGCCAAAATGTCATCGAAAATTTCATGAAAAAGGGAAGAGCCAGTGTTCAGAGATGCGGAAGCCATTTACCAGATATTTTAATCCATGCATAATCGGAACATGTCTACTTTAGAATGCAATAAAAATTTCACCACTCTCTCAAAAAAAATGCGTTATTTTCTTGAAATTACATTGTGCACGCTTATTGAAACACCCTTTAATTAAAATTTAAAATTTTGCTAGTCGTACATTTTGAGAAAAATAAATTTAGAAAATTGCGAAACTATTTAATCAAATTAAATTAATAGGTTTTTTAAATTTTGACATAGGTTTTGCAAATTTTACAACTTAAATTAAGTACCCAGGTATTAGTAAATTACATTAAAAATATATTCTTTTCGTACTTATTTATTTATTCTCGGTTTCTTTATCAAAGTCACATTTTACGACGGCTCGGCGACGTTAAAATAAAATACATTAGAACGAATTTAGTAATTAGCAATAACAGTGTTGTATTACGATGAATAGAAGTTCATTGCAATTATAGATTTTTTCTGCTTTAACATAATCTAAGATTAATTAATTAGATACTCAATTTTAATTAAAATATCGACAGTTTTGATATTAATTTATTCTATTCTATTCAGTGCACAGATTTCATTTTAAATAAAGCAAAATGATAGCATCCCTGCTATCATACTTTTTCTCAATACTTGTTAATTGTACAATGGCAAAATAAATTATTTTAAAATATACTTACTACTGTTCATATTATGAGGAGATCACTGCAATATATGTAATATCTATAATATGGCCATGCATTGCACACAATGAAATAAACAGGTGTCTGATTTGATTATTTCGGCTGCTGTTGTCCTCTGTATCAATAAGCTGCTGTTACACTATTACCCTTTAAATTATTGTGTCTATTTGATAAGCAATATTGAAAATGGATTATAAATAGTTACAGTTTTTTGCTTTTTTGCTAAATTAAATAATATTAAATTCACCATCACTTACTAATTAATTACAAAAAATAGTAATAATTATTTCAAAATTATTCTAGTACCTAATTTGGAATTTTAAATTTTAATAAAACATCGACAAAAAACTTGTTGTAAATTTTTAGCAGAATTTAATGTCTGTTTTTTTTGGCATATTATTATAAGAACAATTTAATTAAATTTAATAAATAAATAAATTTAAAGTTATTTAATAAAAGCACGTAAATGATTAGAATAGCAAGCAAGTAAACAATTAAAATAAGTAAATAATGGAGGTTATTTACATTTTGTGAAGCCAAACAAATTTGCGTTTACAAGGAGGTGGTTCATTAATATGTCTGAATTTCAAACAACTCAGACTTAATTGTTTATTACCCAATTTTATAAATTTAAAATTAAAATAATAGAGTCAAATCTACTTGCTTATTAAATAAACACAAAAATACATTTTTGATTTCTTTAATTTTGGCTGTAAACCATGGGTGAAACTACAAAAAATATTCTAAATCTCTTACCTCATTTTACTGGTAAAAAAATAATCTTCATTTCTGTGAGATTAACTGAAACAAACATAAAACATTTTAATATTCTGTTTTAATTTAATAAAAAATGTATTCGTTAGGAACAAAGCATATTTTACGTAAAAGAAACACTAGAAGCCGTCTTAAAATCATAATGTATAAAAACATATTTTTAAGAAAATTGCACTAAGAGTAACAATCTGTTTAATGAAAACAATAGCACAATATACATTTTTTTTAAATTGAAGATACATTTTTTTAGTGGGTTCATCAAGTTTGTAGAAAATTTTTCTCAGAAAATCTTGTAATATTAAATGTCACTTTTCTCGTTTTTATCGAAAAATTTTATAAATGGCAACCCTCATTTTTTGTAGATATAATTAAACTATATTTTCTGAATATGAAGATAATATGTAAAGAAATGATATTGAAAGATATATCAGCTTCAAACTTTCAAGTAACAAGTTATAATGACAAACAACCCATTAAGATGGAAAAATTCGTCAATAGATGCCCTTGCAAGCATCGACCTTAACACAGAAGCGGAACTTCCACGTTGGATGCACAAAGTGATTCTTTGAATTAAGAAACTCTTTGCTCATCGGTCCCTAGATACATCGATTAGATGATGACCGATTCAACCCATCAAAGCCTTTGCATCGCTTCTGGGCTTAAAAGCCCAAGGTCTCTACAGCAAAAGCTGAGATATCGGAATGCCAAACTGGTCATTTGTCACGAAATTCTCCAATCTCTTCATTGGTTAAATCTGTTGATTTAGCACCCAACATATTAATCACTACCTATCCATTGAAAGTTATTTTATAAGCATTATCTCCAATGATTCCATTAGGAAACACGGTAAGCAATTTGATGGTGCGACTACTTTTATTCCCTTTGTTCTATGGCGCATATGGAATTCTCCTGCCCAACTTGGTGGCACACTAAGTCGGCCGTGCAGTTACATTGTAATTGTAGACTTCAGATTTAATTTAGAGCTTGAATGAGTAAGTCAAGTTGCGATTGGGTGTTGTGGTTCAAGTTGATCTCGTCGATGTTTTTGAATAAGTTTTGTTTATTTTGATTTGACTTTCAGCGTTTTGGGGAAAACTCTTTTAATTCTTATTTTACTTACTTTAATCGTGTATACTACGGATTTATTCAAGATCGAAGTTTTAATAATCGTCGCAGCCATCAGGAAGCTAAAAATTATTTTAATAATTTTTGAATCATCCACTTTCAATTTTATTCAGGTTATTGTAAATATTGACGACATTTAGCGATCTATCTGCAGTTATTTTCTTTTCATAGAAGCCATGCCTTCGCTTCCGACTCAACAGTTAGTTTTAACATCTTGGGCTTCTACACAAAATTGAAGCTGAAAAATTGAATTTGGGGCTTATGTAATTTTAAAGTTGGCGGCTTTCGATGGTGCCGTCTTGCTAGCGAAAATCACTACCGCATGCTATATCCCAGTCTTGAGATTTAGCTTTGAAAAAACAGCTTCTGTAGCTGCGAAATATGTAGACTAAATAAAACACTTGAATTGTAGTTGCTCTTTATTTATTCTGTTAAACTGTGATGTTGGGTTATGGGGCAAGAATTCTGATGTTAGCTGATGTTAACGATGTTAAATGTTAGAAAAACTGATGTTAGCGGCAAGATGGACATGCGTACCAGTTAAGGGAATTGCAGACGATATATAGAGCGATACAAAATATGATATGAATAAATTTAGCGGTAATTTCAAATTAAACAAACACAATTTACAATTGAAACGTCTAGTATCAAAGACGGCAATCTCCACTTCGGATGGTTTCGAGTAATTGATGAAAAACTGTTTTGTGTTCCCACTTAGTTGCTAACTAAGGGTAACTTTCAAGTCTCAAAACAAATGGGTAATTATCAAATTTTTTTAGTGTAACTTATACCATAGATAGAGTGTATTAAATACTACAATGTGGCATAAAAAAACCTTTTTTGCTAAAAATGGAGTTTGCCGTCTTTGATACTAGACGTTTCAATTCTAAACACTAGTTTTTCTTTTTTCCAGCATGTAGAAAAAATTCTCAAAAATTTTCCTTGTAGGCAGGGAGATGCTTAGATAAAAAAATATTAAAGTGTCAATGAAAAACTTTTGAGTTTTCTTTAAATTATATGTGAGGCTATTTCTATTTTCTCTATTTTTTTTATTTAAATCTGGTTTTACAGTGAACACAAAAATATAACACTTATAGTGTGACAAGAATAAGAAGGGAAAACCCTCAAAATATTATTTTCAAAAACTGATTAATGGTTTATAAAATATAATAACGCTGGTTGCTTAATTTCAACCATATATGAAGTCAAGCTTCAATATGCAGCGCCGTTTAAATTAGTAATCAAATTAGAGCGCTAAAATCTCTCATATTAAATTAGTAGAGAATTTCAAATTGACGCTGCACTAATTGATTTTCAAATAATAATTTTGTGAATCTTGAAGCGGTGTTTTTGAAAAGGTTGTGCTGAAAGTTAGGCAGTAAATTTATACACCTTGACAAAAAGATATAAACGCTAATAGCTAAGCAAATTTTAAAAGAAAAGTTGAAAAGTACCATTTAGTTCTCCTTTTTATTAAACTTTAAAAATATACGACAAACGATAAAATATTCGCGATATTATGTTCAAAGCCGCATATCGTTCTTAGACATTTTCCTTAAAAATAAACACATAATTTATCTGCCAACATGTTACGGTATGAAGTTTATAAATAGCTTGTTTCATAGGGAATAAAAAACCGCACCCTAGACGCAGTTTTCTCTCCATCCTCGGTTTAAAGGTTTCTTAAGTTACGAAAAGAGTACTCGTACGTCTTAGCTTAATCCTACAACTTTATAAAGCTTAGATATTCAAATCGCTAACAAAAGTTTTGCTATTTTCTTTTTCGGTGAGACGGTGACGTTAAAACTTCAAGTCAAAACTGTTCTCATGAGATGTTAACTTTGCGCACTTGAAGTCTATAAAATTTAAATTTTTATGAAATATTAGTTGATCATTGTTATTATCTTTTGTATTATAATTGAAACTTTGAATAGAAAACCTACACATGGAAACCTTCGAGAAAATGTCAAGATTTTAACCCTTTAATTCAAATTCAGTTTTACCTCTGACTATTAAATTATTTAAATCGAATTTTAAAAAATTAATTAGATTGATATAAAATTCAAAAATTTAAATTTTAAATATCTCTCGATATGGCATAACATAATATTCCGTTCAAAACGTAAAGGTAGAAATATAAATAAACAGAAATATCAAAAATATTCTTCTGCAAGTTGTGTGATAACCTGGCAGCTATAAAAGTGCGAAAAGTTAAGCTACTGCGGTAGCAGCTGTCGTATAATGAGACTCAAAAAACCATCAGTCTACTCAATTCAACATTTTCAGTAACACATAAAAATAAATTTTCTTTATAATTTAAAATAAAAATTCTAAAAACTGAAAACCTTAAGTAGTATTATCAGCAAATATATTTCATGTATATATAATTCGTTAAAATAATTTGTGAAATAAATATAGAATCAAAAGAGATTTGAATTTTTATAATAGGAAAATTTCATTATGTTTATAGGGTAAGTTACAATGACCTCATAAACAACAAATTCTAAGGGGAACATAGCATTTCCCATGTTATTCATTCCATAAAATTAAATTCCTGCACCTCTCAAGCGCTCTAATTCATTCAACGGCATTTGGGGTTAGAGTGCACAACCTTGCAAAATACTCGTGGAAAATCAGCGAAGTGAAGAGAATTCCGTTTTCATTGATCACCCTTAGCATGGGGTTATTAGAAGTTTCTACGAATGAGGGTGTATTAAGAGATAGAATTAGCGCGGATATATATTTAATAATACTACAATTGGTGTGCATACGCGTCGCGAACAAATACCTACAAGTTTAATTAATGAAGGTGTTTGCTCTCTAAGTATTTAATTAATAGATTTATTATGAACATCATCAGCCTATTACACACATTACATGATCAAATTACCGTGTTATTTGGTTTTAATTCTAAATTTTAGAATATATTATATACTACACTAACAACAATATTTGAGATTACAAGCAAACCTCGATACCTTTATTAAAGTGACACCAAATATTTAAAGTCCCGAACAACTTGAAAAGCAGTGGAAAAATTTTACTAAAGTTGTTTTCAAAGCTAGAAAGTTCAATTGGAAACAAATTAAAACTGAACATATAAAGATTTCTTACTTCTAAATATGAAATCTAAATAAAAAGCATCCTTTAATGTCCTCAAAAATACAAAATTTACCAATATTGTAAGTAAAATAGTACTTGTTAATACACTTCTTGTAAAAGAACATCCTACCGCTAAATAGAAAATAGAAATTTATTGAAAAAGACAGCTTTGTGAATCCTACCGTCGATGAAAAATAAAAGAAATTTATGAATGAAGACGAAGGATTAAATAAGAAACATTTGTTTCTAAACAGACGAGATAAATTTGTCGACTAAATTTATTCAAAATTGACCATTAGGAACTTACTGAACAAAATATAATGTCACGTATTTTTTGGTACTCGTGACTGGGGTTGTGTAGTTCAGGGGTTCAGAGCTGAATTGATTATAATTTGTTTGTTAATAAATCAATGATAAGCACAGGTGTAATAATAACTAAATATTTATTAAATAAAAATATATAATAATTATATACATACTTATAAACTAAGTCTTACCCTACACTCTTGGAGGGTGGAATCATCAAGCTGTTACATCTTGACCTTTTATGACGTCCACTTAATGACTTCCGACTTACGACTTACTCTACTAATTAATTATTCTGTTGCACTGCTTGATGCTTCCCCTTCCATAATATTTATTAATTATTATTACAATACATTGTCAACTTTTTATACAAGGGAGCTTCAAGTGGAAATCTATTTCATTACATTAATTTATAGATTATACATTTCCACTTGTGACAATAATAATAGCAAGGTTCCAATAAAACATAAAATCTTCTAATAAATTAACTCTAGAAATCACGAAAAAATTTTCAGAATTAATCAAAATCTGGTTAATCCATTCACGACCGTCTATAGTTTAAAATGAATTTTAAGTCATACGTTTCCAAAGACTGTGTTTTGGAGCACACAAACAAAACAGAGATTTTATATTATAAACAATATTTTCAGATTTATAATATTACGGGCATGTGTTTTATGCATAAATTTCAGTAGAACCAGCTTGCTTTTGGAGCAATTTTTACAATTGGCTCCCTCCACAACAAAACGATTTTTCGACGATCAACAAAATTTGCATTCTTAACTGTTAAGAAAGATTTAAAGTGGGTTCCAGCTTTTAAACAGAAAGTGCGAACAGAAATCACATTTTAAGCAGCTGTGAACCTTGCTATATATTCCTACTTAATTAAAAAACATTCTCTGTTCTGAAAACTTTTAATATTTAAAAATATTTAAATATTTGATAAATTTTATATTTTTTATTCTCAGAATTTTAATTTAAATTTTTTCTTCATTATTTTTATACTTTTAGAAGTTACAATAAAAAATATAAGTAGTTATTTTTTAGACAAGACAATAAGTTTCATTTTATCCAACGAAAGAAAAATAGTAATTCACGAGCGACGAAGTCACGAGCGAATTATTTTTCGCGACTCGATATTTTTTATATAATAATTTATTTTTCTAGAACGAATGTTAAAGAAATAGCATATAAGAAATCCCAATTAAATTATTATTTGACAGATTTTATTTTACAATAAATCAAATATAATATACTATGTTTAGTAATTTAAATAAAAATAAAGAATTTTATTGATACCTTTGTTGTTAAAATGCTACTTTGTCTACTCTTTTGGCGTTAAAGTGTAACTTGTTCAAACGAACAAAGGAAGAAACCGTACTTTTAACATCTACTAACTGTAGAAAAAACTACTTTGAAGTTATCAACGTTTTGCCTTTGCTTTTGCCTTTGATTTTGAAAATGCCAAAGCCCTGGATATAGACGAAAAGTTATCTAAAAAAAAATAAAAATTATGAAATGTATGATATCAAAACAACAAAACTCAACATAAACTTTCAAGAAGATACAAAACATCTGTCTAATATAACCTATTAACACAATGAAGATAGCAATGTGTTCTTTTAAAAAAGAATTTGCATTGTTAACAGCTTATACACAAAAGCATTTGTTTGTCTGCTTTGTCTAAAATGTAACATTGTTTATTTTTGATTTATATTAAAAATCTGCATTTGTCAGAGTCAAACACAAAGCCTGAAGAAATTTCTTTATTCGTTAAGGATCACACACATTACAGTGTAATTAGGTAAAAATTATAAAAACACTTTCATGTTCTTATAAATATCTCAATTTCTAGTCCTGACGAATCCACAACAAAGTTGTACGAAACGTTGACAACTACATAGCAGTTTTTTCTAGACAGGGAATTTATTGAAATTATTAATAATTAAATTTATAGCACAAATATTATTTAAGAAAGAAAATATTTAACGTTTAATTATTTGTAGATTGATTTGGTAAAATGATTGCAGAAGGTACAGTGATACTTTTACTTATTTTACCATAAATTTTCTTAGAAGGGCTCTGAAGCTTTAAAATCTTTAAATTGTAAGCCCATGTTTTCTACTGTTTTCACTCTTGAATACTTGAATAGTTGATCTGCATGTTATGTAAATATTTTTTTGCATTCAATTTTTAAAAAAATCGTGGTTTCATACCCTTTTATAAATGTTGCAAGTCCTCAAACTGGTGATTATTCAAATAATTTTTTTTTTTTTTAATATTACCATTATAAATAATATAGTTTTATTTACTTGGAAAGCTTTAATAGTTTCCATGTTAGATTAATGAATAAATTAGATAACTTATGTTTCTCAAAATTATCTTGTATTGAAATGTTATAGTTTGTTACACTTTGTTTAAATATCGTATTTCGATATTGTGAATCTCGTTAGATAAAAGTTATATAATTTATTCAATTAACTTAATATGTAAACTATTAAAAGTCTCTAAATTAACATGTAAAATTATGCATTTATATTATGAATAATATTAAGCTTAGATTTAAATAAATAAAATTAATTTATAATTAAATTAAACCAAATTTTACAGAAAATTAGTAAAAAATATATTAACAAAATAATTTTCTAGCACTTAGTTGTTTAGAACCAACAGTTGTACTAACTAAGTTCAAGAAGAGCTAAGTAAAACTGAAGTTGAGAGAGCTTTTCAAAAGCATTTTAAAACTTTAAACGTCGAATCGGGTAAGATGACACACATTTAATATCATTTATATATCGGGATATACTACTCGATTCTTTATTAAATCTTCTAAATTTCGTTTAAAGAATTCGGTGCAGTTCAACTAAATTCCAGTTAAACTTAGTTAAACTTAGCACCAATATTTTACGAACTAAAATAGTAAAGGAAGAAAAGTCTGTCAGTAAAATAGATAGCCCAAATATATAATCTATATCAATTTATTGTATAGTACATCATGCTCATCAAAGAGACTTGATCCATCATACTTCATTGCAGGTTACGGCGAAGTCACACTGGTGTGTTGTTAAGTCACACTGGTGTGTTGTTAATAATATCTACGACTATAATCAGATACAGGGTCTGAATGAGTTAGCCAACACAGGAAATTAACATATAAAAAATTATTTATGCAAATTCCTACTTCCCTAATTATTTCAGAGAAAAAATTAAAGACCCAAAAATAATTCAGGAATATAAACTACGAATGATAAGCGCATTTTAAAGTCATAATCTTATAATAATATGCTTTTAAAATTGTTAAAAGTTTTATTTATCAGACTGGCCATGTAAGTTTCCAAGGTAATTATTTTTCAAAATAAAAAATAAATTGCATTTCTTGCATGGCCAGTTCAATAAATGAAAATTTTTAATAATTTCAAAAGCATTTTTTGACTTTTTAACTAAAAGCTAGAGGAAATCTAATGCTCTTAACATTCTTTGTATATATTTCTGCATTCATTTCTTCTCTAAAATAATTAGAGAAGCAAGAATTTGCATAAATAAGTTTTTACATGTTAATTTCCTATGTTCGGCTAACTCATTCAGCATCCGGTATAGTAATAATCAGTAGTAGAACGAAAGCCGACGAAAACCCCTTAACTATCAATCCAGATGTAAAAAATAATGGTGCATAAAATAACAAAAATAATTCGATTCCACAAACTTTATTATATCTTACTTGTTTTGAGTTCTTTGTGTTTTGCTTTTGATTCAGGTTGTTCACAGCCGTTCTTTTGTGCCATGATTATGGCCATTGTATAAACACCAAAACGTCTTCTTACTAGTAAGTGTTGTTTTATTTCCATAATCCAATATATTAAGATCAATTTTCATTGAACATTAGTTTCACAAAATGTAAAACGTAACCCAGATATGCCTAATGTCCTACATGTAGAACGGTACTAATAAATCGATACAACTTTGCACCCTCTCTTTATCATTCACAAAAATACTTTAAAAGGTATCGTCATATTGCTCTTTAAGATGTGGTAAAGTTAGACGTCATAAATTTGCAATTCTTTATTATCTAGAAATTGACCATTTTTAACATGGCAAAACATAATTTTTGCTGATGAATTAATGTCATTTTCTTATTGTTATTACGTGTTTGGGTATTGTTGAATTATTCAAACTAAAACTTTAATAAAATAAAAATTAAAAATTTTCAAAATCCCTGACTGTAAAAAGAAGAAAATAATTCGGGAACTCCTGACTCTTCGGTATACATTTCAGATTATGAGGTCAGGGGAAATCGAGAATTGTTCAACTTACAAAACCTGTTTTGTTTATAGATTCCGTATTATTCCACAAAAAATATTCAAGTTTTACAACTTGTTTATACATTCCGTATTAACAATTCTCGATTTTCCTTGCCTCATAATCTGAAATGTAGACCGAGGAGTCAGAAATTCCCGAATTATTTTTTTCTATGGAAAAGTAAACAGCTCTTAAAGGAGTAAGAAAATATTTCCATTGGTTAGCTTTTCACATTATTTACCTAAATTCCGTTTTCCCTTTGTATATTAACTATTAGTCGGGGAGCTGCAATTAAATTCATACATATAAGCTTAGGCGCAGGACCTAGCAGCTCCGACGACTATAATATTTATATTAATTAAAATTATTAGCTCTTGAAAATACAATAAATATGATTATCAATAATGAGCTAAAAGATACATATCTTTTGATTTAAATAAATAATCATATTTATTATAATATTTATACAAAGTAAAAACGAAACTAAGGTTGAAAATATGAACAGTTAACTAATGAATTTTTTTCTGTTCTAAGAGTTTATTTTATTAGTGTTTTTCAAAATTTTTTTAATTTTCAGTAAGGTATACGAAGCTTTTGATAAAAAAAGACCTGAAATAGAAATATTAACAATTCATCATATTCCCAATGGTTTGATATCGAGATAGTTAACGAATTAAACTTAAAAAGAAAATTTATTAGAAAGAATAAATAATAAGAAAAAAAATTAACTCCTGATTACTTTGAATTGTTATATAAAGAAAAATTATAAACGTTAAAACATTTTTATAGTTAATAATTGTAAAGTATAAATTGAAAATATGCAGAATAACTTATTTATTACTTCAACCGAAAAAATTTTTTAAATGTGTATATGTTACGATCAATGATGACAATTCGGCCATTGACGTCAATGGCCGGACAATAACGTCAATACCCAGCTTAGTTGGGCATTAACGTCATTGACCGGTCATTGACGTCAATGACCATGCATTTTGGGTAATGTTGATATTTAAAATTTCATATGTGGTTTTTACATCATTGTCCGGGCAATGACGTTAATGCCCAATACAGGGTGAGCAATAATGAAACTACTATTCTACAGATTCCATATTGTATCACTCTTAGTCCTCTTTATGATAGCCTCCACACGTTTTGTATTTCGCCGAATTCGGGCTTCTCTGGAGAGGTCGGGCTTCCCAGTCGAGGTGGATTGATTTCGGGGATGTTGTTAGCGAGTAAGAAAGCTTTATTAGAGAGCTTTTTATAGTTTTTTAGAGAGCTCCGGGCGCTTCAGACCGTTTTAGCTAGATAACAACGGCAAATCACGGATCCACCGTAAAATAAATTAATTAAAATAAATTAATTTTTTCTCCGGGCTGTTTTGACTGATGCAAGCACGACGAATTACGGATCCAACCTAAAATGAGTTTGCGTTTGTCTAAATTAAATAAAAATCCCTGTACACTTATGAAGCCGTGAAAAGAGCAGAGTTGCTGTCATTCATACGGAAAAACGCGTCGACAACAAATTATTGTCCATATCATCATTGTCCAATCCATTTTGGCCATTAACGTCATTGACCGGCCAAAGACGTAAATATTGCAATCATCTAAAAATATTTACATCATTGCCCACCGTTAACGAGCGTCAATGGCCGGTCAATGACTTTAATGGCCAGAGTAAATGGGCATTGACGTCATTTTCCGGCCCATGACGTTAATGCCCAATTTACGTCATTGACCGTAACATATACACAAAGAGAAGTTCTTGTACATTTACAGTTATATTTTTAGTATCTACTAAAACATATCCATCTTACTAGAAATATTTAGTGTAATTTATTTTCGTAATATTATTACTTTCCCCATACGTATATACGTATGTATAAGGGAAAGTATTGTAATCCACTCAAAAATCAAAAATCGAAATTTTGGTATTAAAATGTTTCTTATCATATCCTGATAAGTTTTTGATGAATTTTAATTGGATGTTCGTCTGTATGTATGTATGTATGTATGTGCGTGGTTACGACATCATGAAAAGAAATAGTATCAATTGCCCAGGTTAAACCACGCAACCAAATGTCAAAAAATTTGGCACAAATGTACATCATAGTTAAACTTAGAGGCCAGCTGAAAATGGTGAAAATTCGTTGAAAAATGCGGAAATGATAAAGAAAATAAAAAAAGTTCAAGTGTCAATTATTACTTTTGGACCACCATTTGTTATACCCAAAATTATTTAATCGTTTCGTGTGGCATCTTTTGCTAAAGCACGTATATCGAGTTAGACTGAATGCGGGTCGCGTAGCAACTCGATTCCAAAAATTTTCGGAAATTAATTGAAGTTTGACGTTTATGAAATTTTGACATGTTTTTGGGTTTTACGCCCCGCGTCACGCGTAGCGCAATTTTTGATCTCCGCAGATGCGATCTGTCGCGTCCTTGAGGTCTTCTATGTCGAACGGTACCCAGCAAGAGCGTGGCGGACGAAAATTTACCCTCTAATTATGTGTGCAAAGAAGTAAATCTGCACCTTTAATTTAACGGGTTTTCAAATTTTTCAACTTTTTGACTTTTTGATACGAACTGTAGCTTCCTCGCGGTCTTTCTCGTCGAATAGTATCCGGAAAGAGGAGGTTGAGCGATAATTTTTATACTCAAATTAAATGAGAAAAGTTATGCAATGTTTACATAGCCAATTTTTTTATATTATAATAAGATAATACCAAAGATAATAAAACTTAAAGATGCTCAACGCTATACAAATTTATGTGTATCCCAATCTACTCCTTTAAGTAGATGGCGACACTAATTATATTTTTTTAGGTAATATTTTAATTAAGTTTTTTTTAGTTTGTCATGTTTTTTGTAAGTTGTAACTATGAAAGTCTATGGAAGTCCATGGTTACATCCTACAAAAAACATGACAAACAAAAAAAACTAATTAAAATATAACCTAAAAAAATATAATTAGTGTCGCTATCTACTTAAGGGAGTAGATTTTGGGATACACATAAAGTTGTATAGCGTTGGGTATCTTTAAGTTATATTATCTTTGATAATACTAAGGTGATAAATAATAATACTAGCCAAATGCTAGAAATCATTTAAATAATATATAACGGCTTTTACAACCATGATAAATTTTTAAATTATTCTTAAATGAACCAATATGATTTATTCTTGCCCGGTACATCAACTGTAACTGTAAATAACGGCTGTAAATATTTTTAAATGGTTTTACGGTATACAAATAAGATCTTTTATTTTCTCTGAGGGAGGGGGAAATTAACATAATGAAAATTTAAGTTTTTGGAAATTCTGGTAACCATCAACGTGGTTATCCCATTACTCTTCTTTTTGTATCCACTCTTGGTTCCAGTTAACGTTTTTGATCTTGCGAACATTAAACGCAATCCTTACAATTAAATTCGTTATACCTTCTTTGCCGACTTCAATCGAGGATGTTAAATCTGCATTGTGTTCAATAGGAACCTCGACGAATTGCGGTAAAGACATTTTAATAGTTAACTATAGTTAACTATAGTATAAGCAGTGGCGTATTTAGAGGGGGGCAAAGGGGCAAATGCCCCCTCCCTCAAGGATGACTCGATTGTATTCCTGAAGCTCTTCCTGATAAAAATAATGTTTACTAATGCCCATACTAATAGTCACAGATCAATCAGAGATTCAAGATAATCCTAGAATTTACCAATGAGATTACTGGAATTTAGACTGTATCGTAGCAATAACCACTATTTCGAGAATTAATCTTGAATTTCGGATTGATCCGTGACTATTAGTACGGGCATTAGAGGTTTTAAAATTTAAATAACTTTTAATTATTTTTATTTATTCGTTTATTATTTAATAATTAATTTTTTTGCTTACCACTGACGCACATGAATGGTTTAACGAGATTCTGGAAATATTTATTCTGCCCAGTGGCGTATTTACCCTCTGTAACTAATCAATATATTAAATAATATACATTTATTATTTGTTATTTGAATATTTAAAAGTTCTGAGCGATTCTTAAATCTTTATTTCTTTTATCATATAAATAAACATAATTTCCATTATATTATTTAATTTAACTTGTTGTATTGAGGTTTTATTTAATATGATTATTTATTCCCACAAGTTAAGATTTATATATTTAACATAAAACTAGCAGAAAATTATTTTTGAATTTCATATTTTAAATTTCCATTCGAGTGCCTGACCTTGAAAATGACTCGCTTCGCTTTAGTTTTAAATGTAGTAATTTTACTTTTCGATCCGAAGCTCCCCTGCACGTAATTGCTAAATACGCCACTGGGTCTGCCCCCCTCCAAAAGTATTTTCTAAAATTGATTGTAATTTAAATATCCAATTGAGAGTGATCACAATATTTCTATGTGGTTGCCCACCAAGAAAAGGTTAAAAAATATTACCGCTGGCGCAGTTTACACGCATGGCTGTATTTTATTGTTGTCATTAAATTATTGTCAGTCATATAGAAAACCATCGCCTTGTTCACTCCAGGAATCAAATGGATATAGTTTCACCATAATACCAAGAGATTTAAAAATTTCTCTATCATGGTATATCGTTAATCTCCTTTTTCCCAACATGGAATAAATGGAATACTTCCTTATGAGTTGGATGGAAAATGGAAAAATTTTTGTTACTGTTTTATATTTTACAGCAGTAAAAATTCTGAAAAATTTTTGATTAATGTAAAATTATAATGTTTAAGTTTATTATGAATCTTTGTACGATGGTCAAAATATTTTTTACAAAATAACTCTCTGCATGTTCTATATATGTTATGTAGGGATATATCGTATTTATATGGCGACACTTACATATAAGTTACATAAAACTGTAATTTACAAAGTTGCTATAACAAATATACCTATCGGCATCTCATAAATAATTTGATAAGTAAAAAAATTCGATATGCATAGAAAACAAAGTTGAGTTTGAAATTGTAATTTAGAACAACTATAAATCGAGATAGTAATCTTTCGCGTAACATGCACGGTTCAGATGTAAAATATAGCAGATTTTCGGTTACAATTTATATCAAATTGAAGAGCAATAAGCTCATAAGAGACAATATATTGATACAATTATTGATACAAAAATACAGTTGGTTCAGATAAATTTATTTTTTAATTCAGAATGATTACGTAAATTCTACAACTTGATTAAAAGTAAAATTAAAATCAATAGCTTAAAGAAGACGATAATGAGGGGATTGTCTAAAAAGTTCAAAGTTCAATGTACGTTTTACATAGTTAACTATTACTTTCAAGTGCTAAGTAAAAATCTAAAATAAAAAAAATAAAAAATTTCCTATAAATTTTATTACATATTCTGAGTTCTATTCAAAATTACACTCATATTTGCTTTTTTAGTAATACATTTTACGTTTGTGAAAAATGAAACGTTTATATTAAATTTTAAGTATAAAAGCTTTTCAATTGTATTGTAAAATTTTAATACATACGTATTATATAAGTATATATTTTTGATTAAAACATAACATTGTTAAAAATTTGAAAAAATTGCATTGTTAATTTATATTTTATTGGGTCGAGGTTTTACATGGTTATAATCTATATACTGCCGTTTCAATAAAGTTAAAGGTTTCTTCAAAGTCAAAAATGTTTAGAGGTTTGAAAAAAGGAAACAAATTGAAAAAAGAATTAAGTATTTAAATCGTACTTTAGGATTTCGATAGCTTTATTTCACGGTAACATATTCAGTTGGTATAGCATCAATTTTAATAAATGTTCCTCAATAAATTCCAATTCGTTCCAATTTTGATACTTTAAGTGATAGCAATCAATCACTGGTTGCACCTATTGGTGTATACGATGCTTTTCCGTATAATAACTACATATCTTTTGTGTACATTTATCAACAAAACACATTGCCAATCTCCATCAATATTCAGTATCGGGTCGTTCCCACAAGAGTGACTGATTACTCGCTGTTTCCATACAGGAGTAAACGTGTTATCATTATATATTACAGTTACTAGCTAACTCGTTCGATCATATATGCATTACATGAAGCCTAGTATATTTGTTTTGATAAATGAAAAAGCTTTATAAATTAACATAGCTAATACATAAGCGTTAAGTAATACAAATTTGCATGCAAATGATAACTAATTTCACCGACTTTTACCACATATCATGCGCAATAAATTACTCATCAAGCCAGTGGCAGTAATAACTTGCTTGCTCTTATTTCTTACCATACAATAAATACAAAATTGCTGCATTTCAATTTTATTTAAAATCTCTCATTTATTTAAATCACTTTTAATTAAACACATTTTCACTTATTTATTAAAAAGAAAAAAAGAACTTAATATAGAAAATTAAGAAAGAAGAAAGAAAGAAAAAAGAAAAAAGAGGAAAAAGATACAACAAACAAAATTGTTGATAGAAATTGTGAAAAAACAGCCAGATTAGAATATGAAAGTGTAATAAGTATCACAACCTAAAAACTTGACTCACAAAATTATTACCGTAGTTTTCCATCCAAATCAATCCAGTGGGAATGAGAATTCACACGGAATACATACCAATATGGTGTTATACTATAATAATGCAGAACAATATTAACAGAACATTACTAACCTCCAACAAGTTAGGGTGCAAGCAAAATTTTCATTTTTCAATGAAAGTACATAATAGGGGAGAACCAATTTACCAATAATTGGTATTCCAATACCAAAGTTAATCAACCATACAAGCTTTGCATATGGATTATCAATTTTCAAACGATCCATTATCGCAATTATCACTTTCACAACTAAGATCATCAACTTTACTATTCTTTAAATTATCTCGAACTTTTGGGATTCCACATTTATGCGGAGATTTTCACATTCTCTTAACTAGGAAATCAGATATATCAGAAATCAAATATACCGGATGATGGTTGACTTAAAATCGACTTTTCTTGATGCACTATTCCAAAGTAAAGTTCCGCACCCTCTTCTGAAGAACTAAGACACAAGACAATATTACTATGATTAATAAGAAAGAAGACATTATAAGAGTGCTTGGAATTATTTTTAACTTAAGATGACAGATAATGACAGCATGAGTGAACCAATTATTTGAATATTTATATATTTATAGAGGACGCGTTTATTATCTTACCCCTGCATGTTACTAGATGTGGTATTGGCAGACCAAAATTATAGGCAATGCAAGTGTAAGTGAAGATCTTAGCAAAACTTAGTATTGTAATTGCCAACGAACCAACTGATGAGATACCTCTTGTTTGAATAATGTCGAAACTCGAGTCTTGGTCTAGGTTAATAAGATTCTTGTTTTGTCAAATCATCTGCATTTGAATCTTAAACAGAAGGCTGATTGTCACTGTTTGGTACCAAGAAATGCTTTTGATGGGTTAATGAAGGAAGTAGCTTTCTAAAAAAATAATTTTTTTATTTCACATTGATATACAACTCTTCACAACAACTTTTGTTTTCCCATGGGGGATTGTTAACCATTCGTTCAACCATCCTCCTTTATCCGGGCCTTTTATTTCTTTTTCATAGAATTGTTGTGATATTCGTGGCATTCATTGAATTTTTTGTGGAATTTTAGTGAACACAATTTTTCAAAATACCCTTCGCTCAAACCACTTTAATTTTTTTAACTATGAAAAATGAAACATTTTTATTAGCAATCTAAAATGTTATTCTTACTGGATAATACTAATATTTTAATACTAAAACGTGTATGTTAAGTTCAAAATCATAATTTTTTTCTAGAGTACCTAAGTAAATTCATTCTGCAAATAGAATAACATTTTCTAGCTTACAAACAGCTATGACTATTTCATCTCAACAATATAACACTGTACTTTTCCAATAAACTAGCCATTTGTTTGGTATTTGAAAATTACTTCAGAAACTAATCAAATTGTAACTTGATTCAGAATCTTATTAGTAACAGCTTCAAAGAACTTTGAAATTGTTAATATAAAAATTGTCAACATCTGATAAGTACTTTGTTGTCTGTCAAAGTAAATTACCAATAACCTGAATTCTTTTAAAATGAGAATTTCCAATCATTTTTATATTCTATATTTTTATTCCGATAGGGGGGGGGCACCAACAAAGTACTTTGTGTTATAATAAAATAAAATCTTTGCACTCTACTCGTATATACTATATTATATGTATGTATATCTTCAAAATCTTCTTTTCTTATATAATATACTTTATAGTAACCTCATAATATTCCTTTCAATTTTTAATTTTCCTTGAATCAGCTTTTAAAACTGCCTATTTATTTTGTTATTTAATTTTTAACTAAAATTTCATATGAAATCTGTTTCCAGTCTTTTTGCAGGGTTTGCCACAAAGCTTCAGAAGATGAAAGATAAGTATTTTTTACATTTATATTCAATTCATCTGACGGAAGTATAATGGGATTGAGATGAGAAGATTGCACAGAACAAACAATAATTTTTAAATTTTTCTATCTTCATTCGGAAAATTTCTAAATATTATCAGTATTGTTTGTAAAAGTGCTTTGAATCGTTGTCATGCTAGAAAACAAATTCCTATCGATTATATTTGTTACAAATTTAATACATTATTTTTAAAAATATTTTTTTCTTTTTATATATATGTTACGGTCAATGACGTAAATTGGGTATTAATGTCAATGTCCGGGCAATGACGTCAATGCCCATTTACGCTGGTTATTAACGTCATTGACCGGTCATTGACGTCAACGCCCGTTAACGGTGGGCAATGATGAAAATATTTTCATTCGATTTTAATATTTACGTCTTTGGCCGGTCAATGACGTTAATGGCCAAAATGGATTGGACAATGACGATATTATAGAATAACTACTATAAAGAACAGCAAAATGGCAATATAAATTTGACAGCCAACTGGCAAGTGATATTTACGTACATATGTTGTATTCATTATATTATAATATAATATAATCATTTATTTACAAAAATAATGAAATAAAGTTTTTTAAACTAATCATTTTTATTCTGGCACGGGAGTAATCCATGGCACCAAGAATTTCAAATTTGTTTGCTGGCGCGACACGCACATTTATTATTTTTACATACACCCTTGCAATGACAACGGTTGTAACCGTGGCTTCCTAAAACACTGTTTTCAGCTGCTGCTTGTCTAAAGCGCGGGTCTAAAGCGCTGGTAAGCAGCCTAACGTGACCCGTGCTTCAGAGTAAGCTCTTTTTATTTGGTAGTATTACTAATATTTTCTAACAAAATTAACTTTTTAGTATCCCTTAATAACTAGTATTAATTGTGAAGGCACATTTAATACATTACTTTCAGATAGAATCTATAGAATAATAATTTCATCATTGCCCACTCTATATTGGGCATTGACGTCATTGCCCGGACAATGATGTAAAAACCACACATGAAATTTTAAAGGTCATCATCGCCCAAAATCAATGGTCATTGACGTCAATGGCCAAATTGTCATCATTGACCGTAACATATATATTTCATTCAATATTTAAAATATTTCCGACTTAATTTTTTTCAAAGCACTCCTAATATTATAATAACAGCTTTTATAATAAAAATGTTCTTTCTTTAAGAGTCAAAACAAGATCTGCCACACATGTTGTTTTGGCACTTGGACAAAAGTCTTCTTTACATTTAACTTTTTTTGAAATCTCCAAGGGATTACTAAAGTAAATTTTCAAAATATATTTGATCTTAGATAGTTTAAAATAGTTTAAAATGTATAATGCATTTAAATTTTACGAAATTTAAGTGGAATACAAATTTAGTGGTTTGGGTTTGTCACCTTCAAGCTAACAACGAATTCTTAAGAAAATCTAATAAATCACATAACTTATTAATAAGCATAACATTAATTAATTACTCTTACGTCATAAGTTGTCTACACAAAGCTACCCAACTTTGCATGCTTGTAGAGCTGGGTTGCCAAATCAAATTACTTAAAATTGAAACATAGTTCTAACGCAGAAAAATCTAATTACTAAGATCATTGCAAAAAGTTATGAACATTGAACAGCTGCGTTAACCCTAATCACTGCCAAAATACACCTTAATGTTATCATGGCCATGGCCGAAGACGCACTTACTGCTTAATTTTTTTTATCCATAATATTTGATTTTATACCTTGATTTTAAGTCCGAATTAAAAGTGCAGTACAAGATCAATAATTATTATTCAAAAGAGCAAGTCGGGGAGAAAGGAGAGAATTGTAGCTAATAAATGTGTTTTGATGTAAAAATCGACCCAACCCAAATCTCAAAATCATCAGATTTTCTTTCCTTGCTTACTTTCTCGATTTAGATGATGATAAATTAAAATCATAGAGATTATGGTTAAGGTAAAGTTCAAGGTAAGGTCAAAAAACTTTAATTACCAGGTAAAGACTACTAAATTGATATACAGTGGAGTCCGCTTATTGGAATCACGGTTAATGTTATCATTCGGGTATTGTTATCACTTTTGCGAGGAACGGGCCGGACGTATATGATTACACACAAAAAACGTCGCTTATAGTAATCAAAATTCGGTTTATATTATCAAATTATTCTTAAGATTATTTTTTCCCATGAGCAAAGGAGTTGGTTTTCAACTACAAGCATTTTTTTTTATATTGTGCATAACCCACCCACATATTATATGTACCTTATATTCACATTACGCGACTTTTAAGTCAGGTGTTAGCAAGAAAATCTGTTGCTGTTAATGTGTGATGTAATTCAGTCCTACTTGAAAATTTCGGAATGAATGACTTAGAAAAGCGTGGTGATTTGAGCGCTTGAAGTTTTGCGGTGTGGTGTGCAGATGAAGTCGTCAGATTTTTAAATGCATTACCAGTATGAACTTTTTATAAACTCTAAACGAGTTTTTAAAATTTTTTTTCTCATTAATTCATTATTGTAGTAATGAATAACTAATAAAAAATTTTTTTCTTTTTTTGTTATCAATCGGTTATTGTTATCAAAAACCTTAAGTCCCGATGTGATCACATTAAGCGGACTCCACTGTAAATACTAATTGCTTGTACTTTCCAATATGGCCGTTTCCAATAAATTTTATCCGACCACTGGGTTCGTAATAAATAAATAAAATTTGATGGATTCTTTGTATAAAAGGTTATAAAACTGTGAGAGACCAAAAAAACTTATATTAGATTAAGGATGACAAATTTGAATAAAAATGTCTTTCCAATTTTGATGGAGTTCTTTAATTTAAAATTTTTTACTTTAATATTAACAGCGTTTCTATAGTAGTATAAAAATGGAAGTTTTTATATAAATACCTTATCTAACAATAATTTTTCTTTTTGGCTTCATTGGAAGACGATAATTAAACATCGTATGAACTATCTTACTTTTCAGTAAATCCAGTAAATGGTTAATACCTGATAATATTCTCTGATGGGAGGGGTCGAATTAAGTATTTTAATGTAAATATTTTTTAATTTTATTTTACTGAAATAAATTATTATGGTAGTGTTTGATAATACAATGGATTTCTAAGTTATTTCTTGAATTTTATAAAATTATCTATAATTGATATTTAATTTTTTTTGAAATGATTTTAAATTGTAATTTACTTTTATATTAGATCACCTATAAGCTTTAATGGTTAGCGATCAAGTTGGCTGGTGATTACTATTTTACGACAAACGTGAGCTTTTCATGATTATTTTTCGTCGTTTTGTACGAGATACTATCGAGCAAATGCTGGCTCAGCTCCAGGCCGGGTCCGTTGCTTGATCTTTAGATAATTTGGAGTTAGTTCGATGGTTCTACGTTTTATACGAAATTTAGTGTTATATACTTGTTAAAATATTACACGGATTAAATTAAAGCTGATGTAGTATTAACATTGCAATTGTAACAACATTTCTCCACCACCAAAATATATTTCAGCTTTAGAAAGCAAAGCTTGGTGTTCGAGAAAAAATTTAAACCAGATAATATTTAAAAATGCAATGGAGCAAAATAAAAATACTTTTGAGAAATGCTTCGCCTGAAGCTAAAGAGCATTTAGATGGCGTGAGCTTTCCAACCCATTAGGAGAACGATCAAACCTTACTTCACACGATTTATATGGAATACCAATACTCGATTCAAAGAACTCTTAAGCATAACGCAAATAATAAAGGTTCAACGTTAACTAATACCAACATTAAACCTACATTAATAGGTGAAAGTTTTTCATCAAAATCAAACAGGAAAATTTTTTAAATGGTTTTTTACTAGGAAATGAAACAAAAATAATAAATTTTTAGATGGCAAGAAAACTCATTTTATTCAGCACATTTATTACACGAAAATTAAACCAACATGTTTAATGGTTAAACCTATGTAGAATTTCCAGCGCAATGGTTTGTAAAATCATAAAAAAAATGCTTACTTTCAAACTGGATAGATGAATTCAATAAGATAATTTTAGTAGGTAACATATTATAACGAAGTGCTTTTACGTAATATTCAAAAGAGACTGAAATAAAAATTTACTTGATTTAAATTTTTATTCTTGAGTTCTGTTACGATACAAAATATAAAAGAGACGTTCTAGAAAGTTACACATAGTACCAGAAGGCAATGTAACAATAAAATATTTCTGATATAATTGGTATTTATTATATTATGCAAAATATTAAAGTTACGAGAAGGGAAAAAGCACAATTAAATTGAGACTACGTCGGTTTTTATAGACTAAAAATTAGGTACGGATGACCGCAGGGACGCATTTACTACACATCCTCTAATCTATGCCAGTCCGGTGAGCGAACACACAACCGTATTATCCATTTCCTGTTCACTCTACTTTCACCCTTTTCCGGTTACACTGGATTGCATATCTTCCTACATCACTACTCTTAAGTATGGAAAATTGTATCACCTGAAAACCTCGAAAAGAAGAACTCAATTTACTGCACTTGCTTCCTGAAAGCAAATTTAAAAATTTCGAAGGTTAGCTGAAATAATAATTTTTTTAAATATTTCGCTTTGTATTTGTGTGACGGAAAATTTAATAATTAAAATTTAATTATATTTTCAGAAATATTAGAAGTGTAAAACAAAATTAAAAGTTAAAATGCGTATTGTAGCGAGTCCATTATCAAGTACTATAGCAGCTTTTAACGACACTCTTATAAATGAAATGCAATTATGTTGACAACGAAATGGAGATACTTATTTTTCAGCTCAAGTAAAACTTTTCAGTTTAGTAAAGTGTACTTACCTGTTGCTACATTTGCCTCTGGTCTATTAAATATAAAATTCTAACTTTCCACTAAATACGTTTATTTTGATTTATACGTAACATTTGAATACCAACAAGCTGATTTCTAAATTTTCCAAACTAAACTACCCATGCAAAAAAGGAAACCCCTTTTTCAAAGTGCCGTGTTAAAATTAATGCATGGTTTTGTTTTTCAGCAAAATTTTCTAAACGTCAAAAATGGAATATAATATATTTCCCCGACTCGAAAATCGATTCCACCTATGTGGAAATGGGGTCGTAATTTTAAACATGACGCAAACTAAAACGCTTCAAATTTTATTAATAATAATTGTGTATACTTAAACAAAATCTACAAACTTAATAAACGTCGTTTAAGAGATAATAGAAAGCTTTTATAATATAACTGACAAACTTTAGAACAAAGGTAATACAAGTAAATGACACACGAGCTTATCAATATTCTATTGCCTTTGTAAAGTAATCCTAGTCGCATTAAGCAGCCTAACTTTTTCTCATGTATATCTAACTTCACACGTTCGGAGAAAATGTTTGGTTTAAATAAAAAAACTTTCGAACATCCCCTTTACTTAAACTTTTACTTCATTTCAATTGATTGAGTGAATTATATTTACAAATTTTTAACAAATAAAATTTTTAACAAACATTATATCGGCTAGTTCAGTTTTTCCTGCAAAAATTATTTTCAGCGATTATGTAACCGGCACCAATAATGTTAAGAGCCGGTATATTTCTAAATGTTTTTTTTTTTCAAATACCACATTGATTTCAAAATTTTCTTTTTGAAGATACATATCAAGTTCTTTTTCGTAATGGTAACAGCGATAGATTCTACAATCTAATTAAAAACAGATGGAGTGTAATAAACAGGCGAGGGTTGGGGTGGACTTTTAAAATGTCTTTCGCAAAAACTAAACATCGCTTATATTATTCGTAGTACTGCTCATAAATTAAATTATTATGGAAAATGAACCCAAAATTAAAAAAATTGCAAGTAGATTTGTGGTATGTGTATATGTATTTGTAAAATTTCACATTTAACAGAACTTAACAAAACGTTAAAATAAAATAATTTTAAAAAATAAAAAAAATTAAAAACATTAAAAAAATAGAAAGAAAAACAAGTTTTTCTATGTATTGTATTTGCTTCACTTGACTGTTAAAATTCTATTATTTTAAAGTTGTGTTTAGTTCTGTTAAATGTTAAATGTTAAATGTTAAATTAAATAAACAGTTGATTCAAAAATCAACTATAATTTTTTCTGGTGCAACTGGTATTTTGAAAAATCGGAGAATCATCGATTAATCGCCTAATCGACGATATTTGTATCGACTGTCTTTACGGTCGGTTGGTGCAACCGGGCATAAGTTTCGGTTGTTAACATACACAAATCAGATTAATTTAAAAATTCTTTAAAAATTTTTAAAATAAACAATAATTAGTAACAGCTCTGAAAATTATATCAATATTTTAGAAAACCCAAAAAATGCACTAAACACTTTTCAGAACTAAAATGTTTTTAAGTTAACACATGTAAAATACACTGTAAGTATAAATTCGCAAACGTTTTCACCATACTATGGCATCATCAGAATAGTGTATTTTACATGTGTTAACTTAAAAACATTTTAGTTCTGAAAAGTGTTTAGTGCATTTTTTGGGTTTTCTAAAATATTGATATGATTAATATCTAGTTACACTACTTGAACCACGTATCAATCGATTAGCTCTGAAAATAATGTATTATTATTAGTTTTATATATAGAAAAATAATTGAAACAACTGGATCACGCTTTTTCGGTGTATTCCGTCAAAACTACACGGAAACGTTTGAGAATTTATGCATAGGTTAATTGACCCAGTTTATGATTAAAAAAAATTTAATTTGGATTCATATTTATATATTTTAATGCATAAGTTCTCAAATGTTTTCATGTAGTAAATTTAACGGAACACGATGAGGAAAACTGATCCAGTCGAAACAAGTTCATATTTAAATAAATTATAGCTTCAGAAAAAGTGTTTCGATTAATTTTCCATAAAAATAAAAAGGTTTTAATAAGATATTTGAAAGAGTTATGAATATTAATGTGAATTTTTAATTTTGGAAGAGAAAGTGTACCTATTTGAAAAAATATAAAAATAATAAGTATTCAGGACATTCTGTAATTCTAATTTTCTTATAGCTTGTGTAGAATTATTTTAATTAATTTTGTTGTTATAAGTACAAATCGCAAAATCAAACTGTAGTTTTCAGTTTTTTAACATTCATATTTTAATATAATAACTATATTAGTACTTTAATGCCCGATTTTTTCTTCTTAATATAGGTACTTCACCTAGAATATAAACACAATTTAAAATGAAAAAATTTATAATACAAATTAATACAGTTAAATACAGATTAACAAAACAATAACACTAAATTCACGTTAGAAAACTGAAATCTGATTATCTTTTAAAATCAAGTCCTTTTGCCAGTATTAATAAAGATCGACCATACAGGGTGTCCCCGTGACCGTGGAGAACCTTTGTGGTGGTGATAAAGGACACTTTTCTAAGACATAATTTTAAATAAAATTTTTCTCCAAGTTCAAACCCTTGGGGGGTATCCCCCTTTTAAGCAAATTTTTGAATTTCTGATTTCAAACGGCTATAGCTTCGATATTATTAATATTTAATCTTATTGGATTAGGACTTTTTTAAAGATCATTGGCTTATCTACAAATTAGCTTATAACCCCTTATTGTCTCGAATCAACAGATTTCGAGTTATAAATTAAATTAAAGAAGAAAATGTTAACAAAATTAAAATTTTATTTCTTTTTTTTTACTTTTTTTTGCTAACCCCTTATCTTTTAAAGAAAACGCTTTAGAAAAAAACTAATGGCCTATACCGGATAGAGAATTTAACGGGCTACAACTTTGGTCAAATAAATTTTTTTGGAAAACCAACCGTTTTTACAGAAATTCTGAAAATAATGAACAACGTGTAGGTAAACAAATATAAATTTACAAAATTGCTAAAAATTTCAATTTGATTTAGGTACAGCATTTGTTTTAATGTCAAAACGTATTGTAGCGTTTGACGTTTGAGCAACATTGTTTACTTTATCGTTAATTACTTTGTCAATTTATGATAATAATTTATGAGGGAGGCCATTTTGAAAATTTATTAAAATAAATTTTATAAATTTATTTTTTTTGCCTACACCTTGTTCATTATTTTCAGAATTTCTGTGAAAACGGTTGGTTTTCCAAAAACTGTATTTAAGCAAAAGTGTAGCCCGATAAATTCCCCATCTGTTATAGGTCATTAGTTTTCTTCTAAAAGGTTTCGTTTAAGAGATACGGGGTTCGCAAGAAAAGTAAAAATAATAAATCCTAAATTTTTTTAACATTTTTTTACTTAATTTAATTTATAACTCGAAATCCGTTGATTCTAAACGATAAAGGATTATAACCTAATTTGTAGAAAAGCGAATTATATTTAAAAAAGTTCTAATCCATTAAGCCTAAAAAATCAATAATATCAGAGCTATGGCCGTTTGAAATCAGAAATTCCAAAAATTGCTTTAAAGAGAGGTTTGGACTTGGACAAAAATTTTATTTAAAAATTTGTCTTAGAAAAGTGTCCTTTATCACCACCTCAAAGGTTCTCCACGGTCACGGGGACACCCTGTATATCGTAGCACTGTTTAAATATAGCACACAGAAGAAAAGTGAAATTTTAAATTCCTAGAAGTGATTTTAAATTATGTAGCATATATGCTACACTGTGGAACGAAGGATAAAATAAATGGTTGATATCTTTTAAAATAAATTGTTGATACCTCTATATAATAATATTTTATTCAGCATAATTAATTAAGGATCAGTATAATATTGAATTGGTTAGTATAAATTTGTTTTTTGCTCAGTAAAATTTAGATTTATGGTCAGTAACATTTAGATTTTTGGTCATATAATTAAATTTTTCAGGCTTAATTTTTAAAGTTATTTTATTGAAAATAAATGTGGTCCCAGGAACTCGTTTTTAGGCAATTTCGGTGGTGGGACTGTTGTAAGACCGACCCTTGGATATAACCAAACGGCAGCGCTTAAAACGTTTGACGCCGAAAATCTCGACAACCAAAAGTTGACTTACGTAAGTGAAAAAACTTTAATTTTACATAAAAATTTTATGTTTGGTTTAAATTTTCAGTGGTTGTTCAGGACTTGTGATCTACAATATTATGTTCCTGATTAAGCACAATCTCATCGTCAACTCCATATATTACTTAATATAAAACAAAGTTCCAATAAATAAATAAACTAATTGCAATAAAATTATTTATAACAATAAAACGTCAAGAATATAATGTAAAATGTCGAAACATTAGTTGCAGATGTTGACAATGAGATTGCCATGTGCTGCTGCTCTCATTTTGGTTTTGATAAAGCACATATTGTAGATCTTGAGTCCTGAAAAAGCCGTGAGAGACGGGAAAGCCGGGAAATATTGATTGTGTTTTTGTCTAATTAACTCATAATTTTTCGAATGTTTTTTACTTGAATTTTAATCCCTACTTATTACTTCAATAATAAAAATTTCCAGTCATCTAACTTGACCTTCGCCAAACGCAAGTTATCCAAATGTGCTACTTCCTGTTTTTCAAATTGGATCAAATCATATCATCGCAAATAAGTAAAACTGTTAATCGCACTTTTATTTTAAACTGTTTTTATAATTTTTTCAAGATTTTAACATTATTCAAGGTACATAATATATTATTTTAAGCTTACAGTTCAGTTTTTAATAACCAATTTTGATTATTTAAATATTATCCTTCAGTTTAAAAGGATACACACTACTAACAACCTCTATGATTGTTACCAGAATGTTCAAAATTTTATTTGGATTTATTTGGATCTGTTGAATAATTAACAATTTAACTAAATTATTGAATATTTATAAATTAAAACATTAAAAAAAAGTTGAAATATCTTTTGAAAATGTAATACTAATAATAATTCTTTGTGGTACCCAGTCAAAACAACCCCGGCCAAAACAGCTCTAGCAAAATAACCCAATGACAAGACAGCCTCGACAAAATAGTTCCGGAAAAAAAAACCAATGAGAAAAAAGCTCCTACATAATAGCCCGATGACAAAAGGGGCCATTCATTAATAATTACGTAAGAGTTTGGGGGTATATCAGAAATGTCATAGAGCGTTACGTGGGGGGAGTCCAACATGTTCTGTCTAATGTAGTCTGGCGATAGCCAAATTAATTTAATTTAATTAAATAATATTATTAAATTAAATAATAATTAATAAATAATTGATTTGTTATTTGACGTTTGAAGTTTGAAAAAGACAAATAGTCGAAACTAGTCCTTGAAAAATAAATACAATTGAGGAAAGTGTTATGTTTGAATTTAATTAATTAGTCCTCAATGGGTCATAATATTATTAATTTAATTCATTTAATTTTCGGTGGATCTGTGATTTGCCATGGTTGCTCCTGCCAAAACTGATCCTACGCAGCCCTTCGCTACGCAACGGGTGCTCCGGGTTGTTTTGGCTGGAGCTTAACTTGCTAACCCTTACGTAATTAATGGACGGCTCCTTTTATCATTGGGCTATTTTGTCGGAGCAACTTTGTCTTTGGGCTATTTTGCCGGAGCTATTTTAGCACGGGCTATTATGTCTCAGGCTATTATATCGGGGATATTTTGTTGGGGCTATTTTGTCGGGGTTATTTTGACGGGTCACCATTCTTTGTACATTTTACATATTCTACCTAAAATTTTTCAGAATAATTCCGCAAAAATATTTAAATAATTTATTTACAAATGTATATTTTAAGATTAGTGCAGCATTACACAATACGATGAGGGCGGTTACCTCGTAAATATGATGTTGGGTATAAGTACAAAACCCTTAACTAAAAGTTTTCTCTTTTTTACTACATATTTTTTTCCAAAGAATTTAGGCAGGTTTTAAAACTTTGGAGGTTTATTTAATACCTACCAACATAATATGTATCCAGTGATCAAATCAAAGCTTGCTCCATAGATAAATTTTTAAATTTGTATTACATTTTTAAGTTTATAAAGTTTATAACTTGATTTTTTAAATGAATAAATTGGTAAATGATTAGCAAAAATCTACGATATATTTTTTGTAAGCAAACGCAGTTAGAATTTTAAATTAAAAAAATCTATGGATAAAAAATAACAGCGAAGAACAAAATGCAAATGTAAATTTGAAATGAACCAAATGAAAGTAAAAAATCATCAGGGAAATAACGGAGTTACGAGTTACGTATAACTATCCAATGATAATATTGTAGTCCCACCACAATAGGGCAAACCTTATGATCTGCTTCCAGATCCTTTTGTGTATCCATCCGTATATTATAATTCAAATTCAGACAAACTAAAAAAAATTAACAAAACATCTTCACGTAGGAATGTAATATTTGTGATTTACTAACCAGAAATATAAAAACCATTAAATTATTACTTTTTAAACCAGAAGAGTAGCTGTATAAAAAAGCCTAGGAACTGCGGTCATCCGAGTTCCATCTTGCTTTAGTTTTAATTTAATAATGACGCTTAGCACTCTAAGAATAAGTGTTGCCAATAGGCATTAATAGTAAAATATCAATGCTATATCAAAAATTCGGTGGTAAATAATAACAAAGTTACAACTTTCTTGTAGAAGAACAAAGTTCTTCTACCAAACACTAAACCTACGTACACCAATTTCACGCAAAGTAAAATTCTATCTCCGCAAAAGTATACATCATTTTACTTAAAATTAATTAATCTTGAAAGCGCCGAAAGGATAGAAGTTCCGTGACGATGTAAATATTTATTTGCGGAAAGACAAAGCTAAATTCAAAATGAACAAATAAATCCAAAAAATCAAATATTTGTAGATAAATATCAGATTTGTGAGTGCCCGATAGTAAAAAATTTTGGTTTTCTTAAAAGAAAAGGTAGGTGAGTCTTTTTTTACAGTTTCTCATTTTTTCTCTTTTATCCTTTGCAGAACATAGATCTATGCAAAATTTCAGCTCCATTATGAAAGTAAATTACAATGAATTAGTGAGTGCGGCCAAGTATCTTTATGGAAGTAACTTAATTGTAGGCCTGGACATACTGTAATATTATGATGTCAACTCATAAAAGCAAAAATTCGGCTTCATATTGAATACTAAAGTAAGCTTTAATGTAGTACAATTTTTGTACGCACATGGGTATTGTACTTAATCAAATCATATAACAGAAATCATTAGCAATCGCAAAAAAAATTTATAATCTCGATTTAATGCCCACTGTTTTTAAATAAATAGCTAAATCCTGTTTAAGTATCACCATACTATTGTATCCTTAATATTGAAGTTAAGTAGTAGCTATAACAAGCTTCCTTTTAATTGTAAACGAATAATATACGTCAAAAGAATTGTGCTTCTGTCGTCATTGATCATCATCAATCACTTAATACTGCACAGACATAAAAAATCAATGTTTACGAAACTACATCTTTTAGCAGTTAAAAATTTATAAATGTCGGTCTTGCGGGCATTATATGTCACCTTAAGTAATAGAAATTGAAATTTCAGTAAAAATATTAACTTTTTTTTTTCATTTTAACAGCGGTGTTAATTAAACTACATAATCTTCGGTATGTGGTGTCTGTCCAGTTGATGCGTTTTCTATTTACTCTATAGTTTATTGGCAAATCAGGTTTAGCTACTGACAAGGTATGCTCCAATTACATTCTTTTCCTTTCACATCTTTTAATCTGAAGACTACCACACAATATCAAATCGATTGTTTTGTAAATTAATAAAAAGTGAAGATTTACAAAATACAGATATGAAATTATGAATGAAGAAATTAAGAAGAATAATAGAGAAATTGATTAAAAATGTTAATATTATTTGATTATTAAGTTTGTAGGTTAAATAAGTACTTTAATTTTAGTACCGGGTTGGCATTTGTCGTACTAATATTCTAAAGTGATGTAGCTAAGCTGCAGACAAGAATATAGCGGTTAAACACTTTACATGTTCAATGATATCGTGGTGAAGCCCTGGGGCTGCTTCATAGCAGAAAATGTAGGATGAATATAACATGAGTCTCACGTTGGGTAAAGTCAGTTACCGTTTATTCCTGCTAAACCAGGAGATTTTAACGCGATCACAATATTTGCCTGGAACTACCAACAATCAAGTGGCTTTCTAGTTTCTAATAAAATATTCAAGCATAAATTATAGACTATTGCATAATTATAGATTAAATAATTAATTACACTCTTTTTGCTTCATTTTACATACTAATTGGCACAATTCTGTAGAAACCTTAATAATAGCATTATAATATTGTTGGAAACTAATTAAAAGTTTTAATTAAGATTAAAATTTTATGAGCAATTTTATATAACTATGAAAATTTTAATTTTGCTTTTCATAATAAAAACTATTGTTACAAAAACTTGATTTAAAATTACACTACTTTTGAACTTCAACGCGTTTTAATATAGTTCTAAAAAGTTTTAGCTAACTTTTAGAACTCGATTCCATTTGAAAAAAATTTTGTTAAACAAAAACTAGTTCAGAAACTAATTTGTATTTGAATTCAGTATTTTTTTAAATATTTTTTTAATAACTGCTAGACGCATTATCATGTTTTCATATTTGTAGTAATTTTAACATTACAAGAAATCAATATATTTATTAAAACTAAAGAAAAGTTTATATAGAAAACATCAGACCCATCAGACACCGCATAATTGTTCTCATATAAACTTAAGAAATAAACGTTTAAACCAAATTTATATTAGGTTTCATTCAATTAAACGATTGATTAGGTTTGCCTGAACAATATACCCACCTTCGGTATTATGATAATTGATAAGTACAGCTCGAATTTTTTAATATTGATATGCCAACAGATTTGTTGTGTAATTAGGACGAATTGGGTGAAAACGGAAAAACTGCAAAAGCAAACATTTTGAAGACGAAATGCATATTTTCAACATTTGAAGCATATTATTTGAGCAAACGATGCATATTGGTGCATATCTAAACCACTTTTGGCGTTTTTTGAAGAATTTTGAGAGAGAAAATAAAAAATTATTATTGAATTTGCCAATTTAAACAATTGTTTTATTTAATTTTAGGCAATTAAAAAAATAAATTTTTATTTAAATGTAAGCAATTAAGATGTAAATATTTACCATATCATTAAAAATAAAAATGAATAGGTAACTTTGTATATTTTTTTAAAGTATTAATTTGTAATTAAAATTTATTATTATACTTAATTTATTATTAACTTTTATAAATTCAGGTAGTACTTATATTAAAAAAAAACTCTCCTATAAAAATTCGAAGTAAAAATATTGTTTAGTTTGCGTATCAATCCATTTTTTATCTTCTTTTTTATCAATTTTAATGCATATTTTAGAGAAATTCGGTACCTACATATTCTCAAGTGCTTTGGTGCATATAAATCCGAGCTCTAATGGTAAGATTTGCATAACGATTTGTACATAAATAGAAATAACCAAAACATATTTTTTGCTTGTATTTTTATTGTTCAAAACTAAACTAGATTCGCTTTACTTTTATCCTCAAGAGGAGTCAAATTTTTTTTCCCAAAAGAGATATCACAATTTAATAGAAGTAAAAAGCAAACATTGCCCGCACGATGTCAAACATATTTTTTTAACCTACACGGACTCACAAAATTTCTGTATTTTCTTGTAATTCCACAAGTTCATGTTCAAGTAAACTTTAAAATGGATTTTAAGGAAGGTAGCTCCTTTTAACAGCAAAAAAACAAATTTAATTACTTAATTTATATTTCTTAAGGAATACTAATCCTAGGATAATTGAAAGTAAAACATTTAAAATACTTCTATTTACACTTACCTCCAAACAAGATGCACTTATATCAGATTCGCTAAACATGTTCCTTAAGCCGTCAGTTCTCTTCTCACTTGAAACTTTAAAGTTTACAAAATCTTCTATTCTATAAACTGTGATAACATTGGAATTATTTAACCCGTAAGTGCGAGGTGGGGTGTGCGAGGTGGGGTGTGAGAGCTCCCAGTAGATTTTGAAATTGCCGTCAGTTAACGATATCGATAGGTGCAATCATTGTATCATCGGACTTCATGTACCGCTCGGGCAGTGTGTTTCAGATCGTCTGAGTGTATTTATCTTTTTAAAACAAAATTGGGGTAAACCACCTCGTTTCTTGTGGGACAAGAAAACCACCTCGCTACTTACAGGTTAACGATCTACATAATATTACATATTCAACACTTCAATATCTTATCATGTGTTTCTTGGAAGGTTTATATCAAATAAATCTTCATGTCACTGAATGCAGTTAGAGAAAGAGCCTAGAGAGAGGCTACTGCTATTGCCTGATGTCAAAAGCTTCGGTTAGATAGTTCATTCAACTAAAGCCACAAACACTTTTTCGATTTATCAAATTTTGACCTACGTTTAATACTAAACGTGATTTCCCCAAATGCGCTTAATGCATACCGTAACGTAATATAGCGGTGGCATCAAATTTTTAATAGTGAACACCTAATACAGTTAATCAATATTTTCGTTTTTCGTACTCGAAATATTCCCGTTTCATTCTCGATAAACTTATTTTTTCGATAATTTTTTTACACCGTTTTATATGATGGTGCCGCTATCTACTTATAAAAAACAAATTTAGTATAATTCTAATGGATTTAATT
This sequence comes from Cantharis flavilabris, assembly GCA_949152465.1. NCBI lineage: Eukaryota > Metazoa > Arthropoda > Insecta > Coleoptera > Cantharidae > Cantharis > Cantharis flavilabris. The sequence continues at coordinate 35,037,935 of OX424438.1, read as the reverse complement.
AAACTATCTAGTTTAATGTTTATTGATACAAAATATCGACAGTTTATTGCAGAATAATTTTTCTGTCAATAATATTTTAATTTTTTAATTTTGTTGTAATTGTTTTTTCTTTTAGCTTTTTGATAAAAGTAAACCAATTAAGAAATTTAATTAGTTTTTCTCTTTCAATAAAATAGTTATTTTTTGTTAGTTTTCAGATTCTAGACTTTTTGTTTTAAACACGAAACAATTCCTGATGAGCTAGCAACGATAAAAGTTGAATAAGAACAGAACCACTCGCTTCGATTGTAAAAGTTCTAAACAAAAAGTTTGAACTTGTGAACCTGAATAAAAAATAATATTTTAATAATGTAATAAATATAAATAATAATAAATAATAAATAAAAATTACGATAGTAATAATATAAATCAGTTTTAGTTGCTCAAAAGAAAAAATTTATTTGTTTTGATTGGAATCAAATTTTTCATTTGAAATAATGAACAACTATTTAAAATAAATATAAAAATAAGATAAAAGTTTCTTTTAAGTAACAAATTCAATTCGATTAACGGAAATAATTTTATTAAGATCAAAACAAAATTTGTTTCCGTTGAGTAAAATTATTCAAACAAATTTGTTTATTAAATTTAAGCAAAACGTTTTTACTGTGTATCACTTAAAGAAACCCACGATCTCCTTAGGCTTCGGTATGTTGAAAATACCTTTCAATAACAATTTATAAAATTAACTAAAAATATATTCAACAATTTATTAATATTGCACCGTTTTATATACTACAAGTTAATTTTAAATTCAAAAATGTAGAGCTTATAATGGAAGCAATTAAAAAACCTAATTAAGTTAAACAAAATTTTTATAATAGAATGTTGTGTATAATTTTTAAAATTAAAAAGCAAACCGTATTTTAATTTTAAATTAAAAAATTATTTTTTATACTAAACATTTTATATTTCATTAAGTAATGGAAACAAAAAAGTTTCAACTTCTAGTGCTAAGTTGATATACCAACCTTAGCTAATTAATTAATTGTGTAAGTATGTTTTCGTCTAAATTAAATAATAAAAGTTAATAAATATATTAAATGTGTTCTTTGAAATAATATTTCTCAACTTTAAAACAAATAAAGAAAAATTTATTATGGTTAATTAAAATTATTAATCATAACAATGAAAGTGCAGCATCAAGTTAATAAAGACTTCATTAAACTACCAGTTTAAAAGGAACAAATAAAGAGGATTTTCAGTAATGCGTGAAAGAGATACGAACAAAAGATAGCTAATAACTCAAACGCCAACAGGATACAAAGATGAGTAGTAAAAGCTGATGATGAATGTGGTATGCAATGTAGTAAATAGTTAAATCAAAAGGATTTTCACTCTTCAATAAACTAAAACATTCGCATATTACAATGGGACACTTTAAACTATAAACCTGCAAAACTTTTGATATTATAAATATAGATATTCACGGCGAGAAAAACTTTTTGTAGTATAACTGCTATAATATATTATTACATTAACCAGAAACTATAAACAAAAACTAAAAACCCACCAAATTTTACATACATAATATACATCATAATTAGATTGCAAAAAACAAACTTCGGTTTGCTTTCAAGTTATATTAAGTTCATCATAATTGAATTTTTCAGAAATAATGTGAAATACTTCTAAATCCACCAATACAGTTTTGTTCCAATTCATTCTCCCCATTTCTTTTTAAATTTTATTTAAAAAAATTAAATAAATTACCAAATAAAATTCCAAATTTGTAGCTTGTTCAAACCAAAAAGAAACAATACCTGTAGAAATAATATAATTATTTAGGGAATACAAATTTAGTCAAAATAGCAATTTATTTTAATATTTAATTTAATATTTCTTTGAGCTTCAATTTTGATTATGCGACGGCGACGTCTAAAATTTCACTACTGCAATTTTCAAATATCACCAGATCTTGACAACAATACAATCATATGCAAATTTTTATATCACGACAACATTTTTAACTTCATTTTTTGTTTGCTTATGACACAATGGTATAATAATTTATTTATTCATTAAGACACGAATTTTCAGACAAATTCAGAGAAAAATAATTCAAAAGTGGTTATCAAAAGTTTATTTTAAAAGAATTTAGTAATATACTCATATCATAAACATAAAATATGTATCATACATATTTGAATTTAATAATTTTGGTAGGTTAATTTATTAAATTATTTCTTTATGTCTTCTTCAAAAAACATCATTTCTGTTCATTTTTGCGCAAGGCTGATTCCATAACACAAAATTGTACAAAATGTTAAACTTTAGTGACTTATTCTTAGCTACTTCAGTAACAATTTAAAAAAAAAATTAAAAGTTAAAATATACAACAAAAAAACAAAAACAACAATAAGCAAAGCCCAAAATCTGGATAATTTCGACTTACAGTTTAAATATTGATTAACACGATTAAATAAATATAAAATTCAAATAATATGTTTTTTTGATTTTATTTTAGGATGTTGGAAATCAAGTTTAAGATCCGTTTGCCTGTACAGGAAATTACTATCGCTACTAAGCATCGTCGCTTAGCAACTAAACTTTTCCTTGCTATTAACTTTAAACACAAATGAAATGCCGATTATATGAAAAATTTCTATTTAATATTAATTTAGCAAATAAAAGTTTAAGCCAAGTAGTAATTAACATTCCAATATATGGACAAACAAATTTTATCATATCTCTCTTAATACAATGTTCAATTCATACTTATAGCATTCATATTGTTAATTTAAGGAAATTTAATTTTAAAACAAAATCTTTAGTAACTAGATTGCTTAATTAGTCATTTTAATAAGCACCAATTAACCGTTAATAAATTGATATTTGTTCGGCACTTTCAAAAGAAATTTATAAAGAATAAGTTAGCGTTTTCAGCTAGAATACAAAATCCTTTCCATCGACAACGAAAATTAACTTTAAAAATATATTTTGACAAATAATTATAAATTAAATTAAGTGTCCAATAATTTTTTATGATTATTAGCAACATAAAATTATTCTGATTTACAAAAGAAATGTTGAAGCATAAACAACGCAAATTTAAATAGCGTTAGGACCAATAAAAACATGAAAAGTGCAAATGAGAGTTTTGAGTCCTTTTTAAATGGTATCCTTAATTTTTAATCCCCAATTAACAGGGTAAAATCTTTAGAGAGACGCACGGTTAAACGTTTATTGTTCCAATTTTGCATTCAGTTAAATTCTTTACTCGTTTAAGATATTTTATGCTTTTTTAATGTAGGTAATATTACATTGTAATTTTTTATCTAAAAATATAAGCAAGGACTTTACTACTTGCTTTAATTTCACCGACTATTTTGTGACTATCTCAGACAGTCTTGAGAAATTAAAATTTATTCCATTGATTAAAAAATTACTTTATGTCAAGACTTTTTTAATGCAAGTAAGTTACCAATATTTCTCTCTAAATATTCAAAACTTAGAGTCCTGGCTGCAACTTGCAAGTTTCAGTAAACATACATCTTATAGCATTTACTTATTCCTATTGGTCAAATATGAATTCAGTGTGCACTTAACTGCCATAACTAAAACTGGGAGTTTGAATATTCGAATATTCAAAATTTCCAACCTGCATATGTACACATATTATATTATATTTATTATGATACCCTACTTGTCTAGAATTGTTGGTATAGGTTTATATTTAAGAGTCAAGCCTATAATAATAAAATTTCTTTTCTCTGAATATAATGTAAAAAGTTTACTTTATGTCAACCAATCGTTTAAGTTAAATTCACACACAACGCGATTTGAACATATTACAGAATCCACAACCCGTTATAAATTTCTGTTAGTATAATAAATATAAAATAAATTATATTAGAGTAATTAGCAAATAAATTTCTCTATGTGGCGATTTTGAATTAAATTACAGTCACTTATACGCATTTGAACAATATTGTCGGTGTCGCAGCAATACCATGTAAGTCGAAATTGTACGAAAATCAGATTGTAGTTGAAATTGATAGACTGTAGACGATATGTTAAAGAACAATGTTCATTATGTTCTTTTTCGTCTTTACTAAAAATCAACATATCGTCTACAGTCTATCAATTTCAACTACAATCTGATTTTCGTACAATTTCCACTTACGTGGTATTGCTGCGCCACCGACGATATACAGTTTATGCGTAGAACAAAGTGCGCATGTGCTAACGTTTTAAATTCGTCACTGCGCAGAAATTGTAGAGTTTATTGTACAAAAACACGTGTTAACTGTGATGAATTTTCTAATATTTTGTAACTGCTGTTATTGTAGATTATTTCAGCTTTCAATTTTTAACAATAAATTGTATAATCCATATTAATATCTAAGAACAACCAAACAATTCACTCACGCCTTAGAACTAAAATGTTTTAAGTTTTCGCAAATAAAATACACACGGAAAATAAGGATTTCATAAATGAAGAATAAATATTTTCTTGAAATTATTTATTACATTTAAAAATATAATTTCTTCGCGCAATAAAATATGCTTGTATTAAAAATATCAGATTTCTTCCAGAAAGAATATTTTTTTAGTTGAAATATTTTTTTCTTACAAAAAGAAAATAATATTTTCGTGCGGCTATTGAAAACAGAGAATTTCTTAATTCAAATTGTACTTATTTGAACCAAGTAATTTTTTTTTTTCCTGCAGTTCGTATAATTATCAAAAATGTCTAGATCGAATGTTCATTTGAAAACTTGCAGCAAGAAATATCTCAAAAACCAAATACGAGATAAAAAAGGACTTGTCGGGTAAAAAATAATTTAATGATCATATTCAAAAGATCTAAGCTTAACAACAACAAATTTTTAACGAAGGTTGATTCTTTTTTATGTAGAATTTAAATCTACAAAAAACATATTAGATGTTATATAAAAAAGAAATAATAACCTTGAAAAAGACCACTAATTGTAAAACAAATTGCATCATATTCTTTGCTCCTCCTTGCTATATTACAAAACTTAAGTCTAAAACACCTTATTTGGCGCTTGGTTTTTTAGATTTTCTTAGTAGTCCAGTAAAATTAGATAAAATAAAAACATTAATCGGTAAAGATCTGAATTTTGGTACACATATTTAATACGGCTTCTTGTTAACATACTAAAAGTCCCCGTCGAAATCTGTTGCGCTGGAGCCGCCATCTTGGAAAAAAGGTACACTTTTTCAGTTTTTTGTCTATATCTTGGCAACTTGTGTTGATACAAAAAAAAAGTTCAGGTAAAAATTTTAGTTTATTAAATTTTGTTCAAAAAAGTTGACATATATTTTTTTGTATCTCCAATACTTTAGCTTTTCTTTAGTTTAGACACTTTAGAAGGGAGTTGCATTATGCTCGATGTTCATGCTTATTAGTGACGAAACTTTATGCGATGCATATCTTTCTTATACCTCTTTGGACTGGAGAAATAGTCAGTGTTAAAAATAAAGGATTTACCACCTTGAAAGAAAAAATTAACTGCATTGAAACAACAAATCTGCAACTTTTAGTATGTTTAACAGAAAGCCGTAATAAACATGTGTACCAAAATTCAAATCTTTACCGATTAATGTTTTTATTTGCCGAAAATTGATCTAAATTGACTGGACTATAGTGGAAGTTTTCAAATGAATATTCTGGATATTCATGTTGACAAAGATTATGTGCTTGTAGTAGTTGATTACTTTGAATGTTATATTATTTCATTTACATTTCTCCCGAGTGCAGTGAATACTTACTATTTGTTGACGGTTGACATAACAGTGCAACTCCTGGTGCTTGGATTAAGGATTACCTTCCCGATAAATTTATCATGGAGTGTTAATTTATTATAGCACTTTGTTCAATTCATAATTTATGTAAAATGCATTAGCTAAATGTAATTTTCTGTTTTTAATTTTACATCTTATTGCAGTTCGGAATTGTGTGAAATTAAGTGAAATTTCTTTACAATTTTTTGTTACATATTAGAAATATTATAAAAAATATAAAATTCAGTTTACAGAATAGTTCTTAAAAAAAAGAATTTTTGGGAATATCTAAAAAAAATTTGAAAATTCTTTTGAAAGCTTGTTGTGACTATGCACCAAAATTTCTAATCGATTAATTTGTTGCAAAACGCCTATAGTTAGGGAAACTTCAAAGCGATTGAAGCACTTCTACAATTTGAACAACTTTGAACAACAAAAATTTTTGTGTGTGTTAATAGTTAATTTCGAATCTAAATATTGGTTAAATAGTAAGATTCGGATTATTTTAACATCTAAGAATACCTAATTACGATCATCGCGAATTAGTGCACTATTTCAAGACACCAATGTTATGTTCGCATTTTTATGGTACGACTTGATGTTATTATTCGACCGCAGTTAATTTTTATAAAGATCGTCATCGTCGATTTGAAGACTGTTAATTTTATATTTGTCCATCACTATCCGATGCAACAGTTAAAGTCCATTTATACATATTGCACTGTTAAAGATGGAAGATCTTTAAAAGTCCATATACTTACTTTGTTTGTACAGTGAATGTACGTACCGCTTATCGAACGTCAGCTTCCAACTTTTAGTTGATCGAATTTGTGTAATAATACAATCTTTTATTTTCAAATAATCTTAAGAAATTTGTTAATGTTAATTAAATAAACAATTGAATTACAAATTAAATTGAATTTTCAGTTTCGCCAATTGCACTCTATTTTTAAATATCCGTTTTATTCGCCGCGAGAAACACGTTTAACACAGGGTGGTAATTATGCAAACCTGTCTTTATCTTCTTTTTTTATTCGACCAAAAGGTCCACTTTATATTGGTTGTGAATCTTCTACTTCTTCTTCACGTTACATGGAACTGCTCCCAGCTAATTCCAAATTAATTCCCTTCCACTTTTTCTAAATATTTTGTCCAAAAATCACCTAGTTCTCTTTCAAAATTGAATTTGTTATTTTTGTTTCTAAAGATTTACTTTTATTTCACTTTGTGGTTTACCTCTCTTTTTTGAGGACCACACACAACGAACTTTCCTCTCTGAGATTCTGTCGTCAACTGATTTTATATTTGTTATTATTCTTCATCTTTTGTTGTTTGTTGTTTAGCAATTTCATTTTTTTCATATTTAATTTTTCAAATCAATGCTTGTTAATGATAATGCAATTCGTTATCATTTATTTCATTCGCCTGTACACGCACTTCTTACAAGTAGATTACAATACCTGCAGTCCTTTAACTTTCAATTGTTTATTTGAACCAATTATTTCTTTCCAAATTAATTTTTTTTATAAATTTAAATGTTAAGATTCTTTTAATTTGTATTTTTTTTTATTAATGAAATTAACTATTGCCTTGGCTCGATTGCTTGCATTCCAAACACTGCAATATGTAGTATGAATATGAAATATTATGCAAACTTACTGGTAGCTTTAATTTAATTCTATTGGGTCATTTTATTCGCTGTTTTGTTTAACTATTTGTCACCGATTACCAAGTGACCATTCTTCGACAACTTGGGTTATATGTTATGAACATCTGTTAGATCACTATTTCCATAATTGTAATAACAAGAGTAAAGCTTGTGCAAATGATTACATTACCATCTTTTATATTACGATAATAAATAATATTGTCACAGGTTCATTTATATCCTTTTGGAAGAGTTATTTTATTCACAGGTAAGCGTCCTGCACCATTGTTCATCGCTACACTATCGGGCTAGTTATTCCATCACTTAGGGCCTTCTCATACAGAATTAACTAAATTGAGTTTACTCGGTGTCTAAAGAATCCAAGAAAAGCAAAATTCATCATCATTTTTTTCAGTAAAAATAAATATAAGTTAGGAAGTATAAAGGTATATAAAGATATTTTTACCATACGACTATATTACAACTATTATTAGGTACAATATTACCAGAATTAAATGATGATTATTGTTACAAGAAAGTAGTAATCTCAACTTGGATGGTTAGTATCTAGCACCAAATGCAAAATAAAAAAGAATTTATAAATTTTGGTTTAAAAGTACCTAAACAATAAACAGTTTTCAGTTATAAGGATGCTTTACATTTAATTAAGTTCTGAATTATGTACCAGCAAACATTTACATAGCAGCTTTCGATAGAACCCAGACAACATCACTCGAGATGTTTTTAAATGATAACTTACGAATATATAATATATTATACGTTCAATATTCACATTTAATATCATTATTGAAATTACGAAATGCGAAATAAAAATTATTATACAGTAGAATCCGCTTAATGTGATCACTTCGGGCCAAGGTCATTTTAATAATATTAACTGATAACTGATAACTGATTTTTAGAAAAAGGCGAATTTTAGAAGACTTGGATTAGAACAAGATAGAAGAAAAAAAAGAAAGAAAAAGTGGCCAGTTTCCAAAAAAAATGATCACAATAACCGACTGATAACATTATCCGAGATCACATTAAGCGGATTCTACTATATATTTAAATAAGTAAATGTAAATAATAAAAAAATCAATAATTTCAACTTATTCGCGGAACACTAAGTATGGATCAAATTAAGATGTTTTCGGAGAATATAAACCTATTTAGTGTAAATTTGAATAGAAATTCACAGATATTATTTAATATCTATTTACTTAAATTCCATTACATAGCTACCAACTATAAAGTGGAAAATTGTTAGTAACTCTTGCAAAGTACTTAACAGACTAATATCCAATATCCATTAGGGTTTATATGGAGTTAAGAGAGGACATAACAGGGACACCAATATGACACTTGTGATTAATATATCTCTAATGAGTTAGGAAAATCAACGTTATTTACTCTTCGGATCGACATTTCGGAACAGGTTTCTAAATAAATATCATCTACGCTTAAAGTAATTAAAACATTTGGTGCACCTAACTTCAGGGATGTTAAAATATGAAACCTGAAATTTTAAGAACTTTACCTATTATAAATTTATACATTGCGTTCCTCTAATGAGTACTCTTGTTAAAAATTAAACCTAAAAATTAATTAGAAGAACTTGAGCATTAAAAGTTGATTCTAGATTTTTGCTGAAATGCTTTAAAGGTATCTGAATAATTTTTAACTTTGAAAAAATGTTAAAAATTAATTTTCATTAAAAACTTTAATGATATTTAAATATATTAATTTTCGCTCCACACAATTTTAATATGGCTTTTGTGAAGAAGCTCAATTAAAAATTTAAGCTTTGAGTTATGTACTATATTTATAAAATTACAATAAATCGACTTATGAACAATGTTACTGAAAACTTTGAATTCCGAAAATTCCAACCGGTAAAACGTTTCCCGCTTATTCATGTAACCAACATCCGTTTATTAATTCCGGGTTAACCCCATGCTCGGTTGTTTGTCCCAAATAGGAGTAGGAGAGGAAAGCTTTTAATATTTGACGATTGAAAATGATTTACCGCTTTTTGCAATTCTGATTGCGCAAAATACAGATAATGTTTCAATATGTTACATACTAATTGAAAGTAATTGCAAACACACGACCAGTTATATTAATGCATTAATGTGTTGAATTTCATATAAATTTTGAACTTACTATGTATATGCCGTTTGTTGTATTCCAAAGAAAAACTGCATACCACTGTTGAGCATGCAACTGAATAATAATAGAAAAACTATCAAGACAGAATAGAATTATTAAAAAATCGGATTTCGCTTTCATTTTTAGTTTAAACCTTCAAACAAAATTCTTTTTTATAATATACATGCTGTAATTATGTTTTTGTTTTATTTATTTTGAATTATTTAATTTTTCTTTATATTATTATTTAGAGGTATATTCCGCTTTATTATTTTAAAATTGCACCTCTATAGTATATACGCATGTATGTACCTACTGCTTATATAATTAAATAAAATTATTAGCTCTTGAAAATAATATAAATTAGAATTATCAATGTTGATAATTGATAATTCTAATTTATACTGCTTATATAGATAAGTATGCACATCTATCATAAATATACCTTCTGGTATACCAAAATATCTAGAAAAATTACTAGCAGGCTGCTATATTGCACACGAAATAAAAATAAATTTTCGGTATCTTCAAAATAATAACTGATATTTTAACAACAGCTACCAGCTATGGCTTCTAATAATCTACGATAAACGTAATTTTGCTTTTTAACATCCATACTTGGCCACAGATTACTACAACGTGACGGCGTTGTTCAAATAAATAAGATGATACAATCTATAATTTTTGATTTAAGGATTGCCATATATTATTCCAATATATCTCTTAAAATAATATTTACTATTTTTTATTTTTATTTAAGCATTATAAAGAATTTAATTATTTTTATTTTCTTTTTTAAATTTAATATGAAGAATTTCAAAATAACAATAGTAACTTAAATAAATAAAATTAATGGTTATGTTGAGCGGTTTCCTTCTGAGAAAGATTTCTCTCGCTATACATATGTTACGGTCAATGTTGACAATTCGGCCATTAACGTCAGTGGCAGGACAATAACGTCAAAACGTCAATGCCCAGCTTAGTTGGGCATTAACGTTATTGACCTGTCAATGACCATGCATTTTGGGCAATGTTGACATCTAAAATTGTATATGTGGTTTTACATCATTGCCCGGGTAATGACGTTAATGTCCAATAAAAGGTGGACAATGATGAAATTACTATTCTACAGATTTTATATTCTATCACTCTTTCAGTTTTGGCTGGCGCAACTACCAAAAATCACGGATCCACCGTAAAATGAATTAACTAAATTTAATTAATTTTTCCTCCGCGCCGCTTTGGCTAACGCAAACACGATAACTTATGGATCCACCCTAAACTGATCGTTTGTCTAAATTAAATATAAATCTCTGTACACTTACGAGGTCTTAAAAAGGGCCGAGTTGCTGTCATTTTGCCATTTTGCAGTTTCTTATAGTAATTATTCTATAATATCATTATTGTCCAATCCATTTTGGCCATTAACTTTATTGACCGGCCAAAGATGTAAATAATACAATCTTATGAATATATTTACATCATTGCCCAACGTACGGGCGTTGACATCAATGGCCGGTCAATGACGTGATTGTCCGGCCATTGACGTCAATGCCCAATTTACGTCATTGACCGTAACACATATACATACAAAGCGTAACGTCCGTACGTTAAGCTACAGCAAAATCAGCGTCTTCAGCATAGAACATGCAAAGCAAAATCTTAAAATTCAGATTTTTCTCAAATTTCGTAAAAAAATCTTTATTAGCAAGTTCGGTGCATGCACCCCCGACGTAGTGTAAAAGTCACGAATATTTTATTATCATTTTTAATATCATTTCTTATTACTTTTTCTCACAAACAAAAGTTTTTTTATAAAAAAACATTAAATTTCACTGTATTTTTTGTTTTTAGTTTTACTGTTGTTTTTATTAGGTCGGTAAAAAGTTTTTACGTTTAACAAAATACATGATTTCTTTTGTGAAACGCTAAATGTACTATTAAATTGTTTTATAAATATTATTGTATTAATAAAAAGTTTTTCCAGATTACGGTCATTTGAGAGACTTATGATTTTGTTTTCAAAAAACTATATTGCATGTTAAAAGCGATATATTTTTAGCGATGAAATACATATTATAATTATTTTACAGTTAAATACAATATATTTTTTGCTTGCGTAAATGCTATTGATTATAATTTTATAATATATTTCACCTAGAACAATATCACTCGTAATATACTTTTACTGAATGAGTAGGCCATAGGTGAATTCTATACCTTGCAAATTCAATAAAATATTATTTTATCCACCCAAAAATATATTCAAAAGTAAAATAAATATATAAAATAAACAACTTAGTTGACATTCAGTTGCTGTTTACTCAGATTTAGAAGTTGTAATAATAGATGTAATAATGTATTGAATTTACCGGTAGATCAATTGCTCAACAAAACGTACCCGATGTTGATTAGTGGATTTCAATATTTCATATGTATATTTAAAATTATGTTTTATTAAAATTTTTACATTCACGTCCACTTACCGTAAAGCAATAAATTGCAAGATTTCCACTAATAGAGAAATGTTACTTTTATATTTTTACTCTACAAGCAACGGAGTTAAAAACGTGTAAATGAAAATGTAATCGTTAAATTCAGCTGTTCACAGCAAAATATTATTATAGTAACTTTGCTCAATTTACTTTGCCACTGCTTACAAACAGTGCAACACATTTAGAGCAATATAGAGTAATTGTGTGAGTGCAGTTGTTTAAAGATCCAACACAAATTCAAAAAAACCAAAAAACCAAAAGATGCCATACAAGATGGTAAACTTACCCATATGCAAATATAATTCATTGTAAGTGCATAAACTTCCATTGAACTGCAGGAATAAACCACAATTAATCATAAAGATATACACAGCTATTCAAATCAATCAAATCACAAAAACCAAATTAAATTTAGCTTAATTTTGAATTTCTGTTAAAATTGTAAGACTACCAAATTGTATCATATTCTTGTTTATATTATGGAAAATAATCAACTTGTTAATATGCTTGTGTGTTAAGCAAACATGTTTTCCTATTTACTTAAAAAGGAAAATATTAAGTTAAATTTTGATCAACAACTGTAATTTCAATCCCTGTACAACCCTATGAAAATAAATCAGCGCCTATGTCATTGTTTTTGTTATGCTCGTAAATACGCATACGCTTCAGGTTGTTTTCAATGCAAAAATTATAATTTATAGTGTAGTGTGTTTTTGTAGTAAAAGTTGTACTATTATGTAGTTTCTAAGTTTTTTTGTTTTACATTACAAACTAATATTAATTTTCTAACTTTTAATAGGTTTATTAACACATATTAATGTATCTTTTTTTCTTTTGTCAGTATTTCTTTATTATTTCAAATTGTAGCTTACTCACCTAGTAAAAATAATTTTTCGAAAAATTGTTAAAGTTATTTTGTACATTTCCAAAAAGGATTATTGGAAGCATAAATAAAAATAATGATAATTTCGTATCAGTGCAGTACACTAGGGTTGACAACTGCGGTTCTTGGCTATCCAATTGATTTCTCCCCGATAGCAGCCTAATAGCTCCCATGACAACTGAAAATGCCATCCTTTAGTTGCTTCCTCTCGTGACATCAATTTTAATATGAAATGACAAAATTGCTCGATAATTCATTAGCATACGCAAATATGTTTGAGGGACTATTTCAGTTGCTGATGTATAGAATATATTCTTCAATTAAATTAATAATTTATTGAATGAAAAATATGATTTGCACCATAAACATGTTAAATATTTCAATAGATATCAATTTTTCAATTAATTAACGTCCGAGTCATACTATAACATACTATGTAGTAGAAAGTCTTTAATAAATACAGTTACGAAGGTAATTTTGGTTTTGACATAATATTAAGCCAGATAATAATATTTCTAAGTAAATTTGAATATTTGCTCAAATGCCCCTAAAGCATTACTGAACAACATACTAAAGCTCCCAGACCGAAACTACCAGCTTCATCAATTTTTGTGAGCAATAACGACATAAGTAACAATAATATTCTTAAAATTCTGCTTAAACCTTACCAAAAATATTGTAAATTAAAAAGTAGCTTGGTTAATATGCAATTTTATTCAATTTTGTCAAAAGATGAAATACAATAGCGGACATAGAGATGTACTTACTATAAAAATTCCAATATCTAAAATATTTATATGATTAATATCGATTTTCACATCAAAACCACATATCCATGATTGATTTTTTTTGATTTTATTAATACGAGTATAATAATAATAATTAAGACTTGGGTTTTCAATTTTATATTTTATTTATATTTATATTTTTTGAAAAATAGTTTACAATTTTATTTTAGTAGATATAATAAGAAAATATTGACCTACAAAAATATTCATTTTAATTTAAATGTAAAGTTTAAATTAGAGTCAAATTTTCAAGAAATTTGATATTTGTTTTAGGAACTCCAGAAATTTAGATGCAAAGAAGCACTTAGTAATAAAAGTGGGTCACTCAAATAATGACAGATTTTACGAAGTTTCTCAATAGGTTTCAGTTTTGAAGTTATTCGATTAAGTGCAAACACGCAATTCAAATTTACAATTTTTAAATTACATAATTCAACTACCAATTTGGTTAAATTTACCCACCTATCATTTTAAATTTACAAACCAGTGGTTTATACATTTAGATTTAAAGAAGTTGCAATTTCTACAATCTGTGTTTCCTTGTGAAAGTAATAGAATCTCCCTACCTTCTTTTCTTTCTTCCTGTAATTCCTTCTTGTAGAATTTTATGTTGTTTTCGACTGGTGTAATAATTCCGCATACATTTTGCGATATTTTTCTTTTAAATTATATGAATTTTCTGCATAGCGAAACCGTATAGATATTTATCATATCCTTGTTTTATTATTACTATTGATCAATGACAATAATATGCCATAGAATCCTTTAAACAAAAATTATTAAGCATGAAATAATGTTAATGCAAATTATATGCAACGCATTTCGATCTATTATGTAAAATGTGCACAACCAAACAATATTGTCCAAATCATGAGGTTACATTGTACTTTTAAACCCAATTAATATTTAACAGGGTTGTAATGGTTACAAACAACGTTATAATTTAGTTATAAGGTATAATTAAAACACACATCAAAACTACAAGTTTTTCTGCATAAATTATGGTGCAATATTTGCTGACATGATCGTAATTAACCAATTGCACGGAGAATTATGTTTAAATACGTTGAAATAAATAGGTATACATAATTAAACACTTTAAATATAACAAAATAAATACACATAATTGATGTACAAAATTATTAGTACGTGCTTTGTTGACCTATCGATAATCTTAAGTAATTTTTGGGTAATTTGAGCTTGCTGAAAGTTCTCTACCAATGGCGGCTGATACAGAGAGGGCGATGTGGCTGTATGCATGACCGCATGAAGGAAACCTTCATAACTAGAAAATACCACGGGACAAAACTCGCACTTGCAATTGCATTTTTCGATTTTTGTTCATTTTCAGTAAGAACGTTAAATTTAAAGAGCCTGGTGGAAAAAGTCACTAAGTCACAGTTTTTAAATTCTTTACAAATTGATTTTCAAGTTCTGCGGTTACCATCGCAGGAAAATTCGCATGTTGTCGACTGAGTATCAGCATAGCAAATGTCGATTGTTGGCTTTATTACGTTACCCAGGCTACTTTTATAAGCTTTCGCGTAAGCTACTGACGATGACGTCCTGTCGTTTTGAAGAATGTTGGTTAACAGGTGTGTTACATACACAACATCGATGGGGTTTGGTATAGCGACATTTTCATATTTTATTTTTAAAAGGATTGAGAAAGAACGGATGCAATGGCTACTTTTCCAAAAGTTAGTGGTTAGGTTAACTGTTAAGTTATTGGTTAGGTTAAACGTTAATGTAGTGGTTAAGTTAAGTGATATATTTTCTTTATAAAGAAACGGTTGTAATAGTTATTCTTCATGTCTTAACATTTTGCCACCAAAAGATTTTAAGTTTAAATAAAAAAAACCAACCCTGCGTTCTATTTTGTGTATTATTTGTGTTTGATACTTAACTTTTATTCAATTTAATATTTATAAAAAGATAAGTTGTGGTATACATAATGTTATTTTTCTAGCATAAAATAATGTTATATTGTCTCACTACCTTCTTTCTACCTTGTAGGCAGTACAAGTAAAATTTAAATTTTTAAAATCCATTAAATGTGTAGTCGGCACAAGTAGTGTTAACAGTAGCCTAAATTAAAAATTATGAGGTTATATAAAAGATTGAAAATAATGAGGGTTTGTTGATTATTATTATTAATACTTATGAAAATGGGGTGCTTTTGTTTTACACCAGTTGCCTATGTATATATAGAAGGTTAACGTAAAAGATAGCATTGTTGAATTACTCCGCCTCAGTCTTGAATTTGGTCTCCGACATGGAGACGATAGTCTTATACAAGGTGCTGAAGAGCTCACGTTGAAATGTAGATCTCTTGTGTCAATAATCTATTTATTGTATCTTATTATCTACAAGCATAAGAGAAAAAGCTGAATCAATGGCGTAAACCTTTCAAATACAAAGTGGTATTTTAATACCAAAAAAGTTTTAATTAATTGAATTTTTACAGACAGCTACACCTCGTATATTCTTCTTCTGGAACTACGTCTTGTTATTATCAAATGTCCACTTGGTATTCATAGTCCTTTGAGCACTTGCATATATTCTAGTAGGGTGCTAACCTTACTAGATGCATACCACATAGCCACATAGGTAAAGCTTAGGCTTCAGATAACAATAGTGTAGTCGGAGCGACCGAGCATTAAACCACGGTGTCGAATATGAATTAAAAAATTCTGTCTAAGCTGAAAATGTCATCTATAAGTTTAAAAAATTCAGTTTATTTAACAAATACATAGATAATACAAAATTAATAATAATGAAATTATCTAAACAATAGGTCAAAATTTTTGCTTGACACACATTCTATACGCTTGATGTGTTCACAACAGACTACACAAAAACCTATAAATTGGCGTCAATGTATAAATTTACATAGAAAATGTTGATTTTATAGACAAAGTTTAATAGAGTAGTAGTATCAATATGAATATAAAGACGAACGGGTCGATATCAACAGATGATATAATTTTATAGTTACCTTAATGGAGATTAAATACTTTTATATTATAGCTTTCTATTATTATATTTTTTAATTTCTTTATTAAAAACATGCAATTCTTACAAAAAACTGTTTCAACATTTCAAAAATTCAAATATATGAACACAACCTCATTCTTTTTCAAAATTCTCGATTAATTGCATTACAAGCATTTTACTTGGAAATCGTTGCGTTGTTGGTAAGTTGGTAAGTTGAATATTAAGTTGATTCCTGAATTTGGCAGCTTTTTTGACACAGAAAACTTACCAACCTTAATATGATTTTTAATTTACCTTGTATATTCATAGAAATTCAGCGCAACTATTCTTCGTTTCTTTTGGCAGTTACTTGACAGTTAACTTGAAGCAAACATGATTGTAACTTTGCAAAACTAATTTCTTTTGAAACATATAAATGGAAGAACGAAATCGAAAAATAACTATTGAAATTAATACTAAAACTGATGACAAAAAATATACAAGTAAGTTAATCATTGAGACAAATTTCCAATTTTTAAATTAAATTTCTTTAAAATTAACTTATAAATAACTTTTAGAAATCTTGTTCCGTTCGATTCAACTTTTCAGTAATTCAGCACGAGATCCACCATTAATACAATTTTGTACATTCAGTGCAGTAATATTTGAATAACCCTGCTCTTCTGTTTAAATTTTACTATGCAATAATTTTTGCATTTTGGGTCAATATGCAATTAATTTCCAAATTCACATCAATCAAATAAGGTTTACATTCCTTTAGGAATATTCCTACTCCTTTTCAGAAGTCTTTATAATTCAATTCGGGTGAATCACTCCTGTTGCTAACTTCTTCTTTTTTCATAGTCTAGCGTGTGTTTTTGCCTCATTCACTATTCTTTTCCATTCCAATCTATCCTCGCATCTTTCTTTCCATCTCGTTACTCCCATGGCTTTAAGGTCATCCATCACTTCGTCCATCCACCTATTTCTTGTTCTTCCTCTAGGTCTTTTCTCATTCGGTCTCCATTCTGTTATCTGTCTTAATTCGCTTTGTGGTTCTCTTCTTGTGATGTGCCCCAGCCAGCTAATTCTTTGAGCCTTCATGTACCTCACAATGTCGCCTTCGCCCAATGTCTTCATCACTTCGTTGTTTGTTCTTTGTCTGTATTCACCTTCTCCGGTTTTCTTCATACCCATAATCACTCTCATCATTCTTCTCTCGAACGCTCTCAGTCTTTCCTCTTCTCTCCTTGTCAAGTTTATCGTTTCCGCTGCGTACGTTACTACCGTTCTCACATATGTCTTGTATATTCTTATCTTAGTTCTTATCGATATGTTTTTGCTCTTTAATATTTTCTTGTTTACATGATAGGCCCTCCACCCCGCTTGTATCTTCTCATGTATTTCCGATGTTCTATTGTTGGTCTTGTTTAGCTGGAGTCCCAGGTACTTGAATTGTTTTACATTTTCAAATGTATAGTTTCCAATTTTAAATTCGTTTTGGCTTTTGTCTTCGCTTCTGCTAAGGTTCATATACTTGGTCTTGCTCTCATTTATTCTTAGTCCCATCTCTTTCGCTATTTCTTCCATTTCGCTGAACACTCTGATCAATTCTTGTTTTGACCTGGCTATAATAACAATATCATCAGCGTATGCTAATATTTGCCATTTTTTCGTCACAATTGTTGCTCTGTTTCCTAATCTTCTTATGATGCTCTCCATCACCAGGTTAAACATAGCAGCCGACAGCGCATCACCCTGTCTCACTCCTCCACTGATTGCAAATTCATCTGTTTCTTCTGTACCAATCTTCACAGTTGCCTTCGATCCTTTCATTGTCATCTTTATTAGTAGTTTCAATTTCTGTGGTATTTTCAATTCCTCCAACACTTCATACAGTTTCTCGCGTATGATCGAATCAAATGCCTGTCGAAAGTCGATAAACAGCAAATGCAGCTCTATATTATGTTCGTACGCTTTTTCGTTTATTTGCTTCATTATATGCAACGCGTCTATCGTTGATCGTTCCTCCCTGAAACCGTGTTGGTATTCACCTACTTTGTTCTTAATTTCAATTTTTACTCTGTTATATATGATCCTCGACAGGATTTTATATGCCACTTGCAGTAGAGTTATTCCTCTATAGTTTTCGCATTCCTCTTTATCTCCTTTTTTGTGTATCGGCACTATCCTTCCTGTTCTCCATTCTCTCGGCATTTTCTCTTTTCTCCAGATCTCAAGTATCATCTCGTACAATCTTTGCTGAGTTCCTTCTCCTGCATTCCTCATCATTTCACCGCTTATTTCGTCTCGTCCCGGTGCCTTCCCAGTTTTTAACTCATTCAATATTGTTTTCATCTCTCTGTATGTTGGTTCCGTTACTGTTGTTTCTTCTTTTTGTTCTTCCTTTTCTACCTCAACTTTTTCATCATCTACTTGGTTCAACAGTTTCTGGAAGTGTCTCTTCCATATTCCTTTTATTTCCCTTTCATTGTCACCTCTTCTTCCATTCTCGTCTTTCATTGTTCTTGTGTTTACTTTTCGTTTCCTTGTTTGTTGTTTGATTCCAAGATAGAACTTCTTAGCGTTATTATTTTTACAGTTATAGTCCATTTCGTTCATGATGTCGTTTAGCCATTTTTCTTTCTTTCTTTTGTATATCTTGGTCGCCTCCTTCATTTTTTCTTTGTATGTAATTCTGTCCATTTCTCTTTTTGTTTTCATCCATCTCAATCTTGCTATTCTTTTGATGTTTGCCATTTCTTCACATTCCCTATCGAACCATCTCTTGTGTACGACCTGCTTCTTAAATCCCACCGTTCTCTCTGCTCCAGTTCGCATCGCTATCTTGATATTTTCCCATTCTCTATCTATATCCTGTTCTTTCTCCATGTTCTCTATTATTCTATCAGTCTCCTCTTCATATTTCTCTTTGATCTTGGTGTCTGTCATCTTTTCTATTGCTAGTCTTTTTTTGTGCTCTCTTCTTATCTTGTGTATGTTTATGTGTGCCAGTTTTGCAATTACTAGGTAGTGGTCAGAATCTACATTCGCTCCGCGGTATGTTCTCACGTCTTTGATGCAATTTGTTCCTTTTCTCGATATGCAGATGTGGTCTATTTGATTTCCTTCTTTCTCGTCATTTGCTCCGGGTCTTTTCCATGTTAGTTTGTGTATTGCTTTGTGCTTGAATTTCGTGCTAATTATATACATATTCATCGCTGCTGCTATATTACACAATCTTCGTCCGTTATCATTAGTGTCTTCATGTATCGTAAATTTGCCTGCCACTCCTCCAATGTAATCTTCCTTCCCAATCTGGGCGTTAAAATCACCCGACATTATCAAGATATCACCCCTAGGTACTGTTTCAGCCACCCTTTCCAGTTCACAATAAAATTGTTCTTTTTCATCATTACTCTTATCTTCAGTTGGCGCATATGTAACTATTATACTTATATTTATCGGTTTTGCCTTTAATCTTATATATGCTATTCTGCCGTTAATTGGTTTAAATTGCATTATGTTTCTCTTCAAATCGTTTCTTATAAAGTAACCAACACCCCTTTTTCCTTGTTTCTCTTCTCCTGAGTACAACAATACGTATTCACCGGCGTTTACCTCCCCATTACCCCCCCATCTTATCTCCTGTATCGTTGCTATGTTGACTCCGTACCTCTTTAGTTCTCTTGTTGTCTCTTGCATCTTGCCCTTCCCCAGCATTGATCTGACGTTCCACGTGCCAATTTTCCACATCCTAGCTTCTCTTCTTTTCCTTTGCCTTACTTTCCTATGTTTCTCATTTGTTTTTATTCTCATTATTCCGTTTTCTCGCCGGTTCGTGCCATGTATCATCCATCCTGCGTGTTTTGTTAGTTTTTTGATGTCTGTTCCGGAGTCTCAGTTCTCTCTTCTACCAATCTTCGTTTCTGCTGATCCCATGTTATAACAACTCCAGGCAAGGTAAGTTTTAGATGTCCAATATTTACCTTTATTCCTTTTTCCCGTTCGACTTTTGCCCTTGCTCTAATTTCTTTCATAATGCTTCTTTCCATGTTCGTGAGATCACTATCGATGTAGATGTCCGTTCCAGCCAGCTTGGATTTATTCTTTAATATCCCCATCTTATCTTCCCATTTGTTTACCTCCAGCACGTATCGTCTGTTGCCTATCTTGTACGTATTCTTAACTTCGGTCGTGACCCCTAACTTTTCTTTGATAAACCCATTCATTGCCATTCTCATTTTGTCCGGTTCCTTTTCATCCACAGTAATTCCTGTAATGATCAAGTTGTTTCTTATTCTTTCTTTTTCGATCCTTTCTATTTGACATTCCAGCTCTATGTTTCTCAATTCCAACCTTTCCATTTTTTCTCCCACGGCTCCTATATTCTGTTCACTTTCTATTTTTACTTCTTTCAGTTCTTCCTTTGTTTTCTTCGTTTCGATTTTGGCATCTGCAATTTCTTTTCTCAACTCGCCGACCTCTTGTTTGATCATTCCAATGCTCTCCTGCATATCTGACATGAATTTTGCAACCATGTTTGTAAGTCGGTCTAATTTTTCTTCGATTCTTGAGTTTCCTTCTTGCGGGTTACTTCCTCTTTCATCTCCATCGCTTAGTAAGTTTCGTTTCTTCACCGGTGATCTTTGTACTTTTTTACTCATTCTAAAAATATCGTAATCGATCCTTCTCTTCTTGCTACTTTCATCCGTTGCTGACCCCTCACTCTCATAGCTGTCCGTTATGGTTTCTTTCTTTTTATCACTCATTATGTAAGTTTCCGTTCACTGTAAATGGTTTCTCACTCCTATGTTGTCTTGGATGGTTTTTCACTCTTATGTTGTCTTGAGTGGTTTCTCACTCTTATGTTGTCTTGAATGGTTTCTCACTCTTATGTTGTCTTGAATGGTTTCTCCCTTCTTTACTGTGCTTGTTGTGTTGCCTATATTACAGTGTAGTTTATACTCTCCGCGTTCAAGACTCGGTTCGGTTCAACCGTCTTTCTTTCGTCTTGTATAACCTAACTTTCCTATCTTTACAATTTCAATGAATTTACTCACTTGATCGCTTTTTTTCACATCTGATTCAACACCCTGTGCTTCTGAATCACTCTCACTTTACTTCTCTGCACCTTCTGCTGTTTTATTCTCTACTATTTATTCACTATTCACTATTTTCAGTAAGACAAGCTTAACTACGTTTTCACCATAAAGGATCCCACACACGCTTTGTATGCAATTAATTTCCAAATTCACATCAGGATCCATTATTTGCTATCAATTTTCTTCAATTTTTCATTGTCAGCATTTCCAATTCTAAAACAGCTTTTATTTATGCTCTTTTGGATTATTGGGAACCAAAGAAGAATTATTGGTGTACAAGATTTAAGTTTGCGATTAAAATCACCTTTAAAATTAAGTTTCAGCGGAAAATAAAGACGGTATCATCTTGATACTGTGAAAAGTTTTCAGCAGCAGAGCTTGTTTGCTGCCATAACAAAAAATTAGTTGATTCGACAAATATTTTGTCTGAACAAAAAAAACTTTGTTATTGCAGCATAAAATTTGTTGTAACAACATAGAAAAACCTGTTGAGGCTATAGTAGGTAAACTAAAACTTTTTAGGGCAACAAATCCTTTTTCAGAGCGGACATTTTATACCTCTGCATCTCATTTTGACACTGTATCTTTTCTAAAGTAAGCAATTGCTAAATATCTTTAGACATTCTCAATTTGACTGCTGAAATTGCATCCCTACATCTTTTTATATTATAGCTTTTAAGTTATTACTGTCTATTCCGTTAAAAGCTCTCAAATAAAATATCATAATATCTATATCAAATTTTTACAGAGCATTTTACAGTTTTCTAGATTATAGAGATGGAATAACTATTTTAAGCTTACAATATCGTTCATTAAATTTATTAGAAAAAAGCACGGTAGTAAACTTCCGGTTAGAGCATATCTTTAATATGTCATTGATTAGCTCACTTATTATTAGCAAAACAAAGGGAACAAAAATGCGGCGTAAGCTATAAAACAAAGGCATTTCTATGTATTTCTGCAAACTTAAGGTTGCATCTCTAATTTGTGAGTATATAGCAAATTGTAAATTTTAAATTAAATTAAAATTTTGTATTGCCAAATTTTATAGAAGACATTCCATTGACATTCTTTATGTAAAAAGATAGCATTTTAAATCTTTTGTAAGGTGGATTGTTTTTGCTTCTTTTGACTACAAATATTAAGAAATATTATTTTCTAATGTAGACTCTGTATAGGATAGAACTATAATAAAGTAATTTAAAAGTGAAAAAATCACTCAAAAAATTAAATTCTTGTAGTATTTATATTTTATTTTACTTACAAAATTGAAAACAATTTATCTAATTCTCTTTGTAGATTTTCCGAATCTTATATAATCAACATTGATTCTATCGATTAAAACGTATTAAGCAGGGTTTTCGGCAGTTACTTGGTTTATCCATCGAATAATAGAATACCGAAATCCAATTAATTCTTTATTAATTTGGCGTGGTTTCATTACTAAAAGTACATTTTATTTTATTTAAGTATTGGTAAAATTTTATTTACAAAACTAGCGATATTATAATAATTAAAATAAATAAATAAGTTAAAATAAACATCAAAAATCTCTTTTAGCGATGTTGCTTTTAGAACAAAATTGAAAATCTTTCAGAAAATATGAAAATTGAAATTGAAAAGAACAGAATATAAATATGAATGAATAAAATAGAGGTTTCAAAATTAATGAAAATTACAAAGCGGCAGTTTACTGGGTATTTCGATCTTATTAAAATACCATCAAAGCAAGCGTAATAAAGGGTAATTTAAAATTTAATTTATTTATTTCGAGTAATTCCAACTTATCTCTAAAATGCACTATAGTTTAAGTCAGATAGCCATGTACATTATATCTTTTTCACTCTTACTGAAATACAATCCATCTAAAACGAAGAGTTCTTTGTTGCAAAAAAGATAATTGCAATATTAACTTTTTTATAAAACTAAAGTAATTATGTGAAAATAATATAATATAAATTAGTATATATTATAATTAAAAATGATTTTGAGCCATAAGTATGCATATACACTACTACTTGTCATCACGAATTATGAACCTTACGTCGGAACCATTTCAATCAAGCAGCTACAACTGCACTCCCAAATTATTAATCAACAACACATATTCAACAAAAATACACCTATAGTGACTCACAGAAGTAATCGCAACGTCCTATGTTAGCAATGTAAATTGTACCTTTTGAAGAATTTTTTGACTCATATAAATCGCTTTTACAGCATTACTTATTAGATATTTTTTGTTAAAAGCTTTATTCCTTTCATTGGGCCTATATACTTCTATGCGAAGTATAGTAAGAAGCCTTATTTTCTGGTATTGTGTCCGTTAAGCTAATAAAAGTTCCTCCTTTAAATAAACTAAATAATTTTTTTTTAAATAACTTTTGCAATAATATAATATCGTCATAAGCCCTTCAGTCCACTGCTGGACCATTGGCCTCTTTCTGTTTCAAGAAAGGTTACAATATTAAGACCCCACGGCTGCTCAAACCGGATTGAGGATAACAAAATGCCATTGTGGAAAGGTTTCGTGTAAAAAAATTTGTAATTAATATTCTTCTTATAGTCAATCAATCAATCAAAGGCTTCCATTCCTGTCGGAATATAACCATTTCTTAGAAGTCTTCACAATCCATTTTATGAGGTGGATTACTTCTCTGTTGTTACTCTGTGCTATAACTTTTCGTGTGATTTTGCTCTTTTTGCAATCAGTCTCCAAGTTTTTCTATTTGCACACTTTTCTCTCCAGTCCTTGACTTCCATCTCATTTAAGTCTTTCATTACGCTATCCCACCATCTCATTCTTGGCCTTCCCCTGCATCTTTCCTTATCTGGCTTCCATTCAGTTATGAATCTTATTGCTTCTTTTTTTTCTCTTCGCATTATATGTCCTAACCATTTAATTCGTTGTGACTTGATAAACCTGACTATATTTTCATTTTTTAACAATTTCTCTATCTCTTCGTTCTTTCTTATTCTTAGATCTGAGTTATTAATCTTCTTTGGTCCCACAATTGCTCTAATCACCTTCCTCTCAAAGAAATTTAGTTGTTCTTCTTCTACACTTGTCATACAGAGTACTTCAGCGGCGTACGTTACAGTAGGTCGTATTTATAAATTATAAATTCTTATTTTTGTCTTTCGACTTATATTTCTATTCTTCAATATTTTCTTGTTTGTATAAAAGGCTCTATTTCCAACTTGCAACTTTTCGTTTATTTCATCTTTTCTGTTACATCTGTTGTTAATCTTTACTCCTAAGTACTTGAAATCATTTACCTCTTCGAAACCGTATTGTCCCATTCTTAAGTTTCCAGTTGTCGCACTTAAGTTCCTTCCGCAACGCATGTATTTGGTCTTCTTTTCATTTATCTTCAAACCCGCTACCGTTGCATGAAGGTTCAATTTTTCAAAAATTTCAATCAGTTTCTTCTTGGTTCTGGAGATTATGACTATGTCATCTGCATACGCTAATAATTGTGCTTCTTTGTTAACTATTGTGCCTTTACAGTCTAATTTTCTAATTATATGTTCCATCATCAAGTTGTATAAAGGCGCCGAGAGTGCGTCACCCTGTCTTACTCCTGCCATTATTTCAAAATCTTCGGTTTCCCCTTCTGCAATTCTTACCGAGCCTTTCGTGTTAGCTATTGTCATGTATATCCAGGTTTATTAGTTTTTCTGGGATTTTCATTTCGCGCAATATTATAATAATTTTCTCTCTATTCACTGTATCGAAGGCTTGTTGAAAATCTACAAACAGCATATGCATTTCCATGTTATGTTCATAAAATTTTTCTGTTAACTGCTTTAGAATATGTATCGCATCAACTGTCGATCTACTTCTTCTTATAGTACTATAGTAAAATTATATTACCAACCTACGAAGTAGTTTAGTTATCCAATTATCCGATATTTTAATGAAGGCTTTATTTGAAATTTTTCTGTCTCTATATTCTAATGTATATTTTTGAAGTTTAAGCAAAAATATAGCAGTATAAAAGCCTAAGAACTGTTGTTATCCGAGTTCCATCTCGATTTTCTTTATATACATTTTTTCTATTTTGTTGCACCGTTTCTGAATTACAAAGACTCCGAAGAGTCTCTGTAGATTTCGAAAAAAGTGATCAAAAAATAAATAGGCATTATTTCTTGAAAATTTCATTGCCATAATTTTGTTTGTATACATTTTTATGTTATCGCGCCGTTTCTGAGATAGAGATGATAATAATTTTTGTACCTTACAGTCTTTTTTAAGTCATTGTAACTCGGAAGCGGTGTAACGAAATAGAAAAATGTATAAAAACAAAACTAAAGAGAATTAAATTTTCAACAAAAAATATCTAATATGTATTTCTGTGAAAGCGATTTATCACAAATATGTTTCAAAAGGTACAATTTACATTGGTAAATAACATAGGACGGTGTGAATACTTATGTGTGTCACTGAACTTATTTTCAATTTCTGATTACAACAAACTGTAATCGATCCAGTGGTTTGGGAACAAAAAAGCCCTCATTCGGAATTAATTATGGGAAAACTGGAAATTGTTTAATTTGTTTAATTTTGGATCTGGGATGAACCAACTAAATTTTCTACCTCTTAAGTAATCTGCGTTCAGCAGTATCTTGGTTCTTTACCAAGGAGAAATCTGGTAACATAATATATTGTTCTGAGTATTTAAAATTTTTAACAGAAATCAAGAACAATATTGGGTTCTTACATTTAGTGATTGTGACAAAACTTCCTTGTTTCTAAGGTAAAAAAATAAATTTGTTAAGCTTTAAACAATAACAAAGCATTGCAAAAAGCTGTGAAAATTTTCAAATATCTAGAACTCTTCGAAACAACATAGACTCAGCAGGACAAAATCATTATTGAAGAACAATTAGGTTTAATTGCAAAGGACAATCGTGCCAAAATATTGCACAAAATAAAAAAATAGAAAATCTGGACAAAGTAATTGATGTACAATTCGATTACCTTATACTTCAGAAGAAAACGACGAAACACTTTTATTTCAACTGAATTTATAATTCATTTTTTAATTATTATATAACATGATAAATATTAACATTGAGAGTACAAATAGTATTTTTAGTTAAAAATACACTAATCACATTTTTGTGTAAAAATTACAAAGTACTTGCCATAAAAATCAAATTAAAAGAGGAGAACGCTTTTAATGCGTACAGTCGAGAGAATATTATTGACTTCGTGCGATTATAATTCAAAAACGCTTTATTTTATGCTAAAAACGCTTAGTACTTTTTTTATTAGAAATTTAGTTCTAAATAATATTTAAAATAACTTTTTCTTGTAAAATAAACGGTTAACGAGATATCTGCAAAAACACTACTTTGCCGCCATATTTCTAAGATGGCGCCGAACGCAGATTACTTAGGAGAGGACTTTGTATGTTTATACCAGACTTCAAATTAAGCAATTCAAAGAATTTTCAGCTTTCCCCTAATTATTCCCGAATTTAAACCTCAAACTACTGGGTTAAATACCTACCTACTATACTCTATTTACTTATTTATACATACTGTACGGACGGTATGTGGGGCTGTCTTGACATTACAAGCATCCAATCGCAATTGCAGGTGCAATCAACATAATGCATTCAGTTGCTGGACATGCACTGATCACTGTTTACATCAGCTGTATATGTTAAATAAACAGAGTATAGCAAATATTTAATTCAATATTATGAATTAATTAATTTTAAAGAATTCATTAAAAATTAATCGTATATTATATCTTATCTATGACTACTACAGTAACAGAAGTAGCCTTGGAGTACAGTATGTAATACTTTAAGTTAACTATGTGTATTAGGCTGTTAATGCTTAACCAAAAAATTGAACAATTCAGTTTCATCAATAGTATCTTTTTTAAATTCTCATACTTATTATTATTGTAATGAAATTTATTTTTATTTTTTATTTTATTACAAATTATTAAGTTCCGCAAGCATTTCGCTTTTTTGCCTTTTTTAAATTGTGACTTTAGTTTTGAAACATATTTCTACATTTTCTCAGGGTTATTAGGACAGGGTTTAAAAGTTTTATAATAAATATAGAAACTTATCTACTACTCTTAAATTTACTATTATTGCTAATATTGTTATTATTACTATTTTTAATAAATGTGCAAGGTAAAGAATTTTTATTCGTTTCGAATTGAAAAATTAATTTGAAGCAAACATTCGAAAACCCTTTCGTGCAAAAATGCATAACCACTGAAAACATCTACTAAAATTTGAATGTTTCAACTCCACTACATTACCAACAGCTAGTAATTTGCTTCTTGTACTTTTTAAATACAACTTTTTGGGTTTTTCTACAGTCACCCTGTATAAAACTAAGACTTTATAAAGTAGATTATTAAACCAGTTATCACAAACAACATAAAATACAAGAGAATTTAATAACTTTTAACAAAGTTAGTGTATTAAAATCTTAGCTATAAAGTCTAATCTCACTAAGCAAACTGCTTTGTTGAATAACCTTACCTTTTAGTGTTACTAGAGATAAACCAAAATTATTTTTTATAATTAATATTATCTTTGTCGGATTATATTACGTTATATCTAGAAATATATATAGATGATATAATTAAAGCATTTGGAAATTAAAAGTTGAACTTTCAATTTGCATTGCAAAAAATCCTCAATAATAAATATCCTAAAATTTGAAAAATTATCGGAAACACGTGCTGATTTATTAGTCGTCATCAATACCAAACACATGATAGCCATCGTTAGCAATTTAATTCTTTTACTTTTTCACATTCATTTGTGGTGTCTCAAGAGGCCTACCAACATTTTATTTGTGAGTACAAATGATTCTTATACAGCAAGCTCGTCAAGTTCAGAACTAATTGAATGAAAAAATAAGAAAGGGGACAGTATACTTGTCTCTTTTCAGCAACCCTCGAACACGTCCACCTTATTTTTTAAATTTTCACTTTTTCCCATCATTAGCATTTTCTTGTCGTGTTTTGCTTTTGAACTGTGACTTTATTGACAATTTTTTTAAATGGCAACCATTATTTTTCTTGTCGGATTTAAATAGATCACTTTCTTTTAAGTTTATTTCAACATAATTACAGAAATGAGTTCCTTTTTAATTTTTATTTGCTGCTTTTTTCTTCAAGGCTATTTTTCTATATACATTCGTATTCAGAAAAATTTAGTGTATCCAAATCCGTAAAGAAAAATAAGGGTTGCCATTTAAAAATGTGAGACAAAAAATTTCAATAGTAGAAAAAAGTAGCAGAAAAAACATTAAAAAATAAAGCTGATGTGTTCCAGGATTTTCTGAGAAAATTCTTCTGAAAAATGTTATCAAACTTGTTCCAAACTTTATGAGGTGGCTATATAATACACTTTCATTGTAAATAGGTAGCAATGATTTGCACATTGAAGGTCTATAAGGCAGAAATTCATGTCTTACGTTTATTCCTGAAAGAGTTAAATTATTTATATTCCTTCTTATTATCATATTTTTGAACATAGTACTGGTATTTCTACTTTTGTGTTCCACTTTTATGAAAACCAAGTATTCATAACACTATTGCTTCCCAAAAGCACCTCGTTCTCTGATTTTAAATCACCAAAAAATGCATAAAATTTACAGAGATTTACAGAAAAAACATTTTTTACTTATATATGTACTTATATGTATATGTATTACATAAGCAAATGTTACTGCATAATTTGGAAATTCTAGATGTAGGTATAAATTTTTGGTTCACATTGTGAATTTTTTTAAATTTTGAAAAGTATTTTTAAGAACCTCAAGGTCACATAGTATACGTTGTACCAGAACTGTTATTATTGGTTTTTTGTATCTTAGATATTTTACGATCTATGCTTTTACTATTAACTGAATCGAATTTTGTTGACGATGTAGTATATTACTAGTAGGTATTCCCTAGATATTCGGAGAATTCAATTTTATTAAATAGGCTTACTCAATATTATCCTAGAGCGTTTCAGGCAAACCGTGTGAATGCAAAAAATCTAAAAGAGGTTATGCAAAACAGCATAAAGATCAGATTTTTCTGCATTTTATAAAAGCACCGACATTTTTGCAAAAAAAAGTTGTTTAAGTTATGCTGGTTTAAATTCGCGTAAAATAACAAAAAGATATGATCGTACAGAACTCTTTGTGGATATAGGTCTGTGCTGAAAAATGTAACAAATGGCATTTACGTCGTTCTGCCTAAAACGCATTAATAAACTCACGTTTGTGTGTGTTTTCCTATGCATATTCCATAATTTTTAATTTTAAACCTTTAAAATTTGTTCAGCTTCATTTTAAATTACTGGCCAAAAAAGTATAAATGTAAACTTTTAGTAAAAATTATTATTTCTTCTTTAAAAGTTTTCTCAGATAGGTATTAAACTTGGAAAAAGTTTTTTTACATTTTACACATCTTTGAGATCTTTATTTGATAATCGCAAAAAGAAGATACTTTTTAATATTGCATACCACGACCAATGGATAACGTAAGGTTTTATACATCAAAAACTTTTCCAACTTTTATATATTTTAAACGTAAAATATTTCACAAACTTTTTATATTTCAAAAATAAATTTAAAATACATAGGTAACTTTTGATTTTATTTATTCATTGATTTATTTTGTTCCAATTAAATAACTTACCAATAAGAAAAGCTTCAGTTATCCATTGCACTACTGTGGCACTAAAAATCAGTCAGAAAAAGTTACGGCTTACACAGACCAAAATTTACATATTTTCAAATTTATTTTCACAATAAATGCTTTGTTTCACTTAATTATTTTTAAATTGATATCAACATTATAATATTAATCAGTTTTTCATTGGTTTATAATTATTCTAATGTTTTATGGTTAGATGTGAGTGTTTATGCAACAATTTCGCGCGAAATGCATTACGACGCTTATATTATGCAGGTGGTGATTGCCTTTCACGCCACTCTTGAAACTGACGATGTCGTCGCGACGACACCCAGCAGGACGGCACACAAAACTAAGCGCATGCGGTGCTGCAAAAGCTTTATTGTGAAAGTCGTGCAGCGCGAGATACTAGATAAAGATAACATTGTAGTCAATGTGCAGTTTGTTGTAAAAAGCAAATAGAGAGCAATATATTGACAAATAAGATAAGCAACTTTTTAACTTTTTGTTAAATTTAAAATATATAACAATAAATTGCTTTCTTAAAATTTGTGTTAAATAAGGACATCTAATATTAAATTAAGAAGTCAGCATCAGAGACATGAAATAAAATAAAAACAGAGACGAATAATGAAATTGAGCGAAATTTTTGTGAACTCGAAAACAAAATTGGAAATGTTGCTACAATTTTTTATTTCAATAATAAACAGAACAACAAAAATGTGCAATAAAACTTTCTTTGTATTTCAAGGCACATTTTTAATGTACCGGAATTTGAGACTGAAACCTCGTATATCCACATATCCACGTCAGAAATTTAAACATAAAACTTACATAATTACTGCTTATATAAAATTCGGAGATTAAAAATTACTTTAATTGGAACTTTTCAGATGCGGCACGTCATATTTAACCGATAAAACCGATTAGAAATTTTTATGCTATGGAGGATTCCCCCAAAGATAAAATGTATAATATACAATTTGAAATGTCAACTCTTTTAAAGTTAAACATGCGTTAAATGATTCAATTTTTGATATCAGTTTCAATTTTTACATGTTGGGTTAATTAATATTAAGATCAAAGCTAATTAATTGAAATAATTATAATAGTTTCTTGCACCTTGATCAAACATTGTGTTTCGAATTTTGGATTCCCATTAGACAAACTTGGCGTTATTATGTAAAAGAATTTTAACAGTTATGTAATTAAACTTAATAATAGCTGAAAGTCAAATATTTTAATATTTAATAAGTTTGGAAATTTTCAATTTTGTGAAAGAGATGTGAAAATACAAATGACAAGTACTGTTTTTAGTTTTTGTATTGAATTGAGTTAAATAATGGTAATCAACAATAAATTAAATAAAGATAAATTTTGTAGAAGGCTATGTTTGAAAAATTTGAATATGAAAAGTGAGAATAATAAAAAGATAAGAAATATTGATTAAAATTGTAATTTTACGCAAGCTAAACAGATTATTTCGAAAAACGGATCAAAGAAAAATAGGATTATTGTGGTAACACAAAGCCAAGAAAATCATATTAATAAATTAATAAAAAAATATTATAGTATATAAAAAAGTATAATAATATGTATAACAAATATTAATAAAACGATAAGATATATTGATTAAAATTGTAATTTTGCACAAAAGCTAAACAGATGAAAGAAATTTTGAAAAATGGATCAAGGAACAATAGGATTATTGTGGTAACATAAAGCCAAGAAAATTAACAGAAGGAATCAAATTTTCAAAATTTGAGGTTATTACAGTTTATTTTAAAAATACTAAAATATATAAAATCGTAGCATAAGCGTAAGCTTGAGTTTCAATAAATTATATTCCATTCAACAAAAATTTCAATTTTTATTTATTTAAAAAGAAAATAACTTTAAATAGAAATTAAAAGTTGGAATTAGTGACTATTTATTTTAGAAGTAAATCATCAATATTAATTATTGTCGTGTTCCAAAATCCCCATCTTGATTTTTGTTCATAAAATTGATCTTGTAACAATTAATTTTTCAGAGTGTGTAATAGTTTTTATTACTTGTTGGTTTTCCCACCAATAAGTTGTAGTGGCAACAATAGGTGGTGAAAATCAGGCTTTCGCCAAAAATAGCCGCCCTACGCGGTTGTGAGAAAGTCGTTTCCCATACGATTGTTTTGAGATTTTTTGTATTTTGAGAATAAAGTTTGATTTGAGTAAGTGTATTATTGATTATTTTGGAAAACTACTGTCATAGATTTGGAAATAAATTTGAATTTTTGAATGATAAATTGGTAGTTGGTCAATTGATTTGAATTGGAGTTTTTGGGAATTAAAGTGGATTTTGATGAAGAACTGAATCTCAATGTTAATTGAATTGAATGGTGTAATTTTAATTTTAATGTTAAATTTCTAGGCGACATATTTAAATTAAAGTTGATAATCATCGCACCGAGATCGAATTATCTCTGTTTCTCTTTATTTTCCCATTTTAATTTTGGAAATTTATTTAAACCAAAATTTATATTTGGATATACAGTACACGTTAAAGTGCAGTTTACTTAATGCTATTTTGCTTACGATTTTACGTACGATTTCTCTAGTATGACTGGTTTTGGTGATTTACTGTTCACGACTTCGTTTGCGAGTTCATCTTAGGGTCGAATCGTATAACGTGAACTTCAAAATATTTGCTTACGACAACTTGGAAGCAAAATCGTAAGCAAAATCGCAAGCAAAATCGCATAACGTAAACTGCAGTTTAAGAAAATGGATGGAAATTGAAGGTCAGCATTTGTAGAATACTTTAGCTATGTTAAATCAAAATTAAGATATACAATCTATTTCTGAGATGAGTGGGGTTGCTGGAGGGACTGATGCAAACCTGTCTCAATACAAAATAAAATTCTAAGCCTTCTCATTTCTCAATAAATAATGTACATCATCGAAGTCATTTCGTTTTGCAAAATTAAACAGAGATCTTTTCAAGGAAGCCTGTCAAAGCTATAGATACATATAACAACAGAAAAATCAAAATGACTTTATTGCTTCCATCCAGTTTTTAAATAGAAAACAAAAAAATGCTGAAATAAGAAAAATAAAAATTTGGAATAAATTAGTATCACCACTACAAGAACTTTCTACAGTAGCACTAAAGAAGAGTATATTATTCTTTTCGTTGTGCTTCTTCGCAAGTCTTAAAATGAATTTTTAAATCTTATATTTATTCACACTGTGAATAAAACAATGAATAAACGTGAATAACTATAAGATTTAAAGACTCAGTTTTATTTCACCATTTAACACTCATGAAGAAGTACAACCAAAAGAATAATTTAAAAACACATTTCGCTTAGCGATCAAACATTTCATCGCTAAAGAAGAAATCGAAAAGTATGTTAGTTAACAATCCCTTCTACAAAAGGGAAGATTACTTCTCGATGAACTTTAAAATGCTATCAGTTGAAAACATTGTTTCGAGGTCAGGATGAAAATCGGCACTGGCTCTTCTCTACCTTTTACACCTACCCTTGATTTCTTTTGTAAAAGTTGAATCTTGGGTATAATAAACTACATATATTATTATTATTATTATTATTATAAATGTGTATCTAAATCTACCCCTATTTCATTTTTATTAAAATAAAAATTATTCTCTATTTAAGAAAAAGAGTTCCAATATTTCTAAAATATTGCAACGGATCTTTCAAAAAGAACAAGAAGGGTATCATCACTACTGCTTTATCTATTGTACTAAATCTTGTTATTTTGTAATTAATTAATAATGAAATTTTAATTTAGGAGATAAGAGGTAAGTATTGCTTTTTGCTACAACGATTAATTTTAATAAAAATTTCAGATCTTGTTAAAATAAACAATATTTTAGATTACTAATTCAATTTTTAATTATTTTATTAATAATATTTTTTTTTAATTTCTAATTAATTATGTTTATTTACTTAACTTACTTACGTAATTTACTCACAAAAAAATAAAGACAAATCGTTTCAATTGATGTAAAATTTATAAAACGATTGATGATTGGAAAAACGTGATATTTTCCGATGAATCCAAATTCAACCTTATATGTAGGTCCAGAGAGAACCCACAGAGTAAGGTGACGAAAAGGCGAAAGATTTAGCAACGAATGTATATTCTTCCTACAATTAAGCATTCCCCTTAATATGTTATGGTGTGAGAAGCCATTACAACACTAAAACAAAAGTACATCAAAAGTTCATTATTTTTGCGCCGATAAACAAAATTCATCATATTATTTAATAAAAAAATTCATAGTAATGGTGAAAAAATCATTGTATTGATGATTTTTGTTCATCAATATAATGAATTTTGTTCATCGGTGCAAAAATGATGAATTGTTAATCAATATAATAAACAATTTTTTTCATTAAAGCATAGGGGTTGGTAGTCTTCTACTCGTATTTGTCGATAGTATGGTAAATGCTGAAAAATACATAAAATTTTAGTTGATGGACTTCTACCTACTTGGAATTGTGATAGCGCTAAGATTAAAAATCCAATATTTCAAGATTTCTGTAAGTATTCATCAAATAGTTTAACATTTCTTGCGTTTTCTAATTAAACTGTTTGTTTTTATCAAAAAGGTGTCGGTTCATAAAAAGCAACTTGGTATTACAACTCTTTTTTGGCGTGGAAATAGTCCAGATCCCAATTTAATTGAAAATGTATGAGTCATTATTGGAAAATTTGTTACCAAAAACCAACCACTGCTGAAATGTTAAAAAACGCAATTTTAGATGTTTGGAATTTTTTAGAAAATTTGTATCAACCAATACCCAACAGGATTGCTGCAGTAATATCCTCAAAAGAAAGTACTCTGAAGTACTGAAGTACTGTTTGTAATATAAAATTCTTTTTAATAAAATTTACTTTATTTTTACCCATTTCTGGTAATTTTCATTAATAAAAATATTTTTTTTATTAATTAAAATTATTAGCTCTTGAAAATAATATAAATTAGAGTTATCAATAATGAGCTACAGGACACAAATAAAACACATTTTTAAACGAGCTTTCGAAAAATGTCTTTTTCTTTTTCAAGTTTAATATGAATAATTGAAGAAAAGCAAAATTTTAATTTTTCATTTTTTTACAACTAAAATTTCACAAATGTCGAACATCGATAAACCTGGATACTGCCCTGATAACATAAAAAAGGAAATTGAAATAAAACGAAAGCTTCAAAAACGCAGGCAATCAATCCATGCTCCAAGTGACAAAACGAACTTAAATAAAGCCACAAAAAAGATCAAAAAATTACTTGAAGACCAGAAAAATGTAGGAATAAGAAACTTTCTGGAAAATCTATCAGCCAGTGAGGCAACCGACTACTCTCTGTGAAAGGTTGCAAAAAAAGCAAAGGAACCACAAAAAGTAAACCAGCCGATTAAAAAAAGCGATGGAACCTGGGCAAGGAATGATGAGGAGAAGGCCGGGGCGTTTGTAGAACATCTCGTCAAGGTGTTTCAACCTCTACCAAGGCAAATTTCCCCTGAAGACGATCATCAACATGATGACGAACAACAAATTCATCAGCTGCTTGAAGCTCCATACCAAATGAGCCTACCAATAAAAAAATTTAGGATGCATGAAATCAAACACATAATTTTCAAAAAGATCAATGCTAAAAAAGCCCCTGGATATGATGTAATAACCGGAAAAGTCCTGCAAAACCTACCAGAAAAGGGTTTTAAACTAATCAGAATAATTTTTAATGCAATCCTTACAATAGGTTACTTTCCATCTCAGTGGAAGATCGCACAAGTTATCATGATCCAGAAGCCTGGAAAGGACCCAACTGATGCCTCATCTTACAGACCTATTAGTCTGCTGCCCATTCTGTCTAAAACATTCAAAAAGCTTCTAGTGAAAAGATTGTTGACTATTATTGAGGACATTGAACGGTGGAACAGGTTCATCGGGTTGTGAAGAAAATGAGAACTGCCCTAGAATGTAAAAAATACTGCTCTGCTGCTTTCCTTGATATTTCACAAGCCTTCGATAGGGTGTGGCACCTTAGATTGCTATACAAAATCAAAAAAAAACCTGCCTCATTCATTCAGTCTTCTATTGGGTTCTTATCTGACAGACAGGTATTTTCTGGTCAAAAATGGAGAAACCTATACGACCTTACATCCCATCTTATCTGGGGTTCCGCAAGGTAGCGTCCTTGGACCACTTCTCTATCTTCTATATACATCGGACCTACTGGTAACTGAAAATACTGAATCAGCAACTTATGCAGATGATACAGGCATACTGGCATCCGACGAAGATCCAAATCAAGCATCTCGCCTTTTGCAGACCCACTTAAACAAAATTGAAATCTGGTTGAAGACTTGGCGAGTTACAGCTAACACCACTAAGTCTGTACACATTACCTTCACCCTCAGAAGAGGAACCTGTCCAAGTGTCACCTTATATGGCAAAACCCTTCCTGTACAGGAATCAGTAAAGTACTTAGGATTTCACCTCGATAGACGCTTAACGTGGGCCAAGCATATTTGGAGTAAACGTCTGCAGCTTGGACTAACACATAGAAAGATGTACTGGCTCATGGGCCATAAATCGCCTCTCTCTATTGAAAATAAAGTTTTACTTTATAAAACCATTTTAAAACCCATATGGACATATGGCATACAGCTGTGGGGTGCTGCCTGCGATTCCAGCATTGCGAAAATTCAACGTTTCCAAAACAAAGTGCTACGCAATATTTGTAATGCCCCATGGTATGTTACAAATCATAATATTGCTGCTGATTTGCAGGTAGTCAGCATAAAGGAAGCAATATCATCTCTGAGCAAAAAGTACCAACTAAGACTAAATGACCATCCCAACGTATTAGTACCCGACCTACTACTTGGACTCCAGACGAAGAGACTGAAGAGGTACGACCCGACGGACCTGCCCCAAAGAACTTGAGTGTCACGCTGACAATTTTATTATGTAGTTAGATTATGTAATAATTTCTAAAAGTTTCATGTATTTAATGAAATTTAATGTATTTAATCAAGTCCAACAATGTTACTTATCGTCCACGGACGGATTGTAATCGCTTATGGTGTCAATACAAAAAAAATTCACATTTTATTGACAATAACACCCTGTTATTGTGTTCGAGTGCACCACAATTAAATTAAAAGCGACAACTACTCGTTTGACATCGATGTCCGTCGAAATTTAGAGAATGATACTGCTAGAATGTCGAAATCCGACAGAGGTGGCAACCTGCAAGCCTCTCCCCTACTAAGATCCGAATTCAGGTAATTCTTAGAAAATTAAAGGTGTAATTTAAAATTATTATTGAAATAAAAGGGTAAAGCAAAGTGAAATTGTCGTATTCCAAAATCTCTATTTGAATTTTTGTGTTTTATATTTTTGATTTATTTTATAAAATTTATATTTTTGAATAGGTATTTTAAATATTTTAAATTTTTCTCTTTACCGCGAAAACGAGGCTTTTTGCCAATGATAACCGTATTACCCGGTTGAGGAGCAAATGGTCTCCTGATATTTGGCGTAAATTTTGTTATTTTGAGGTTTTTATTTGGGAATAAATTGATTTATGCTATTGAGCAAGTGAATTTTTGATTTGAAATATTTGGATGAAAGTTGGATTACCTGGATTGTTAATATTTTTGAATTGGATTCGAAGATAAAATAAATTGGATGTTAAAAATATTAATTATAATTGGTCCGAATGGTGAAAAATTTAATATTTGAAATAGTATATACTTAATTGATGGATTGAGGGTATCATTGAATGTGTTTGATATCGCTGCATGTCCTGGCGATTAATCAATTAAATTTACAGTTCCATTTTAATGTTGGAAAGTTTGTTTAAAATTAATTAAAAATTTGGAAGTGGAAAAAAAAAGTGTGAAGGTTTTTTTGATGCGGATAGTGTATATCATTATAATTAGTGAAATTTAATACATTTAAAATTTTTATTTCTGTAAAAAGGAGGCAATAACTTGTTGTTTTAATTATCATTATAATTTTTTTTGCGACATCACGGCCATTTAAACTGATTTAATTGGAATTTTATTGTTTAAATTATCTGTTAGTTTTTAAATTTTAATATTTTTATATTGTAGGTACTGTACTTTTATTGTAAAAACACATATCAAGTTTGCTTCCCTCTTTTTGAAAAAATTTTCATTTTAAAATTAAAATATTAAATTCTCAATTTTCGCCAGAAAAACGGCCGATAGCTAAATGGCGAAGGCGAAATGTCTCATCCCCTTTATTAACATGATGCTTGAAGTAGCACAAAGTACAACATTTAAATGACAACATATTTTATAATGGCAACATATCATCAGAGTTTTATATTATTACAAAAATTGTGTTTTAAAAAAATACATTTTTTATTAGCCATATTTTATTTAAATCAGATATTCGTATGAAGCAACAAGATCGGCTTACGGCTCATGCACTGGAGTGATACACTAAAAGTGTTCTAATGGAAATTTTACTCATAATATGTAGGTACTTTTTTGCAGCAAGACTTCTGTAAAATACAATAAATTGAAATGTTATAAGTTGTTATAGTTATAATTTAAGCCATTAGTGATCATTACTGAATCTTCTAATCAGGTAAAATATACTGTTTGACTTGACTACATCATTACAAAATTTTGCTGTATATCTGAACACTCTGTACAAACATATTTATAATACATCGATAGCAATATTTTCTAGAATTTTATAATCTGATTGTTTTTATTATTACTAATAATTTTATCTTATCGGTTATTAAATTTAACATTATGAATAATATACATTGTAAAAAATGTTATATTAAATTCATAGAATATTAAATTTGCAATATGAAGGTAATAAAACATAAAATTTACAATGGTTATGAGTTAAAGCTTGAAAGCAAAAAATCTGAATATTTGTCATCTATAGGAAAATTCCAAGTCGAATAAATATTAAAATTCAGTTGCCAGATAGACTCAATAAGGTGACATAGTAAGGATTCGGCCTGACGCATGAGACAAATCCTATTTCTTCCAGTAGCACCTTCCGTCACAGGGTGAATACGTGCGTCCCTCGTTCAATATTACTATCCCACGTTTCCAGTTTTCTGCCATCCGCAAATCTTGTTCCTAGCCAGATTACCAGAGTAATTTAGACTGTTCGCACGGATTCCTCTTCTATTCTTAAAAAAACTTAAATTTTAAATTTACGATTTTTATTATGTTTGCATTAGTCTTCTCCAACTTTCTTAGCTGCCATCTTTTCATTCCAATAATAACTTAATTTCGACTAACCTTAATTGAATTTGCGATAACATGGGAATATTTTAAACTGACAATGAGTGGCTTTATTTATAAATTAAAAATTTCTATAAATTGTTATTTTATTGCAATTTTGAAATTATCGCCATAACAAAACTTTCAGAAGTTTTAATTTGTGAAATTAACAATCATTTTTTTCATTATCGCCGAAATAAATAATCTGGAAAATATTAAAAGTTTTGTTGCAAAAACTAATAAAATACAAAACCAGAAAACTTTTAAAACATCAATCAATTATCAATATTTTGTTAATTGTAAAGTTTAGGCTCAAGAGATTTCAAGCTGAATTTAATACCTAATATTTAATGTACAAGTTAATTTTCTAACTGAAATGATTAAACTTTCCCGTTAAAAGTTTTGTTGAAAGTAATAATTTTTATGAGAGTGCATATTTGTATAGTAAAACTCAGAACCGTGATTATATAAGCAAGTTTCTGATAAAATATGCTCTTAAACTTACTTAGATATAAGTAATTATTTTTTGTTACTAGAAAATTTAATTAAAATGTTTTTGAAAATTTTATAGATCCAAAGCGGACATACCCTCAATAAATTATTGATTAATGTTTTCAATATCAGTTTATGTCCAACTGCTGCATATAACCAATATTTTGTTATTTCATGAAATTATATCTTAACACTTTTCTTTTTACTTTATTCTGACGGTTTTCCGATACCCATATAATTTATATAAAATTTGATATTTTTTTTCAAAAAT
The DNA here is from genome assembly GCA_949152465.1 of Cantharis flavilabris. Classification (NCBI taxonomy): domain Eukaryota; kingdom Metazoa; phylum Arthropoda; class Insecta; order Coleoptera; family Cantharidae; genus Cantharis; species Cantharis flavilabris. The sequence continues at coordinate 34,997,367 of OX424438.1, read as the reverse complement.
ATTAGGGCTGCTGTTTTTAAGCGTTGCTAAGTAGCAAGGCATTTATTTTATAAATTTATTATTACTAGGGTGACACATTTCGACCACAATAATCTTCAAACCCAATGACAAAAATTTAAAAAGTTGAATGCTCCGAAAGCCAAAGTAACGGTTTTAAGTTATTTATTAAAATTAAATTATTCAAATGAAGCCACAACTAACGCCAATATAAATGTCAAATATTAAAATTCTAAAATTCAAACATTTCGCCATTTTTAAATTTCAGATCATTCGACTTTTTAAAATTTTGACATTGGGTTTGAAGATGACCGTTTGAGGTCGAAACGCATCAATATTTCTAACAGAATTGAAGTCAATCCAGAAATTGTTGTCGTGGGGGATGAAACCTGTTGGAAAAAATGTTAAATTTAAAGTTATTGCTGACGATGTTTCCGTGATCAAAGGAGAAAATATAATATTAAGATCCAGGACAATCCTTCAACGGAAGTGAACTCCGATAGAAATGAATTCTTCATATTTGAGAATGACATTCAAATTTTAATTGAAATTTTGAAATGATGATTGTCATCATCTTTTACTTTCGCAATTCTTTGATTTCTATTTTTTTTTAAATAATGGTTCCTTCTTATTTGTTTTTTTTTAAATATTTTTTGTAAATATTTTATATAAATAATTTTTGTGACTGTTAAGACTAATGAAAAGACATAATGGCTGAGAAATATAACACATATGCTTTACTTATGGCCTTAAGTATAGAAAAAGGTTTATATATTTTGTTTGCTTGAAATAAATTTTTTATAAAATGAAAATATTCCCCCACTGCAAAAAATTTTATATGATTTGCCTAAAATAAAGCTCATAATAACACAGTGTTACATGGTACAGCTTCAAGAAATTGCTGACTTTGAAATTGCTCCATCACGACAGGTTTTTTTGAAATTGTAGCTTAAATGGTCAAAAAATGATTATTTTAACCATTTTCATGACTTTTTTCAGGAAACCTCATTTTCTTGTTTTAATTTTCCACAAGTGCTTGGCATAGTACTACTACTTAGCTTTAAAATCCATTTTTCAAAATTGTTCTACGATTTTTTAAAGTGAAGATATACCATTTTTAAGTCAAGAGGTTTAGTCATGCAAATTCACCCATTTTACAGCTCCAAACTTACTTTTGATAAGTTTTTTACTACAAGAACCCCTGTGTAGGCAGAATACTAAAGAACTTATCAAAAAGTAAGTTCCGCGCGGTAAAACGGGTGAATTTGCATGACTAAACCTCTTAACTTAAAAATGATATATTATCTTCACTTTAAAAAATCGTAGAATGATTTAGAACAGTGGAATTTAAAGCTAAGTATAGTAGCGATACACTTGTGGAAAATTGAAACAAAAATATGAGGTTCTCTGAAAAAAATCATGAAAATGGTTAAAATAGCGATTGTTTGATCATTTAAGCTACAATTTCAAAAAAACCTGACGTGATGGAACAATTTCAAAGTCAGATTCGTTTTCAGCGCAAAAACATCTATTGGAATCACCCCCCGCCCATTCTTGAAGCTGAAAATCACATTATTTTAATTTTTACCTACTCTCTGAAAGTACTAAATTTCAAGATTTAATATTTTCAGGATTTGTAGGAAAGAAAAGCCAATATATGACGTTTTTCATTTTAATTAAATTTACAAAGGAAATAAGTTATTTAGTTTTGAAAATAAATTTTGATCAAAGTTTAATTTTTTTACAAATTCGTATTACATTTTATAATAATTTTAATTGGGTGATACCAACAATAATGTTGCAACCGGATGATCCGGATTCCCAAATATAGAGAATACCCCTATTATTGGTAGCTGAATCATTTTTTCATTTTGGGTCGGAAATGTAGAGCAAACAGTATTCCATATCTCCAAATTTAATTTACATCAATAGTGAATTTTTCGATAAAAAAAATTTATACGATATTACAAAATAGGTACGCATATTATTTCAATATATAAATTCTTGACTTGTAAAATATAATAAATTAAAATTTCAATATAAAAAGTTCATTAAACATTAATAACAATCAATTTTATATTTAAGCATTCAGCGAAAGTTATCGCTATTCTTATAAAAAAAAATTTTTCCATTTTTTCCAAAATTTTTCATTTATTATTGATCGTCATCTCTTGAATATAATTCGTCTGGACTCAATAAAATGTAGATATATAATATGATTATGCTTGTTAAAAAATGGTTTTCATTATTAATCTGTGTTTAACCAAGTTCGACATAAAAAATCTACAACTAGGTTACAATAAGTAAACAATTTTTATGAAGAACTTATTAATTTTTTGCTGATTAACAAGAAGATTATATGTAAAATTAACATTTGACTGAATACAATATAGTTTAAAGTGGACTTCTGCGATTCAAGCATAAAATTTGTTATTAAGACTGCTTACGTTCAGAAGTCTACCACCTTTCTCTTAATCTCTGAGAAAATTAAACGTGGTCCTTCAAGCCGAATCAAGAGAATAGACATGGTCTTACTAATTTCAAACATCTTCAGAGACAGAGATTTAATAGCAGCACAGTCAATCAAAGCAAATATCATCAATGTCTAGGTCAACTAAATCTAAAGAGAAATCAATTCAGAATATTTACCCAAATACTTACCGCAGAAGGCGTGCATTACGGGATCAATAAGTTACAGTTTTTCTAACTAAATATTCATCAAATTTTGCCCAAACTTTTGATTCAACAATAAGTTCTATGGAGGGAGGGTTCTATGCTTTACATTATTTAAAATGATGAAAGCACCTCATCTGCAGCAACATCAAGGATTAATTATTAATTAATTTTCAGATAAACCCATTTACTAAAAACTTACTGCCAAAATATAAAATTGCCGAAATTCTAATGAGGCATTCCATATAAAGTTATCAAGAACCTGTTGCTGCACTATTTTAGATGTTGCTTAAACTTTGTGGAAATGTTCTTTAAGGTTCCAAACACCAAAATCCAGAAGGAATTAACTTTCGCACTTGCCACTTTCGGTCTACACAAAATAAGGCAATTGAAAAGTGATATTTTTGTGTTTTTTTTTTCTACGAGATAGTTTATTTACTCGACTAAGGTGGCATTATAAATGCCGGCTTTCGCTATTCGACTTTCAGCTTTCGATTTTCGGCTTTCGACTTTCGGCTTTCGACTTTCGGATCAACTATTGGCTATACAAATCATGATTATTTGTTAAAATACACTGATATTCATTTTTAAATTTGTTGAACTTACTAACTTTTTCGCTGCATGGCATACGTATTTTGAATTCTTTTAATTCTTTTTTGAAAATCTTATGGTAAACGTAAAGGGGACATTAAATGGAGATATTCTTTTTGGTGGTTGAAATTGTAATACTTCAGAGGTTAGTAACACTACCTACAATTAAAATTTAATTTTTCGTTAACCCCTTAATTCACGACTTTATCTTTTGACTTAAAAAAAAAAACATATCTTTGTATTTATTGTGGTTTCCTGATATATGAAAACGTACTTGAAAAAACTTTCCTGCAAAGCCTTTTCAGTGTCAAATAAAGACATGTTCATATTATTATACAAAATGAGTAAGAACAATTACAATTTCAAAAGTATTACTAAAAATATAAAAACAATTTTAAATGAAAAAGAATTATAAATAAATACGGATTAACAAAGCAATAACACTAGATGCAAGATAGCAAACAAAGAGTATAAGTTGTTTAAATCTGATTATCTTTTGAAATGAATACATATGGCAAGTGCTAATAAATATGACACATATATCGTAGATTTTTTAAGTACAGCACAATTTTTAGAAATGCAAAATTTTAAATTCTTAGCGGTGACTTTAAATTATGTAGCATATACTCTATACGGTGCAACGAAGGGTTAAATATTATATAAACCGATGAGCAAACATGTGCGTGAAGTTAGCCCCCCTTTTGTGGAAAACTGAAATGTTTTTTTTGTATTGTGTTGTATTCAGTTTGTATTGTTTGTATTGCAAATCTTTTTTTCATTTCGCGAAGCATAAAGTTATAAATCGCGAAAAACCATTTTATGTGCTGGCCCCCTTTTTCGAAAATTTTAAAATTTTTTGTTTGTAGTATTGTTTGTATTGCTAAAATTGAAAGTTTTAAATTTAACATTAGTCGCATAAATCGCGAAACAAAATTTCGCCCTGGCCCCCCATTTCCGAAAATTTTGAAATTTTTTTTGTATTGTGTTGTATTCAATTTGTACTGTTTGTATTGTTAAAAATTAAAGTTTTAAGTTTAACATTAACCGCGTAAATCACAAAACAAAATTTAGTTCTGGCCCACTGCTTAAGCTGACTCAAAATTTCAAAATTATTTATGTATTTGTATGCAATTTGTTTTGTGTTGCAATGCACTTTGTATCGTAAAAATTAAATCCTTTTCTCTGGCCGTACAATCATTATTTTGTTAAATTATGTATTTCAAAACAAATTTTATTTGTATTACAGTAATAAAATTATGTAGGTACACTACTTATCTTTATCAAAAATTATATTTCCGTTTCGAAACGGCTTGCGGTCGAACCGTCTTTGCTCCGAACCTTCTTTGCTCCGAACCTTCCTTGCACCGAACCGGCTTGCGCCGTAACGTCCGCGTCGAAACGCCGGCGTCGAAACGTCCGTCCCGAGAAGTCCCTATACCCAAGAATTTCAAATTAGTGGGACAATACAGCAACATTTCTTCTTTTTCAAGTGCCATACACTATGGAGTGCGTAGACCAGCCGTTCCCAATTAGTTTTGGCCGCGGAACCTTTGGGCAAAGTAAAAAATTTGGCAAAATTTATTTTTCGTCATTTTGAAATTCTTTTTGGCGGAACCCAAATTTTTTCATTTTTTTCGCGCACCCCTAAGGGTTCCCCATTTGGGAACCGCTGCCTTCGAGTCCCCTGCAAAAATCGCATTCGAAGAAAACACTCCCATAAGAAAACATGCAGAGCAGTCACTGCGACTTCAGTTGCAGAGCCCCAGCCGCAGCTAAGGATTCACACCATTAGCTGGTCATCTTAAGGTTCCTTAGCTGCGGCTGGAGCTCTGCGACTGCAGTTGCAGTGACTGCTCTCTACGCTTTTTTATGATATAATCGCATTCTAAGGAAACACTCACATAAGAAAGCATAGTTGATATAGAAGTGTGAAAGATATTAATATTTAGCTGCGGCCGGGACTCTGCGACTGAAGTCGCAGAGGATACTCTCCATGCTTATTTATGAGACTGTTACCTTAGAGTCTCACTGCGACTTCAGTCACTAAGGGCTAGTTAAATGTTATGTAAAAACCGCAGTTAAGAAATCACACCTTAAGCTGGTCATCTTAAGGTTCCTTAGCTACGGCTGGAGCTCTGCGACTACAGTCGGAGGGACTGCTCTCCACGCTTTCTTATATTGATACAATCACATTCTAAGGAAAAACTCTCATACGAAAGCATGATTGATATAAAAGTATGAAAGATATGAATCTTTAGCTGCGGCTGGGGCTCTGCGACTAAAGTCGCAGTGGATGCTCTCCATACTTTTTTATAAGACCTTAGAGCAGCGGTTCCCAATTAGTTTTGGCCGCGGAACCCTTGGGCGAAGTAAAAAATTTTGCAAAATTTATATTTCGCCATTTTGAAATTCTTTTTGGCGGAATCCTTGGATTTTTTCGCGGAACCCCATTTGGGAACCGTTGACGTAGTTACATTGCAACACAATACAAATTGCATACAAATACCAAAATAATTTTGAAATTTTGAGTCAGCTAAGCAGCAATGTTGTTTTGCGATTTACGCGGTTAATACTAAACTTAAGACTTTAATTTTAACAATACAAACAATACAAATTGAATACAACACAATTACAAACAACAAATTTCAAAACTTGCGAAAAAGGGGGGCCAGCGCATAAAATGGTTTTTCGCGATTTATAACTTTATGCTTCGCGAAATGAAAAAAATATTTACAATACAAACTGACTACAACACAATGCAAAAAAAAAATTTTTAGTTTTCGACAAAAGGGGGGCTAATTTTACGCACATTGAGCAAACAAACCTAGTGGCACTTAACGATTTAAGAATCGCTTGCCACTTTAAATAGAAGTGATGCAAACAAACATTATTGAATTTTGAAAATCAAAAAAAACTTTGAAAGCCACACTTTCACATTTTTAAAATTATTTGGACAAATTGTTTGGTGATCGTAAGGTAAGTTTTGCTGTTTAATGGTCAAAATTACAAAAGATATTAAATTTTTTTAATTTCAGAAGTAATTCACAATAATTTTTTGAATAGCAACAATTCTTTAACAAATAATTTGGTGGTCGTTGCCAACAACATTTATTTTATTTTTACCAACCCATCAGTAAATTATAACAATAATCTTGTTTTTCTATATACAGGGTAAACTACACAAAATATTGAAAAAAATGTAAAAGAAGCTTTTCTGAATAGAAAAGAAGGAGCATTGGGATAAAACTCACCTAATATGCTTAATTGTGATAGGTACTCTAAAATTAAAATTTATTTCTTGTAATGCAAAATGAATCATTTTTTGCGATTTTCCATTTACAATGTAATAGAATATGAAACATATTTTTAAAAAGAAGGCTAACTTCATGGACATTATTTTTTGGGGGTCGTCTGCAGTTGTCGAATTAACTTATTATTCACCAAGTTCACACATAATTTTGCGTCAAATGTTATTAAATTATAGCATTAATTTAAAAAATTTCCAAATGAACTTAAATTAGTTTAACTTTTTACCTTGAGTAAGTTAACTAAACTAGTAAATAGAACCTCAGGGCAAGTATACTTAGAAGGTTGTGACGATACCCCCGAAATTATGCTGCATGGTTGTCCATATGATTAAATCCAATTATTTGAAGATTTTTCTTTAAGATTTTCTTGATTTATACATGCAGAAACCCTGAATTAGTCATCCCCGCTGCATAATTTTCTTTAATCATCAGCGGTGGGAGAACTTTGACTTTCTTCTTTTTTATGTTTTCTTCAAGGATATGTCGATAAATATTGACATGAACCATAAACATGATAAACAATTAATAATAAACCAAACTCAAAATTAAAAATAAATTAAAATAACTGCACAATATACAGAGGTATAACAATAATACTGGCGAATTGTTTTACTTGATCGCTGACAATAGTATAATGAATAAAAATCCGGGGTCGCACTAATTTATTATTATAAATTTCAATTTTACTTTTACTTGTAATGGTCGATAATTTTTATTTATCAACAACAGATTGCATAATTTTTAAATGCGTAATTTAATTTAATTATCTTGGTAATGTTAATTTGGTAAACATTTTCAAGATAACCTTGGGTCACAGAGGTCTCCTTATATTCTTATAATTCTATGTTGCAAAGTTTAACAATTTCTGTAAATTAGTTTATATCATTGAAATCAAATTTTATTTTAAACAAGAAATATAGCAACACTGTAGAAAAATATCTCCAAAGTAGTCATTGTGTATCCAGTTCCACTTTGACTGGCGTGTAAGAACTTTAATTTCTAAAATTTAAATTTCGGTAAGTACATTTTTGAACAAAGAATTTTTTATATTTTTCTCACAAAATCTAACTCTGTTAACTAAGCATTGAAGGGAATGACAGGAGTATATAAATTTAAAATGCGTATATTACTTTTTAAACTTTGTTTTTCTATATTTTAGTGGCAATACGTTGCTTTTGAAGTCAAAGGCTATCAATTTACATTTCAAAGCAAGTGTCATATAGATTGCTTTACGTTTTATCAAATTTTAAATTTTTATTTAATATTGAACGTATAAAAACGATATGTGCTTTTTTTGTATTAAAAATCTCATTCCATATAAGACTTTATTGCAAGTCTAGGTATATATTAATTTAAATTTAAAAAATATTTCCAAAATAAATTTTACGCATTATCCTGTTGCTTTTTACAATAAATTATACAGCAGGATAATAAAAAAAGCATGCATTAAATAAAAAAGGCTTTTTCGTAGGTTTACTTTTAAAAACTGTCTGAAATTTCCCGACAACCCATCAACAAGTTTTGAGAAACCTACGATTATTGTTTGTTCATTTCAGCGACACGATTTTCCTTTCAATTTTAATATGAACAAGTTTGTTCTCAGTCATTATCTTAGTTTCCAGTAAACAGAAAATATATAATTTTTTCCTTACCTACATCTTTTTCCTCAACTTCGCCTAGGCTTGTTATACTTTATTTCATCAAATACTTAGGTAGTTCGGGTTCGGCTACGCTGAAAGAAGGATTTTTCAATTTTTAATTTTACTGTTAATTTCGCCACAGTTAAATTACGTGCCTAGTGTATTGCAATGTTGATCACCTGCATGGGAAATTAATTAAGTATAAGGAAGGTACGGTGACGCATGTTAAATAATGCCTAGCCAACCACTATATATTTGCAAAGTTGAATAATGCATCATCTTGGGGATACAGGAAAATTATTTACTTTGTACAAAGTAATAACAAAACGAAAGCGCAAGTCTTCATATAAAGTTTTGTTCTATATGAATTGCAACCAACTTGGTTAATTTATGGCTAGAAATGTTTTTAGAATTTGCAAAGCAAATACAAAACGTCCAACTTAAAATGTTATAAATAAATAGTAAAAATAATAACTAATAATGAAATTTAAAAAAAAAATTATTTTGTAATAATCGAATAATAATTTACAATCTAAAAACGTAAGCTTTTTAATAAATATTATATTTTTATTATACTCAATTAAAATAATAAACTATATCCTTTGAAAACACGTTGATTTGAGAGATACATATTGGAAACTTAAACATATTAATAAAAAATGTTATTCAAGGTTTGAATATATAAAGAATAATTAATGAAACGGTAACTTTTAAAAACATCTTAACTTGTAAACAAAAAATTATACAACTAGAATAATAAATTATATTAAAAATAAATTATTAGGTATTAATTTTTATTGCATATCATTAAATATCAAAATTTATTAAAATATCATAATAGAAAACGAAGAAATTCTAAAATTTCAAAGTGGTTAGATTATTTTCAATTTTAATTAATAATTATTTATTTATATTTTTTGGAAATTTGAAAATTCATATCGACGAAAGTAGTAATTATTTGGCAATCAAGAATATTATGTCGATTTTTCCTATAAAACCTAATTTTTGCACAATTATTTAAATCAACGGTTAGTTAACTTTAGGTAGTATTTAAAAAAGTCTCATGTAACAAATAATTCAAGTTATAAAGTTTAAACTGGAAAGTTGGAAATAGTCCAGTAAATCCGATTAGTTAGGTTATCTGAACCACTATGAAACAACATAGTTTGAGAACATAATATATAAATCAAAATATTACTTATTAAAAAAAGTTTTAAAAATAGCTCTACCTACTCTAAAACACTAATTCATTGTAGTATCAAACGTTTAGTATCGACCGGTTTCGGTAATTTACTAGCCATCTTCAGGATACAAATTCAGCAAGAAAATTACATTGCAAAATCTATTTATAAAAATAAATTATCATATAAAATAATTATAGAATCAATAAATTGTATATATTAATGTACATGTCCAATTTTCTCCAATTTTCTTACTGTACCTACTCATTTTTTAACTTTTATTTTAATTTGCACGAAGTTCAATTTATTTTACTATCGATTTATGTTTAAATAATTCTAATTAAGTCAGAAATTACAATAAATTATAAAATTATAGAAAATAATTAAAAACTAGTAGAACATTTCGTTATTATAATATGTTTTTTACATTGTTTATTATGTCATTTGTTGAAAAGAATAAAAAAACTATAAAGAAAAAGATACAAAGTGACCTTAAACTTAAACACTGCACAAATCACAACAAAAAATAGTTTTACAGAATTACGAGGGTGTTTGACAAGAGTTGGTGCTATACAACCGCAATATTATAAGTATCCTTGAATGCTATCTTTCAAACAACTCGTATCAAAATTTTATTACGATATGTCCAATAGCTTCTTTGGTACACCAGTTTGAAGTGAACAACTAGTTACATTTTTTAATTATTGAAAAAATTCAATATCGATCAGTTTTTCTAACTTGTTTTTCGATAATAAAACTTACGAATAAATCAAAGAAAAATTGGATTCTGTTTACGAGAACCTTTTATTTTCGATGACATCAATTCAATTTTGGATTAATGAATTTAAATGTGGTCTAAAGAGTGTTCTTAACATCAACGTCTAGATCGTCCAAATAAGCAACGTACGGAAGAAATGATTGAAACAATTCGTGATGTCGTATTGTCAGACCGCAAAGTAAAATTGCGTAAGGTAGCTGAGGCTGTCGACATCTTAAAAAAACGTATGAGCAATATTTGACACGATTACCTATATATGAAAAAGCTATCCGCGCGATGGGTGCCGCATTTGCCACAATCAATCAAAAACGTGCACGTTGAACAACTTCAAAGCAGCGTTTAGATATGTTTAAGCGTAATACAAAAATTTTTTTGCATTTTTTTGTGTCTGTGGGTTAAACATGAAATACCTGAAACCAAAATACAGTCAAAAAAATTGATAGAAGCCGGATCTAGCGCTCTAAAGACGACAAAAGTGGTTTCTTTGGCCAAAATGGTTATGGCTACTGTTTTTTGGGATTCTCGTGATATAATTTTTACCGACTACCTTAAAAACGGAAAGACCATGAATAGGGCAACATTATATAGAATTATTGGATTTTTTGACCCACATTTATCATAGAAAAAATGAGCATTCTCATCAAGACAATTCACCTTTATTCACATCCATAATCGCAATGGCTAAAAGCAAAGAATTTGGTTGTAAATTGGTTTCTCATCGGCCTTATTCTCCGGATTTACTCTCTTGTGACTCTTATCTGTTACTTAACCTAAAGATACGGCTCCGTGGTAAAATATTTGTATGAAATTTTGGTTGAAATTCGATATAAAATGGCTATTTTAGAGAGTTTACCAAATTGTATTATTTGGAAGAGATGAAAAAATTGGAAATGCTTTAGAATAAGTGTATTGAACCAAAATAAGACTACCTTGCAAATAAAAAAAAAAATTTCAAAAACAATGTTGCTTTCTTATCGAACACGGGAATACCTATTTTATAATTAAATTTGCTAGAAAACAGTCCATGGCAGCATATATTTATCTTTAATAGTTTAGCTGTCGATGAAATTAAAAGAAACAAATAAAGTTAATTACTTTTGGAGGTTATCATCACTCAATCGGTGCGATTCTGATTTCAACATGGTTATGCAACCATGTTGTTTTAACTAGATTGTTATCTTAACTTATAACCAACTTAGGGTTACCAGATTTCTTCTGAGCAAACAGAGGAGACGCCGCCGAATGAGCTTTTTTTTTAGCTTTTTCCCACCAAAAATAAGGAAAATAATTTTAAAAAATTAATAAGGTTAAATTTTGCATGAAATTCGGAAAAAGTTTTCGAGCAAAAAAATATTTTTTGCAAGCTTTTTTTAAATGGCCGCGGGTTGGCCAAATAGAGGACATCTTCCTTCAAAGATCGAAATATATACCGGACCAAAAATTGGCCTCCAAAAAGAGGACTTGTCCGGGAAAAACCTGACGTCTGGCAGGCCTAAACCAACTCCGTAACAATGGTACCGAAAATGGATATTCTGTTGAGATACGCATATTCAAGATGGTTATAATTTAAGCATAACCATAGCTTGTTAGAAATAGTTCAAATGTGACGTAAAAATAGTAGGGGAGAGTCGGGTGGTTTGAGCCGTCGGGTGGTTAGAGCCACCTCAATTTTTCGGTCAATTGACAGCGACATCTCTTGGTGAATTATGTGAAGTTGTTGTTAAACCAATACTTCACTTTTCATAAGGTTTCGTAAACAAAAAACCCACTTGCTATTATGTTAGCCAGACAACGTGTTCCAAACATTAACAAAATAGTTTTTGCTTGATATTTTAAATAATTCGTTTCGTGAACATTTTCAAACGATTTTTCAATGTAAATATCATTAATGTGTTAGAAATTCGATGAATTTTCATGTGTATAAAGTTTTCGTAGTATTGCATCGTACGTAATTTTTTTTCACTATACTAAAAAAGTGTCGTCATTCGGGTGGTTTGAGCCAGCGATGTCGGGTGGTTTGAGCCACACATTTTTTTTTGTATTTTGCATTCCTATAAATATTTATCTATTGGAAATGATAGAAAATTCCTCTAAAAGTCTAGCCTCTTTTCGATTTTGACCGAAATTGGTCCAGTTCAGGCAAAACCAGAAGCCAAAAAATTGAATCGAGGAAACGACAAACATCATCGTCATTTTGTAACAAAAATTGCAACAACACCATCGCATGCAATACGTGCAAAATTGCAGTTCATTTAAAGTGTTTTTCACATGCAAAAATTATGACTCCGATTTGGAGTTTTATTGTAGGTATACAACATTATAGGTATAAATCAGGTTCTCTGACGGATATCTCACCTACACACCATTTAATCTGATCAGATGACCTCGAATTACAAAAGCATTCAACTTCGTCGAATGCAACCAATCGACAAACGATCTGATATATTTCACCTTCAATTCAATTTTATGATTAGCTACTATAATTATTACAACATAAAAAAAAAATTAAGTAAAAAATTAAATAATTATTCAAATAAGTAAAACGAAATGATTTTTGTAATTATATAAACATTTAGGTAGACTCAGCAAAAATTAGCGAATTATTAAATTTAATTTAGATTAAATTAAACTATTTACTTCATAATCTTTGCAAGAACTTCTCGCATTCACTGTTTAAATAAAGACAGATTCACCCAATCGCCTGATATACCTACATACGACCTGACTAAGTAAGGTCGGTTAATAAAGCCACCTGATTTCCATCCGACAAGGCCATCTGATCTCATCAAAGGCACATAATTTTTTAAAGACACCTGACCAGATCAGGTCGTGACTACACCTTTTGCAGCTGTGATTCAGAAAAGATCAGCTGCTATTCAGAAAACGTCAATTATAATTCAGATTTGTCAACTGATATTCAGAAATCGTCAGTTGTAATTCATATTTGTCAACTGATATTCAAAAATCGTGAATTGTAATTCAGATTTGTCAACTGATATTCAGAAATCGTGAATTGTAATTCAGATTTGTCAACTGATATTCAGAAATCGTTAATTGTAATTCAGATTTGTCAAATGATATTCAGAAACAGTCAAATGATATTCAGAAACCGTCAAATGATATTCAGAAAACGTCAAATGTAATTGATAAAGCATCAAATCAGTGGTTTATGTTTTATATCTCTTCAAGATTGAAATTTTATTAATTCCTTCATAGGAGTATAATAATATTAATCGTTTATAAGAGCCGTTTTACATTATAATAAAATTTGTAGCAAATCTATGACAAAAAATTGTATTCAATTTTACAAGAGTGTCCATACAAGAAAATTTCTTCACAAATTTTGATCCTAAATTTGATACCAAATATTTAGGACCTGTTCTATTCTTGTAACAAATATAGAATAATATTTGTGTCATATTTGACACACTTGAAGTTTTATACAGCAATAAGTTATTTGCTGAAATTTGAATTAACATAATATTGTTGTGACATGATTTTGCTATATTTTTCATGTTTTCTATAATATGAATAAATAATTTTTTTTAAATTTAAAATATTGTTGTTTTCGTTTTTATAAAGCCCTTTCATTAAAAAATTAAATTTCGTTTAACGGTTTCTGAATTTAATTTGACGATTTCTGAATATCAACTGACGATTTCTGAATTATAATTGACGATTTCTGAATATCAGTTGACAAATCTGAATTACAATTAATGATTTCTGAATATCAGTTGACAAATCTGAATTGCATTTGACGGTTTCTGAATATCAGTTGACAAATCTGAATTACAATTAACGGTTTCTGAATATCAGTTGACAAATCTAAATTACAATTCACGATTTCTGTCAGTAATCTGAATTATAATTGACGATTCCTGAATATCAACTAGCAAATCTGAATTACAGTTGCGGATTTCTGAATTACTGATGGAAAATGTGTAGACGGCTTAAAATTGATACAATAGGTATTTATGTAACTAACGAGAAATGAGTATCATCATAATATAATATAAACTATTATTATTTAACAAATTTAATATTTGAAAGTTTAAGATATAATACCAACTTTTTTAAACCTATATCTCAGGAATATTTTAGGGTAACATTTTTATATACTCTATTGAATTGTTTATTTTGTTTCAGGAAGTGGATTCATAAAATACAATGAAGCTAATTATCGTACTTGCCGTAATTATTGGAGTTTGTGACTTGGGACATGGATATTCAAGTAAGTCTACATTTCGTTTTAAAAATTATTTTATGATAGGTTCAGCTAGCGTTAATAAAATGCTTTATGTACCTATTATAAAGTAAATATTAATGTTGCATGAACTATACCGCTGTCCACAGAGAGCAAACAATAGCTTACTAGAAAATAATTTACATTATTGGACACCGCGCCAGGTTTTGGTTACAAATGCTTGTCAGAAGTTTGAAAATATGTATTTAAAAATTTCTAGCTATTTTATTTTTGCAATTGTAATATTTTTATGACATATTTTCACAATAATATAAGCGCAAATTCATCAACAGTTGAATGTTTTTGAAATTTTGATTATCATTAACAGGATTAATTAATTCGCCTGTGCGGTGCAGTGTTCTTAAAATATAGAACGCTGTTTGGTCCAATTAAAAACTGCAACCATCATTTTAAATTTTGAATGATGCAAAACATAATTTGTTTGAACATCGGAATTCTGAAGATTCCGTTATCCTCTTTTAAGTAAACATATTGAATTACATTAAATTACGTCTTGCATAAACCCACCATTACAATATTGTTCTTAATTTTGTAGATTTTTTACTTAAAACTATAATTTTTATTAAGTGCCATTCTCATTCAATTAACGCTAAGTAAATTAGTACAACAACATAATTAAGAAAAGTTAAAGTACATTGAAACTTATTATGTATGGGTTCAAAATGATGCTAGTTTTTTAATTTCTTAAGTTCTTAATTATCATTTTAAACCCACAATCTGCTTTAACTTTTCTTAATTGTGTTGTTGTGCTAATTGGTTGAAGATGGCACTTTATTATACCAATAATAATTTTAGTATGTACAGCATTGGTCACATAATGCATGCTTGGGAAATTCATTTATTCGTAAAATGCTAATCATAGGCTTCATACGATATTTACCGTGCAAACGTAAAGATTTATTACGTTAAACGCTGCTTGCTTTCTGTATAAGTAAAAGATCAATGTCTATAAGTAGAAACCTACATACCTACATGGGCTAATAATTGTTAGTATACGTAATGGGATGTTCTCGTTCTGTTATTGTGTTTTCAAAAACTACTTTACCATAGAGTATGGTCGAACATGCACTGATATTGGTTGTGCCCATAACGAAGAATGCGTTTTAAAAGAAGAACCATGTTCTCGAACTGCAAAGCAAAAAAATTGTGGAACGTATGTATTTTTTTAATTTTCAAAAAGTAAGAAATTTGATCCATTTTACGGTAATTAAGGTATCCTGCGTGTCAGCGAGTTAGCAATCAACCTCAAACTTGTTCAACTTTTGTTTGCCCACCTACACAAGAATGTCAAATTAAAAATGGTCTACCAAGATGTGTTGCCGAAGGTAAATGTTATATTTTGCGTCCCATATTAAGCAAAAAATATTTTTGGGTATTTAATTTCGAATTCAAAATTATTCAACTGTTGGTTTAGGCGTGATTTACTAAAATGTTGTATCTTGTGATTTTAGTCATTAATATGAAATTAAAACAAAAATTTCTATTAATAATTGTAGCACACGAATCATTAAAGCCTTGTTTTCAGTTACATCTAGAAGACACAAGCGTCTTGCGCAAAACAATAATGTTAGTAATTCATCTTACTATTCTCCAAGTGCGCCTCCGTCGCCTGTAAATTCGAATTATCCTGTTTATCCCAATAATAATGGATACTATCCTCAAGGCTCACAAAATTCTGGATTATATCCTAGACTGTCTAACGGTGACGCAACTTATGGAGAATCAACAAGGCAACCTAATATTTACCAAAACGGCCAAAATGCCTATTATCCCAGTCAAACTACTTCAAGACAAAATGTGATACATCAAAATACTTATCAGGGCGGTTATCCCGGCCTTTCTAATTATGGACACCCCGGTAACCAACCTCCTACAAATCAAAATAATATGGGTTATCCCTACACTACTCCAATACCACTAAATGCAGGCTATCCAAATTCTAATCAAAGAAATCCCAGTTATTACACTACTCCGCGGTACAATAGTCAAAGCTATCCTAATCAACCATCATATCCTAATCAAGGTTATCCTACTCAAAGATATCCTAATCAAGGTTATCCTGTTCAAGGATATCCCAATCAAGGTTATCCTTCCCAAAATTATCCAAATCAAAACCCATATCAATCGACTCCAAATCAACGGAACCCATATCAATCTAATTCAAATCAAATGTATCCCACACAAGGATATCAAAATCCATATCAACCTTACCAGGCTCCAGCTAATCCTAGATATCCAACTCAACAAGGACAATATCCCGCACAAGGAAGAGGTTCTTCCTATCAACAAAACTATTACAACCCAAATATGGCTAGTGGTCCACCTCAATCGGAGTCATTTTGGGACAAAGTTAAAAGACAGGGATCTAAATTTCTAAAAGACAATTTCAACATAAATGTTTAAAATTGTAATTATTTACTTTCTAATGCATTTGTTACTGCTACAATTATTATAAAAGAAAAACTTGTTGAAAAATTAAATTATTTTTAAATTGAACTTTTTTTGTATAATTATATAACTAAAATACTTTCAGCTTCTTCCGGATCTAGGAGACACAGACGTCAAGCTTATAACCCTAATTATTCATCGGGAGGTGTAACAACTTATCCACATAATAATAATAATTATAATCCTGGTTCGAACCAAAACCCCAATTATCCAAACACCCTTCCAACTTACAACCCAAATCAACAACCTCATTATAATCCAAATCAACAACCTAATTACAATCCCAATTATAATCCAAATCAGCAACCAAATTATAACCCAAATCAGCAACCAAATTATAATCAAAATCATTTAAACCAACCAAATGTAAATTATAACAACACCAGACCAGGAATATACCCAAACCTTACTCCAGGAAATCCCCTTCAATATCCAGGACCACATCCAGGACAAAATCAAGGAAATCTTCCTGTTTATCATCCTCCAAATACTGGACATAATACTAATACAGGAACTATCGGTGGTCATCCAACTTATCCAAATGCTGGGAACAATAATGCTGGTAATGATTTTTACGTTTCCCAAACTCAAGGAAATCGTCCAAATACGGGTACTCATCCAAACACGGGTTTTCCAAACACTGGCCAAACAAACCCAGGAATTCATGGACAAACATATCCCATTCAACCTGGTTACCAAGGGGGAAATTACAGAACTAATTATTAAATATTTTTAAATATTTTAAAACATTGAAATTAATTTTGAATAGTTAATAATAAAAATAATATTCTACATCAAGCAGTTTTTTGTACATCGCAATCGCATCGTAATGAATAAACTTGTTACTTTTTTAAAAACTTTTTTAACCTAACTATTAATCCTAGTGATCTCTTTTAATTTTAAAATCAAGCAAGTTTTAATTTAAAACTAGAGAATTTAAAAGGCAAAGGATTTGTTTAAGGCAAAAAGCAAATATAGCACTCAACGCAGCATAGGGCAGGTATCGTATAATATATTAAATTAATTTACATTAGCAGTCGTTTTTTATAGTCTAGACTAATCTTCACCAACTAATCTAAACTTTCTGAATTTGGCTCCAAATAATTATAAATAAATTGTAAAATAAAATAAATTTTACTTATTTTTTACTTAATTGGCCTTATTTGGTCCTTAAACTTAATTTCATAATAAAACTAATATGGCATTTAAATTGAAGAAAAAAATTAATTAAAAAATTGAAGGTTTTAATAAAATTATAGTAATTTTTTATTTATCCGAAAATTCGGTTTAAAAAACCTAAAATCAAAAAAATTTTAAAACAGCCACTATATTGGTTGTTGGCGTGTTTTTATGTTATACAAGTGTTTTTGGCATAAATTGGCAATTTGCACATAACTACCAAAGCTGTTCCGGCCAAAAATATATTATAAAAGGTCATCCAGAAATTAAGGTTACAAGAGCTCCTCTGATGCAGGAGAAAATTTTTTGTTTTCAAGTTGGCGCACCTGGTGCGTAAAGGGATCCTAATGGTCAGTTTGTTTGGTCCCACGTATTTTGCTAGATCTGCGCGATCATCCAACTCCATTGTGACGGAGAATGAGACATGGGTTTGTCACTACATCCCAGAATCCAAAAGACAATCACTTCAGTGGCCCCATTCATCTTCTCCTGCCACCAAAACGTTTAAGACGATCCATTCGGATCGAAAAGTTATGGCATCTGTGTTTCGGGACTGTATGGGGTTTCTTGGTGGATTTTACACTTAAAGCGACTACCATTAATACAAAGGCTTACTGCAATACCCTAAAAACTTCAGAAGAATCATTCAGAACCTCAGAAGCTAGGCCCCACACCGTGTGAGTTTCGCAGGAGTTGCTGAGATCGTTTGAATGGGATATTGTCAACCTTCTTTATCCACCCGACTTGGCGCCTTCAGATTATTACCTTTTCACTAAACTAAAGGTGTTTTTAGTAGGTAAACGTTTTTCTAAAGCCAAAAGTGGCTGAAAGAACTGACGGTGGAGGTATATGATACTGGCATACAAAAGATGGTACCCCGACTACAGAAATATTTCGATCTCAACGGCAATTGAAAAAAAAAATAGTTTTTTAGTAGAAAAATAGTTAATCAGTGAAATATCCTGCGAATTTCAATTAAATACAAGCATTTTTCAATCTTATTTACATATTTATTGTAATATTAGTTTTTGGATGACCTTCATACTTTTAAAAAGTTTATTATGATTGTTAATAAAAACATTTTCTCAAAACTACCGGTTTAAGAAAATAACAAAAGTTAAAACAAATACCTCGGTTAAAACATCTTTGAAGCAGCTCGAAAATTATAGATCTACAAAGAAAGGATCTCAAAGTCCTCGCACTTTTTTAATAATATCTCTAAATCTACCTGAAACTAGCCGCCACCGGATCTAACCGAACTTGAAAATTATAAATCTGCTGATCTGCATTTGCTTTAGTTACTTTGCCGATATACCACGGCGCTGTCGTACGAGTATACTAGCTATCCAAATTGTTTGGATGTGACTCTTTTTAGGCTTTAGAGTTGGGACGATTTTTCCAAATTCTCTCCAATACTGCACGTGCCAAGCAATTTACACGTTTGCGTGTTTGGACGGCCAAAAATTGTAGCCTTCGATTAGAAATTACCCTGATGCTTAAACTCTGAAAGGAAGAACATTGCAAGATTGAAAAGATGAGGGGGTCGATTTTGTCGGGACATAAGTAGGCACGTTTTTTACTATTGGTATATTTGAAGATAACTCTGGTTATTGCAAATTTGAGGGAGGTTTATGGAATGGGCGTTCTGTGACAAGGGACACCGACAACTCGGCACTTCGCAACTCGGCACCGGACTACTCGGCACCGGATGACTCGGCGCCGGACAACTCGGCACCGGGAAAACTCGGCACCAGGACAACTCGGCACCGGCGACTCGGCACCGCGAAAACTCGGCACCGGGACAACTCGGCACCGGCAACTCGGCTCCGTCAACTCGGCATCGGAATAACTCGGCACCGTAATAACTCGGCACCAAACGATCCGATTTTTAAAACCGTTTCCAATTTATACAGAGGGGGAATTAAAAAATTAAAAAATATTGAAAAGTATAAATTTTCTATACGACTAATACAGAATACGAACATTCTGGCTCAATTTTCAGTTCAGAAAATACACATTCTTCGCACAGAATATTTCATTCTGAAACATCCATTACAGAATGACTATATTCTCACATCTAAGAAATATTGAAACCTGGTATTGACATCTATTAACAAGTTGTTTTACTGATGGTTTTATAATTATAACTGTCAAATTGGTGTTCGGCTATTACAATAAATACACTAGCACTGTGCGTCAGTCGTATAGAAAGTATAGTCTGGAACTCGTTTGGAATGGCTATTCTGCACTCGGGGACCGTCACCCTCGCCTAAACGGCTCGGGTGACAAACTTTCTCCTTGTGCAGAATGTGCCAATTCCTAACTCGTTACAGAATATACTATTATTTATTTAGTAAGCGCATTGGTTTAAAACACCGACCGGTATAACTCGGCACCAAACGATCGAATTTTTAAAACCATTTTCAATTTATACAGGGGGGGGGGGGAATTAAAAAATTAACAAAATATTGAAAAGTATATATTTTATTTACTTAGTAAGCGCATATTGGTTTAAAACACACTAAGACGTTGGTTTTGATGGGGCGATGACTCCCCTTGGCTTATAATCGCCCTTGAGCTAACATCTTTATTTTATACTGTTGGTTAATATTTTTCAATAATAATAAAATAATTTTCCAACTAGTGCCGAGTTATTACGGTGCCGGGTTATACCGGTGCCGAGTTGACGGAGCCGAGTTGCCGGTGCCGAGTTGACGGAGCCGAGTTGCCGGTGTCGAGTTGTCCCTGTGCCGAGTTTTCCCGGTGCCGAGTCGCCGGTGCCGAGTTGTCCCGGTGCCGAGTTTTCCCGGTGCCGAGTTGTCCGGCGCCGAGTCATCCGGTGCCGAGTAGTCCGGTGCCGAGTTGCGAAGTGCCGAGTTGTCGCGTACCGTGTGACAACCCTAGTTCCACGTTATCTCATCTGAGAACCTATCCTCGTTAGGCTGACTAACAAAGACTGCGTTTCTGTGGTCTAGTCCTGATTGCATCATCTACGTCCTCTGATCTGAAACAGAAGAAAAACTTTAGTTTAGTTGTGTAAAACATGTAGAACAATAATTGTAGGTATTTAGTAAAATTAATATTGTTATAAAAACATATTTTTGAAAAAAATTTACTAAAAAAATTAATAATTTGTAATGCGATATGAAGCCCTGTTTTACGGTTACTACCGATCTTCAGTCGCATATAAGGAAAGAAGTTAAGAAATATAAGAAACAAGAAAAAATATTTGGATTAAATAAATCGGAATATACAAATAATGAACAAAATATTAAAAATTGATAAAATTGACTTATCTACAACCCCACAAAAATGTTTATTTTAACGTTTTGTTTCACAAATCTACTTGAAATTTTTTTATATTTTTTTATTTTTTATATTTATATTTTATATTTTATATGGAAACATGCACCTTTAATATCTTCTATCGATCTTTTAATGAGGACCCATTTAGAAAAATTATTGAATATTAAATTTGAAGACTCTTCTTTCCGACAAGCTACTCTACCAATACGATTGGGTGGTTTGGGTATTAGACAAACTGCAGATGTGGCTCTTCCAGCCTTTATTTCTTCTATTTATACTACTGAGACTTTAATTGGTTCTATCCTTAGTCCATCTTTACCAGATTTTGAGATCTCTCATTTAAAAGAAGCAGTGATGGCTTGGCAGACGACATGTCCTTCGGAAATTTTACCATCTTTAAATTTTTCTCAATCCAAGTGGGATCTTCCGATTTCTAAACAAACTTTTTCAAGTTTATTAAATAATGCTACAGACATTGATCGTGCACGCATACTGGCTGTTTCAGAAAAAGAATCCGGTGCTTGGCTAGAAGCGTATCCATCATCTCATTTAGGTACACTCCTAGATAAAGTTTCTCTTAGAATTTGTGTAAGTCTTCGAGTTGGAGCTAAGATGTGTCAAGACCACGTTTGTGTATGCGGTAAAGCAGTCGATCGGTCTGGCCACCATGGTCTCTCGTGTTCTCAAAGCGCTGGCAGGTTATCAAGACACGCTGCCCTAAACGAAATAATTAGACGATCTCTTGCCACTTCAAACTACCCCAGTATTTTAGAGCCCGTAGGAATTTCACGTGACGACGGAAAAAGACCCGATGGGATGACGCTCGTACCGTGGCGACAGGGGCGAGCTTTGGTGTGGGATGCGACATGCGTAGATACCATGGCTCCCAGTCATCTGTATATTTCAAATCAGATGGCAGGCTCTGCAGCGGCAAAAGCTGAAAATCTTAAACGTACAAAATATGGTATGATTCTAGATCACTACGATTTTTCAGCTTTTGCTGTCGAGACGTTTGGACCATGGAGTAAAGATACAAAGGACTTGGTCACTAAAATCGGTCGACTGTTAATTGATGTATCAGGAGACAGCAGAGCAAAATGTTTCTTGGAACAAAGAATTAGTTTATGCATACAACGAGGTAATGCTGCATCGGTGCTCGGTACGATGCCCTCGGTAGCGGTTATGGACGAATTCTTTCATCTTCGCAATCACAAAAGTGATTCCTAAGTTCAATAATTTAATTTAATTTTATTGTTTGATGTTTGATGATGTTCTTTTATATTTTTTATATTTATTTATATTATACAGTAGAATCCGCTTAATGTGATCACGAATAATGTCATTATCCAGCGGTTATTGTGATCATTTTTGTTTGGCAACAGGCGGTTTTTTCTTTTTTTTCTATTTTGTTCTAATCCAAGTCTTCTAAAATTCCCTTTTTTCTAAATTTCGCTTATTGTTATCAGTTAATATTATTAAAATGTTCTTGGCCCAAAGTGATCACATTAACCGGATTCTACTGTATTATTATTTATATTTTATGGAATTTATTTTCTAAATAAATTTATGTTATGATGGTTATAGTTGGCTAGAAGACAATTGCGACAAACTCCGCCTTTCAAAATATATTTCAGCATCTATTTACGTCAAGTGCACCTACAGTCAACAGAATGCGCTAAACTGAATGGATATCTGAACTTGAATATCAGTTATTCCCTAAATTAATCTATATTTGAACTTCATCTTCAGCTTAATAGCTTCACTTTAGTGTTGTCTATCAGATGTCGTTGCATTTTTGTAAGTATCTAGTTAAATTTACTGTTGGTCAATCAATTACTTCTCTAGAACCGCGGTCTGGATCCAGGTTTGCTACCTAGACACTGCCTTTTCAGAAAATTGTAAAAGTGGTATTTTTTGGAACACACTTGTTTTGATTTGTATGACATCTAAAACTGCAGAAGAACAACGTACAAACAAAACGTCAAGTAAACCGCTGTGTCTCTGTTGGTTTTAAAGTTGAAGTGACATTAATTTTACTTTGTCATTTGTTGTTGTAGCAACACTTTGTTTATTTTTGTTGTCCCTGATTAAGTTTATCCCCGAGGAAATAAACGTGACATTTTAGTTTTTCAAAATAAAAATTGTTGTAGAACTTTTCCAACGTTACACCCGGAGGCGGTACAAAAAGCGATTTTCCTACCATCATTATAAAAGATAACTGATTGTCATTTTAATTTACAAATAAGCTTCTTTTACGCACTAGAGCGTAAAAGTGATTACATTTAACACAAATGGTAAGTATCAATTCTTCTTGAAGCGGGTAGTTACCAACGGAAGTGACCAAGCGTTTATACAGTTCTAAATTACGAAATCTTCAAATTTAATTATTAGAAAAACTACGTTGCCAACTCGGATTTGCAAGATTTTTGGTACTGTTCAGTACTATGATATTAAAATAATAATAATAATCGACATGATTACAGCATACCAAGTAGGTGAGCGCACGTACTTACTCAGCGCTAGTACGTCAAAGTTTGAATCAAAACAAGCAACATAATATTTTTTATGGACAAATCATTTCGCTGAACTTCTTTATAAAAAATTATCAATACAAATGCTTGAATTTTGATGACATCTCTTTTTTTGCTGATAAGTAACTATATTTTAGCTGTTTTAGTTAAAAAATATGCAATTTGAATTCAGTTAATTTATAATGCAATGAAATTAGGTATTTGTTAAGAACAAAGTTAAGAGAGTGTCAATATCCAAAAGTAAATTTCGAATCGATAACTTTTAAGAAATCTGTATTTACACTTACGCTATCTAGAAATGTAAGTTTTAACTTCAAAGATAACCTTGTTTTTCGTCCTTGCCTTGATACTTTAATTGTGCCATTTAACAGTAGTTCTAACAGTGTTAAAAGATTTTCTATTTCAGGTTAGATACAAAGCAATTTTTCGCCAAAAATTTTAAATGGTTTCGACCCAGACTGAAAGCCTTCTTTGGATCTGCACCTTTTGTTAATTTTTTTTTTAAGAAGAATGTGTTCATTGAGAGGACAAGTTTTTCCAATGAATACTTGTAATAGATAGCTGTTATTTTTCAAAAATTATAATTTTTTAAAAAATTATTACAAAATATCTGATAAAAATTTTAATAAAATTTAAATTTTAAAACTTCATCAAGTTGAAAAATTGGTGTAAGAGACAGAGTACGGTATAAAATATAGTAGTTGAAATTGATTTAATTTTAGCTTTGGCAACAGTGTCCCAATATTTCTAGTTGACTTACCACACTCGTTTTTGATGTTAGTGATTGAACAATAAGAGTGGATTAATTTACTTTTGGGTATGAAAAAATTAGCTTATTATTATCAAAATTAACCATTTATATTTTTATGTGTTAGTGAATCTCGAAATTATTTTAAATGCCTGGGTACATGCGCAGTTAATTTTTGAAAACATTTTGAACTTAAAATGTAGCTACGTAACATTTTTATATTATTTAAGCTTAAAAATGAAAGTTATTTTTAATTACAATAGTATAGGCCCATAAGTATTAAAATAGAATTTATTGAAAGTGGATGTGCATGCCTTAATTAATTTTTGGCGCGCATTTCCTCCATTTGAGCTTTCAAAGTTATTCAAAACTGCAGCGTGCAAATTTTAATTTGCATTCGTTAAGGTCTCAGAAATTCAAATATTATATAAAATAGCCAAAGGGGAATTTTGCAATGCCTCATTTGATAAATATTTTTGATTACTCATTGATTTCTTGTAGTAAAGTTATACTGGGAATTAGGAGATAATTACATTAATTTATGACGTTCCTTAATCCATTTTCTTCTAATCTAATGCTTTAATGATTAGATGCAATTTAGCTTGTAAATGATCGTTTAAATGAATTTGCATAATTTTAAATTGCTTAACATAATAGAAGATTTAAAAATTATATTGATAGCACAGTTCAGTGTAAATAATTGTAATCCAGCATAAAGATTTTCCAGTTCAGGTTTTAAAATTATTTAATTTTATATTCACTTTTCTATTTGCTTCCTAAATTAATTTTCATATTTTTTGCAGAAGTCAAAATGTTGTATTCCTTCCTATTTGTGATAGCACTTACGTCCATTTCTTTGGGAGATGCATATTCTAGTAAGTATTTCTGTTTATATAAAAAAATTTAGTAGAAGACGACCTTGGATGTTTTGTTAAAAATTAACATTTACATTGAATTATAAGTAATAAAATCCTTGAAATAATCAAACCATATTTGAATTGGGATTCCTCAAACTGAAAGGTTTGATTAAATTAAATCGCGGTAAAGTACAAAATGAAGTTACTAAATTTTGTCCTAATTGTAATTTTGTAACCTTTACATGCACCAAAATATATATTTAACTACTGAAAGATTTCAAATCCTCAACCCTGCTGTAAACCATTATATTAATTAATATTACATTTTCAGAGTACGGTAGAAGTTGTAAAGATATAGGTTGCCAAAATAATGAAGTATGCGTGATGGAAGAGGATCCTTGTGGAATACATGCAAGAAACGAATGTGGACGCTTTCCAACTTGTAAAAAAGTTAGTAATGCAGCTCAAACATGTGCCACTTATTTCTGTCCTCCTTCACAACTTTGTAGAATGGACAATGGAGAACCAAAATGTTTCGACGATCCTGGTAAAAAATACTATCTCAATTTCTTTAAAAATTATTTTGTAGAAAACTTTTTAAAGTTGTAAATAAACAATTTAAATTGGTTTTTTCAGCCGCAACTGGATCTAAACAAAATAAGCAAATTGTACAGAGTTATAATCCAGGTGCACCATTAGGAGAGAATACCAACGCTGCCGCTGGCTCTCCAGGGCAATATCCCATGCAAAACTACCCTCCTACTCCGCAATCACCGTATAATCCTCATTATCAACAACCACAGTATCCGCAGTATCCTCAAAATCCTCAATATCCCCCTACTCCAAATTCTCGACTATATCCAAATATTCCATCGGGAATGAATGGCCAAACAACTCCTCGACCGAATGTTTATCAGCCAGGACAGCAAGTTCACTCCGGGGGAGGCTATCAAGGTGGTGCAATAGGTTCCGGATATCCTGGACAACAAGGCAGATATCCTCAACAGAATGGTTATCCTCAACAAGGTGGTTACCAACCACAAGGTGGTTATCCTCAACAAGGCGGTTATCCGCAACAAGGCGGTTATCCTCAACAAGGTAATTATAACTATCCCTATGGATATCAACAACAAGGTTATCCTCAAGGCGGATATCCCTTACAAGGTGGGTATCCGAGACAGAGTAACGGGTATCCAATTCAAGGTGGCGCCTACCCAAACCAAGGCTATTCGGGTTATCCCACTCAACGGGGTCAAACAAATAGAGGTAATAATAATCCTGGAAATTATTACGGTCAGCAAAACAAACCAGCAGGACAAGACGGACTTTTGGATAAAATTACGGGTACATTGAAAACTATAGGTACAAATTTCTTGAAAGACACATTTAACGTACGTTTGTAAAATATATAAAAATTCTGTTGCAGGGCTATTCTGGTTTTTCCTAAAATTTGTGATATCCAGAGTTAATAATGCATTTTAAATATTATTAATATAATAAATTGTCTTGCCTATTAAATGATAACTATTACGCTTGTTGTTAACTAATAAATTTTAAAATGATATTTTTAACATGCCTATAGTAGAAACTAACTGATAATGTGGATGCCAAAAGTCATTCCAAGAGCCGAAGATTCCAATATTTTCTTATATCCTATATTGAAATAGATTATAATACTGCAATTAATAATAATCCTCTAGAAAACCTATAAAAACTGTATAATTTTAAAAATTCTCCAAACTATGGACATTTTTGGTAAGTAATAGCTTTTTATAGTTGCTCTTGGTTTTGGTGTGATTTTCTCTTGATTTCACAAATTTATTTATTGTTACATTAATACGTTTTTCTTTTGCGGGAATAGCTCTAACAGCTTTTTTAATTTATTTCTTTTTATTTATGTGTGTATATAGTACGTAGAATTTTTTTCTAATACGGCTTACTCAAAATACTCATATTGTACAAAACTGCTCTAACTTTATTGTTTAATATTTTTGTAATATATTTTATACTTTTATTATATTAATCTGGTTGTTACAAATGATCCTTTAATTTTAATTAAATAAAAAGCTTATAATGTATAAGATTTCTTACAATTAAAATCCTACTTTATTATTTCAATTTATATAAGAAAAATATACTTGCCTTTCTTGTATTTGTATGAAACAGCTATCCAATTACATCATTTTTAGACATAAATTTGATGCACTAAATTCAAATTTAACTTTAGCTTTGAGCTATACATACAATTTTCCTTGCTAAACAACCTTATATTATACCTGCTCATTCAAGTCTTATTAAAAAAATTATTTAAATAAAAAAAAGAACTGATCAAGCAGATCTTGAGATCCAGAGCTTGAAAATCTTCATTGCCAAAAACTTTTTGTGCATATGTATCAATTTGATGTGCACTCTCTCTCAAACGGTAATAAGAATTTTATAATCAAATTTCGTCTTAAAATTAGTTTAACGCTTTAATTTAATTTTTTTTCCTTACTTTTTTTTTTAAATATTTTTCTCAAGTGTGATCAAGTCTTCAACTTGAAAAAAGCATTTTTTGTGATTTTTTTTATTTTTAAAACTTAAACAAAGCATAAATATATAAAAATTATAATAAAAAAAATATAAAATTATTATAAAATAGTTTTCATTTTTTATTCGGCAGGAACCTATCTGTTACCGTTAACTGGAAAATATGAGATTTAATATTGATAATGTGGCAGCTATTTTGAAAAATTTTTGTTTCATTTGACACTCCAGTCACCGATGAGTACCTATGAGCTACTACCGCAAATTAAATGTGGTTAGTAAAATAGCTACCGTTGAGTACAATTTGTTAATTATTGGTAGATTCACTCTTCGGTGAGTCTGCTGAATACTATCATTGCCTTTTAGATTTATATTATTATCAAAACAAATTTTAGATTTTGTGTTAGCTTATAATCTGATAAGCAGCAGCATGTAATTTTCTATGTTGCTGTTGATTACTATTTGTAGTTCTGTAGAAGCATCCAACGAAGATAAAAGCGAAACGTAGACAGTAATTATCAATTTAGTGTTTCATTTATACCTGTTTAAAATCGTGATTATCAGCTTTACTGAGTTTTGAAATAATGAAAAGCGAAAATAAGCGTAAACGTAGACCTATTAATTTATTTTTGAATTTTGTAATTTAAAACTTCTTAAAATTATTTTCTTTTTCAATCTATTTTTATTCTAGATTTTACCTTTGATTTTGATTTTTTTTGAACCTAAACAAAATGTGAGATCCATTTAGAACGTAATTTTTAAGTTTTTTAAATTGATAAATTAAATAGGATTTGTATTTTTCTGAAGTCTGGATAGTTTGAACATTGAAATCTGGAAAAATACATCTGAAAATAATGAGAACCCCACAGAAAATCTACCGATAATAGTTCATAGGGTTGGGTACAACTCGGCCAACTGTAAATAAAATGTTCTGTGAACTCGCTTCGCACGATTCGCCGCAGGCACGATTCGCCGGCAAGCACGATTGGCCGTGGCACGATTCGTCGAGAGATTCTAGCGCCACATATCAATAATCTTCGGAATTAAACAAGAAGAAAATTATTCGATTTGTTGACCTTTTGTATTTACATGAATCTCTCTCTCTCAGATTCCTTAGCTCTACGCAAGAGCATAGTGACCACTTCTTTTTATTTAGAAGGGTTCTCTAGGCAGATACCTCGGTGGTTTGCCATTGCCTACCGAGGGAAGACGGTCAGAACAAAGTTTAACTCCGCCCGGGATCGAACCGGTGATTTCGGCTTAGCAATCGGCGCACGCAAGCAACCAAGCCGTGACCGTCTTTTTACATGAATACACAGGTCAATTAATATGGTTCAAATTTTATTTTTTATACCTCTTTACCTTCCATGTTTTTGTAAGTTAGGATTTAAATTCACCGTTGTCAATTTTGCAGTTGAGCATCGAAAGACCGACTATTTGGCGTTTCATAAACGAATTAAAGAAGTTCAAAAAAACAGAGATGTGTATTATGAAAGCCTAGTTGCCGGGAACTATACTGGAAAAAAGCATAAAAAGTTTATCCTTGCAGATCAAAGAATCTTGACATTAATCAATGATTGTGAGAATCGGGATATATTAGAATACCTTCGTGGTTTGGCCCATAATTTCGAAATGTTGGAGGCTTAATCTAAATAAAATTGAAAATATGAAAATAAAAGAAAATATAAAGAACTACTGTTGTTTTTTCTAACTTCTGAGAAATTTATTTATTTAATTTGTTTAATTTATTTAATTCATTTTTATGGGTTAAAAATCTATCAAAGATCTATCCAAAGAGTACTATATATGATGGGTTCTTAAAATTTCTGAACAAACACGAAATTTTTACGAAGAAACAATTCGGGTATCAACAGGGAAAAAGCACCATTGATGCAATAATGAGTCTCACGTCTCACATATACAATATTCTTGAGAAAAATCAAAAATGTCGAACCATATTTTGTAATTTATCGAAAGCATTTGATATGATGGACCACAAAACATTTTTAGAAAAAATCGACCACTATGGACTCAGAGGAAAAGCATATGAAATTATAAAATCCTACATCCACAACAGAATAACAGAAAACAGATGGTATACTGGAATCAGGAGTATAGTGAAGAAATAGAGGTCACCGGAGGAATACCGCAAGGAAACATCTTGGGTCCTTTCTTCTTTGTTCTCTTTATAAATGACCTATCACCAAATGTGAAAGGTGAAATTGATTTGTATGCGGACGATACAGCGTACACACTGGAAAAAGACGAAACGATACAAAAGGGCTAAACAAACTGATAGAATGGTTCTCGTCAAACAAGTTATTACTAAACCCAGAAAAAACACAGCAGCAAAACTTCACAAAAAATAGAAGAACTGAGCAAGAAGAAAGAAGCTCAACAAAATACCTAGGTATAATCCTGGATACGTTATTAACTTGGAACGACCACACACGCTATCTAATAAAAGTATTGGGGAAATCTCTCTACGCGATAAAAAGAACCTAAGATACAGCTGGTGAGGAAGCAGCTAAAATCGTATAATTCTCTATGTTTCACGCTTAGAATGATATACGGCTTTCATGATATACGGCTTTCTTGTATGGGGTAATGATGCACAAATTAATAAGCTGTTCACCATACAAAAAAGAGCCATAAGAGCACTGAAGGGAGTGCAGAGCAAAACACATTGCAAGCCATTATTTCGTTCTCTCAATATAATGACCCTTCCATCGGCATACGTATATGCAAGTATACTAGGAATAAAATGCGACCCAACAATACAACAAAATACTGCCAAACATGAATACAACACGCGGCAATGTAATGAAATTAAAATCGAAAGATACCGATTAAAATGTTCTGAGAGCAAAAATCTAAGAACAAAACTGTTCAACCAACTGCCGACAGACACAAAAAGTCTACCATTGGCCAAATTCAAAAGGAAAATCAAAGCTATGTTAATAGAAAAAGCGCTATACAACGTAAACGATTTCTGGCATGATGAAATGGTCCATTTGCGCGTTGAGATGAAACCCGGCATACCTATGCCGATCTCCACCATTTACGTCCAGTTCAATTGTACTTTTATGTTACTTTTATGTTGATGTAATAAAGATTATTATTATTAATAGATGGGGTTACTGAACGGATAAAAATAAACAACTCACGGCAAATCGTGTCGCGGCGAATCGTGCCGCTGCCAATCATACCCTTCTCTAGTTTATACCAGTTAGTATTAAATGCCATCTTAATGTTTTCTTGTTACATAAATACAGGTTAAGGTTCCCGATATTATCATAGTCAATGGTGAAAAAGTGTTTGCAAACCTATACTTTCTTAATTTGATTTTTTTTCAATATTATTATTATTTCCAAAACCAATGCATTGGTTCGTAACATACATACATACATAGACCGATAAACATATAACCCTCCTTTGCGTAGCGCAGCGGGTAAGAAGGTCAAATTTTTCAACATTTTTCTACTTATTTTAATTCATAACTTGAAAGCCGTTGATTTTAGACAATAAAAAGTTTAAATCTAGTTTGTAGATCATTTCGCGCTCTTTAAAAAACCACTAAACCATTTTTACTGAAAATTTAATATTTTCGGGACTATGGCCATGTGAAAGTAGAAATTTAAAAAAATGCTTTAAAACCCTTCCCTTTTTAGAACTTTTAAAAGGGTATTTATGCAAACTTTTGTTATTTGATTCCACTATGATTTTCCTATTATTAAACAATTTTAATAATAACTAAATCAATATTTTTCAACAAATTTTTTGTTCGGTCTTAACCTGAATTATTGACAAAAGTTGAAGTAAAAAGAACTTTCGAATAAAAAAAATGGGATAACATAATAATAGGATGTATTTATTATAAATTATACGTGTAAATCAGAAAAATGCTGCATAACACGCTTTTTGAAGTTACCTCTACCATGAGTCGTAGAATTTTATGGTTTAGGACTTTATTGGAAGTTTTTATGTCGTCAGCACTACGTTACCCTTAGGTGTAAATCATAGCAAGACTGAAACAGTAGCTATTCTGCGTTGGAGACACTTTTATAGACTCCGATTTTAGAAGAATCGATGTGTTCTTTAGTACGTTCCGCTCTAAAAGGCTCTAAATGAAGCCGTTCAGTGTAATATAAATACTGGCTTTTTATAAATACCAACTGGAGCATTTAATAAAAGAAAAAAGAGATTTATGTTTAAAATAAAAATTAACTAAAGTAAATTTGATAATAAAATTAATTGATATTCTGAATTGAGGAAAGAAGAGAATCGTGAAAGCGGCTTTGCAGCGGAGAGTTTTAATTAGTTGCGGAGGAAGGTATTAGATCTTACAATTAGGTAATTTAAACCTTATAAAAATAACATAATACAAATGCAGGTTACGAAACTTCCAATTTTAAGCGGAAGTGCGCAAAAGAAAGGCAATTTTCCGTTAGCCTACTCTCCTGCCTCATAAAACCAAACATAAACTCGCGACAAGAACCGCCGTAAATGTGAAATCTTAACTGAAGATAAGAGCACTGGTCTTACACCCTTCTCGCATTCTTATTTCTTTCATCACTTGCTATGACCTTTGTCATAAAAGCTTTCTTTTTAAAGTTTTGAAGCTTCGACGAGCTTAGCTACCGCAAGAGAGTCGTTCTGGAAACTGAGTTTTATATTATATATTTTTTTCAACTAAGAATCATTACCGCATCATGTCACTTGCATCAAATTAAAATTTCGAATAAGGACATCTTAACGACCTACAGGATACGAACGAAGACGTCACTACTGAAATCTTTATCTTTAACTGCTGTTTGGAATACAAAATTGCAATACTTGATAAAATAATCTAAAATGCCCTCGAGATTTAATTTGAATAATAAAAAAGAGTTTGTAAATCCACATTATCCTTAAATTGGAAATTACACAATACAGAAACAAATTTAGGTACATCTGTCATGGCAGTTTGTTCCTTGTAACTTTTAATAAAAGTATCACCAACTGCAGTTCCGGTGATAAAAATATTAAAGAAAATTCACATTTTTTGCTTTCAGCTTTTCGCAACGAGTGGTTTATGAGCTGGGACAGTGTACACCCTGGTAGGGAACGTTGTTAGGACGAAGTTGTTCAGAGTCCCGTGGGGTAGGCGGAAACCACTTGTGACGGGGATATGTAATCATTGTGATTAAGTTACCCTAGACCCGTTTATGCGCTATATTACTGAGAACCGTATTGTAATGAAATTTTTATATTAAACCGTATTTTGAGATATTAAACACTTAAGTTTCTAGGTTTCAATTTAAAAGAAACCTTAAAGCGCGTCGCTTGAGAAAATTGCGTCTAGAATAAATAAAAATATCAAGAGGATTTAATAATCAAACCATAAATTTAACAAAATAAAAGAATTGAAATAAAAATTATTTACCTATCTATTTTTATTGTGTAGATGTAGTTTCATGTAAGGGTAAGTTCACCTGATGGCAGCAACTATTTATAAATAATATAACGTTTAGAAGCTCAGAAGTATTTTGTAAAATATTGTCAAACACATGTATGGGAGTGTTTCGTTAGAAATAATTTTTAGAAATAATATATAAACATAAAACTATAATAAAAATGCTGCATGTTGATGTAATTGGTTGGTCTTAAAACGCAGCGTACAATTTAAAAAAAAAAATTTGAATTTCAAAAAAATATTTAATCTGCCCGCCCGCCACAGCTAACCAATCAGATTTAAACATGGCCGTCCGATGTTTTGAATCACGTAGTGCTATATTTTATGTAGTTAGGTTTTCATTCTTGTTTATAACCTGCAACACTTTGACAGTGCCATTTACATTCTTTCAAATTGGCAACACGATTTTTATTGGTTTCTGAAACCCCGCTGTTTTTAAAAAAAAGCAGGCCCATGACATCACCGGCCTCTCCTTTAATATTTTTTTTCTTACCTTAGACGTAGGTACTCAAAAAAAATTTGAAAAAAATTCTGAATGCTCATTTTGACTCCTCCTTTCATATGAAAAAAATTTAAAAAATAGTGAAACACGTCCATTGTAATTTCAGTTCAAACTGAATTAAAATTGTTTCAGCTGCATTTAAATTACATTAAATAGTGAACAGAAACCAAAATATAAAAAGCTGTCTTTCTCCGTTTTCGCCAGAGCAGTTCTACAATTAGGTATAATACTGATAAGTGTTTTTTGGTATTTTTGAACTAAAAAAATATGTTCATTTTTATTAAATCATAAATATAATTTATTTTCAAGTTTTTGTTTCCAATATTAAGCGATTTTCACAATATTTTCAACTCTTTATTGAAATGTCTGGCAAATTATTTAATATATTATATGGGTCATTCCACCAAATAAATTCACTTTTACGGTGCGACTTCCGCCGATTTTGTTCAAACTTTGTGAATATGGTCTCCACATTATAAAAAACATTTCCTGAAAATATTACCCCTTAATATGCAACCATTTTGAAGATATAATTTTTTGAATTAAAAAAAAAATTTTTAACTTTTTTATTAGTTTTTTTCAAGCAGAAAACTTTTTTAGAAAAATTGGTAAAAGACAGTTTTTTCTAGGAGAAATTCTCAGTTTTTCAATGAAAATATTAATATTTTGTCATTTGTAACAGAAGAACCATTAAAATTCAATAAAAGTGGAGAAAACGATTCAAATTTGATATTTTTTTCTGAAAGCTGAGAGTTTTTCCGACAAAATATGTCATTTTCACGATGTGCATATTTTTTGTTTAAATTCAATTAATTATTTATTATTGCTTAAATACTTGTCATTGATTAAATTTTTCATTAATATTTTTGAAGTAGAAAACTTTTTTAGAAAAATTGGAAAAATTTAGAAAACAAAAAATTTGCACATTGTAAAAATTACATACTTTGTTGGATAAGCTCTCAGCTTTCAGAAAAAAATATCAAATTTGAAGTAACACGCGCCGCACAGTGAGAAAAATCGTTTTTCCACTTTAATTGCATTTTAAAGGGTCTTCTGTTACATTATGACAAAAAATTAATATTTTCATTGAAAAGCTAAGAATTTTTTCTAGAAAAACCTTTTCCAATTTTTCTAAAAAAGTTTTCTACTTCAAAAAAATTAATGAAAAAGTTAAAAGAAAAATTTCAAAAATTCAAAAAATCATAACTTCAAAATGGCTGCATATTAAGGGCTAAAATTTTCAGGAAATGTTTTTTATAACGTGGAGAACGTATTCACAAAGTTTGAACTAAATCAGTGGAGGTTGCCCCGTAAAAGTGATTTTATTTGGTGAATGACCCCATATATCTTATCCAAAAAATAATTTTCTATTAGAGATTTTCAAGCACGTAATTAGAAAGTAAAGCAAATCTGATGAAGATAAAAATATAGTTAAGTATTTAGAGGTATATAGTACTTTTTTGCAGATTCCAAATAAATTTTCTAATCTCCTGAAGATGCGCGGATCCGCACTTAACATGTTGAGATTGTAGATCACAAAAATTTCTTTTTAATCTGCGAAGAAGTATATTACCTCTAATTACTATTGTCGCGCTAGGGCCTTAGCCATTTCCAGTTAAAGGTGTGCACTAATCTCCCCGATGGTGTCAATTATTATTGGGATTTCTTAATTAATATAAAACTATTAGTTATTGAGGTAACCTGATTCTATTGAATATAAATAGTAACTAAAAATACATGATTGAACTTATATCTAATGTCTTACCTTACCAGTAAGAAGTTGGAAGACGGACTCGAACTACAAGTGGTTTTGTGGCACTCACTGCATTTGCACAACTCCATCCACTTATCAACTACTCGTCGAGTTATCGACTTATCCACAAATTTACTAACTACTAATTAATTAATTATTCTCATTGTTCTCTTTTTTTTTGATTTTTTTTTTTTTAAATGAAAATATGATTTTTTCAAAAAAAATCAAAAAAAAAATATTTTTAAGACTTATCACCAACGCACCTATCTGCTTTTCACTTATTTACGTCCCATTCTGGATGGGAAATTTTAATGGATTATAACTTTCGTCTAGTAAAAATTTTTGAAAAACCAAAGCAATTCATAGAAAATCTGAAAATAATAAACAAAATAGCTACAAAACAAAAAATTAAATTCACAAAATTTTTATTTTCATTGAAAAATTATCACATTATTTAATTAAATGTTCAAAATGGCCACCCTCATTTTCAATTTTCATTTTCGGCATTTAAAAATATTTTTGTTAAATATTTTTCTTAGAAAAGTATCCTCTATCACCACCTAAGTTATGTAAAGTGTATCCGGGAGCATCCTGTATATTCAGTAAACAAAATTGAAGATTAACTTTTTTGTTAAAGGAATAAATTGCTTTCCCTAAATCTCTATAAGACACAATCAATTCTTGGTCTAATATATTACATGTAGGTAATTTAAACAAAAAGGAGTTTTGTAAATCTGATCAAGAATTGAAAAAGAACTTGACTTTAAAATATAGTCTAAAGTCTAATACAGATGCAGAATAAAGCTACTGAGTAGGATGTATATAATCCTATATTATCATAATGGTAAATAATTAAGATTAGTAAAACATAATATTTATTTCTGTTTGTAGCTTTGATTGGTATAATGATTTACTATTTTCGCTTAAAAACAAAGATTCCTGCCCTTCTAGATCTAAAAGCCTTTAATTATGTGTTATCTCCGCGTTCAAGATTAATTTTATTAATTAAGGGAAAACGTGCGTTCTTACCAAATAACAAATTTTACAGATTGAACTTGTGTGTTAAGGGGCCTATACATTATCAAACAAATTGCGCAACAAAGCGATGCGCAATGTTGCATTGCACAACTGTATCACCCATACACTTCATAAAATTTTGATCAAACTTTAGTTACAAGTTGTGCATTGTTTAGAAACAATCATGTCCTTAAGTGCTATTGGGTATAGAAAACCGGCCGACAACTGAAACATATTGCACAACGAAGTGCAACTCGCACATACACAACCCAAGGCGTTGCGCAAATATTCCCGTTTAAAAAAGATTTTAAACATTCTTGAAACTTATCAAATAATTGTGCAATGCATCAAACACTACCATACATTGACAAATAGTTTTCCTGCTCTTGCTCACAACAGCAAGTGTTCCACAATTTGTTTGATAATGTATGGGCCCCTTTAGTGTGTTAGTTGAAATTTTGAAATATAAAAGTTGCTTCTTATTTTAAATTCTTTCCATCTTAACAACTTTGTTTTCCATCATTGAACACATTGGACAATAGAACATATAAAGTTGGAACTTGCTTAAAATGAAACATATTTTTGACCAAAAATTGGCAAAAAAAATTAACAACAAATTTTATAAACAAAAATCAATTTTAATTATTAATTAATACACTTTAGTGAAAACTTTGAGTGTTACAAAATAAAGTAAAAGAGTAATAAATAAATAAAAAAAGAAATTAGAAATTTAACAACAATAATTCGACACCTGGCAAATACCTGCATAACACTGCTATGCTAATAAATAAAAATAATATAAAACAAATAAAGTTCTCAATTATTTACAAAACAAAAACCCAACAATCAAAAGTATTCTAATAAAAAAAAAATGCACCATTGAATTAAATTGCATCTTTCTTGGAATAATAAAAATTATAAATTACACACATGAAGGTACCAAAAAAATTTCTACGACTGTAATTATATCAAAACAAAAATTAACGCAATTTTGCACACACTAACTGAATTTGTTCGTCAACTCTTTCGCTTACACCTTTAAATGTATTTGGATGTGGGCCTATCATTTGTATTAACTGTGGAACTTCTTGTCCCGATATTTGAGTGAATTTAACCAATGATTTCATACATCTCCATAATTTTTCTTCACATGGCTTATTGTTAAAATATTGTAAAAGAGCCATTGCAAGTTCTACAGCTACATCATCAAATACCTAAAATTTAAAAACCAATTACTCTTTCGTTTCCTCAATGTTTATTAAACAAATATGACACTTTTTAATGTTATCTTGGCTTGGTTTCTAAACGATTTTAATAATAAATTTTTACTCTCTATTTTCTCCACTTAACAACAATTTTCTTTTTTAATGATTTAATTTGTTAATAATGAAATCGTCTTCCAAGCTAGCATAAAATGAGTTATTTGCAAACCAATCATGGTATGGTGTGACAATGTGAAGGCATTCACAATTTTCCCGTAACACATACAAACCTATTTTGATATTTTGACTATTCTACAAAATTAGTGGCATTTTTACGCTAGGGCAAAATTATAACGAAATGTATAAGGTAAACAAATTTCATTGTTTTTGCAAGCTAGATAGGTTATTTAACTTAAAAAAAAATTTGCAGTAAAAAAACAAAAACTACATTAAAATAAATTAATACACTTACATTTATCATGAAAATTTAATTAAAAAGATAAAAGCTGATTATTTCAGTGCCCTCAAACCTGTGAGATTTACATAAAATTCCGAGTTTACAAGTAACTCAATAAGGTCGGATATAACTCGGAGTAATTCAATAAGGTCGTAAGGTCGGAAAATCTGGTATATTTGGTTGAGAACCAAACATACAACTTCAGATTATCCAACATTCTAAAGCTTTGCTTTTCCAGTTGCTTTACAACTGTGATCCAATTACAAAATAAACTTTTGTAAAAAAAAACAAATTTTTTTTATAAGTTTGATAATAACCTAGTAAACCTGCAAAAACAAACGAAATTTGTGCACCCTGTATATGAAAAAAGCTTTTGTTAAACTGGATGACACATCCATTATTTCGACAAATAACTACCTTCGATAATGTGCCACTGGGTAAAAGTTGTCGAATCCGAAAGTTTTTGAACATTTTCTGAAACCACAAATTGTCTAAAGTACCCAATACTTTTATGAAAATAATTCCTCTAAATAACACAACTCAATAGCGCAAGCTAACCGTGACAAATTATAAGGCTACAGTAGCAAAAATTGGAAGTAATTGGCTGAAATTTTTATATTTACAACTAACAATCAGACAGACGAAATGCAAAGAGCAAAACAGGTTTAGTATGTTCCATGATAATTATTTCATATAAAATTAAGCAGAAAAGCCTGCAGAAATTTTATTTATAGTCCTATCAAGATTAGTAAAAAAAGATACAGACCACAGTTTTTACCTCCTTGCAGGCCATATTGTAAATTATAGCAGAACCGCGGTCTTGCAGTTCAGGAAGGTCAGACAATAACGAATGGACAGCCACTTTGGTAGTCACTCTAATATTACTAATTTGTTGGTTGTTGTAAGTCCATTCTGAAATATACAATAACCATTCTGAAGAGCTTAAATTTTCAAACATATTTGCAATCTACAAAACAAAAACATGTCAAAGATGTTATAACTTATTTTCACTTTAAGTTAACTTACAAACAGTGCAAGAGATTGTTGTTCATCGACTCCAATCCTATCAATTTCAAATGCATAATTCATAAGGACGTGATCTTTTCTGTCTTGGTGTAAAACTAATATTACGTCATCTTTTAAAGCTGCAGCTGCTAAAATGTTTAGTAAATGTATTCTCACTTCGTGTTGTACATTTGTGTCATTTAATAACCGTCCTAAACAAAAATATCAGTCAAAAGTGGTTTACGTTACTAGAGTAGTTCATCATACCAATAAAATTTAAAAATCCATCACCAACAACCCAACTACCTTCATTACACAACATATACTGGCGCAATTCATCTAAAGCTCTAGACTCGTCAGCCGATAATTTGTTATCTAATAAGTTCGATAATATTTCGTACTCAGCATTTACCTAAAAATTAAAATTAATAAAAATATTTCATCAGCTTTCCCAAAACTCACATCGATTGTGTCTCTGAAAACAATTGGAGGATCTCTTAATTTTTTCCTCTGCTCATCTTCTTGTCGTTCTTCCTCTTCAAATTGCAGTACTTGCTGAGAAGGAGTCTGAATTTCAACATCGGCGCCGTTTAATGTTTCTGTATCTGCCATGCCTATCGACTACAAAAATTTCTGTTATTTATGTTTAAAATAATTGTAAAAAAGTAATATTTACATCAAAATTAAAAGAGATTCTTTTGGCTTCTTTGCTTAGCTTCTTTCTTTTCTTCTCGTGTCTGTGTTCCCTTCGAACTAATTTATCTGCACTAGATTTTTTCCTCTTTTCTTCTTTTTTATGTCTGCAAAAATGTTCACGATTTATTTCAGGAAGTTCTATTTAATTAAATATTATGCATGTATACTTACAATTATTGTTAGTTAAAGCAATAAACCAAAGTGGACATTGAAATTATATAAATTGGTTATTAATGTTTTTATTTTTGGTTATTTGTTAATTACAATTTCAATTCAAATTTTGGTTATATGAAGTTATTGTTAGCAGTAATGATGACCGTAATACAAAAAACATGGTGAATAATGAAGAAAGCATGACCTCACTATGATAGTTTAACAAGAAAACAGTGAAATTGTATGATCTCACACAGAAATGCATGCATGAAGGTTGCCATGTTAATTGTACTATAGGTAGTACATTAAGAAAGCACCCTGTATATATAATACATAACAACAGAAATATGTACATCAACAACCACTTCTTAAAGAAGTAAATGTTTAAGATTGATATAAACAAAAAATTTATATCAACTATAAAAGCCTCCAAAAACAACATTAACAATGCTACACAAATGGCAGTCTAAGCAATTAGTGGGCAACAAAGTGATTTTTATTATTCAAATTTTATTGAATTGCAAATGTACATGAATAAAAGCCAAATTGATATCCACAGTTGTTAATTCGAGCAAAAGAATAAAATGAAGAGATCCTACTTCTAGATCAAAATTATTGCTTCATGGAATCAACTACAAGCAATAATTTCCTAATATAACAATATTTATTTATTAACAATTGTGTCCTAAATTATAAAGCAACAAAAGCAAAATGGAAGATTTATATCACTTGGCGTTTTTGCCATCATTCTTAGAGTTATCTGCTGACCTTGATCCTTCTTGTTTGTTTTGTTGTAAAGAACTGGAACTAGAATTATTCCTTTGAAAAGTTAGATTTTGTTCGTCTGCAAGTGGTCTCGCACTCTGTTCTAATTGACAGACTAGTTTTTCAAGGGTCGGCCCCAACTTTGTTTGTAACACTTCGTTGGGCAAATCAAGAATATATTTGGGTATATGAGCACCACACAGAAATTGAGCCAATTCTTCAGAAAAACTATTGCAATTGTTTTTCAATAATTCATATTTCGTACTCCTGAAAAAGCTCCACTTGAGCTTGATGAAATAATAAAATAAAACCTACTTACTCAAAACTTGAATGACTAAGTTCGTTTAGGTAATCTATGAACACTGAATAAGGAATTTCTGTTATACCTAATTGCAACTTTTGTAGTGGTGGTCCGAGAGCAGTTGTGCCCTAAAATTTTAAATGCAACAATAATTATGAGGGGGTAAAAAAACTTTTAGAAAACATTCATTTTCCCTACTATAAGTTCTGGACTTGAAAAACCGAAAAAAAATTATTTTAGAAAGGTTAATGTGAAATTTTGTATCGCATAACTGTGGTAAAGGAAATTTTGTACTTGCAATATTTAGAGCTAAATATAAATCTTAACTATAAATACATTTCTATTCCAGCAAGTTGAACGACTGATGTGAAATTCAGTTTAAAGCTGACAATTTGATAATCAAATTTATTATGCATTAAGAATTTAAACTGAAAACATTGAAAATACATTTAGCAATTTTAAAACTTGAACAGGAAATTCTTCAAAAAAATTCTTTTCGTTAAGTATTTTCTGCACAGCAAACATCTCAAATTCTAGCAATTAGTGGCAAAACAACATAAATTATTGAAACTTACTTGAAATTATAATATATGGACACCGCACAAAGAAACAC
The DNA here is from genome assembly GCA_949152465.1 of Cantharis flavilabris. Lineage (NCBI taxonomy): Eukaryota > Metazoa > Arthropoda > Insecta > Coleoptera > Cantharidae > Cantharis > Cantharis flavilabris. The sequence continues at coordinate 34,955,421 of OX424438.1, read as the reverse complement.
AAGTAACATAAAATGAAAGCCGGTCTGAAATTAAACCATGACTGCTCCAGTAGCAGTGAGTTTATTTATAGAAGCATCCCAAATATAGAATTTACAAGTGAAATGCTGTGATCAGATTTTAAACAACATGAAAATGACATCTAACTAAAATCCATTAAACCAAAAAAGTTTGGAATTTTTCCAAAAATAAACTAACAAAAAATAAAAATTTCCGATGCATAACACTTTTGCTGAAAATGTGTAGAACTTGTGAGTGGTGTAACTTATTATTTACATGTTATTTGTGAAATTCTTAACCGATGAATAAAAATAAAATAATTTACTTTCACAATTCATGCAGGATGGAGGAGGAGCAGCAACAAAATAATTTGATTGAGTGAAAATGTGTGCAAATAGAAAATATTTTTTTTTTTTTTCGAAATAGAAGCCAGATTAGTATTTTGCTCTGAAAAGACTTTTTGATTACAATGGATGTTACTCTAAAGAATTTCTTTGGAAATTCACTCTTCACTCGTTTCTTAATAAAAGCTCCATAGTCGTGACATGGTAACTTATACATTTTTTACTTAAAATTGATTTTCGGTTGATTACTATGTTAACAAATACTAGAATATAAAACAATAAACTAAAAATTTTTAGTCGACAGGTTCCCTCTAATTTAGATGCACTTGAAGTCAAGGTTTGGTTTGTTGTATACAAACCAAAAATGTATCGAATATTCAAATTATGTGAAAATTGTTTATTACATAATAATTGATGCACAATTTACAAAATTTGAAAGTGAATTTTGTCCTTTTTATAAACAATACAAAATTTGAATATTATGTATTTGAAATCTAAGTAGGTCAAAGTGCAGCAACTTCCAGAATATGCACAGCTGTTCCAGAAAAGTGCAAAGCAGGAGTATTTTAGAATGTTTGTATTGAAACTCTCCGTTATATTATTTATGCTCAGTACCAAAAACATAACCATAAATATGAATTTATTCGACTAGCTAACATTAAAATTCATCAAAACATGCTAATAAAAATTTGTTTTAATTTGCTTACAAATGCTAAGTATATTCTCGTCTGACTTGCAGACAAAATATTTAGACTGTAACTTACCGGAACACAACTCTCAACCCCCGTTGAACTAAAGAAGTATTCTCTTTCGTATACAACAATAGAAGTGTGCCAGACACCATCAATTCGTTTACCTAGTAAACAAAAATTTGTAATGTCATCTAACCTTAAAGAAATTAAAATTACCTATTATCAATGGAGATATCATCGTGGCCATTCCTTGCGAAAGATCATAAATGAACAATTCGACTTTGTAAGACATCTTGGTTGAATTTTACCAATAACTTGATTATGAGAGGAACACAAGATTTTCACAAATTTGACCCAAAGTATTTTCCCTACGAAAATAATTCCTATTTATTTAAATTAACAATCTAATCAATTTTTTAAACTTCGAGCAAAACGAAAACCTGCGCGATAATATACTTGAAATAATTATGAACGATGAGTTTTAGTTATTAAAAACGTAAGTCATTCGCTGGGACAGAAAAGAAGGAGGAATAAAAAAAATTTGATTTACTCGTCAAATCTGACAGCAGCACTACCTGCAAAGCAGTAAAGCTCAACGACGCAACTAGTAACATTCGCAGTTGGTCTAATGCCATAATATTTCAAAAATATTTTCCTCAGATTTTAATTGTAACATTAATAATTTTAAAATAATTGAAATGCTTAAAATAGTTCGCCCACGTTTGAATTATTTTTGATGTTTTTGTTTTGTTACCTCTGTGCACAATATCAAAAACTTTTATTACGTCCGCATTGCACACAAAATATCGACAACACACACTAAGCTGCAGGAAAGTCAAAACGAAAATAAAGCTAAAATATAGGTCGCAAAACTAATTTGATTCAAGGAAAACTTATATAAGCCAATCAATTTTTATATTTAATACCTGAAAATTTCTGGCGAAACCTTGTAGCCCAGAAAAAAATAAATATTGCATATGTAATTTAAACCACAAAAATACTTGAAATTCCACTGCAATAGTATACAAGAATAAAGTAAACACAAGAAGTTTATTATTGGAATTTTATAATTTTCTACAGGACCGTCTCGAGAATATCCTTACTGAAACTGCTGGGCGAGTCACAACTCACATGGCAAATTTTTCTACACTAGATTTCCTTTTAAGAGATTTCTGACAGATTTTTCCGGATTTCCTCTGGGATTGACTCAAGATTTCTTTCCGAAAAAGTTGAGAAAGTAAAAAGAAGGGTTGTCTGGTTGTTTAGCTCTAATTCACAGTAAAAACGTTTTCTTTGAAAATAAAATCATTTTTGGGAAACAAACAAAAATTTGTTTAAATCAAAATAAAATTTTATAATATTTTATTGTAGTTAACCAAGAATTTTTGTTATATATAAGCAACTAAAATTGTTCGTTTCCTTCGATAAAATTTTTCTTTTGATTAAAATAAATTTTTGTTGGACCAAAAGTATTTTATTTAAATTAAACGAAATATTTGCTTCAAAAAAATAATTCATACAAAATAGTATTTTTGATTCAAAGAAAAGTTTTTACTGTGTACTATTCCTGAGATTTCCTAAAATTTCCTCAGATATCTCTTCACTTGCACATCAGATTTTCCTAGTTAATTCCTCTTACTTACGTTTGAAACCCCAGTAGAGATAAATAGTTCACTAGATTTCCTTAAAAAAGATTTTCTTTCCAAACGTTGACCATATTTTAAAAAATCTAGTATTCCAATTTCCTAAGAATTTTCTACATTTCCATGAATTTCTTATTTTCTTAGTATTTCTTTAGATCTTCTAAGGCTTCCTTGGTTTTCCTAGAATATCCTAAGGTTCCTTTGTAATTTCTAAGATATCTTAGAATTTTTTACACTCCCATTCTCTAAGATTTTCCTTTTTTCCATTTTTTTCCATTTACTTACTATTTCTTAAGATTTCCTTTGTTATATGTTATCTTGGTTACAGCTGGGAACAGCCCGCTAATTCGGGGCAGTCCCGAATCTACTTTGAGTTTGTAATATAATAAAGATGCTTTGTTTA